>ML677350.1:14185398-14403648 GCA_007922305.1 Dermatemys mawii
GTAGCTATACCATTGTAAGTTTCTAGTGTAGACCAAGTCTTAGTTCGCAGCTAGCTGGGGTGTAAACATACTCTGCACTGGCCAGCTGCACACTAAGTGTCTGTGTGGATCCTGCTGCCGTACATGAAAAGTTCTGTAGTGTGCTTTGAACTACTCTGCTTTGAAAGGGGAGTAGATCAAAGTGCACTACAGAACTTTTAGTGCATGGCAGCAAGGAATCTGAGCATATGGCAGACTACTGTGGGGTTGATTTACATCCCAGTTTGCCATGAACTAAGTATTTGTGTAGACAAGCCCTTATCTGTGTTATAATAGCACCTACGGGTACCAACCAAGATTGGGACTCCACTGTGTTAAGCTCTGTATAAACACACAGTGAGACAGAATCTCTGTGCTGAAAAACTTATGATCTAAATTGAAAAGACACACAAAGGATAAGAGGAGAAACAGAAGCACAGAAAAGTGACATGATCTCTCCAAACTACACAACAGATCAATGGCAGAGCCAGGAATAAAAGCCAGGTCTCTTTGACTCCCTGTCCACTAGACCACCATGCTTCCCCATAGAAATCAAAGGAGCCATACCAGTTTCACCAGCTGAGAATCTAACCCTGACACTTGAAGTCCAAAATTATAACGTTCATTGATCACCTCTGCACTGCATCCATCCATATGGCATTGAATAAACTCCCAAGGTTCTGTTCTAAGCTTACGCAGGAAATTTCCAGTAGAACAGGGGATTGATCCCAGGTTTTTAGAGTCCCAGGCTAGTTGAATCGGACGTCAATTTTGTGAGCACAGATAATGGCCATTAGAAAGTTCAAAGAGCAAATTTCTAGTCAGTGTCAACACTTTTATAGCCTTTTTAAAAAAAACAGTAGACCTAATATAAATTTGCCAATTACTGGCAGTCAACCTTACAAGTACAGGTAGAGCATAATATGATCACAACAGCTTGAACCAATGAGTAATCATCCCACTGCGTTCTGAGCAAGCAGCAAGTAATGAAGCAGCCTTACAGAGAGCCCTATGAAGAGAGAAATTCAATAATGAAGCTTCTTGGACATAAGGGCATGTGATGAAATTGTGAGGTCAACCAGACAGAAAAAATGAAAAGTTTTCATACCACTTCCAATTCAGACTCACGATTTTCCATTGAAAGGACAAATTTGAGGGGGATGCTATGGCTCTTATTCTGATTAAATATTTCCAAAGGAATCTCCTGAGTAAACAAAGGAGGAATCACCTTGTATAAACAACCTCTCCCCAACAGCAAAACGTATGGCTTCACAGGACTAAGGGCAAGATAGCTCTACACATTGAGCCATCAGTATCATTCATTTAGTTAATCTCTCAGCAACACTCTTTTTTGCTGATAAATTCAAAAAGTTTATATCCAAGTTTCCCATTTAGAATGCATTTGATAAAGGGATGGTAATAATTACTGATTTATTTTGCACCCTTGCAAACTGCGAGGGTTTCAAGCTGAGATTTTCAAAAGAACTGAAGGAAGTTAGGTGTCTAAGTAATTAGACACCTACCTCTCTTTGGTTCCTTTGAAAGTCCCAGGCTTCATAACCTTTTAAAAAACAACCATGTACAATTTTTTTAATTGGTTTCTGTTATACCTTACATAAGTGCTTAATAACAATAATCAATAAGTGAATTATGGCAGAGCATAGGGGCCCCAACTGAGATCAGGGTGCTATTGTGATGGGCACTGTCCGTAAACATAGTAAGAGAAAAACCCTGGTCAGGAGTTAGGCCCTGCAGCTGTGCCTGCTTTGCCTCTGACAACCTAACAAATCAGCTATGCTGCTTGATTGGCCGAGGAAGCTAACAGGCCAGTTCTTAAGCCCAGCAGTAGCTTGCTGACTGCACAACACACATGACTGTGTATTCTCTATCTCCCTGTGCTCGCTTCACTCCAAGTCCTGCTCCTCCACTGCTCCAAACCTAGACCCTGACCTGCACCCAGCCTTATTCCAGTCCTGTCCTAGGGCTTGTCTTCACTAGAGCCAGGAAAGATCGATCTTATGGCGATCAATTTATCGCATCTCGTCAAGACGCGATAAATCGATCTCCAGCGGCGCCCCCATCGACTCCGTAACTCCACCTCGCCAAAAGGCGCAAGCTGGAGTCGACGGGGGAGAGCGCCGCCAACCGCTGCCACCGTGAGGATGGCAGGTAAGTCGGCTGTAGATATGCTGATTTTAGCTACATTATTAACGTAGCTGAAATTGCATATCTACAGTCGATCCCCCGCGCTAGTGAAGACCAGCCCCTAGATTTGCTTCTGCCTTGGAACCAGCTTTGCTCTCAATTCCCAGTAATCCAAGTCAGACCGTTGGCTCTGATTCCTGACTCTGTCTCAACCCTTAGCTCTGGCATTAGGACTCTGACCTCAGATCTGACCCCTGTCTCTGACTCTGCTTTGACCTTGGGCTCTGGCAATCAGCTTCTGGCCACTAGGCCTTGTTACGTTGCACTCTGTATGTTTTATGGAAATATGCTTATGAGTGTGAATATTATTTAACTGGAATATGCTTTATGCAGAAGATCTCTTGTAAAGTATCATAACAAAGACTATTACCTACTGAATATATTCCTCCTATTTGTATGTATGTATCATTCTTGTATCTGAAGCTAGAAATATGAAGTATAACTCTAAGGTCCTATTGTAATTATACAAAGTGTGGGCCATTAATGGTGGTTTAGAATCTTGATGGTTTACATTAACTAGGGCAACTGGTTGTAAATGGCTCTGTTTACTTATAAACCTTCCTGTGTAGATGTGGGCAGCCCAGGAAGAATGGAGGCTGGGGCCTCAAAGGACATGTGATCATGTCACCTGATACTGGAATCCATCTAAAATCTGGTACTTTTCCATTCTGGGGTGGGACCCAGAGAGACAAAAGATTCCTGCCTTGTGCCAAAGCTATATAAGGGGCTGGAACAGAACAAAGGGGGTTTCCAGTGATGAGAGAGCCCCTGTTTTCCACCTAAGATGTCTGCTGGAACGAGCAAGGACTGTACCGAGGAAAGAAATGGGCTCATACTAGGAAGGAGTCTAGTCTGTGAAAGAAGCTTATTGGAATATCTCTGAGGGTGAGGTATCTGTAATCAGTTTCTTAATGCATTAGGCTTAGACTTGCGTGGTTTTGCTTTATTTTGCTTTGTGACTTACTTTGTTCTGTCTGTTATTACTTGGAACCACTTAAATCTTACTTTTTATACTTAATAATTAATAAACAAAAGTGATTTTAACCCAGAGTAAGTAATGAATACCTGGGGGAGAAAACAGCTGTGCATATCTCTGTATCACTGTTATAGAGGATGGACAATTTATGAGTTTACCCTGTATAAGCTTTATACAGAGAAAAATGGATTTGGGGTTTGGATCCCATTGGGAGCTCGGTGTCTGGGTGCCAGAGATAGGTGATCTGCTGAGCAGTTTTTAGTTAAAGTCTGCAGCTTTGGGGATGTGGACCAGACCTGGGTCTGTGTTGCAGCAGGCTAGCATGTCTGGCTCAACAAGGCAGGGTTCTGGTTCAACAAGGCAGTCCTAAGCTGGCAGGGAAAACAGGCTCAGAGGTAATTCCAGCATGTCAGGTGATAGTCCCAAGGGGGATCTCTGTGACCAAACCATCACAGGCCTAACTGTCTATGACCTAGTCCCCTGACACCCTGCCCCTAAAAGCTTATAATTTAAATAGACAAGATATACAAAGGATAGGAGAAGGGAAATATTTTAATTCCCATCTTACGTGTAATGAAATGTTGACTCTGTTGCAGGGGAGCTGGAACAATTTTTATAGTGGGGGTACTGAAAGTCATTGAACCAAACTGTGTATGATCGAAAACACTTCAAGCCAGGAGGTGCTGAAGCACCCTCAGATCCTCTAGTTCCAGCACCTATGCTCTGTTGAATTCAGTGGCAAAACACTCAATGACATCAATGGGGCACAGATTTCACCCCCAGATCATGCCACACAGGAAGTCTGTATTAGAACTTAGAATTGAACATGGACTTCCTGAGTGTAAGACAAAGTTAAGACTCAGTCTTTACGTCTATTAACACTAGAAGTTCTAGACAGATTTCTCATCTTCCCCCTGTGCATATTCCAACCTCTCATTAACTTCAGTAAGAGCTATGCATATGGCTTTAGGGTATGTTCACATTGCAATGTAAGCCTGGGCTCAGACTCCAGCTCAAGCCCAACTCCCTTTTCCATCTACATGCAAATCTGTCTGATTTAGACCAGTAAGCCCTTGGGACCTGGGAGGCAGGATCTGAGCCCAAGTCCTGTGGGGTTCAAACTGCATAATATTGCAGAGTGGATGCAGCTTGGGCCTGGGTGCCCAGATTCGTGTCCTGAGAGTCTGCCAACACTATCCCACAATCCCATCGGTCAGTGTTCCTTGGCTTTTCTACACCAAGACTAGCCAATCAGCTTCCAGGAAAGGGAAGCAAACCCTCTGGTTCTAGTACAGCTGTTTGGCATTTAACTCTTCCATTTCATTCTGACCACTGAACTGCAAACAAAATGAACCATCTTCTGCATTAGCTATGGCCACCAACAAGAAGTAGTGCTTTGCCAAGCGCACTCCTACCTGGTCACGGCACCACAATCAGATTCTCATAAATCTCTGGTGATAGGTGAGCAAGATGTTCAACTTCAGTAAGAGCACCAGAAATGACCACATGTGCCAAAAAATAACTGACAATCTGGAAGTACTGGGGATTAAATAGAACAGTGACCAGAGCAGGGAGCCAATTAAGCAGATAAAGAGCAACTACTGGAAAGCCAGGGGTGAGAACCACACTTTTGGGAACTCCCCATCATCCTGCCTCTTTTATAAGAATTTAGACTGAGTGTCAGTTACAATAGCCCAGTCAACCAGGATGGCAACCTTCTGAAACCCAGATCTAGTATAGCACTAGAGGGGAGCCAGTAGCTGCCAAATCAAGTGACTCTGGTGTCCCTTGCCGGTCCCCCAGTGGGCTTTAGAGCCAGAGCAACCGCAGCTCATCCTGGGCCCATACCCAGAGGAGTTGTTTAATGACCCCCATTCTGGAGGATCAGCCTGCCTCAGAACTGGCAGCAGAAGATACAGAAGTAGCCTGGAGCCTGGTATGTGTTTGGCTTCATGTCTGTTGTTTGTAATATATGAATGGGAGGGATTTCTGAGTTATGACCCAATGCACTGTTATTACAAGCCATGGGTTGCAGTTAAACAAACATTTAACATTAAACTTTTTACTTGATACTTGCACATTATTACAAAGATGTGTTGAGGTGCTACCCGTTTAGTACATCACATTGTGCAAATCGGCTGTCCCACAGCATAATGAATCATCTACTGTACATGGGATGTTGGAACATGTAGCACATGCATGACTAAATCCTCACTGTATTTTAGAGAATTGGGGTTATGCACTCCAGAAATGTGCCAAGAAGAGGGGGCTGGCTATTCAGTTCTTTGAGAGTCCATATTGTAATGTGTTTGCACGTAGTCCATAGGTAGATGTAGACAGAGCAGGCTGTATCATAAGCTGTAGCTGCACCCAGTAACTGCAGAAGTGAGAGTTTTCAATAGCTTACACAGAGGCAGTAATCCATGTGGACTCTAGCACAGCATCCTGTTGATTTTCTCCCTGAATTTTGACCCAATCACAGCTCATAGCTGCAAACTTCTCCTGTAGTAGGAACTTCAGATAGGTAGTCACATTGCTGGGAAGGGTGTATTTTTCAGGCTCTCCTCTGTAGGACGTCAGGCCACTCCACTAATAGATGTGTTCAGAGTCATAATAAACTTTAAAACCTCTGTGCAATACATAGCTGGCTTCCAATCAGTAGCTTGGAACAGAATGTTCCTTTGCCATTCAGGAACCTCTAGGATTGTTATTCTGCAGATGGTAGAATGCCTGAAAAGACTGAGAAAGCTTAGGACGTAAACACTCACACACAGCAAGGCTAAAATGGTCTGTGATTTTTAAACATATAGCATTTGTAAATTTCACCTTATCATTCTGTGCTTGGGCTTTTCACTCTGCTTAACTGTGTCATCTGCATAAAGCACTTGGGATCGTTAGCATTGCTCTCAGAATATACTGAAGCTGAGTTTCAGAAAGCATTTTTTTTGCCTTGAGATGCCGCATGTAACCTTTTTTGAAGTACTGAGATGTTAATGTATTGTTTGATGTCTATTTTTAGGCCTTTCCACCTTTGCAGCCTAACCACAATCCAGCAAGAGCCAGGAATTTTGAACAGTCATGAAGCAGTCCCTAAAGGGATGCCTGTCTATGATGAATGTATGGTGGATATCTTGGATACAGCCAACAGTCAGGTACAATACTAAAGGGGAAAGGATTCACAGCCAGGGAAAAGGCACAGACAGGCTTCAGAGTACAGGAGGAAGATAGAGCAGAGCAGAAGGACATTTGCTGCTTTCACCAATGACCATGGTCAGGCTCCTGCACCACATCCTGAGTCCCCTCCACAGTACCTCTCCACAGACCAAGAATACATTGGCGAATACTATGGTTGGGTGGCCCCTAAACGCTGAATGCTAACTGCACAGGGCGCACAAGACCCTCTGCAGTCTTCCTCTCATTTAGCACCAAGTGCATGCTAAACGTGGTAGTAAAGGAAAGTAGAATGGGGCCAGGAGACATGCAGAAGTAGGGGATTTATTTGTTTGCATTAGTTACACTGTTTTGCACTGCTCAGTATTTATGTGCTTTTTTCATTACTAGTTTTGATATTTTAAGGGCAACTGGCCTGCCTGATGATTCTTTAATATT
The DNA here is from genome assembly GCA_007922305.1 of Dermatemys mawii. NCBI lineage: Eukaryota > Metazoa > Chordata > Testudines > Dermatemydidae > Dermatemys > Dermatemys mawii. The sequence goes on from ML677350.1 coordinate 14,192,207, forward strand.
GTTTTATTTTGTTTTTTGTAATATGGCCATATTCACATTTATGTCAATAAGAAACTTCATTACCTTCACTGTATCATATCATATACACTACGTGTATTGAAAGAATAAAGATAAAGACATAATAAAGTACATCTAGGAAGTTGTATCCAAATAAAATTTCTCAATACATCTTTTCAGATCAATCCATAATGAAAATCCAGTTCATGTTACATGAAGCAATGTCCCCACCCCCGCACACACACAATTACATAAGCAGTCATCTAAATCATAACTAAAAATTCATGACAATCACATTCCATCCCCCCACATTAACACCGTACACAGACAGTACTTCATTTACTGTTAACCTTGCTGTACAAATAGATTCATCAACATACCATTCTCCCGCCTCCATTGTTCACGCAGGGCTGGAATGTGCATGTACAAAGCCTCCTGATTCTGTAACAAAGGCACTTTTTGGCTAAGTGCACAGTTCAGCACTCCATTACTGTCACGGTCCACTCAAGGGCCTTTGGAGTCACAAAAATTCTGAAGATTGCAACAAGCCACAATAATGCGGACACAACTGATGACACACCATTCCATCAACAATGCCAGCAGGCTTTCAATCTGCCAAAAGCACAACCACCATTCTACACCTTCTGAGAATATAATTAAACCATTTGTCAAGGCCTCTGATATCAGAGTATGCTTTCATAAGCAAAAGGGTGTAGCTGGGGTCCCCCAGCACAATGGTGGGGACAGTAACTCAATTTATGATAATGCCATTTAGTGGTGATAGCGTCCCAGTCTGTCTATGAATGTATACTCCCAATCAGCTGAGAAGCCTGCATCATGAATTTTTCAGTTCAGCCCATTCTGGCTTCTAAAAACTGGCCTCTGTGGTCAACAAGGTCCTGCATAACAATGGAGAATAGTATAATTTACAGTTCATATCCTCGTGTGCTTCCTGAGGAGGATAAACTATGGGTCCATGGGTCGTGGTGCAGTGCAGTCTCTCAAAACCAGCAGTGACTTCAGGGACATTGGTTCTGCCCACCACCTTTGGGTAAATCTCACACCTCATAAATCACCACCACCACAGCTGACTTGCTAACTCCAAACTGGCTAGCAACAGACTTGTGGCAGTCTGGGGTAGCCAGCTTCCAGATTGTTATAGCAACCCATTCTGGACTAGTGTGGCCACCCTCATGGGACTGTCCTCGCACTGAAGGATCAGGGCAAGCTCCTCTCAAAACTCCAGAAATGTCACTTTGCTCATGTAAAATTTCTGTAACCCTTGCTGCTTATCCCAGGTCCACACAGTGATGTGATCCCACCAGTCTGTACTTGTGGCCCTGCTCCAGAAGGACCAGTCTTCATCAGGGGCATCAGCAGCTATACTAAGAGTCATGAGCAACATCAGTCAGTTCAAGTCTGCTATATTTGTTTTGTCATCATACTTGTCCCCTTCCGACAGCTGCCTTCGGTAGATTAGAAAATGCTGTCAAAATGTCCACCATAGTCTCATGCCTCCTATGCCAATTTCCTGACACAAGAGTGAAAGCACAAGCAGGACAAGTTCTTCAAATGGTATTGCCTCCATGTTGCTGCCTCTGGTTGTTTGGAGCATGAAGACCCAAAAGACGGGTTCAGCTGGATGTGTTGGCAGGCTGTGACAACTTTCTATAAAGTGCCACAGGATGGACAGTCAAGTTGTCCGACAGTGCACCATGCACAAAGGGCTAGAATGGCTACAGCCGGAGAGGGTGCTAGGAAGCCTGGGACTGGCTGGTTTGAGTCAGATTTGTGTAGTGCAGTGTGGACACGTGAGTGTGAGATCCAGATCCAGAAATCCTAACCTTAGGGTCAATATTCAGGGTGGACATTCAAGCGCAGGCTTACAAACACCGAGCCTGTGGGCTCGAGTCCCACAGACCTGGGCTTCCACTGCAGCATAGGGATACCCTCAGAGGTGAACAGACTCCTTAATTATTAACCAGTGATGTTGTGACATTATTTTGCATACTGAGCTCTAACTCTGACAATGAATAATTATTCATATTTTCAAGCCTGAAGGGATATAGTTTCCTTCACTCTTAATGAAAGATTGACATAAAGTTTGTATCCCTAAAATACATTTTAATTAATTGTATATATTTGTCTATATAAAGATTAACTGGAGCTTCATCTAAGATTGTACAGTTCTTTGACCAGATGCGCTATGCTAGGAATCTTAACATTGTATGTTGTTCCCATAAAATTATCTGGACATAGAAAAATAAAGACATCATAGAAACCTGACATTTTTTCTTGTATTTCAGTGTCCTAAATCCTACACTAGTTTGCTAAGAAAACAGAAATAGTTAATGTATATGATTTAACATGCATAAATGTATATACCTTCATATAACAAACAACTTCTTTTTACACACACATTAATATCCTCTATATTCAAAATACATAACGTTCAAAATGGAAAATAGAAATACCATACAATATTTAAACAATTTGTTCTTAATTCTCTATGCATTAAAAAGTTGCAGGAGGAATACTATCCATTTTTGCATTTTATTAGAAATCAGTTATAAATTAACTTGACAGTGAGAGATTAAAAATTCCATACTAGAAAAAAGTTCAGTAATGAACAAGTTAACTGTTCTTGCTCATGAAAGCACAAGAATCCAAGTAGTAAACTAGAGCGGACTAGTCGGTGTTTATCTAAGCAAACTGCTACCAAAATTATTTTCAATCTATGCCTAATAGGTTATTAATAGCATTGAAAAATATGCACAAGTCATGGAACAGAACATATTTCATCGCTATAGAAAATGTTTTGTGGTTTTTAAGGAGTTTATTAATATAATAATACAAAACCTTAATTCCCCTAAACAGTGGATTCTTCATTTAAAATGACTGGACCCTCTGAACTGAGAATGAAACTCTGATGGACTTTTGAAAAAAGTATCAAGTATGCACAAAGTATCAAGAACATCTAAATCTCTGATGAAGCACTTGTAAGAAATTAACTTGTTTAGTAACTGGACAGTTTCAAGCCTAATAATATTTTTAAAAGTTAAGAATTAAAGTCTCTCTTTTAGAGAGACTTACAAAACCAGAGCTCCTGTGGTAATTTGGTTACTGAAGTCCTCGGCTACTGCTGTGCATGACATGTTAGGCAAGGTTATACTATCCATGTCATTGGGACAAATGAAGATTTCACCAAATTAAGAAGTGTGTTTACAAAATAATCTCAGCAGGTTCCACCAAGTGTGAATTGAAAATCAAGGAGTTTCACACCAAACACAGCACGAAAAACCAATTTCCTTTCTGTTCTTGCTAGGTTGTGCATTCACCGGAGTCCTCTGTTGAATGTCAAAGGCTGCCTAAAGGAGCATCAGTATTAATGAAGTATGCAAAGGGATTGGTTTTCCTTCCTCCACAAGCCTGATCCAAACCCCCCTAAAATCAACGGGAAGACTCCCAGGGACTTCAGTGGGCTTTGGAGCAAGTCCTGTCCGTTTACAGCAACTTTGTGTGGGTGTGTGTACTTCTGTAACGTCCCCAAAAGGGCACACACTATGCATAAGCCTGGCCCAAGTTACCAAGTCTCGATAGCCACTGGTGTGACCTGCCGTCCAAGGCCAGGCCAGGGAATCGTCTCCAAACCAGAACGTGTGGCTCTTCTGTTGGCCTGCCGGTGGGTAAGGGGGAGCCTGCGTCCGCCCCTCTTCCAGCCAACATCCCTTCTGGGGGCGCTGCATGCCTGAGCTCAGACTGTGCATGGAAGGGGTCCCTTCCCCCCACCCCCGGAAAGAAGGGGAGTATCATATTTCAACCCCCCAAACCCCGTGTCCCCCACGAAGGGCTGCGGCACAGCACAGAGGCCAGAGGTGTCCTTGGAGAGCGGCGCCCCTCAAAGCTCCGCGAGCCGGGTTGCTCCGTCCGCCCCCGGGCGCGCGCTGGGACCCTGACTCACCCGGGACCTCGCCGTCCCTCCCGGCGCTGCTGCCACCTGTATCCCGCCCCAGGCGAGCGCCCGCGCTCTGCTGCCATTGGTCACAGCTGCCTACCGAAGCCGGCGAGGCACAAAAGGCGTTGCTAAGTGGATGCTTATTTTTGTTTCCCTCCTTTTCTTCTTCCCTCCCCTCTCGCGTCCCCCCTCCCCTCCTTCCTGATGAGAGCCTTGGTTCACTTGCAACGTGTCAATTGCACTGCTTCTCTCTGCTCTTCCTCTCCCCTTTTCTTTCTTTTTTTTTTTTTCCTTCCGGGGATGGTGACTTGGTAGCTGGGTGGCTTTTTAGTGACATCCACAAAACCCTTCCCAGGCGAGCAATGGCTTAGAGGAGAGGGAAGGAGGCAGGAGAAGCAGCAGCAGGAGAAGATGAGTTTCCACAAGGATGGTGTGGGGAGCCTGTGTCACAAGGCGCTGCAGATCATCTCAGAGCTGTGCCTGGGGGGCCAGGTGGAGCGGGAGAAATGTTCAGGCATCTTCTTCCCCTTGGAGACCACCAACCAAGGTATAGGCAGCACAGGTACCGTGCACTCTCTGCAGAGCGCTCCTCTCTGGGCTTCTGCTGCTTCCCACCTCTTTCCACCACCCTCTTTTTTCCCCTGCCCCCCTCGCTCTGCTCCTTGCCTCTACTTCGCTTCCTTAGTGCAAAGAGGGGGGAACACGCGTGTGGGACGGTTATCTACTAATAGCAGCGGCAGCAGGTTGTGTGGGCGTTGGGAAAGTTGAACTTTTTCTTTGCTTTGTCTCTGAAGTTGCGGGGTGGGGGTGGGGGAGAATCCATGTTAAAATAATAATAACCAGAAGCAGTTTTTCTTCGCTGTGCTCAACACCGCACTCAGCACAAGCCCAGCAAACGCTGGTGCCCAAGAGTCTCCTGGGCTATGGATGGTGGTGATTGTAAAACAGAGCCCCGGGGAGGTTCCGATGCTGTAGCGATGTTGCAGAGCGTGGGGACAATAAGTCCAAAGGAAAGGAAAATGCTGGGGTGGGGCGTGTCAGGACCTTGGATCGGGGATCAGGGAGTGGAGGAAACAGAGAATCGCCCCCAAAGTGGAAGCCCAACAGTTGGTTGGATCTGTGCAAAAGGAAATAACCCGCTTTGTATCCCGTCTCTTCCTCCTCTTTCTAGTGCTAGTCCCCCGCTCCCCCTCCCCCTGCACGCGCACACACACACACACACACACACACTTGGAATTTCATTGTTGTTTTTTGTTTTATCTGCAAAGAAATGTTCCTTTCTTAAGGCTGGAAAACTATTTGCTCCTGTTGCGCCGATGTAGGGAGGGGGAAAGGGCTGCTGGTTTCGTGTTATAAACAATGGTTAGTAATGGATATTCCGGGGGGAGGAAGGGTTAGTCTACATGTTTGATTTACCCCACGTCTCCCCTTCTCTGTTCTTCCCAGTGGCCCTTATTTTACCTTGCGATATTTCGAGCACAGTGTTTCAATCAGGCAGCCACTAAGTCAACAGGTTGTATGAGTCGGAAGCGCTTCAAGTGAAGGCTTGCTCTACAAAATGTTGCTGGAAATTTAGAGGTGGGAGGAGGAAATGAACAGAAGCCCTCTTCACAGAGCCGAGACACGGTGTTTAGATGTTTTTTAATGTGTACACCCGATTTTTGTTGTTGAAGTTTTAACTATGAAAAAGGTATATTGTGTGATAGTTATGGGAGAAAAATATCCCGGGAGACCCCAAACCGATCCATCAATATGTGTGCACTTTCGGCTCTTTCTGGATGACCCGCTGTTGCAGTGATCTCTTATTGATGATGCAAAGTATTGCTGCCATAAAGCCTGGCAACACCAAGGACTTTTATGAATGAAAGGAGCAGTTATTTTAATAAGATAGTCTCCATTTGTCCCATAGGGTGAGGCCCCGTTTAAGGGAGAGATTGTTGTTAAGGATGTGTATTTAACTTGCCTAGGTTGATGTGGATGTACAAATGGAAACCTGTAGATTCAGTGTAGTGGTTTGAGGTCAGATCTGTTCTAGGATCCATCAGGGAAGACCTGAAGAAAATAAGGGACTGATTTAAATCTTCAGAAGCAAGATAATCTATCAAAGGTGAAATTGTCTCGTTTTGCCTAGTTAACGCAGCTCAAGTGGTACTATGTTTGGTCACTTACTGTTTGTACCCAGGCGCATCAAGGTTAGGGAATGAATTTGGGATTCATTCTGAATTGTCTCGGGATTTCTGGCTCAGTTCAGCTCTCTCACCTTTGTCATAGCTCATGATCCCGTTGCCTTTTCTATGGTAATGTTTTTAAAGGGAACGTTTAAAATTAGCTAATTTTTGATGCTTTGGTCTTATGCGCGCACAGACGAGACCTGAACAACAGAGAAAAATAATAAACGTAGTTTAAAAATCATTATGAAAGCAATATCAGTACTATAAATGTCCCACCTGTTTGTTTTTTTCTTTTAATGCTCAGAGTCTTTAGTCCATATTCAGCAATAGGGTGGAGTTTTATAGCATTCAACAATCCTATTTCAGAAAAGAGAAACTCCACACTTAAAAAGAGAGAGGAATAAGGATCTAATTTATTTCCAACTCCTGTTGACAAAAACAAAACCACCACAACAATCACCCTTCCAGTTCTTTCTCATAGACTAAAGCACCGTGTGCCAAGTTTTATTCTAAGGTGAATTTACACACCTTGAATACAGAGATCCATAATGAAATCTCCCTGATCAAATTAACGCTAGCTGGCGCCTCTGGATCATTTTATGTGGTTATTTACCTGAGCCAAGAACAAAGGAAGTGATTCTGCTGCTACTGGAGTTGTGGCAAAAGTCCCAAAGTTTCCAGTGGGAACAGATTCCAGCACGAAGTTTATCTGCATCGATGGGGGGGGGGGGAGGGGGGTAATGTATTTCAATGTCTCTGTGCACGAGAAATATAAACAATATATGAATGGGTGGACAGATTAGTAGATTGTGTATGCAGAAGTGTTGCTAGTGGACGTGACTGATTATTTTTCATTTGGTTCAGCTACACAGTATTCTCACTAGCATTTTAAATTAAATGTAGTATATTTTAGCATATTTGTTATAATCAAGAATATTATCTTGATCCAGCTTCAATCATATCAAATGGAGATGTAGTTGGTGTTAAGCTTCAAAATCTTCCAGTAGGGTTACTTTACTTATAGTAAAAGAGCACCCAGTGCATTGTATATTAATCTTTGAGCATCATTATTAGTTTTATTATAACAAACATAAATGTAACATAAAGGAATAAGATATGAAAGATACAAAGGTGCTCTCCAAGGTACTGTAATGCACATTATTATGTTTAGACATTTAAATTCAGCACCTGTTTTGATATTAGATTGCATACATTAATTTTTTGCATTTCTTCAAAAACAACAATCTTATCAGTATTTTAAATTCATAATGCTTAACCAATTTCAACTATTTGCCAAGAGGTCTGAGATTTTAAATTTTATATTCTGCAGCAATAACAATTTGTCATGAAGTAAAAGTGGCTGAGGTGAGAATATAAAATTGTTTGCTCATAAGATTACTAAAAACACATCTTACATAATAATGCCAGTGGATGTATTTTCTAAATTATCAGGATATTATATTATACATCTTCCATTTGATAAATGCTTGCTAAAATGTTAACTTCTCTTCAGCAAATACATTGTCTTGAGTGTATCTACGTAATTTTAATAAGCAATAGTATCTTAGGGCATCTTCACACAAAAAACCATAAAGAGTGTTTTAAAATAAAGGCACTCTTTCCTGCAGTATGACATTTTCTCCAATTCTCATCAATATGTGGATGTGTATTCTAAAACTCACTAAAATTTTACAACTGTTCCTTACATTACATGAGACCACTAATGCACTGATAAAAGATGTGATCCAGCATTTCTTCTTCTTCAGACAAAACTTCCACTGAACTCACTGGGTGCTGGACTACAAACCCTTAACTTTCAGTGGTGAACAGTTGCTCCAGGAGTAGTGTTATTAAAGTCATCAGGATTACTTGTGTGCGAGGCTGCTCATTACTATAAGGGGTTCACAATCTGCCCTTGACCACAAAAGAGTTTTGTTTGAAGAAAGGCAGCAAGATCAGGCCAAAAGTTAGATAGTCGTACCCAATTTCTGCCCCTCTTGTCATATAGTACCATATTCAGAGAGTAGTACTAGTAAATAGTCCCACTGGTATCAATGGGACTACTTGCCAAATAAGGAACTACTCAACATGAATAAGGGTGGCAGAATCTAGTCCAAAAGTATTAGAGAGTCACATAGGATGCTTAAGAGATCATATTAGTTGGCTCGTATTAGTAAAATCATATCAATGAACCACCACAAATATGGAGTAGTAGGCAGTCTACTCCAAAGACAAATGAATGAAAAAGTGATTTCCTCCTCCTACACATTTTTTTTCTCTCTCCATTGAAGAATGGGAAGTTTTTTCTGTAGCCATGTATACTTCTACATGAGCATCAGTGTTCATTAAGATTACTATCAATTGTACTATAATTTAATTTGTATTTGAAAGTAACCATGTCTCTACAGACAGAATAGTTATATTGCTTAGCAGTGCAAGACATCAGTGGGTGATACAGGACATTGCTTGCACAATCTGAGCTTTTCCTTTCTTTTGTTTAATATAGTGAGTGCCTTTTATGAATGACCATACAAATTAAAACCTATATTAAATATCCATATTATGTATGCTTTTATAATTGAAAGTCACTGGTCAGTGGTGGTGTCTCTTCAAAATTGCATTTGACCATGCAATTTTATTGAGATAATATTTTCTCTCAAAGCTAGAACATGAATGTGAATTTCAATTCATAACTGATTCTTGAAGGAGCATTTGCATTTATTTGCAAACACTTCTTCCTCTTCAAACCATTGCCATCAGATGATGCTCATCAACTGCATTTACACTCAGATTAAATTAAAAACAATCCTGCTAATTAAAACCCTGTTAGAAAACATAATTTAACATTTACTGACACCAGAAAAGTAGTGCAAACACACGTGTTGTTAAAATATTAACAATGTTAACATATTTAAATATCTAAACACTTGAATACAGAAAATTTAAACAGAAGTATGTACATCCATGCGCATGAGTATTATGTGCTGAAGGATTGATCCCAGGGACCCTCCACCCTTGCAGGGTCCAGGGCTTGGGCCAAGCCCAAACATTTACACAGCATTTTTTTAGCCCCAGAGCCCGAGCCCCACGAGCCGAGTCACCTAACCCAGACCAGCCATGGTTTTTTTTGAATTCCTGCGTAGACATACCCTAGACTAGAGGACCCACAAACTATTTAATAGGACACTACCCAGTTCCTACAGACTACATTGTATAACAACAGACTGTTAAGTAGAGTCTGAAATAGTGAAAAAGGAAAGTCTTGAGGGTGCTTGGATTGAAGGGCAGTCTGAAAGTACCAGTGATCAAATGGATATGTAACTTGTCTGCTGTGCAGGATGAAAAATATATTTGATGACTAGATTGTTATTCTCTCAAGAGATAATGAGTCACACATTCATATATATCCCAGTATGCCACCAAAAATACATGCAACCGTCAGGTCCATTAGCAGTGAGCAATAATGTAAAAGTATTTATTGAGCAAATTCAGATACCAATAGAATGGGTTAACAGTATAGCCACTGGAATAAAAAACAAGCAAGTTTGAACAGAGTGAAAAGATTTGAGTAAGGTCATCAAATGTGTGTGAGTACAGCTGAGGCGGTCTTGTCTAGATTTCTAAATTTAAGAGTGTTTTCAGTCTTGGATGTGAGCAAAGTGTTTTGACAAATCTAGTTTACCAGAGAAACTACAAAACTCTTCACCTTCAACTTCCTGAGATATACTGGTATAAGGTATAATGTATATATAAGGTATAATGTTTCCAATCTGTGGATCTGGATGGAGTGGAAGTAATTGTTGATGATTTGCTAATTTGGGGGAGAAATGGTCAACACAGTGATCAACAATACAATTGTATAATGGTCCACACTTTGCCAAAGGAAAAAAATGTTAAATTAACCAGAAAACATGCAGATGTGGTCTAAATGAGATTAGTTGTATAGGTCCCATACTCAATTACAATGGAGTTTGATTGTACCCAGGCAGTTGTACAAATGGAAAATCCTACTAAGGTGAAATAATTTGTCATAATTAAGTGCTCCACTCAGAATGCTGCCTGTGGATAGTATTGAATGGCACTTGGGTGATTAGCAAAAGAGAAAATTGGGACATTTAAATAAAAGTTCCAGTAACACTGTAATTGAGATTAACAAAGACCCCAAGTCTCAGTGCAAACTCACATGGGTTGAGCACTGTCCTTCTATAAGATAACCGCACAGTGAGATATGTTTCCAAAGCACTGAAATATAACCAGTCTACATTCAGATTGAAAGGGAAATGCAAGCAGTGTGTTTCGTAGTGGATGATTTTATGAGCTGAAGTCAACTGAAGTCGATATGGACCATAAATTGTTGGTTGCTTTATTTCAGACATTATTGTGCAAAGCACTGCCTAGAATCCAGAAAATGATCATGAAATTTCTAGAGTACTTGTTTAATGTGAAATACTGGCTGACAAGGAGCTTTTTGTAGTGGATGTATTTTCAAGGGTGCCTATAAACAGTAAAAGCCAGGAGCTACAGGAAGAAGAATTTGAAGTAAATACTACTTAGTCACTCTGCATTTCCAAAAATAAATGTGAAAAACTCAAATGATAAATACAAAATGGCCCAGAGATACAACAGCTTGAAGGAGTCATTTTAATTGGAACACCAGCAGAAAAACAAACAGAAAAAAATGACAGGTACTTGCAATCATAAACTCTTATTAGCTTGTTGAAATGAAATAATGGCAAATAACTGGATGCTGTCCAAAAAAAATAGCCTAAGTGAAATCCTGGCCCTATTGAAGTCAATGGGTGATTTGTGATTGACTTCATTCTGGACATGTTTTCATCCATAGTTTTAATACAGCACAGCATGAGGACAAAAATGCTAAATACAATCCACAGCACTTATAAAATATCATGAAGCATAAGAGCAAAACTTGAGATGTCCTATTCTAGACACCATTGAAAATAAATGGATGAATGCAGCTGTGGCGAGGGGACTGTCAGGGAGCTGGTTACAGGTCCCCGATTTCCTGATCAATCTTTGAACTCAGTCATCTCAGAATACAGACACCCATGACTTTTGCCATAACAGAATTAATGTACATCCATCTGCAACCAAAAATTAAATTAGGCTCTTAATTTGTCTCTAGCTTTAAGTATTGGTTAGGGACAAATAGCACATTACTGACATACAAGGAATGCAATCCTGTTGACAGATTCAGCCTTAAGTACTAAACTTCCTTGATGGGCATGTGAAGAGACTCCTGTCTGAAGAAATGTCTCTTGCTATTTTCTCTTATCAAATCAAACTTTCTGTGAAAAAGACATTCTAGGCGACATTTCCAGTCTGATACATAGGATTTGGAAAGCTCAGGTTTAAAATACTATTCCACAGATGGGCATGAATGAATTCTGGCTTAATATGACAGCAGGGTAATTTAATAATTGCTCAGCTGAGTGACCATCAGAACTGAGGAAATGAGCTAATACTATCTGTTTCATCACAGTCTGGAATGGGGAACCATCTCCAATCCCTCTCTACATAAAACTCAATATGTTTAGTTAATCAAAACGATTGAGAAACGAGTTGATTACAGTGTATAACTACTTTCATGGATAGAAAATGATGGGTACTAAAGGGCTCTTTACTCTAGTGGAGAGAGGTATAACAAGAACCTATGGCTGGAAGTTGAAGTCAGACAAATTCAAATTAGTTACTGAAACTGAATGGCCTAGATCAGAGATCAGACTAGTCAGAGGATCTAATGGTCCCTTCTGGCCTTAGAATGAATGATTCTCATTGATACTTGTTGTTTTTCACAATTGTTATGATTAGCTGCAGTAATGTGTTCATTTGTGGTGTGGTAGAAATTAGCAATATGCATTTTTTAATCTTAAAAGTGATTGGAGAGGGATTTTTAAGGGCTAAATGTTGTCGTTTAGTCTCAGTTCTGAGTTTAGAACCTAGCAGAGCAACACCCAACCAGAGAAGCCCTGGGAAACATTCTGCCTCGGTGAGGCACAATGCCCTCTGCAGCTCTCCAGTTGCACTGGAGTAATTTGCCTATATCCATTTAAAGCATGCAGTACGCTCTCCCAAATCTCCTGTTGTGTGAGTGATTGGCTGAGATGAGTAGGGTTAGGAAAAGTGGAACCATGATTCTGCTTGTTTCTTCACCCCTTTTCCAGTGAGTTTACGGGGAGCAACTCAAAAGTGAACTTAGACTGTTCTTCCCAGAACACAGGTTCCAATTTCAGTTTTTCAAGACAAACAAGGGGAGTGAACAATTCCTTACTCGCTTCTTACTCCATCATGGCTATGTAAGGGCAAGCCACAATTTAGCTCTAAAGGGTTACTTAATATATGAAGAGATAAATCTCTATATACAAGAGAAATAGAACAATTCCCAAATTGTAGACAACTAGCCAAAATATCTCTCTCTCTAAAATTGTGTAATTATTTCATTTCTCTGGTATAAAAAGTTCTGCTTTTTGATTTTTAAGTACACTTTTTATTTTGATTTGGCTCAGCTTAAACCCCCGTGTTTTTCTGGGCCTTTCAAATTTTCTCAAGGCTCTAAACCTTTCTTTTTTTTCCTCTTGCTACTGTTATCCCTTTTCATGGTATATTGACCTTGAGCTCGATATTAATTATTGAAAGATATGTATCTAGAAATCATAACTATAATGTTTGAAAAAACAAATTTCTCAAATTTCAATTGTACTTCTGATCCCCCTAAGGGAAGAATGAGTTACTTACCATTTCATAGAACCACTGTCTAGTTCAAGGATTTTTTTCTTTCTGGGATTTTTTTAGCAAACTTGTATTTAAGGTGCTCAATGTGCTTCTCAACTGGTTCATTTTAACTGCATGCAGCCTGAAGCTTCGGATGCAAAGTATTAACTGGTAGGCCTGCCAACCCCTGTAACAAGCAGCAGCAGCAATTGCTTAAGGGACAAGAATTCTCCACAAGATTTAGTCAGGGCTGACTGAATCATTTTAAAACATGGGAAAGACTCTTTTGAAAAGAAAAGGAGTTTGAGGGTTTTTAAGTCTATATTTTATAATATAACATAGTACTGAAAAAAAATCAAACTGAAGCATGTCTCATAAAATAGCTCTCCTAATGAGGACTTCTACTGGCACTATTAAAGGACAACCTTCCCCTGAAATCTGAATCTGTTCACAAAGCTGAAATGAAATCTGGTTTCTTTACTTTGGTAATGTTATTGGACATGTTCACCCATGGTGGCAGGCCAAATCAAATGCTGGATAGCAGGGGTAGCTAAAGTGCAGCACATGGTTTACAATGTGCTCTGTGATGAGCCTCATTTTCAGTACAGAGGGATAGCCAATGGAGACTCCAGGTACCAGCAGACTAAATGCCATCTTGATCAGAGTAGCTTTTGGATGTTAGCCTGTGCTGGTGCTACCTCCATACTTGTTAAAAAAGAGAGTTGCTGTATTCTGTTCTACTTTATGCCTTTTGGCTTCTGACATGTTTCCAATGCACATTTCTTAATGTGACTAAAGTTTGGAAGATGCTGAACAACTATATATCTGCCAGGGGGCATATTATGATCTATATTCATGTGTACTCAGAAGATAGCTTCTGTGATTTAATTTTTTGAGTCAGATACATTCTTGGTTTTACTCCATTGAAGTTCTTGCCAGAGCCTAACCCAAAAACCACTAAAATCAATGGAAAGACAGGGTACACTTCCAATGATTGCACTTTATTCCTCGTGTACACCCATTCATTTTAGTGTGAACAGGATTGGCAGAAACTGGCCATTAGCTGGGAAACAAGGCAATAATTGATAGAATTTTAGTTAAATTGTTATTAGTGGATAAAACTTTTAAAATGTATAGTTTTTAGATATCTGCAAGAGTGAATATGTTAATCTGTCAAACCCTGAAAGCTCTACACAAGAAATATCTAAAATCTTCTGATTCCTTACTTGTGTCATGTTTCTCTTTCTCTGCATTTAATTGTCTTGATGATCTTTGTTTTTGATTGTTTGCAGACATCTCAGTCAGTCTGCTAGCAGTAGTCGTCAGCTTCTGTGGGCTTGCCTTGCTGGTAGTCTCGCTATTTGTCTTTTGGAAGTTGTGTTGGCCATGCTGGAGAAGCAAACCTCTTATTTCTAATACCAGTAATATCCCTCAAAGCACCTGTAGTGCTCCTGCTGAGGTTTTTGAAACCAATGAGAAAAAGGAAATTAAAGAAAATGGGAAACCTTCAGTGAAGGTACTTGAGGCTGCATTGAAAATTAGCCACACTTCACCTGATATTCCAGCAGAAGTCCAGAATGCATTGAAAGAACATCTAATTAAACATGCACGCATGCAGAGACAGATCACTGAGCCTGCATCCTCATCAAGGTAAGGAAAACTCAATTTTATAGCAATTTATAGAGTATAGAAAAGAGCCAGAGTGTTTTGTTGTGAATTAAGGCCTCAAAATTGGAGTGTTCTCAGTCCAGTGCTTACAAGTTTTCAATAAAATAGTCACATTAAGCCAAAACATCAACATTTCTGCAAAGTTTTCAGTAAACAGCGATAATGAACACTCTCTCAAAAATTTAAATTAAATGATTTCATTGTTTATAAATGCAAAGATGTAGTCTATGTCTGTCACTATTGTGTTTAAATACATATTTGTCCTTGTGACATCTTTCCATACAAACTTTTATTGAGGAAGGATCTTTTAAGGCAATTTGCCAGAGCCAGGCAAGCTTATAGAACATCTCCTACCTTCAGATACCATCGACATAATATTTTTACAGCTCCATCAACTGCAAATTTAACTCAAAAAATAAATTACAAACATGTGGTGGTTGCACATTTCTTTAAGATGTGGACTGACATTTTAAATGGATTAAAATATCTACACTCAACAAAATATACTTCTTTGTGGAATATTCCTAGTATATTACATCTATAATACAGAGGGTTTTTTAACAAATCTGAAACAGCTCTGAAAGCCCTGGTACAATTTAGAGAATGCCAGCTGTCCATCTCAGGTACTGGATTATGTCAATATGTGGTGAACTAAAGATATATTGTGACACATACCAGTACCTGTAGTATCAAAGAATGTTTTGTGACTTAAGTATTTAAGGCATGTGAGACATTTAAACAGTGAAATATAACATCACTCACTATATCTGAAATAATTTAGTAATGCTTTTTAGACACAGGGAAAATGAAGGCAGAGAGGAGATGTGCTGTGAATTATGATATAAATGAAACCAGTAAATACTAAATATAAAGTATTTCATTTTTACTCAATAAATGATTTGTACAATCTACACTTGAAACTGAAGCAAAAACACATGAACAGTTCAGGCAAATGTTGAAGATGACATCTTGAGACAGATTCTGTCTGCCACAGTGGACCCTTTATGTCCAGTATATAAATACATAGACAACCTTATACTGATCTCTTGTGCATAGAGATTTGCTGCGGGAGTATTGTGGATGGGATGGTGAGTGGCTGGAGTGCTTTGTTCTGCTGCTGTTCCAGGCTGTGAAGCAGCCATGTAAGGCTGTCATAAGTTAAAACTTTCCTTGGGGAAGGTCTCACTCACACCAGGAACTGTACAGTCCTCTTAAACATCCTTGAATTAGGAAGACGCACAGATGGCTTAAAGCTATCTTTTCTCCCACTTTGTCTGGACTCCAAGTCCAGTGCTCCACTTCCTCAGAGGCAGAAGGCAGAATCTGACTTGTTACATGGACTTTTTTTAAAATGCTGGTGTGACATCCATGAAATCATAACTGTCATTCTGGCCAGAGAAGGACCAAAGTTGATAACATTTAACATGACGAGAATATTACATAGAATAGTTTGATATTAAGTGGAAGGTTCTTGCCCTTACCATCACTTCTCACACCCTAAAATCTCCATCGGGTAGTGTAAGTGTCCAAGAAACATCAGTCAATGAATAGATACAAGAAATATCTAGCTGCAAAACAAGCCCAAGTACTATGTATGGTATGACATAGGAAAGAAAACAGCTCCTAGGATCCTGATCCAAAGCTCATTCGAGTCCATGGAAGTATTCATGTAGATTTCTAATGGGTGTTGGATCAGACCCTAAAACCATAAAAAAGTCTTGGACTGGGGACAATCTTAAGGAGTAGAAGCAGTGATTTCTCCTCTTCTCATTTGGATCAGCTGGCAGTGTTTCCAGGTGGTCTTTCTCTCTTGCTCATTCCAGATTATAAAGGGGAAAACTTCACTCAGATCAGTCTTTCATCTCTCCTAGCTTTGGAGCTGCCATTTGACCCTAGGATCTTTGGAGACATAGCCCTTTTAGGGTTCCCCTCAAAGCTAAGTGTCTATCATACAAAAAACTTTCTTGTATATTTTTAGAATCAGATCCCCCATAAAAGCTTTACAGTAACATTCCACATGATCCTTTCTGTATTTACAAATACCTTTTCCCCATACATACACTTGTTTCATATAGCGGTTTGCCTACTGCTCCTTGAACCTCTTCTCACATTCAGTAATGTAATTATCATGACCCAAACCTTTATATATCAAGAGAGCAGACAAAAAGGTCAATTCTCCTGATTGCTCAGTCTCTTTTGTGTCACTCTGAGAATCTGGCTACAGCTTCCTTGTTGGGATACCTATAGTGGTAGGAGAGTCCCTAGCAGGCATAGAAGTGGTGTAGCTGGCTTCTACACCACTCTCATCAGAAGCACTATTCAGCAAGGGCATGTCACAACAGAAAATGACCAGAATACATTGCACTCAGACAATCTGCCACCTGAGCATAGCCAGTCAGTAAAGTTTGCCAGGTGGCTAAAGTTAGAGTAGCTCCTAGGCCTCTCTAACCTATACTGGAGCAGAGAATTAGGGAGTGTAACCAACCCTTAATATCTCCCATTACCTATGCTGAACTTTGATTTAAAGCAGAGGATCTGGACAGGAGACTGTCATGCAGATGAGATACATTTTTGGTCTTCTTGCATTAGTTAATTATTAATAAAACAAACTGCATGATATTAACTGATTATAACTATAATCATATAATAAATTATTCAAAAGCTATGATCACAATTGCTGGATAGTATTTTTAACACAAAGACATGTTCAGGAAGATGATGTTTCTCAGCCTAACTGGGAACATTTTATATCATTGTCGTAGTTTGTAATAATATGAAGAAGGTTGGCTTATTAAAAAAGTCACTCTTCAGTGTCTTGATCCCAATTAAGCAGTAAACTATAACAGCATGAACATTTCTGAATCACTGTTGCACCTCTTGGGTACATTTTGGTTTTGTGCCTTCATCCACTTGAGAATCCACTAGAGGCCCAGGAACACACTCCCTAGTGTATGTTCTTGCTTTTATGATATGTAAATGATTACTGATTACATTTTTAGAAAGGAAAAAACAATGTTTTAAAAATTGTTTTGAGCTATTTATCATAACAGCCATCCATTCTGGAGTTCTTAGTGAGGTGTAAGTTACAAACATCCTTACCTACATTTGTTTTCTAACAAATTTCATCTAATTTCATCCTTTAAAAAAGTTCTTGAATTGTTTGGTCTCTTTCTTCCCCAGGATACCAGAAGTCTTTTCAGAAGCAGTATGTGGCCCTCTGGCCATTTGCAACTGTAGCTTAACCACTGAAAAATCTATACTGGGCTTATAAACAGCTCTTGATTTAATTCTCTATAACAGTTTCAATTCTCACTTTCTATCCAAAAGTACAATCCATAGCATCTGTAAAGGAGAAGTTGGTCTCATGGTGGAAATTATTAAATTTCTCCTTCCTACTTTGTGACACACCAAAATCAATCCCGTTTCAGCCCAGCTTCTTTCTTTCCTCTTCTTTTCTTCCTCCAGCTCATCCGCTGAGATTAACTAAATAGAAGTAAAATTTAAAGTAGCTTTTGCAGTAGAGATCATTTGCTGAAATCTGCAGGAGGCAGCTATTGCCTACTGGTGTGAATGCAAGACTCTGAGGAGACTCAGATTCCATTTTTAACTCTGCCACTAACTCAGTGTGACCTCTGTGACCTTGGGAAAGTCACTAACGCCAGATCTGCCAAGGTAGCTTCTAACCTGGGATACCCCCATTTTTGGATGTCCAAGGTGATGTGTGTAAAAACAGATTTTCAGAGGTGTTGAGTTCAGAACTCCCACTGTAGTCAACACAGATATAGCAAAAATAGAAGAGTTCCAGAGGCAGAAATGAAAATCATGAGTAGCATGGAGAGACTTTGCTGTGAGGAGATATTGAAAAGACTGGGACAGTTCAGTTTAGAGAGGAGAGGAATAAGAGGGGAAATGACAGAAGTACACAAAATAATTCATGGTAAATTGGGTGCATCTGTTTACCCTTGTTTATAATACAAGACCAAGGGAAATTCCAACAAAATTGAAAGGCAACACATTTAAAGCTGATCAAATGGGGGAAAAATGCAGGGAAAAATTGACCTATTGAACTAATTACCACAGTAGGATTCAGACTAGGAGTCTAGGACTGAAAAAAGGATTAGACATTTATTTAGATAATTAGAACATTATAGTTACATTACATATGATTAAAAATAAGAGAAAGAAATCTTTATCCTTAATGCTGGAGCAACCACTAACAGACTAACTTACTGCTTTACAATTTCATTGCAAGTCCCCATACCCTTGTACCATACAAAAGGAGAAATAACAGTGTCCAAACTGTCTGCTCTATACTATTCATTATTTTATAATTAGTTTATAACTTGAATGTGCTTTCTCTGTGCAAGTTAATAATCCTATATTGGGTTAAGTAAGCTCTAAGGCCAAAGGCCAAATTATTACTTTTTATTATTTGTACTACAGTAATGTCTATAGGGCCACAACTGAAAATGCATCTCCATTATACAAAGAGGCCACGAAAAGCCGACAGTTTAACTGGACAAGATACATGAAGTTTGAGAGAAAAGGAGTATTATCAAAGCCCACCCACACTCCCATTTTACAGATGAGAAACCGAGTCACCATGATCTTAAAGCAAAGTACTTAAGCACATTCTTAGGTCGATACATACTTAGCAAAGCACTTAAGCATGTGATTATGTTCCATTGTAGGGATTAACTTAAGCACGTTTAAAGTTAAGCATGTACTTATATGTTTCGCTAAACTGCAGACTAAGTGATTTGCCCAAGGTCACACAGGAAGTCTGTGAAAGAACTAATAACTGAACTCATATATCCTGACTTCCAGTCTGGTGCCTTAATCATAGTATCATCAGTCTGCTCTGATTTCTTTGGGTGTGGGTCTTATTGAGCTAACAGAAAACACTGTCATGTTACTAATTGTTATATAATTACTATTATTATTATTATTATTACTGGAAAATATCTAGGGAGTAAATATTTATGACACAAAGTTTTTCTCATCTGATTTGAGGAAATCATGCTTGTTTGGGGGATGTGGAGGCCAGTCTTAAGCACTTTCAAATCTATGGATGAAAAATGTTATAGAAGAGCTAAGTATCATTATTTATGATGATGATTTTAGGGGCAGTAGTGCATGGGCCTGCCCTCTCTTGTCACTGAAAGCCCTGATAATGGTGTGAGTCTGTAACTGTGCAGCATCTGCACAATGTGATTGGCTGAGATCCTTGCACTTTGGTATAGCAGTCATTAATCCCTTTGTTCTTGTAGAAAAAAGGAACATAACTATGTTGCCATGACAACAGTGAAGCACCTTAATAATGAAAAGAGTAATTAGCTGTCTTGTTGAAAAGTTATGACTCAGAACATTCATTAGGTACTGTGTAATTAGGGCATTGGCTTAGTAGAGTAAAAGTGCTACTAAGCCTTGGTTCCCACAGAGCGCAATCCTACAGCTGCACTGTTTTATCAAATGACACTTAAAAATAGTGACTAGTTTCATTGGAGGACATTACGGTGTGTGCGTGTGTATGTGTGTGTGTGTGTAAATGTTTTTAATTTTGAAAGGACTCTTGAAACTAAGAAATGACATTTGTTCGAAAAATGTTACCTACTATTTTTTACAAATACTACCTCAGATTATTACAAATGCAACAGATTAAAGAACCTTTTCTGTATGATTCCAGTTTGCTTACTTTGTTCCTCTGACAGCAGTTTGTTTCACAGTTTCCACTGCATAGTCAGATTCTCCTATTGTTTATGTAGATTTTTTCGTACAACATGGAGCAGAAAAACATTTTTTTAAATGTGTGATTATAAATCCCTTCAAATTTGCAGCCAGACTCGAGGATATTTGTGGCACCTGAACCTATATTTAACTTATTTTTTTAAAATTTGATTAGAATTCAGTTTGAGAGTTTCTCTCTGGTGCAGAAATGTGTGTGGTCAGAAGTGTGTTTTATTCATCTAATTTTCAGGTTTGAAATACTTAGATTTCTGTAACCAATTCAAATCCAAATTATGGTTGTGTTGAGAGGACTGTTCCCTGCAGTCAACACCTCTAAGGCTTCCACAATGGAAAATGTTCTTGATCATTATTTAATGGCTGCAGATTGCCCCGTTGGTGCTCAGAGGATACATAGCAGTTTTGTTCATTGTGCAGCCTCTCCCAAACAGCATAAATAAGAATATTTTCCATGAAATTACTCTCAATCATTTTCATATGGAGAATTTGGTTTCCCGGTTTAAAGAAAGAAACATACAGCTGTGACTCCTCTTGGTTTCAGCATGCTGAACAGTGGGGAGAACTGAGCAATAATACACATTTACATCTGGCATTAATAAATAATAGATTGTGCAAAAGTGAGGAAATTCTGAAAATTAAATTGGTTTTTAGTGGCAACTAAGCATAAGTGTAGTCATAGGAGCAATCTGTGAGTTTGTTACAGCACAACTTACAAGGGTGGTAATATATTAGGGAAATTTTATAATGGCAGAAAAATCAAATTTAGGTTACACAAAGTCTTTACCAGATTAAATATAGTGAGTATATTATCTTACATTTTATACTACTGTAATACACATAACAGGCCAGATCCTACTCTTTTGGAAGGCAATGGCAAAATTCCCACTCTTATTATAGACAGCATAAGGCCTTAAGTATCATGAATGTACTATACTGCAATCCAAATTAGGAGGGTTTAAAAATAATTTCTTTTGGTATCATTAAGTGAATTCATCTTCTGACACACTGTAGGATGAATAGGAAATCGGGAAAAAATGGAACATAAAAATGTCTAATAAAGCTTTAAACTGTAGAACAACTAGAATTAAATGTTAAATCACCAATTGAAAACCCAACTATAACCTCAGTCCTGAAAAGTTTTAAGCATGTGTATAAATCTGTACAGGATTAGGGCCTCTACTGGTTAAATCCTATACTTTTACCTGCAGGCCTAGTACCTTATGGTCTTTACAGATCTCGCAAGTTGAGAAGTGTTGAGCCTGTTAAATACTCAGATGGGAAACCTCCAAGGAATGCTCAAGAGTTACAGGAAGTGTTGAAGATGAGTGATACTTTTTCCTGTGTAACAACACTGTACTAATACCCCAGAATAGTGCTAGGGATCAGTGTTAGAGTTCCTGTTTTATGAGCTATAAAACTGATGTCCTGACCAATTCTGATAATTAAAAAAAATCACGTGGCACTTACCATAAAAAATGAAGGTATTAATTTAAAGTGATCTTTTAGTCTTACTGAAGTTTGGGGACTCATATAATTTCTACTACAGTTTCAGGTACACATTTTTCAAAACAAGATATGTGTTGTATTGCTAGGAAATTGGGTGTAATTTGGGATAAGAAGTTCCATTTTCACGTAAAATTATGTTGTGTGGTGTTAATGGTAATTCTTAGTTCAAGACTGGATTTCCATAACAATTTCTTTGTTTTTAAACCTAAGCTTTGATTTGTTTAGAATTTTCGTTTGTGTTTTTATTTGGGGAAAATCCATACATTTTCATGGAGATAATCCAAGCTAATTTTTTGTGTATGCAGGCATAATTCTTTCAGGAGGCACTTGCCAAGGCAGATGCAAGTGTCCAGTGTTGATTTTAACATGGGGACAGATCCTATTTTACAACGGGGCGAGACAACAACCAGCATTGGGCGAATAAAACCAGAACTCTATAAACAGAAGTCTGTTGATTCGGAAGACAAGCAAGAAGATGTGAAAATCTGTGGGAAACTTAACTTTGCTCTCCGGTATGATTATGAAAATGAACTCCTTGTTGTTACCATTGTCAAAGCCTTAGATCTACCTGCTAAAGACTTCACAGGAACCTCAGACCCATACGTTAAGATTTACCTTCTCCCAGACAGGAAAAAGAAGTTTCAGACACGGGTTCACAGAAAGACTTTAAATCCTGTCTTTGATGAAACTTTTCAGTTTCCTGTAGCCTATGATCAGCTCAGCAACAGGAAATTGCATTTCAGTGTATATGATTTTGACAGATTTTCTAGACATGACATGATTGGGGAAGTTATTCTTGATAACTTTTTTGAAGTCTCTGATCTCTCCAGGGAAGCCACTGTGTGGAAAGACATCCACTGTGCCACCACAGTAAGTAATGTGTCCCAAAAGTGTTCAAATTGATGATATTTTCCTTTCTCCTTTGTACTTTATAGAAAGCATATACTGTCTATCAGCGCTGATTGAAAAAAAAGAGTTGCCAATGTTTTCCTTTGAGCATGGAATATAAGATGACTGGGAAGCCGTGAAATGTAATTTAAAAAAAAAAATTCTTCTGGGAACATAGAGTTACCCTCCTGACACACTATACAAATGGAAATTAGATTTATTAATTAAACCAAACACCCCTAAGTGTCACTGTTTAATGGGAACAGTTAATATTTTCCTGTTAGCAAAACATATGTACATTTCCACCTTGGTATGCCTTTCACATATTGGAATCTAAATGAAAAAAGAGATGGAGGGTAAAATGATCCAGTTTCTAAAATGATTTCTAACAGCTGTCCCATGCACAGGGTATCCTACATGAAATATCTACATATTCTTTGTGGCTTATGTTTACTGTAGACATTCAATGTTGATGGAGAGCAGAAGGACATAAGGAGGAGCATTTGGAAACAGAGAGAATTGGTTTACTGTTTCAGGTGGGAACTGTAGTCTATAAAATTCACCTGTGAACAGAAGCAAATAGGTGACATGCTGCAACTACTAACAAACACTACTTCCCAACCTTATCTTTATCATTCAGAAGGCCATTCCACTTCGAATCAGATAGATGATTTCAGAAAACAAATCACTTTTCTCTAAAATACTACACTCTTCATAAGGAAACTTCCTGTTATCTTGTTGTAATGTGGGTATCTACGTCTCTCTGAGCCATATGCCTTCCTTATCCATGCTTTTTCAGTAGGAGGTGGGCTGCTGCCAGTGCTGCATCCAACATTTACTCTCACACACACACACACCTTTGTGTCTCTGCCCTGTTTTTTTCCCCACCTTCACCTTTTCACATCTCCCGTCATTTGTGTCCCCTGTGCCCCTCTTTTTTCCCCATTCCCGTCTGCCTTCCATTTTGCACCTTTTCCAGGATCTTGGAATAGCCAGGGGCTGTTTAGGCCTTCATTTCAGGCTCTCGTCATGCTGCCTGGCACCTCCACCTCTGTCACCTGCTGCTGGCTCTCTTCTACAGCTGCAGCTGCGAATGGCATCACCACCTCAGCCTCCTGTTGCTGTTGCACTTAGTGAGACCCTGTGCTGCTCTATAGAGCAGTGCATCAGCACTGACCCCCCACTAGAGATACCAATGCGCACCAACATCTCATGCACAGAACTGGAACAACTGTCTCAACTACTGCCACTGTCCTCTCTAGCGTCAGCCCTGGTTGCTATATTGTGTAGACTTTAAAGATTCATAGATAACATTAAAATATTTCTTGGCTGAATATGAAATTGTTTTTTCATCCTTTTCTTAGTCCTCTTGAGCATATTATTTGGTTTTTAGAAGTCTATTTTTGAAGGTCGGTCTGTTTCATGGTGATGATAATTCCTTTGCACTTATACAGCACCTTCCCTCCAAGGATCGTGAAGGTTTTCCAAAACATTCACTAATTAATTGTACAAATTTAGGATGGTTTGTTCTGTTGGCTCCATCTTCTGTACAATAACCAGTGGAGTTAAAAATTAAATGAAATAAAAAATCACTCATATGCATTTTAATTATTTCTTCCTGAACAAAGTGATCAGCTTGCTGAAAGTCTATGCAAGAGTTGGGATATAGTGGTGAACTCATTCAGTTTTCTTAGAGGGGTGGATTGGCTGAATTACAGACCACAAGTTACCATAGGCATGCCTCCTCTTTAATGTAGGCAGACAACTCCTCTTTTCTTTCACCCTGACAAACCTCTGGGTTCTTTGTTCTCTCCACCTTTGTTCTCTCCATGCTCAGGACAGGCATATCAGAAGTGGTAGCACTAGGTACTGCTAGATTCAAGTGGATGGTGGTGCTCTGGAGATTCTAGATTCTGAGTGAAGCTGAGTGGTGGGATATGGGTAGGATACAGGGACCTGCTTTCTTTCTGATCATAGGTCCAGTACCAATGGCTTTGGAGAGTTAACAGACTTCCAAAATATTTTTTTGACCTGGCAAGTACATGAAACAGTGGATCTTAACCATGGAAAGGATGCTAGCCTTGGACCTGGATTCAATTCCCTGCACTTCTGCAAGCTTCTTGGATGATGGTGTGCTTATCCTGTCTCTGTTTCAGTTCCTAATTCTGCAAAATTGAAATGATAGGACAGCCCAGGGGTGTTCTGCGGATAAATGCTTTGACAATTGTGAGGCACTCAGATGCTATGGTAATGGATGCCATTTGAGTACGTAAAGGGTATATCTACCCTGCAGTTAAACCCCTGTGGCTGTCAGTTGATGTGGACTCTTGTGGCTTGGGCTATTTGGTTTCAAAATTACAGTGTAGATGTTCAGGCTCATGCTGGAGCCTCCACCAGGGGGAAGAGTCTCAGGGCCTAAGCTCCAGTCCAAGCCCAAATGTCTACACTGCAATTTAATAGCCCTGCAGCCCCAGTTCGAATCAGTTGACATAGACTAGCCACAGATATTTAATTGCAGTGTAGACATATAACTATAGATAAGGCCATACCAAATTCACAGGCCATTTTGGTGAATTTCACAGTCATAGGATTTTAAAAATTGTAAATTTCATGATTTCAGCTATTTAAATCTGAAATTTCATGTTGTTGTAATTTTAGGGGTGCTGACTAAAAAAAGAGTTGTGGGGGAAATTGCTAGGTTATTGTAGGGGGTGTTGTGGGCACTGCTACCCCTACTTCTGCACTGCTGCTGGTGGCGGCACTGCCTTCAGAGCTAGGTGTCTAGAGTGCTGGGGCCGCTGGCCGGGAGTCCAGATCTGAAGGCAGATCTGCCACCAGCAGCATAGAAGTAAGGATGGCATGGTATGGTATTGCCACCCTTACTTCTGCTCTGTGTCTGCAAAGTGGGCCCTCAGTCAGCGGTCTCCACTCTCCAGCTGCCAGCTCTGAAGGCAGTGCAGAAGTAAGGGTGGCAATACTGCAATCCCCCTAAAATAATCTTCTGACTCCCCCTCCTGCAGCTCCCTTTTGAGTCAGGACCCCCAATTTGAGAAACGCTGATCTTGCCTGTGAAATCTGTATGGTAAAAGCACATGAAAGACCACATTTCATGGTCCCTGATGCATTTTTCATGTCCATGAATTTGGTAGGGCCCTACCTATAGATGATAAAAAGCATGAGTGTCAAACTAGCTTTACTACATTTGTTTTAGTATATTAAATATCTGAAAATTCAGATAGTCACACAAAAGGAAAAGCAAAACCAGCTGGCTCCCTCTTCTAGCTAAGTCTAACAGGCCATTTGAGGCTCATACTGCTGATGATTTCACAAGCAAATCAGACCAAGAAGAGAAAATATACTATAATATCTGAATCAGTCAAACATCTTCCTCTTGAATGTGGAAACAGCAAATACTCATGATGTCAGCAGCAAATGAGATCAAATGGTCTTTTAGACTTTAATTGAAATTATAGCTAGGTACAAATATTAACATCTCTTTACGTTGCCGATGAATATTCTGGGTTTAAAACTTAAAATCCGAGCTTTCCATTAGCATTGGCCCTGATCCAGCAAAGCACTTAAGTATGTATTTAACTTTCACATGCTTTGGCTTCAATGAGTGCTTGAAGTTGTTTGCTGAAATGAAGTCCAATGGCATTGCTTTTTTTATTATTATTAATTCTGGTGGATTTTGAGAGATTTTACATATAAAAGTTTGTTGGTTCTTTATACCAGGCAAAAAATACAAACCTTTTACTTGATCAACCAAAATGATCTCATCATTCTAAACTTCTCAGACATCTTTTTGAGCAGACTAGAATGCCATCCCAAATGGTGCTACTGGGAGAGACATGCTAATATGCATGTAGCTGAGAATTATTGCTGATCTTGGCTGCTGATATTCGTACAACTCTCCTCAGTATTGAAAAACAAAACCGCCTAATTATAGTGCTTGGTTTAGAGTGGTAATATTTTGTTTGGTGTTAATGAACACTATTTTACAATTTCAAATCATAAGTGAGCAGTTTAGGAAGTAGCAGCTGTGTTCCGAGGTTCAGTCATTCAGCAAGGAGCTTATAACTGTAAGCACAACTTTATGTACAGTATTGTACTAGTGCAAATAGCCCATTTTCAAAGTGGCTACCACTTAGGGCTGGTCTGCACTGAGGCGGCGGGGGGCGGGCAGGATCGACTGAAGATACACAACTTCAGCTACATGAATAACGTAGATGAAGTCAGTGTATCTTCAGCCGACTCACCTGCTGTCCTCATGGAGGCGGCAGTTGGCAGTGTGCTCCCCCATTGACTCCAGCTTGCGCCTCGTGGCAAGCTGGAGTTCTGGAGTCGACGGGGATGCTGTTGGTGATCGATTTATCGCATCTTACAATACCACTTAGAAACCACTACCAGTGAACATGTGAATATTAAAGTAATTTGTAGTTATGTATAACCATATTGGGACTTCATAGACTTTTAAATCTTTGAATGATAAACAACACTTTTTCAGTAATTGACTGGATTATTTTTACTGGCAAAATAAAACTATACTATAATAAATCATCAACATATACAAGCTGGAATGTGCTACCATGAACTTGTGTTTTGGAGCTTATTTTAGCTATTTTATATTCATGAAAATCAGGTTAGTGTTAACAATTTCCAATTCTTACATTGCAGAAACTGTAAGACTGAGGGGCCAATTCTGCACTGGGTTAAGCAATGAGTAAGTGGATGAGATGAGGAATTTATACTCTAAGAACCTATTCAAAAGTCTAGTGAAGTCAAATGGTAAGATGCTGAAAGGTTTTGGATCAGGCCAGTAAAGTACATAGGATTTGGGTCATGCCTTGAGAAGTAGGTGCTCAAACAAACTCAGCAGACATTGAGAGTAAACTTTACACCCTGAATAGGTTTCTTTTCTTTTTTTTTTAACTTATACATTTTTCTGCTTTCTTTAGTGCCATGAATGTGGAATGAGAAAAGCCATGCTGGGGTACATGAATATGCTTTAGTGGACATGGATTTCATCACAAGCTGGCCTTCCCGTATTAGTTATTAGCAGATATTTTTAAAAAGTGAATGTCTGGAGCAGGAGTAAAAATTTTACTCAGCTCATACTACTCCAGTGCTTGGGGAACAAGACACCACCCATAGACATATTTCCCTGATACGTTTCCCCCCCTCACCTCACTCCCATCTTCCCCATGTTTTGGACAGGTTTGTTTGGTTTGTGTAGTTTATTACCTCTGGCCAATGGGTCCGGGCATGCTTTCCAGTCACAAGAAGCATGCCTAGAGATTTACTGACACTGTAGGTAACTGGGAGCCAACCCTAGGTCTGGATCTGGGGATTGGTGCAACACTCACCAAATAAAGGGTTAGTGGCATCTCCTCAGTCTTTCAAGCCCTCTCAGAACCACCTCCCTTCCACAGACAAATATTCATGTCCTGTCCTGCAAGTAGAATACGGCTAAGAATTCCCGCAGTCCCCTTTTCTACATTAAAAGACTCCTACATAGGGATAAGTTTTCTGGTGGCAGGGGGTTCTTGGTTCTAGCAGACAAAGGCATGATGGTATCCAGTTGCTAGAAACTGAAGTTAGACAAATTCAGACCAGTAATAAAGTGAACATTTTAGTAGTGAGGGTTGTTAGCCACTGGAACAATATACATAGCAATATGGGGGATTCTCTAGCACTTAAAGTCTTTACATCAAAATTGGATATCTTTCCAAGAGCTGTGCTGTAGTTCAACCAGGAGTTTCTGGTCAAAAGCATGAAATGTATTCATCTTCAGTCTTAATTTAACTTTAATGTAGTTTTCCTGTCTCATTGTGTAGACCAGGTTACTGACTCTCCCATTCCCCTCAACTATTACAGATATATTAATTTGAGAAAGATAATGTGTGAGTTGGAATCTTCAGACAGTCACAGAAATTTTGTAATAGATGTCTGACTAACAATACGTAATGTACAGAAGAAATTTTTTGAACAGTTGCATTAATTATATTACAGATAATATTGGTTTTATTATGTCATTTTCTCTTACCATACACAGTAAAAATTAGTTATATACAACAGATACACCTAGGTCAGGGGTGGGCAAACTACAGCCCGTGGGCCATATCCGGCCCACTCGCCATTTTTATCCGGCCTGCCAGCTATGTCGGGGGGCCGGTGCCAGTGGCCCCTCACTCCCAGCCAGAGGCGCCAGGCAAGCACAGCTATCCGCGGGCCTGCACTGCCGGCACAGGGGCCGAACTGGGAGAAGGGGGAGGCGCAGGAGCCCCAAGCTCCCCAGCAGGGGCACCAGGCCGGGAGCACGGGGAGCCGCGGGGGCCCGCACTCTCCGGCCGAGGCACCGGGCCGGGAGGAGCCGTGGGAGCCCCGCGCTCCCGGTGGGGGTGCCGGCTGGAAGCGCAGGGAGCCACGGGGGCCCCGCGCTCCCTGGCGGATGTGCCGGGCCTGGAGCACAGGGAGCCATGCCCGGAGGAGCCGGGGGGGCTGTGCTCCCCAGCGCGGGCGCCGGGCTGGGAGCACAGGGAGTGCCGAGCCGCTGGAGCCGGCTGAGCAGGTAAGCCGCGGGAAGGGAGGGGAAAGGGGCTTTAGGTGGTGGGGTCCAGGGTGGTGGTGGTTTGGAGGGGGTCTCAGGAGGGGGCAGTTAGGGAATAAGGAGTAGGGGGCCTTAGAGGGTGGGGTTAGGGTTGGGGAACTCCAGAGGGGCGATCAGGGTGTACAAAGGGGGGGTTGGATGGGTTGGGGGTTCTGAGGGAGGCAGTCGGGGTGGGGGAGTCAGATAGGGGGCAGAGGCAGGCCAGGCCGTCTGGGGAGGCACAGCCTTCCCTACCCGGCCCTCCGCACCATTTTGAAGCCCAATGTGGCCCTCGGGCCAAAAAGTTTGCCCACCCCTGACCTAGGTAATATTTACTACACAAAGAAATGTAGTATTTTTATTATATGAAATCTATAAGAATCCTCAATGCATTTTGCAAGCATAAGCATATGTATACATAGCTGTCAGTTTGGAGATGAAGAATTTCAAAAGTTTTATATAAAATTTCTTAGTATGCTGAATGATATCAAAATATACCATATCCAGGATAATGATGCATTCTTGGTCTCCTTATGAGGGGCTGCAGATATATGTAAGGCTCTTCGAGTATCTTATGTTATAGATCCATGGAACCTGATTCTTATTCAAAGCTTTTGAGAGAGTCCATATACAGTCACATTAGGCTCCCTTAAAGTGCCTAAGTGTATTGCCATCCCTTTTCCACGGTTGGAGTCATAGACTTCACTCAATCTGTTGTAACAGGGTTCAAGAAAATGAATCCAGTGTGCACACAAAACATGCTCATTGTATCCATTGATTTTAAAGAATGAAAGGCAACCAATAAAGAAATAAATGAATCCTTTCAGCTGAACTTTGATGGTTTTTAATATAAAGAAATATGCAAAGAACCCCAGTCAAAGAAATAGTCTACTCCGTCTTCAATGAGAATTTGGCATGTGAAGTCTTTGCTGGGTTGGACTCTTACATTTCTAAATCTGTCATGGGGTGCTCTACTCACTGCTTGTCTGGAGCTTCCTCTTGCTCACTCTGGCTCTCAAGATTGACACCCCTTCACGTGGTCACACGATGTCACACCATCTCTCTCATGTCTGCAACTCCTCTCTCATCCCAGGAACCACAGGGTTCTCTTATTGACTTGGTCCTTTGGCCAGGTCACTGTCTCTGCCTCCTCCTTTCAGAGTTTATCGAAGTCTCTCTTTTAGCAATCCTGGGCAGTCTTCCCATTCACTGCCTCAGCTGCCAATTCCTCAGTGGCTGGTAGGGGAACCCCGGCCTGCCCTCTACTCTGGGTTCCAGTCTAGATACCCTTATCCAGCAGTTCTGGCCTTTACTTTCCCAGCCCACACTGCTTCTTCCTTGGACTGCTTCCTACCACTCCTGGCTCCCCCCTTCTTCTCGGACTGCCAGCTCCAAACCCTCTTCCTAGGGAGTGACTGCTGCCTCAATCTGATGCCAGCTTCCTGACTTTATAGGCCCCGCCTCTTCCTGCCTAGCTGAGCCTGATTGCAATTAATTCCCTGCTCCCTGGCTCTTCCTCCAGGTGCAGCCTATGGATTGAATAGCCTGCCTGGCCACGTTAACCCCTTTCAGCCCTGTTTAAGTATTCTTGTATAACCTTCCATCCTCTGATACTTTCAAAATCTGCTCAATATGCCATATTAGCCATAGCTGATACTGTTTACATTTACATTAGAATAGGATCCTAAGGCCTCCAGGAGGATGGGCACCTCAGTGTACTGGGTGCTGTATAAGTACAGATAAATCTCTGCTTTGTACATGTAAAATCTATTCAGGTTAATCTTTGTGTGCCCCTGCATATTTGGATATCAGACTACCAATAGGTAATGATATGTTTTATAGTGGTCTCATTAAAGGACTTGGAGCAAGAAACTCTGGACTCTTAGTCCAAGCTATGACAATGACTTCTGTGTCCTTGGATATGTCACTAACTTCTCTGTATCAAAGTTTCCCCATAGGTAAATTGGAGATAGTAATGGTGCAAAATATGCACCCTTGTAGACACAGTATTGCAAGTGAAGGTTAAATCCAAGAGCTAAAGCAGTGATTTGGGATGAATCATTGTCTGTAAAGCACTTTGAAGATGAATAAGTGGAAAGTATTACTGAATAGGGTGTAAATGTTTGCATACCACATTTTTAAAAAAAATGGGCAATCACATATACCTCGCTCTATACCGGGGGTAGGCAACCTATGGCATGCGTGCCAAAGGTGGCACACAAGCTGATTTTCAGTGGCACTCACACTGTCCAAGTCTTGGCCATCAGTCCAGGGGGCTCTGCATTTTAATTTAATTTTAAATGAAGCTTCCTAAACATTTTAAAATCCTTATTTACTTTATATACAACTACAGCAGGCCTGCACAACTCGGAAAGCAGCGAGGGCCATATTACTGCAAAAAAACCAGTTGCGGGCCAAAAAGCCCCACCCACATCCGCTTCCCCTCACCCCACCACTTGGCTTGCCCCACCCCTACTCACCCGCCGTGGGCCGCACAGTGAGCCTGTGCGGGCCGCATGTGGCCCCCGGGGCCACGTGTTGTGCAGGCCTGAACTACAGTTTAGTTATATATTATTGACTTATAGAAAGAGACCTTCTGAAAACATTAACATATATTACTGGCATGTAAAATCTTAAATTAGAGTGAATAAATGAAGACTTGGTACACCACTTCTGAAAGGTTGCCGACCCCTGCTCTAGACCTATTCAGGCTTCTGATGCTATTCTTGTAGTTATGGACAGAGGCTAATTAGACAGGCTGATGATATTTGCGCTATTAGCAGCTTTTAATACTAGCAATCACTGCCTTCAGGCCTAAATGTAAGACCCATCTCCTTGGCCTAGCTTCCTACAATAACACTAATCTCCCAGCAGAATAATTTAATCAATAGATGATGCTGGGAAGGAAAAAAAGAATGAAATTAATGTGCCTGGAATAAGGGAAGAGAATAAAATATCATCGAGAGATGGTGTTCTGAAAAGAATAAATCCATTGAAAGTCAATAGGATTAGTGCTCCTCTCTGTGGGAGGCATTTTTGAAAAGACCATGTGACTTCATGTAATTTTTACAAGGTAAATACCACAATGATGAGCTCACAATACACAGAAAGACAAAAATCACAGTTGTTAATTTGGGTCCTATGTACTCTTTCATTGCAATGACATGGGTTCCTCTAGTGCAGTTATAATTTTTTAACATAATTCTGAGAGCAATTCTGTCTGGCTCTTGAAGGCCAAGGCCCATCTCTTCTTTAATTTCCACCCAACCCACAAAATAATCTGATTTGTCAACATTGTTTATTTAGTCTCTGATTGGATATTGGAATGTGTAATTATTCTCTGTGTTAAAACTCATTTGGACATTTTTTGGTGGAAACCAGGCACATTGAAATGTCCTAAAAATCAGAAAACATCTTTTTGTGATTTCCTATCATTTCAAACTATCTCAGGATTGATTCTGACAGCTTTCTGTTGAAATTAATGTTAGTGATCTAGAGTAAAGTACTGTTCAGCGTGAGTAAAAGTGGCAGAATAGGGTACTAAATAATTTGGGTTTTCAAAACGGTATCTTATCATGTAAAACCTAGAGACTATGTATTAGAGCTAATTGATGTTGCTGGAGTATACCGTATATGAGGGAGATGAGAATGTTGTAGTTAGTTTTAATGTCATCTTGTAGAACTGAAAAAAGTACCCACTATTTAATAAAATAATAGTTTAAATTAGATTCATTTGGAAAGTGAACCAAAAAGTGGTGATAATGAAGATGTGTAGAATGGTTTGCTTGAAATCTAGATAATGGCATATAAAAGTAGAAAATGCTGCCCACAAATGTTTTTGCTATTTTATTGTTACACAACATCTAGTATTAAAAAAAATTGACATATTTAATAGGAAAGTTCTGGTAGCGTGACTAAATATTGATTAATAATAGCCTAAATGTTTATTAATTCTTTTGGTTTTCAGTGTAATAATCTGAATGGTATTAATGTCATCAACAGTATTCCAGGGGATGTCCATTGTAATTCAATATTAATTAAATAGATCATTATTATTTTAATACTAGCAATTAATCACCACCTAGCATGAATAAAACAATATAAAATTCCAAGCCCTCGTAACATCTAACTAGCCCATAGCAGTAGTGAACAGAGAAATGCTGCTGATGGAGTTCATTTGAGTTAGCTGGGAAGTTTGAAAAATCAGAGAGGAAATAATGATGTGACAATACAGTAACTGCTTAGACTGCCATTATGGTCAGAAAAATTATAATGTAAAAATGACACCTTTACTTCACAGATCTTCTCCCTGTTTGCTTTTTGTTCCTGTTTGCACTGTAGAACCTGCAAAGCTATTGGAAAGTGAAATGGAATCTGTCCCAGCTCTCCCATCAACAGAATTGCTAAATTCTTATTGCAATATCTTTCCCTGATATTGCAGGAAATAGGCATTCAGGCTTCAGGTTAGCTACATCACCAACATGCCTCATTTGGGTTAGAATTTCTGGTGATTTTATCATAGTAGGATTATGATAGTAGGAACGTTGCTTGATCCACAGTAGAGTTTGCTGGGCTTGAAGCTATAGAACTGTGTTTTTAATTGTGTGCTGAAGACATTTAATATGGAAACCATTGAGAAAAACTAGTAAAACCCAAAAGTCTATGTGTGAGTGGAAAAAAGTGAAGCTTTATCCAGCAACTAAAGTCCCAAGGGCCATGTCGTGGACCATCCTATTCATCCACTGGGGAGCAAGGGTGTATGACCCTTACACCTCTGCATGGTTACCTGCATCATGCATAGCAGCATTTGCAGAATTGCTGCTGCCTCTCCCACACAGGTGGGCAGAGGTAGAGAATCAGTGGAGCTTTAGTTTTCTCCAGTGTGCCAGATGGCAATGATAACAAGACAATGGTTTTTGTAAAGGGAAATCATGCCTCACCAAACTACTAGAATTCTTTGAGGGGGTCAGAGGGTGTCGTGAAGGCCAATACTATAATGGGGTTCAAAAGGGAGTTAGATAAGTTCATGAAAGATAGGTCCATCAATGTGTATTAGCCAAGATGGGCAGGCATGGTGCCCCTAGCCTCTGTTTGCCAGAAGCTGGGATTGGGTGACAGGGCATGAATCACTTGATGATAACCTGTCTGTTCATTCCCTTGGAGGCAACTGCCATTGGCCACTGTCAGAGGACAGGATACGGGGCTTGATGGACCTTTGGTCTGACCTAGTATGGCCGTTCTTATGTTCTTATCCATTGATTTCAGTGGCCCCTGAATCAAGCCCCCAGCTGACAGACAGTGAGCACACAAAACTCCTATTGAACCTTACAGGAGTTTTACATGTTCCTCATCACTTAGGAGTGGTTGTAGAGTTGGTCCCTAAGTAAAGGATAAGAATGCAATGCTATCTAAGGAATCTATATTCTATAGTTAAATAATAGAGTTGATATGAATAGTGGACATCTTTATTTTGAATTTTGTTTCTCCTATTTTTGTATTTCTTTCTTGCCTCACCATGACAGAAATGTATTGGCTAATCATGTAAACAGGGAGCAATAGAAATAAATGTAAGCTGGTATAGTGCTTACCATTGTTTCAGTTCCATGGTTCTGTGTAATGGCTTGTGTTCACAAAAAGGAAACAAATAGATAAAAGATACTCAACACCAAGTGGATGTTTTATTGTATCTGTGCTCAGTGTTGATTTTTTGGTACAAGTTATTGCAAGCCTTTGGCAGTGAATCATTATGAGCAGTGTGGAACTGAAAGTAAAGCAGTATCTGTCAGTCAGGGTAGCTCTTAACTGAAACCTTAATTTAATTTAAGAAGAGGAAAACTCACAATACAATACACTAATAAAATTTGGGAAACTTCACTGGAGTTGCCTAAAAAAACAAAACAAAACCCTGTAGCCATTATGAACAAAATAAAAAATAAAATAAAACATTCAGTATAAAAGTCTGCTTCTAAAATAAACTCTGGCAAGCTTAATTCTTGATGTTATAGTTAAATAAATACTTATCTGATTAACTTTGGACTGGAATTCTTTGTGCTTGTATCTCTTGAGTCAGAAGTCATATAAACAAGTGTGTTGGAGATACAGAAGTGAACTTTTCAGACAATCTACAACTTGGGTTTATGAAGTCTGATAGCACTGAGATACTCTGGTCAGGTGGCTGAAGTAAAACTTAGTGAACCAGTGTGACATAAAGTGATATAGGGTAAAATGTTTAAGAGCACTTAAGTGATTTAGGTGTCTACAACTTACTCAAAGTAAATGGGACTTTGGCTACTATGTCATCTAGGCACCTCCAAAAATGTTACGCAGAGGGACCCAAACTATTAGAAAAGAATACTATGAGTGCGTGTACAAAATATACAAGCTAGGTCTATACTTGTGTATAACCCATGTACTTTTCCAAATATTCCTAATACATGGAACCCATACCAGTGCCAAGTGTCTACATATACAGTGCTGGGCACAGCTAGACACTGTGCACAGGCATACACCTGTGTCCACGATGCCCCATTTTTGGTACAGGATGGTTGCACTACCATTGCAGGGACAGTATCCCAGGGACCTGTGTTGTCACAGGAGATACTCTGGGAATCTTATGGCTGTGTGTTGCTGGTACTAGATACCACCTTCACATATTTGGCAATGGCAACTCTCACTCATCTCTCCTTCCTACCAAACTGTGTGGAAGCTATAGAACCAAGTCCATGATGATTTGGTTCTGCTCCTGCCTGCAGGACAAATGTTCATGCAGGTTGATTCACTGATACTGGATGGAATTGATCCAGAAAGAGTTGAGATGCTGAAGACAGCTGACCGAGAGGATTAATGAAAATCCACTATAATCCCATGGAACAGATATATTGAATTCTGCAATTGTAGTAGTATGCCCAGGGCTGGATTGCCACTTCTGGCACATCATCTTGGAAACCTGGAAGGATGACCAGAACTTCCAAATGAGGAAGCAAACCTTCATGGAGTTACATGAGGAGCTTGTACCAACCCTCCAGTGTCATGCCACTCAGTTTCAGAAACCCATGCCAGTACACAAGCGGGCGGCTATAACACCTGACAGCTACTAGTAAGTTGCAAACCAGTTTGAGGTTGGGAATTCAACTGTCAGGGTGGTGGCTGTATAGGTTTGCCAGGCTATCAATACTGAGATCTACCCACAAGTGTTTGCCATAACCCAGGTCCCTGTAATTATAGCTGGATTTCAGAGGAAGAGGTTTCTAAACTGTGCAGGGGCCATCAATGGAACACACATCCCAGTACTTCACCCACCAACAGGGGCAAGTGAATATGTGAACCAAAAAGTTACAATTCACTCATTCTGCAAGTCTTAGTGGACCACAGTGGTTAGTGCATGATCACCAATGTTGGGAACACGGGAAAAGTCCATGATGCCAGGGTGCTCCGGGGATTGGGATTGTATTGCAGGGGGAAGAGAAGGGTCTTTATTCCCCAGATATGATGTAGTTATCTACAGTTTTTCTGGTCTGACATTTATTTTGGGGCATCCCCAGACTCATTCCTAACTTGGCTCATGAAGTTGGATCCCAACATTTCTGAGCCAAGAAAAAGAAAATTAGGGTCCAGACAGAGTAGCTGCAGAGTGGTGGTGGATTGTGCGTTTGGGAGGCTGAAAACTTGCTGGTGATACTGTCGGACCCCTTTGGGTACCAATATGTCCTATGCATTTTGCATAATTGTGGTGTGCTGTGCCTTGCCCAAAGCATGTGAGGATCAGGGGGAATTCTTCTGGACTGAGCAGGCACAGGACAGGTGGCCAGATCCCAAACATTTGTGCACAGCTCCTACAGGGCAAGGGAATTTGTGGTGGTATTTTCTTGCACACCATGGAACAATGGGGAGCCAGAAGGTGACTTTGGACTGTGCCAAGGGATACCAAAGGATGCTATGTGATTCTACGGTGCTGCTGTAAAAGCTCAATAGAGCATTGCTATATAGTTGTGTTGTGGCATCCATTGGTGGGTTTTGATACCTGAAGCTCATGTTAATATACCAAAAGAAAGCAGACCATTACGTGAGGGTTCCTCCTCAGGGTCAATACCTTTGGCTGTGGTTTTGGTTTCAAGGATGTATAAGCACTTCAGTGCCAGCACCGAGCAATCTTTTTGTTATATGTTAGCAACTCTGTTTCATGGTGCTCTCTGGGGAGTACTTAATCATTCTGAAAGTAACTGAAAAAACAGTTCTGCAAGGTTTGGGGTGGGGGCTTCTCTCATTCCCTCTTCACAAAGTTTTCTGCAACTAGTGATCACAGCACTGATCAGCCGCTCTGCAGGAGTGCTCCCCTGATTGCATGTTGTGACTGTTTGATAGGGTGAAGGACGAAGGGTCGTAAAAGCACTGCTAAGTGTCAGACATCTTCAGTGTTAATTTAGTTTTGTTTCCTTTCTCTCTATTGTCAGTTAAATTATTGATAAAGCCATAAAAACATTTTAAGAAAACTTCTCTGATTTTTGTTCTGGTGAATTGGACAGCAAGTTTTTTCAGAGCTTTGTTCATTGTCATAAAATCTGCTCTCTCTCTCTCTCTCTCTCTCAGTTACACATTAGGAAATTCATGGCAGCAGAGGGGAAAGATTTGTGGGAGGGACAGAAAATTCATTGTCTTTCTATGGTATCGCTGCATTAGAAAGTTACAGAACTGAAAGTCATTTTGCTGTGCATCCTGCTGACCCATCCCAAACGTATGGGAAATATCCCATTGACGATACTCGGAAAGCAAGGTGCTTTCACACAGGTGAAGTGAACAATAACTTCTATTTAAAAAGTCTATGGAACATAGAACAAAAATGGTTTTTAACCAGAACTGCAAATGAACCAAAAACTGGATCAAATTCCCTGAGCAATGCACAAACATTACTTTCTGTGGACCTGTCTCCTTGTCCTTCCCCTTCCCCTGAGAAGAGGGGTATTAGCTGAGAAAAATTGTGGGGGAGATGAGAGTACATCTCCTGCATGGAGTTTGAACGTTGGCTGGGCTACTGGGCATGGCTCAGGCTCATTTTTTCACACCTTTGGGGGTGGAGTTCTCCTGCAAGGGCTTTTGGGTGCCAGCAAAGGATATTGTGCTAGGAGATCAGCGTGTTCTTGCCCACTGTGTAGGGGGTGGTGTTGGATCAGCAGCAGCCTGTGAGGCACCTAGAAGAGGAGTAGGGAAGGAGGTGCTGCCTGTTCCCAAACAAGAGCAGTGTCACCAGCAGCAGGTGGGTCCCAAAAGCTTTCCACCACCGGTTGTACTAGTGACTACATGATCCTCTGCCCACTGGATATACTCCCATTCCCTGTGGCATGACTCTAGATTCAGGGACTGGTTCATCAGTACCCCACCCTGCCTAAGAGCCTGATTGTCCCATGCCCAAAGAAAGGAAAATTGTTCCTGACTTCTCTTGTGTATGCTAATGAGCAGATGCTCCAGGTCTGTCTGCCTGCCGCCACTGTCTCTGTAGTGCTGCTCCTGCCCTCCTGGCAGAATGGGTGATCCATTGGTATCATAACATCCTGCTGAGTCAAGGGTAGAGTTATATTTCATTTCTCTTTTGAAGGAACCTAAGAACACCCTCTTCGCAACACACACACAACTTAACATGCTCCTCAAGGCCACAATGTTGACACTTTTTAATATAGTAGGAATGCAACTGTTTACAGCATCCTTCGTTCTCAGAAAAATTTTGCAGCCCATGAGGAAGGAGCTGAGGCAAATGATGGTAAGGTTCCTGCAGTCCTGTTATTAAAATGTTGTAATGTTTACAGTGCATCAAAGAGCCATTTGAGGTGGCGGTTGTTTCCTTTTGGGGCTACATTACCAGGCATCCATTTATTTTTGAAAAGAAAGGCATCGTTTGGAGAACATAGCAGTTTTCGAGGTATTGGGATGGAAAAGAGTGGTGATTTACCAATCTGGTGGAGGACATCTGGCCTCCTATGCCAGTGCAATGTTTCTTCTGAAGGCCACCTATAGTGGGGCAGAAGCCCCACTCCCATGCTGAAGTGGGCTAGGGCAAGCCAGAGCAGCTGCGCGGGCTGGCAGCCAATCAAAAAAGAGCTTACTGAGGGCCAGTCAGGGCCAAGATTGTAGCCAGCCAATCAGGGCAAGAGTGCTATAAGAAGGCTGCCCCAGAAGCAGTGAGGGGAGCAGTGAGTCTCTCCTGGACCTTCGAAGGGGAAGGTCTAGCTCCTGACGGAGGAGCAGCACCAGGGAAGCAGAAGGAAACCCATGCCTGGGCATCTATCAGGCTGCTGACCCTGAGGGAAGGGCTTAGCTGGTGCAAAGGAGCCGAAGGGGAAGCAGCCCAGGGAGACCGAGATAGACTAGGGGAGAGAAGGAGGGCAGGACAGCTGCTGCCATAGGATCCCTGGGCCATGACCCAGAATAGAGGGCGGGCCTGGGTCCCCCCTTCTCTATTTATATTGCACCTGGCTGCTGAAGTGGCCTCCATGGACTGCACCAGACCCCTCCCAGAAGGTGCTCGACTTGGGGTATGGTTGGACACTACAGCTGGCATGCAGAGAGAGACTGGTGTAACTTCCCCTCCCCCAGAAGGGGGTGAGAGTGGACTTGGGGGCACTGCCGAAGGACAGTGCCCTGAAGAGGACG
The DNA here is from genome assembly GCA_007922305.1 of Dermatemys mawii. Lineage (NCBI taxonomy): Eukaryota > Metazoa > Chordata > Testudines > Dermatemydidae > Dermatemys > Dermatemys mawii. Next base: position 14,232,096 of record ML677350.1, read on the forward strand.
CCGCAAGGAGCAACACGGGTCCAGAAGCCAAAGGAGTGCAACCAAGAGTGAGAGATGGACAGGACACTACCAGAGGAGGATGCTCTGCAACCAACTGAGTTAATTCCTGGACTAAACAGCAGGAGGTTCTGGCTGGTGATTCCTGACCCCATTACACAGTGGTGGAGAATGCGGGCATGAGCAGTTCACCCTTGATAAAAGGGGCAAGAGTGAGTACTTGGTGGATTGTGCCAATGAGAGACTTTGGGACTGGGCAGATTGTGCCAGTACGAGAGTCTTTGAGAGACTATGATGGAGAAAATGGACATTTATTGGAGGGCTTGAGCAGCCCAGCTTGCCACACAGCAGAGGGCATTGTTTTGGCTGCTATGGGGGTGGACTTCCAGCCCAGATGAAAGACCAGGGACCAAGGGCTAGAGGCCAGATCCTGGGTCAAAGAATTGTTATGCCTGTGGGCAAAAGGGACATTTTTGGAGGGAGTGCCCCTACTGGGAGGAAGCAATGGGGTTCCACCCAGCGAAGGTGCCCTCTGTGAGGGTAACAGGGGGGCCTAAGACTTGTTGGGCCTGTGGGGAGCCAGGCCACCAAAAAGGGGGAGTGCCCCTACAGGGCTCCCAAGGCCCAGGCTAGCCCAGAGGGAAGGGATAGGCCTAAGACAAGCCGTATTGGGGCCATGGCAGCAGGAAGTCACTGGAAATGCTTCCACTGCCACACTGAGGGCCACATAAGGAGGCACTGCCTACTGAGGCAGAAGAAGGGAGTCCCTGAAATACAGGCTTGGTCTGGGACTAGCCGCCAGGAAGGGATAGTGCAGGCCGAGGCCCCCAAAGGGACAGGGGCTGGGGCAGAGAGGCCCCACCTGAAACAGGGAACCCACCCTGGGGCCTGGAGAGCTACGGTGGGAACCGAGACTGAGGAGGGAATCCACATGAGATCCGGGAGGGCTTATGTGAGAATACAAATGGAGAGGGGAACCCATGCAGGACTGGGATAGTTTACAGTGGGGGTCCAGACCTCAGAGGTGGGAAGCAAGTGACTGAAAAAAAAATGGACAGCTTAGTCGAGGAGCGAGAAGCCCTGCAGGCCCAGCTGAGGGAGAAGCTGGAGCGCTAGGGACACCCTCCTAGTAATATTCTTAAGGGGGAGTGTGTGTAGTGGGGCAGCCGCCTCACTCCCATGCTGAAGTGGGCTAGGGCAAGCCAGAGCATCTGCGCGAGATGGCAGCCAATCAAAAAAGGGCCTACTGAGGGCTGATCAGGGCCAAGATTGTAGCAAGCCAATCAGGGCAAGGCTAGGTGCTATAAGAAGGCTGCCCCAGAAGGGAGCAGTGAGTCTCTCCTGGACCTTCGAAGGGGAAGGTCTAGCTCCTGACGGAGGAGCAGCACCAGTGAAGCAGAAGGGAACCCATGCCTGAGCATCTCTCAGGCTGCCGGCCCTGAGGGAAGGGCTTAGCTAGTGCAAAGGGGCCGAAGGGGAAGCAGCCCAGGGAGAGTGAGATGGACTAGGGGAGAGAAGGAGGGCAGAACAGCTGCCACCAAAGGGTCCCTGGACTGGGACCCAGAGTAGAGGGTGGGCCTGGGTCCCCCTCTTCTCCCTTTATATTGCACCTGGCTGCTGAAGTGGCTTCCTTGGACTGCACCAGACCCCTGCCAGAAGGTGCTGAACTTGGGTGTGGTTGGCCACTACAGCTGGCGTACAGAGAGAGACTGGTGTAAACCACCCCGGAAGGGGGCAAGTGTGGACCAGAGGGCAGTGTCCTGAAGAGGACACCGCAAGCAAGGAGCAATACGGGTCCAGATGCCAAAGGAGGGCAGTGACTGAGAGTGAGAGACAGACAAGACACCACCAGAGGAGGGCACTCAGCAACTAGCTGAGCTAAATCCCAGACTAAACAGCAGGAGCTGCTGGTTGGTGAGTCCTGACCCCTTTACACCACCTCTCTAAAATAGCTGAGTAGAGGGGTTTGGAGATCTACAAATGTGGACCAGGCACATTTGTCCTGCCATTGAACCTGAACAACCAGACTGAATCTCTCCTACACCAAACAATTGCTGAATTATTCTTACAGGACTGGGAGGCAATTCAAGAGGAAGTTGACTGTATTTTAAGCTAGCAGACAGAGTTCCATGGAAGAGGAACAAAGACCCACAAAGAACATCCACTCACCGCGTAACCTACCCTGCATCACCAGAAAGTTCAGGCCCCATGTCCAGTGACCAGCACTGGAAAAGGACAGAAAGACAGAGAGTCGTGCTACAAGTGTATTTTCTTCCCTGAACTTTCAGATTAACACCTCAAGTCTGTTACCTCTCCGCTGCTAAGGGATACAGCAATGTGTGTGTGCAACTGGCAAAGCAAATGCTTCACCCACCCTATCTTCTGCTGGCTACTGCAGAGTGGCTCAGTGCAGGGAGAGGCCAGATACCACAGACTGGGAACAGGAATAAACATTTGAAATGGTCACAGGGAGAATGAATGACTATGACTTTCACTGGACAATCAGACAGTTCCCTTTCCACTGCCAGGCGTGGGCAAGCCAGCATCCAAGCCACCAACCACTGCCATCCTGCTTCCCTGAAGTTCATATGGGGATGAAAAGATGGAGAATAAGTGGAATGAGTGGTCTGGGGTCTTTGAACAAACATAAATGTCACCAAACTCTTCTTTCCCAACCTGGGCCCTTTCAAACTCTCTTCCTCCCTCCTTTCCAGTCTGCGCAGCCCAAGGGCTATCAGTCTCAGTGCTGGCCAAGATAGGCACAGACACAGTGACTGCTTTTTAATTATATGTTATAGCTTCTGCTAAATACTTTACAGCAGTGTATGGAATTTCAATAAAATAACTGATTTACACTCGTGTCTGGCTTGGAATCATGTCAGGTTGGAGCAGGGGGCTGGAGGCAGGGGGCTGTTTCAGGCACCTATCACTGGAGCAAGACGGAACATTTCCAGGTAGTGTGGGGATGTATTGTAACTTACCAGCCTTGGGTTCTGGCTCCTGCAGTGGCTCTGGGTCCTCCTCAGACTCCTCAGGGAGGGCTTCCTCAACCAGGTCTGACAGGTAGAGGTGCAGAATCACATGCTCCTCTTCCTCCATGACTCCCAAGGCGTCCTCCAGGAATTCCTCCAAGGTCCCCACTGCCTGTCATTGGTGTCGCATTGTATGATGCGGCCGGAGGCACTGAGGAGGGGGTCATAAGTCACTAGTCACTTCAGAGTCTGTTCTTGCAGCCCAGGAGAGCACCTAGTCCATCTTATCAGAGTATCAAAGAGTCCTGGGGCACCTTAAAGACTAACTAAAGTATTAAAGCATAAGCTTTCGTGGGCTAATACCCACTTCGTCGGATGCATGCAGTCGAAGTATCCAGGGGCAGGTATAAATAGGTAGGCAAGAACCAGGTTAAAGATAACAGGGTGGGTCCAATGAAGCTGAACCAGCTGTATCTCTAATCAGGGAGGGTGAGGTATTCCTCTAGCAGCTGAACTGGAGGTATGAACAGCGAGAGAAGAGAAACTGCTCTTGTAGTTAGCTAGCCATTCAAAATCTCTATTGAGTCCCAAATTGATTGTGTCAAATTTGCAAATGAATTGCAACTCTGCAGTTTTTCTTTGCAGTCTGGTCTTAAAGTTTTTTTGCTGCAAAATGCTGACCTTTAAGTCTTTCATGGTGTGTGCAGGGAGATTGAAGTGTTCTCCTACAGGTTTTTGTATATTGCCATTCCTGATATCTTATTTGTGTCCATTTATCCTTTTTTGTAGGGACTGTCCAGTTTGACCGATGTACATAGCAGAGGGGCATTGCTGGCATATAATGGCATATATTACATTGGTAGATGTGCAGGTGAATGAACCAATGATGGTATGGCTGATCTGGTTAGGTCCTGTGATGGTATTGCTGGTGTAGATATGTGTGCAACCCGCCAACTTCAAGCATATTCTCACCAGCAACAGCACACTGCGCCATAACTCCTCTAACGCAGGAACCAATCCATGCAACAAACCTCGATGCCAACTCTGCCCACATATCATATCGTGGGTGTTAGCCCACAAAAGCTTATGCTCTAATACTTTAGTTAATCTTTAAGGTGCCACAGGACTCATTGTCACTTCTGCAATTCCAGACTAACACGGCTACCCCTCTGATTCTTATCAGAGTATGGGTATGAGCTAGATCCCCCGCCTCCCCGCAGAGCAACTGTTTGTCCTTCACCTTTGGTACAGGACTCTGAGGTGCTTCATGAGCTCCTGGCAGTGGGATGGAGTCCAGTAAATGCCCGATTCTTCCAGCCTCTGAAAAATCTCCAGGTACAGATCATTGCTCCCATTGAGTAAGTTGTAAAAGATGTTGTATCCTGAACACACATTGATCAGGTGTGCTCCAGAGACCAGGCAGCAGCTCTTGGAACATGCTCCATGATTGCTTGTGCTGATCGATAGAGGTTCTCAGGTCACTACTACTCCTGGCCAAGGTGGTCAGGGACCTTTGCCTAAGGATGAGGCAGCAAAAGGTTCAACGCAGGGATGGCCCTGGAAGACTATTGATACTTATGACCTCATATGTACCCCAACTCACATCTTCACTACACTGTAGAATGAGTATGAGGCTTACCCACATCCCTCAGGTGTACTAGTTTTCTTGCCCTTTACTCTCTTTCAGGACATGCTCTAGGGCTTCAGATGTGGACAATAAGGGGGTTATGGCATAACAATGCACATGGAACTGTGTACAGCTGCAAGTGTAGATGTAGCTATATAGACCCACATCTCATGGTAGTCTCTGTGTGTGTGTGTTTATGTGTACATCCTTGCTTGGTCCATTAGCCGGGCTTGAATATGAGACTTTCAGCACTAAAAGTATGAACCTCCGCTGCTTGAGCTAAAAAACCCTGTCTAGTAGCTGAGAGCTGTAGTGTATCAGCTTCTAAAGGGAAACAAAGACTCAATCTTTGCTAGTGTTATTTACATACGCAGAAGCGACAAAGAGTCTTGTAGCACCTTATAGATTAACAGATCTTAGAGATCATAAGCCTTCATGGGCTAAGAAATGGGTCTTAGCCCACGAAAGCTTATGATCCCTAAGATCTGTTAGTCTATAAGGTGCTACAAGACTCTGTCACTTTTGCAGATCCAGACTAACACGGCTACCCCTCTGATACTAGACACACAGATTTACATATGCACTATTCAAGCCTTCAGAATAGGAGATGCATAGGCTTTGTGCTATTCCTATGCACAAAGATTGATTTCACCTGTATGAATTACTGCCCAGTATATATATTATAATAATACATTTTAATTTTTTGTTCCCATATGCTTCTGGATACCTTAGCAAAATATCCATAATTAATAAAAATATGAAACAGGGCCACATCCTGTAACAGATCTATAAAAGAAGAACAGCACAAAAATATGAGTAACCTCCATTCCACACTTACCAAAAATACACCTCTTACATAGATATCAGTCCACCACAATTAAATTAAAAATAGAAAGTCATGAGACTGCTCCAAAGGATATCAAAATGGCTTATAGTGAACCCAGAGAGCAGGAGAATTCCGAGTCATTGGTGGCAATCTGTGCATACCAGTTCTCTCTAGACACCACTGTGGTATCAGTCCCCAGTGACAGAGGACCTTGAAACGGAATCTGTGGATTATCTCAGTGCCTTCATTTCAATTCTGGCACTTTGATTCTACTGTGATGGACACATTATAAATGGCATAGATGAGATTAGATACTTTGGGATGGTGTCTATTCCAGTCTATTCAGAACTCATTTGTTGTCACAAGACATAGGGCAATAAGTTTCCCTCAGGTTGACTGATTCTACTATATATTATTTAGTCATTTAAGGGCCACACCAGGCTCCTGTTCCATGGATGCAGTTTAGCTGCTCTGGAGGATATATGTATAGACAATGAAAAGGTATAGAGCCTTGGTTCTAGACATAAACATAGCCTTCAGCCTATAGAGCTTGGGAAGTCCCATGAAAGGGCTTACTGGGCCATAGTAACCTCTGTGGAGCTGCTCTTCAGCCACTCTGCATCCTGGATGGAAATATTTCCCCGCCTCCACTGCCCGAGACATTGGGCAGAGCATTTGGGCCTGATTTACTAATGTATTTAGTAAATAAATCATCTTAGCAAACTGGCAGGTTCATTATGGGGTGCTCATGCCCCATGACTTCAGACATCAGCTCTTGACCCCTCATATCCAGCGGCTAAGTACTGCGCACCAGTATGGAGCTGATCGTCACACACCAAACTGGTGGATACACAGTTACGTGCAGAGCTTTCTCTCCATTATTTTAAAGATGCAGAGTTGCTTTTAAACTAGCTGACCCCTCCTGGAAAAGCATTCAAACATATCCCCCTTCTTTATTTACAACATACACGAATAGTAAACAGCATCAGTTTTTAAAAATGCAGAAATGATTATTTTAAGTTGCAACAACAGCAATACTAATGGTAACAACTAACAACAATAAGAATACATAATATGCATAAAGAATCACATTAAAATACAATACTGTATACAGCACAGCGGTAGGTACAGCAGTACTCATGTTCATAATGGCTGGAAAAAATTGAACAGTTTGCATTGTTTTAGATGAAAGGTTCTCTTCTTCATTGCATGATCACGGAGTTGCTTCATCAACAACCATTCATTGTGCGCACTCGTTATTCAGTTAATATGGAAAGCCAGCTAATGGAGGCTTGGATGAACAAGGATCTACTGTACTATAGCTGAAAGCAGCTGCAATCTATTCCTAGCTGATGAGCACTTTAGAGTCACCATATAAATAGACTGCAATGGAATAAGACTAGTACAACTGGTGTAAGCCATTCCAAATAGCCTACTTTTCCTGTGATATCCGTGCTTACCAGACTCCTCAGTTTTCCTTCTATGATATATGTAATAGCATGTGGGACAGAGAATACTTTGGAAATTTAGGAATAATGTTTTCCTTTACATTCAAGGTAACCTACATACTCTTTTCAATGTCCAACATATTGCTAAATTCTTGGTGTTTGGATAGTAATTTTTCAAGATTTACTACCTACACTTTATATGGAATATTTAAATGGATGAAAAAGGAATGATCCAGAGCCATGAATTATTTATTTACTATTAATTAAGCACTGCAGAATGCAGAGAGGAAAGCATAGTGACTATCTAAGAATTTACAAGTCTGTACAATGAGAACTTTTCCATTCAAGTATAACAAATTACCTCTACATTTGGCTTTCTGAGGGAAGAATAGGGCACAATGTGTCCATCCCAAACATAACATAATTTGTGCTATAATGCTACATCATCCTCACCCTTGCACTACAATATCACTTACATCTCCACACACTTTCAGTGCCAGCTTTTTAATGCATGAATAATTCTAGCAATCACCTACTGAACCAAAGATTAGACATCACAAAGTCATAATATGTCACTCTCACTCGAATTATGATATTTGTAAGCAATGTTTTTAAAAGATCTAAATTACCATCATCCTCTGGATCTTCCTGCCCCATATTTGTCTGGGGTTTAGATTGTAAGTAGGACTGCAGGGGGGAAAATTCTCAATTTTGAAAAGTCTGAAAAATAAGTTATGATTTTTATTTTTTGAAAATCCACCAACCCCAAAAAAATTTTTTGCTGTTTTTACAACTAGCTTACGGAGTGATCAAATACTTTAGTAAATTTGAAATTTTGCTTACACCTTTTCATTAAAAGTTTTGAAAAACATTTGCAATTTCTTTCATTAATTTTTGCCCAGCTGTAATTGTACAAGCACATCAGGAGCAATTTGTGTTTGATTTGTGCATTTGATATGGTGCCAAGCACCATGTTCATGCTTGGTAAACAAATAACCATTAACAAAAAAATAATGATACAAAAGTTCTGACACTTTGGGTTCTGTGAGTATTCTGGGAACTGTAGTTTCATTTGTTTTCATTAGAAGGTTTGGAAATCTAATTTAAAGATCTATTTAAGATCGCAAATCATAGCTGTAAATCTTAACATGCAAGATAAAGCCAGAGAGACTCTGCCAAGGCATCGCCTTGGCTGTGGTAGCCCTTAGGTCAGCCAGGTGGTCATGAATACTAAAGGCTATTTAGGAATGATAATACCACCTGGGCTATGTTATCTCTTTCTCTTAATAGCCACAGGACTAGATGGAAGAATGATGTGTGTCCCCCTTGTCTTTCCTCTGGCCAGCCCACTCCCTTCCCTGGCCAGTCAATCTCTATACCCTCCCCAACCATGAATCTTAGATTATGTTAAGAACTATAGGTAGGGTATTTTCAGGGAAAGGAGGAACCATGGAGAGGATGGTGATATGAAGGTAGCTACACCTTCTTTCCATGTGTAATGGGGTGGGATCCATGCAAAGAGAGTACCTTCTGCATACAGATACATGAGTCATAATCTGGCCCCATGTACCTGAATTAGTACTAATAACTGAAAAGGCTGCATTAGAATAAAAGTGCAGATATGACAAAATTGTTAAATGTAATTTAAGGCTTTTCGCCCCTTTTGTGAATGGGTGTAAAAATCACTTTTCATTTGTTTATGTTTTATTCATATTTTCCAGAAGGGTTTTTAATGCATTGTATTTTATAAATTTGAAAGTAATGAGTCACAAAATAAGAGCTATGAGAAGAGGTGAAGTGGCCAGTTCCATCTGATGTGGACTAAATGTGAGCAAAAGTCATTTTGAAATATTTGGAAACTTTGTCAAGCAATGAAAATTGCATAAGCACATGACTATCAACCCATTAATTTTCAAAACAAAACCCCAAGAAAACTATTTTATATGTGAATGGGATATAAGATGACCTGCACAAAATTCAGTCTAAATAAGCTTCCAAGATTATCACTATGTCTGTGGGTTACTCTGAAGCTCAGAAAGTCTGTTGAGTCACTGTGAAGTAATGGAAACAATTACAAGCACAGGTGAGAGCATTTTTTGTTCATCACCAGGTTGAATTATCACTCAGACTCAGAGGCAGGTAACATACAATTTTTAAGTTATCTGCTACTTTTGGCTTTTCTGCACACATGGGCAATTAGCTATTTGTATTTATTAATGGCAAAAGAAAGAATTTAAAGCTGTTCTGAAACCTACATTCTCATATTCAGAGCTACAGTTAGAGGCCCTGATTCAGAAAAGCAATGAAGCACTTGGTTACATCCTCCTTTGCAAAAGACTGTACTTAACCATTGTGACAAAGCTCCAAGTTTGTACTTGAGGGTCCTGCGCTTCCTGGCAGATTTAGGGGCTTCAAAAACTCATCTAGACCCCAGAGTGACCTCCCTTTCTCAGTATAATTGGCAAGAGTCACCGCCTAGTGAGTTACCTTCATCACAGGCCAGTATGGAAGATGGAAAAAAGGGTGAGCCCGGGTCCGCCCTCTACTCCAGGCTCCAGCCCAGGGACCCTAATAGTATCAGCTAAGATGGCTGACCTTTTATCCACAAAACACAATACAATTCCCTGGGCTACTTCCCCACAGCAGTCCCCGCTTCTTCAGACTCCACTTCACCCTTACCTCAGGGCCTCCTTCCTTCTGTATGATATGTTGTCCACCACTCAGTCTCACCAACAGCACAACTTCCTCTCACAGCTCCTGACACCCACAGCCACCTGACTAACCGGGAGGTTTTTATCTGGTTTCAGCCAGTCCCTGATTGGCTTGAGGTGTCCCAATCAGGCTAGCTGTTTCTACTCCTTTCTAGAAGGTTCTTAATTGGCCCCAGGTGTCTCAATTGGCCTGGAATAGCCTTTGTTTGGCTATCCAGGGAACAGGGACCTGCACATCCTGAGACTAATATACCTGTCTTCCAGCACTCTCTTATATCCTTCTGGACTGACTCCGTCACAGCATATATTTAAATTTAGTCATGCTCTTAAATCCCATTGAAGTCAATGAAACTACTCACAAAAGTAATTGCTCACCAGTGTGAATGAAGAGTCCCAATCTGGCCCATAATTATCAGCAACATACTGTGTATCACCTTCTACACAGGCATTATTAATGTGACATATGCTAAAATATTTCACGTTCTCCTCCACATACCATAATTGTTTTACCATAAATGGCCCAGTAACAAGATATATTTATAAGACAACTTCAGATATATTAAGTAGTTACAGCACATTTCTAACTACACATATAAGTACTGGTATTGATGCCTGAGCCAAAACTCGTTGAAGACAATGGAAAGACCTCCATTGTCTTCAGTTAGTAGTGGATTGAGCCTTTAGTTCAAATGAACAAAAATAAAGTTGATATACAACTTTATTTTTGTTCATTTTTGTGTTCTTAAGGTTAAAAGGTGTATGTTTGTTGTTTTTGAGTGTTTGCTGATTTCATTGGAGAAAGCTACATGAACAATATCTACCATATCTGCTATCAAATATATTTAGTTTGTGGGGAAATTACTGTACACATGGGTGGGAGAAAGGGTCCATAATTTATATCCCTTTTTAAATCCTTCAATTCTCAAGATTCATGTTTATGCAATGGGGCCACATAATTTCCTTGTTCTATCTCTGGCCAGTGTGTCTCTCCTATATGTAAATAATATCTCTATGTAATCTGATGAGTAAGTTCCACAGGTATAAATTTTATCTGGATTTTGTCCATCTTTCCCAGTTTTGTACATCACCTTCTTAAAGGTTGTGTTGCACCCAGAAAAGGAAAAGAGGTAGTGTTGGAAATGCTACTTTGCGCTTTCCTTCCTTCTATCTGACCAACAGAACACCGAAGAAGGAAATGGTAAAGAGCTTCATGTTGATGACTTTTACAAGTACAACGACCTCTCTAAACACTCACAAAATGAGGCAAATTTTTCACAATCACACAAATTTTTCACACACTTGTGGAATTGGCTTACATTTATGTGAATATACATTAGGCTGATACCTCACCACCTTACTGCCTGGCTGGGAGGGTAGAACACAAAGTCCTTTCTGGAGCTGACAGTATCTCTCCATGACCTCCAATGAGCCATGGCATGCAAGGATCCTACCTTCAGCATTCCTTGTCCTTCACTCTGAATATAAAAAGGGTCCGGTCCCACCAGCCTTGAACACCAGAGTTCTGAGGTTGTTCATGAACTAATGTCCTCAATCTGCAACTCAAAAGCCGGTCACCAAAATATTCTTCCATTTCTAATTATTTCTTATATTTCAAATATTTTTTTTTGGAAAAGGTTATTTATAATCTCTTTATAAACACATGTAAATGAGATTGGATCTTCAGCAAAATAGATTTCCGCATTCATTTTCTGAATGTTTCTATGGTTTAGGATTGTTTGAACTGTTTGCAAAATGCACAAAATTCTAACCATATTTCTCCTTTTCAGGAAAGCATAGATTTGGGTGAAATCATGTTTTCCCTTTGCTATTTACCTACTGCTGGGCGAATGACGTTAACAGTAATCAAATGTAGAAATCTGAAAGCCATGGATGTAACTGGCGCTTCAGGTGGGTGTGCTTCTTTTCACTTAACTATGTGGGTTTCTGGTCTGAAAAGTGGCTATATTAAAACAACAAATTATTACTCAACAAATATGCATATTTTGAATATGTTGAGTCATATCTGCTCAGTTTTGTGAAAAAAATGGGGTTTTTTTCCTGCTTTTTCTTTTTATTAGTTGTGCAAAGACAACATGGCTCAGAAAGAGTGAAATGAGGATTCTGTTTAATCTTTTGCATGATCAACCAAATTGTTTACAAAGTTACAAGTAATTCTGTGCAAAACACTGAAACCAATAGCCATTGAGGGCACTCACTAAAGACAATGGGATTATGCAGGTGTAAAGGAAAGTATAATTTGGCCATCCCAACATTGATTATTTTGATGCTGAGTGAGATAGAACACTGGTTGGCTGTTAGAGTTCAGGCTGAGTTTCCAGGACTGTTGGATTTTTTGTTTTATTTTGTTTTTAAAGTTGTAAACTGAAACTTGATATAGAAAGCACTAGAAGACAAACATGTAAATCCATAGTCTTGTTGTACCAAAGACACTTTTCAGAATGGAACTGCTCTTCAAAAGACACCCCTTTAGTGGAGCATTAAAAATCTGTATATCCAGTGGAAAGTTTTGATATAGTTAACATTAAATTGTACTTTGATATTCACCTACAACATTTTGGGCTTTGCTTGGCTGGTTTTTAATTAAGTTTTGCTTTGCATTCTGGAGGGGTAGGACAATGGGGATTAATTTATCCTTTTAAAATAATAGCTGAAGATCATTCAAAGAAAATGAAGCATTAAAAATGTGGGGAGAGATTTTCAAAGGCACCCAACTCCCATTGACTTTCAATTGGAGTTAAGTACCTAACTGCCCTCTGCACTTCTGAAAATCTTCTCCTTTTATTTTTTAACTAATCTGGTTATCACAGGAAAACTTCAAGAGAACTGGTTAAGGTGAAGAGGTCTATGTTATAGCTACTGGCTGAGTGTGATATGTGGGTGGGTGTATCTATTCTGTCTGCTTGCACCATTCTTTTGAGTAGACAGGAAATTGAAACTGCAGAGGAGACAGCTCGGTTGACTTATGTCACTAATACCTACACAATTTAGGTTTTCATGAATATTAACCTGCTAAGAATTTGCTGCTCTTTTGCTTTACATTTCAACTGCATTGAGATCAGTGTATGAAAAGGACTTTCTGTTACTCAGATCCGTATGTCAAAGTCTCATTGATGTGTGAGGGTCGAAGGCTGAAAAAGCGGAAAACAACTACAAAGAAAAACACACTTAATCCAGTTTATAATGAGGCCATCATCTTCGATATCCCTCCAGAGAATGTGGACCAGGTCAGCCTCTCCATTGCTGTGATGGACTACGATCGGTAAGTGCAATTTGTTCCCTGAAAATATTAATCTTCAGCAAGTGGTTACCTCATTATTGCAATTGATTTATTATTTTAACTGCCTGGTGTTTTAAGTAAATTCACTGTCACTAAAATAACACTTCTGAATCTTCTGCTGGAGAATTCAAAGCTACCATACCTTTCAGAGTTTAATTCTGTTTACCAGTGTCATTAATGATGGTATGAAGAAAATTAAACATGACTGAAAATTGTCAGGTAAATGTCATAACCCACATTAACATTGTGGGTCTTTGTCCATCCCTTTCCTCCCCCGGATCAATATTAGAGTCAGAGCTATTAAGCACTTAGCTGGTTTTAAGATTTTTGCCAGTCATGGTTACACCACTGAATGCCTTGACAAGAAGCATAGATCTACATTTTATGTTTCTGTACCTGAGGTTCTAATTATTATAACATACTAAAGATGAAAAATATACCTGAACATCACCAGTTACTCTTGGATCCTTCATGGACCCTCATTCCTCCAGTGCTCACTCATCACCATCCCTCTCCCCACAATGTAAAACACAACAGCAAAACATGTAACTAACTAACCTGTGACACTCAAAACCTACAGACAACTATATACAAGAAATCCATGGATCACCACATTTATCTTGATAGATAGGGTAACCAACCCAAATACACCAAGAAATCTGTTAGCTACAGTCTGGTACTCAGATAGCATAGAATATGCTCCAAGGAGAAAATTCAGGATACACAGCTTAACACACTTAAACCACCTTCACCAAACAAGGATACTCCACCAGAAAAATAGATCATCTCATGGAATGGGCCACCCAAATACCCTGGGAGAACCTGCTCCAATACAGAAGTAACACCCCTTCTGACTGCACAACCCTAGTTGTCACCTACCACCTCACACTGGAACCCATACAGGGTATAATCAAACAGCTACAACCCATATGCCATGGGGATTCCATCCTGAAAGAAATCTTTCTTGAACCCCCACTTCTGGCTTCCAAACAACCAGCCAACCTCTCCAAACACATTATCAAGCAAACTCCCCACAAAAAAAGACACCAGGATTTTGAAGAGCAGCTAGCCAAAAACTCAAAAGGTAATAACAAAATGATTTTTAAGTACATCCGAAGCAGAAAGCCTGCTAAACAATCAGTGGGGCCCCTCGATGATAGAGATGCGAAAGGAAGACTTAAAGACAATAAAGTCATTGCAGAGAAACGAAATGAATTCTTTGCTTCAGTCTTCATGACTGAGGATGTGAGCGAGATTCCCAAACCTGAGCCATCTTTTGTGGGTGACAAATCTGAGGAACTGTCACAGATTGAAGTGTCACTAGAACAGGTTTTGGAATTAATTGATAAACTTAACTGTAACAAGTCACCGGGACCAGACAGCATTCATCCAAGAATTCTGAAAGAACTCAAATGTGAAATTGCGGAAATATTAACTAGGGTTTGTAACCTGTCCTTTAAATCAGCTTCTGTACCCAATGACTGGAAGTTAGCTAATGTAACGCCAATATTTAAAAAGGGCTCTAGAGGTGATCACGGCAATTACAGACCAGTAAGTCTAACATCCATACCAGATAAATTAGTTGAAACAATAGTAAAGAATAAAATTGTCAGATAGGAGAACATAAATTGTTGGGCAAAAGTCAACACGGTTTCTGTAAAGGGAAATCATGTCTTACTAATCTGTTAGAGTTCTTTGAAGGGATCAACAAAGATATGGACGGGGGGATCCAGTGGACATGGTGTACTTAGATATCCAGAAAGCCTTTGTCAAGGTCCCTCATCAAAGGCTTTTATGTAAATTGTCATGGGATAAGAGGGAAGATCCTTTCCTGGACTGAGAACTGGTTAAAAGACAGGGAACAAAGGATAGGAATAAATGGCAAATTTTCAGAATGGAGAGTGGTAGCTAGTGGTGTTCCCCAGAGTCAGTCCTAGGACCAATCCTATTCAACCTATTCATAAATGATCTGGAGAAAGGGGTAAATAGTGAGGTGGCAAAGTTTTCAGATGATACTAAACTGCTGAAGATAGTTAAGACCAAATCAGACTGTGAAGAACTTCAAAAAGATCTCACAAAACTAAATGATTGGGCAACAAAATGGCAAATGAAATTTAATGTGGATAAATGTAAAGTAATGCACATTGGAAAAAATAACCTCAGCTATACATAGAATATGATGGGGGCTAATTTTGCTACAACTAATCAGGAAAAAGCTCTTCGAGTCATTTTGGATAGTTCTTGGAAGATATCCACACAGTATGCAGTAGCAATCAAAAAAGCGAAGAGGATGTTAGGAATCATTAAAAAAGAGATAGAGAATAAGACTGAGAATATTTTATTGCCCTTATATAAATCCATGGTGCGCCCACATCTTGAATACTGCATACAAATTGGTCTTCTCATCACGAAAAAGATATACTGGCATTAGAATAGGTTCAGAGAAGGGCAACTAAAATGATTAGAGGTTTGAAATGGGTCCCATATAAGGAGAGATTAAAGAGGCTAGGACTTTTCAGCTTGGAAAAGAGGAGTCTAAGGGGGGATATGATAGAGGTATATAAAAGCATGAGTGATGTAGAGAAAGTGAATATGGAAAAGTTATTTACTTGTTCCCAAAATATAAGAACTAGGGGCCACCAAATGAAATTAATGGGCATTAGGTTTAAAACAAATATAATGAAGTTGTTCTTCACACAGCACACAGTCAGCCTATGGAACTCCTTGCCAGAGGAGGTTGTGAAGGTTAGGAACAGGGTTTAAAAGAGAACTAGATAAATTCATGGAGGTTAATTCCATTAATAGCTATTAACCAGGATGGGTAAGGAATGTTTGTCAGAGGGTGGAGATGGATGGCAGGAGAGAAATCACTTGATCATTACCTGTTAGATTCACTCCCTTTGGGGCACCTGGCAGATCCTGTTCTTGACAGCTTATAGTCTGTCCTCATATGAAATATTGGTGTAAAGAGCTTCTACATCCATGCTGGCCAGGATGGCATTTTCTGGAAGATCACCAATGTATTGTAGTTTCCTCAGGAAGTCGGTGGTGTCTCGAAGATAGCTAGGAGTGCTGGTAGTGTGGGGTCTGAGGAGAGAGTCCAAATAGTGAGATAATCCTGCTGCAAGAGTGCCAATGCCTGAGATGATGGGGAGTCCAGGGTTTCCAGGTTTATGGATCTTGGGTAGCAGATAGCATACCCCTGGTCGGGGCTTTGGAGGTGTGTCCATGTAGATTTGTTCCAGTGCTATAGGTTATTATTGTTAGGTGAGTTAAGGGTACCACTTTGTAGCCTCCCGCATCACGTAGGAGTTTATGTAATTTACTGTCCTTTTTCCTCTGTAGAGAAGTGAAGTGTGTGTTGTAAATGACTTGTCTTGTTTTTGTAAAGTCCAGCCACATGGAAGTTGTGTGGAAGGTTGGTCTTGTATGAGAATCTCCAGTTTTGAGAGCTCATTCTTGATCATCTCCTGTCTGCTGTACAGGATGTTGATCAGATGGTTCCTCAGTTTCTTTGAGGGTGTGGCACAATCTCTCACCATAGTCAGTACAGTATGTCGATTGCAATGGATTTTTTACCTTCAGTTCATTTGGCATGATGTCCCTCTGTTTGCACTTGGAGAGGAGGATGATGTCTGTCTGTATCTGTGCAAGTTTTTTGATGTGTTTGATGGATTTCCACTCCATACGGCAAAATTCAGTACCTTGCATGGTGTCAAGTATCAGAAGGGTAGCCGTGTTAGTATCCACAAAAGCAACAAGGAGTCTGGTGGCACCTTAAAAACTAACAGCTTATACCCAAATAAATCTGTTAGTCTTTAAGGTGCCACTGGACGCCTTGTTATTTATTTGTATGTTATTCCTTCTTCTAACTCTTTGCCTGTTCTTTTGGACTGTAAGTAGACCCTGCACAGATAGCAAATTTGTATCTGCATCCAATCTGTGAACACAGTCCAAGGATATCCGCATGCAGATATCTGCGGATATAAAATGGATATCCGCAGATTTGCAGGGCTCTAATTGTAAACTTTCCAGGGAAGGGCCAATTTCTTCATCTGTGATTTTATAGCTCCTAACAAAATGGTGTCCCAAACCTGACTGGAATTTTTAAATCATCCTACAATATATATGATTAATAGCAATAATGTGCACACTCTGGGCATCTTCAACAACATTTTGTGCTAAACCAGTCAAACTGCATTATGGTTCAACGATGTGATCTGCATTAAAAAAAGCTTTCTCTGCCCTTCTGTAATCCTCAGAGTAGGACACAATGAGGTGATCGGGGTGTGTAGGACAGGACTTGATGCTGAAGGACTTGGAAGAGATCACTGGAATGAAATGCTGGCTTACCCCCGTAAACCTATTACTCATTGGCATCCATTGGTAGAGGTAAGAAGTAGAATATTACTATAGCCAACTTGTTGCTACATCTCTCTGCATTTAATAACTCATTTCCATGAGCCTCTCAGAATCATGACAGTCACTAAGATGCTGGTACCACTCTCTAAGTGGGGAGCTTGTGGACAATCTCCATACCACTTAAACGTTGCATAAGCGTTGTGAGTGGTGGGAAAGAGAGGGTTGAATGGCCAAGCAGGGATGCCTTTGCATACCTTAAATACTGCAGAAAGGCACCTTGCACTGCCCTGCAAAGGCTGGTATGTTGATCCACTTTGGGGCAGACCAGGGGTCAGAAACTGACCCTGAGCTTCAGAGATGGATTTTGCTTGCTCAGCCTTCCTGAACTCCAGTTGAATGGGACTTGAAGTTTTTTCTGTTTGTGTATTGAATTTTCTCTACATAGCAGACAGTCAAAGAAATCTGTGACTCGGTTCATGTCTAAAGAATGCTTTCATTGATTTCTGCTGTTATCTAATCAGTGAGGTTCTGATTTAGGGGTTTAATTTTGATCTGAAAGTGTCACTTCAAATGTTACCTTTCTCTGCTCTCAAGGTTTTGATATAAAGTTCTTTCAAATCTTTTTTAGAAGCTACCTATTGTTTATTTTGAGATTACCGAGAGTTGCTTAAAATTACTTGGAAGTGGTCCATATAAATCTTTCAATGTCAATCATTTTCATATCTGAAAGCGTTAGCATTAAAGCGAGATGTGTAACTTAAAATATTGAGTTAACATTTCTCCATTAAGTGGGCTGAGTTGAGGTTACACACAGGTAGCCTTATACAGAGATGCTAAAACTGTCACTTATTTGAAACCTCTAATCCTAATGCAGGGAAAATTCTGTGTGTAACTGTGAACTTTGAGAAGATCCTCTTCATTGTCTTAGGACCACATCCTGCCGGATGCATAACACGCATTGGAGTCATGGCTTTAGGGCTGGGAAGGTGCAGACTGGGTTCATTAGGCAACAGGCCATGACTGGGGTCAGGGGGACAGATATTGTTCACCCTTTCTCTTCAGTCAAGCCTTGCAGATAAACCAGTTGAGAGCTGAAGCAACCTGAGGCAGCACTGACTATTTCAAAGAAGCATCCAGGGCTGTGGCAGCTGGGGATTGTCTACTGGAGCCCCACTCTCAGGGAGTGTGTGAGAGAGAGGAAGCTGGAGCCAGAACAGTTCAGAGGGCACTGCACAGAGGTTTCTGGCCTCCTCCTGGATTCTCCAGCATATATGCACAGTTTGGAAACAGAACGGCAGCTCAGTAGATGGTGAAGCAAACCATGCCCAAATGGAATGATTCAGGAGGGTCCTCCTAAAAATGTTTCCTTACCATGGTTAATTCTCCAGGAGGGTGTGTCCTGAGGCATAAAAATTACTTCAGATTAAGTTTTCATTTTCTAAAAATGTGCTTTTCATTTGGGGGTACAATTCAGCTCCTTCTTTTGAAGAGGGTCCTTATGACTCTCTCATCCTCAGAAATAACCATGATGAGTGGAGAGATCTGACGATGATTGTAAAACTAAAACTTTTCTTTCAGTTACCTGGCCAGGCAACCAGTTTTGATAGCCAGGGGTCTTGTTCATCACCAAAACCACCACCTACACCCTAGGGCACAAGAATGGATTCATCACATCCAGTGTCCAAGCTCCATGTCCATCACACCTACATTAACAAAAGGTTTGGCTTCCTGAGATGAACTGTATCCATATTTTTGTATTAAGTAGATTTTCTTCCTGTTCTAAGTCTTATATTACAGTTTCTAATAATTTCTTATGAATTTCACTTGAGCCAAAATATTCCTTCTTTATGCAAAGATATTCATCTTTCTCTCTATCATAAAGTATTTATTTGATACAACCTATTTCTTTGCAGGTGGAAGGAAATTAGAATAAAAACAAATACATATATACTAGCACTTGAAAACAAATGGAGCTTATGATGCTATTCCTTTGAAGGTATCAGAATTGTCATATACAGCACTTACTTTGTAACTTGCCTCTAAATTGTAAATTTTGCACTAACCCGTATATGACCATTAAAGAAAACCTTTACAGTTTTTGATGTACTAGAAGAAGACAATTCTAACACATAATGTCCGGTTTCTCTATGATTATCTTGAATGTTACTTTTCTCACCATGGGCTGCACCAGAGCCCACTGAAGTCAATGGAAAGGATCCTATTGAATTCATTTTGTTTGAGTTCAAGTCCTATGGACCATATCCTGCAAATGAATGCATCCAGTTGAACCCGTACAACAATCCTACTGACATTATGGAGACAACTATGAGGTATCTGATATCCAAGCTATTTTGACTGGATGCCTTGTTTGCCTGGGATTGGTTCTGTTCCAATCCTATTGATTCAATAGAACTGGATGAGTCTTTTTCTTAGGCTTCCAGTGAAAATATTTGTGATTTTGAATTTGAAATTTGACGTAGAACTTAAATGTTATTACTTCATAGAACATACCTGCTAGTAAACTCAAGAATATTCAAGGAAAGAAAATACAAACAGAGCATCAGTTAAAGCTAGTTGATTAAAAAACTGAATAAATACTAGCATGTTGCTTTGCAGTATTGATCCAAGTCTCAGTAAAACTCCAGTTTAGCTCAGTGAGAGAATTTGTACTGAGTAAGGGCAGAGAAAAGGCTGCAAGATCAGCCCTGGACTTTTAAAGATGAGCTGCAATAGGAAAATTAATTAGGGTTGTTCCCTTTCTTTTGTTTGTTTGCTTGTTTCTTTTTGATATCTAAAGAAAGCCAAAAAGGTTTTAGTTTAAAAACAATCCAAACACATTTTAAAATTAGAAATGTATTTCTGTTTATGTGGAAAAACCCAGTAATGATGGGAGAACTACCAAATTCTGACATGACAGTTGTCAAGAGAATGAAAACTGAGACGGGGGATTTTTACTCAGACTTAAGCAATTCTTTTGGGTTTGGTTGGCTCCATTAATACCTATTTTATTTCAGTGACTAACATTTTGGATAAATGATTTATTTATAAAAATCCATCACCTCCAGCTTTTTAATTAAGATGTGATAGCTCCCAGTAAACACACTCTAAGATGTCTATCATTTCCTCCAAAAAAAAAAAAATAGGGAAAGCTTGTCTTGACATTCTAGTAAAATCAAGCATAACATTACATATAAAAATACACAGGCCTTCTTTATATATTACTGGAAACAAAAACAAAAAAAGGGACCAACGTTTGAAAAAATTCTTTGCAAGTCACCTTCTCTGAATCCTATAGAAATTGTTTCCTTCTGGAGATTTGGTCTTCTTGTCCCATGGTATTTTAACCCTCAAGATTGTATTTTAATAAATAAATATAGATAGATACAGCCTTGCAAATTTGTACTCATCCACTTGCCTTGGGTGAGTACATTTTTGAAACAGGAGAATAAACTGTAATTTGGTTTTCATCATCATAATCATCATCATGAGATTTTGTGCCTGGGCTGGTAAATTTTCGTGATAGTTTTGCAAGGCTGATATAGAGACATACTTATACATCTGGAGATTCAAAAACTATTTTGAGTATACATTTATCTTAATATAAAGTATTATAGGAAATGGGGTCTTCTGCCCCAAAAGTTACTATTTTGTAATGTGGTACTGTATCAGTTGACTGAATATTCTTTGCACTTTTTTGCATCTAATATCCCAAAAAAGCTAACAAGTTCACAATCAAATGTAGCATTAGTGTTCAGTAATGAACAACATCTTGTTTAAAACTGTTTCATCATTTTCTATTAATATCATGTATGTTTTGTTATAAGTGGCAAGATATTTAAATGATCACATCCTTGGATTTAAATTAGTATCCAAAACCAAAGGAATAATAGTCCAGTTTGTGCCCTCTTTTTTTGTTCATAAAATTATTAAAAATGGCTTGTGTTTCCAAACTTGATATGTGGCTGCTCTGCCCCTCCAAAAAAACAGGCTGCTTAATTAGGTGCCTACATATGAATTGAAATGCTTAAATTAAGGCATCCAACTTTCAAAAAAAAAGTCTAGCTATAGATTATAGATGGTTTCTCATATCGTGCCCTTATCAGTGATGTATTTAAGTAATGTAAAATGGTTTATTTTTTCATTGATCCCTTGAGTATTGATACTGCGAAGTTAAGCCTGTGCTTCATTTATCATGTGAGCAATTCCATTCTTTTCAAGGGGATTTCTTACAAGTTATGCATGTGTATAGCTTCTTGCAGAATTTGGAGCCTTAGACTAGAACATTTTTTCTGAAGACCGTCATGTTTAGAAGTGTACACGTTGGTCATAAAAGTTCACTCAGAGTGAAAACTTAGCAAAGAAAGTCTCAGTAAATGAATAAATAACTTTTCCTTCCAGCTTTTCACAAACATAATTGTGCTTAATTTGTAGTCAAGGTGCAAAAAAATTGAAGAAGTATTTTGATTGCCTATATTTGTATATTCAGAATGTCATAAATATTATTTTGATTTAAAAGCAATCAAATTTAACAAGTGATTTGTGTAAAATATATTCCAATAACCAGTCAATTTGAAAAACTTACCTTTCTAAAAGCCTGAATTTATGTTGAATTGGCTGTGCACAGTAATTATTTTTCATAAGAATTTTTTTGTACTACAGAATTTTTAATGCTTTCAGAACAGCAGACTCCACTGACATGTACTGTATTTACATGATGTATTAAGTGGCTCTAAAAAAGTTGTTCAGCTTTTACACATACTTACAATAATACACTTTAAAATTTAAAAGCCCAAATGCAAATTTCTCCAGTGAGCCACTCTGGTCTCTTGGGGTAAATAATGAAGTGTTTTCCTACCATACTAATAAGTTTTTTTAAAAAAACATAAAACACAGTTTGAACAATGACAAAGCTGTCAGTAGGTCTATGCAAAAAGTTTGAGTGGGACTTGAAAACCAGTGTAGGTTTGGGTTTCTAGTGGGGCTGCTAACAAACATAAGCAGATGTTCACAAATAGTCACTGAAGCTGGGCTGATGCAGTTCACACATCACCCTCTTTTATCTGGACTGTAGATCTGCGAAATTCCACTGATTTGTCTCTTCCCCTCCATCATCCCAACATCTAGCCACTTTTTTCCTACGACCTTTTCTCTACCTGGTTTGTATTCAAGCAGTAGCGATCTGACACTTACTTTCCTCTGCACTGCCTCAATATGATTTCTGGCCTTAGAATCTATGAAAGCCCTTCTCAGTCCTCCTCAATAGGTGCACAATGGCTACACCCATTATTTTCTTTCTTCAGGAAGCTGCCATAGAACGCTCTGACCTTTCTCCAGTGTATCATGATCATCAGAGATTCAGGAAGCAGCGTTATTTGCACTTCCTTCCCTTCTAGCAGGCAGCCAGAGAGGAAATACACTATCGCTGTGCTGCTAGTTGTTGATAGATTGAGTGACAAGGCATGGACTGCAGTGACCCATAAATACATCAGGTTACACATTTTCCATCACAATAGCTTTTTTGACTAAATGGATTTTTTTTTCACAAAAAATTCCATGTTTGTTGAAAATTATGCTCTGGATGACCCTAAACATCTGACTGCTACAAGCTGGGACTGGAAACAGGAGGTGCATCACTCAATGAATTGCCCTGTTTAGTTCATTCCCTTTGAAGAATCTGGCACCAGCCAATGTCACAAGACGTGATGCTGAGCTAGGTGGACCACTGATCTCACCCACTATGGCCATTTTTATATTCTTATCTGGTTTTCATCAAAAAACAAAAAATCTAAAAACTTGAAATACTTTTGGTTTTCAGTCACCAAATTCTCAAATTATTCAGTTTAAAACCAAAAAAATCAGAAGTAACATTTCAATGAAAATAAGCAATTTTAATTTTCGTCAAAGTTTTTCTCAAGAAAAAACATATTTCTAACCACTTCTACCCATAAGGCTTAGCAATTTGTTCAGTTTCCAGGCAATCCTTACCCAATCATCCTTTACTCTTTTGTGCTTTCCTTTATTTTCCGTTAACTTTTATTTTACCTATTTAGAAGCCATGACTATCACTTTCTAGGGTGATGATTATTAACCGATTAACAAAATATGTGGTTTATGGGCTATAAAAGGTCTATGATGCTGCATAAGTTTCATCGGTAGATTTATACTTTACACATAAACACTTTAAATCATTTTTAAAAGCATAAATGTTGGAGAATTTGAGAAATTATATTAAGAATCACTAGGGGCTTCTCTACATGGCAATTTACTGTCTGGCAAACCAGGGTGCTACTCTACAGTTTGCCATGGAGTAATATCCCATGTAGACACTGCTATAGTACACTGAAAGTCCAAGAGAATGGCTTGGTCTACAGTAACTTGCCATGTGGGAAGCCATAGCAGCATTACATATGTAACAGGACTATTTTAGTGTTTAAATAGCTACATTTTCAAAGGAGTTCAATAAATATGCTAGCAAAACTTGAAAAAGTATTTATCTGAACATGCAAAAATCTACATTTAAAATTCACTAGTACTTACACACACAATATATGTAATCATGATTATTTATCATTTACAACGCAATAGGATCCAGAAACTCAATGAGAAATAGGCTTCCATTGGTGATAGATGCTAAACAAACACATAGGAAGAGAGATTCCCCGACTCAAAGTACACATTTTTGTGCATTAAAATGAATGTGCTTGAAAATTCTATTGACATAAAATACGACCTAAATGTGTATTGCAGGGTAGACTGTGAGGCAGCTTTTGGACCTGAGATGATTTAAAGTCAGTCAGATAAGCCAGTGATGGGTAGAATATTTTCTATGGCAAGAATATTATTGAATATTTTAGAAAGAAAATGTTCTTGGCTCCTTATTCCTCTTATATAAAATGAGACCTAGTTTTGACCTTTTGTTCACAAACTCACTTCCAGTTGGCTTATGAGGATCATTCAAAAATCTAAGCACTCAACTTCCAGAAAATTGTAAAACTGCCAACCATGATAGAATACAAATCTATTGAAAATATAGGATAATGACCAGGTTGAGATCATAATAAGAACCGCACAACTGTTTGGTACAACTGCAAAGTCAGTGGAACAAAACACTTCTTTAGAGCAGGTAATCGTGTGATATTCATGCTGCGTATTCATTTTTCATGATAGGCCTGAATGCACTATTGAGGAACTGATAAAGAGGGTGCCTTGAAAGGTTGAAGGAGAGGGGAAACAGAAACAGCAAGTATAGAAATGAAGTGAGATGCTGAACTATCTTTTATTATGGTCCTGACAAATGATACTTTGCATTAATATAGTTCATTTCATCCCAAAGCATTATATGAAATGAACTCAGTTCTTATATACAGAAATGCCTTATCTCATTTCTGGGTTGGAAGTTGGCAGCTATTCAGCAACACACAGGAAAATAAGTGCTGGAAATCAAGAGACTAATCTATCCAAACGAAACTACATGAGGGATTTATATACCAAAGGGGAAAATGGAACTAATACCTCCTATCTTGTGAAAAGTGCTACAAGGTTTTAAAAGTAAGTGCTCAGAGCCTTGGTTATTTGTCTTACCTGATACACAGCAGCTCCAAGAACATTGCAGGCTGTTGCTGGTACACTTTTTCATTGCTGACTTAGGGCTGGTCTCCACTAGTGTGGGGGATCGACTGTAGATATTCAATTTCAGCTACGTTAATAACGTAGCTGAAATCAGTGTATCTACAGCCGACTTACCTGCCGTCCTCACGGCGGCGGCGGTCGGCAGTGCGCTCCCCCGTTGACTCCAGCTTGCACCTTTTGGCGAGCTGGAGTTACGGAGTCGACGGAAGCACCACTGGCGATCGATTTATCGCGTCTTGACAAGACGTGATAAATCGATCGCCATAAGATCGATCGCTCCCGCCTCTAGTGAAGACAAGCCCTTAGAAATAGCTACCTACTACCTTCCATTCAAATACAGACCAAGCCTTATGTTGCATGAGGTTCAATCCTCTAGGCTTGATTGGACTTAGGAGGTCCGCAGACATCAGAGTTGAAAACAGCATCACAGCTGCTCTTGCCAGTTAAGACTTCATAACACGCCATCAATGGGAGATCTCACACTATGAACATTGAGTTTTTAGTGCTTTGTCAGAGTGAGGCAGAATGCTCCACCCCCGGCAAAGTCGAGTCCTACATTTGTAAAATCTGATGAAATCACCATCCAGGTAAGCTCCATTAACGGTCTTGTTTACTGACAATTTATAAGACAATAAATAGAATTAATAAATGAAAATACAAATTAATTGATTTAACAAAGGTGCTAGACAGTTCAGTAAAGAACCTATGCTGTTTCATGATGGTGTGCTATAAAGGTTTGATTGGCAGGAGGTTGGATGGCTGCTATGACAGCAGTAGTGCTGCTTTTGAATAATTAATAATTCATGAATATTGTACATTGAGGTGGTTATTGAAATGTTTAATAGAGGGCTATGGGGAAAAACAAGTAGGGAAAGCAAAGAATGGCTCAAAATATGCAACAACTGAAATGCTTGAGAGTTATTCTGGGACAATGGCTGAACTGTTATCTTTGAAGACTTTACCTCCTCCCCAGTCAATCTGCAAAACTAGTTTTGTTCAGAAAGCCCACAGCCTGGGAACACAAAAATGAAAGGACTATAGCAGTGACAGTCTCTCTCTCTCTCTCTCTCTCTCGATGCGGGAGTTGTTCATGGGAACCAAACTCAGGTGCAGGCACTCGCTGAAATGGTCTGAAGAAGTTAGCCTGCCTAGAGTACCTCAGGATATGGTAAACAGTTGGGTAAAATAGATATGCCTGTAAACTATGGGTATTTTAAAATCCTTTTCTCTAAATGCTTTCTTCCTTCTGCCAAAATAAACAATCCTTTCATTTTATTGAGGCAATTTGGTCACTATGTACATCACTGGTCACAGACTCCCAAAGGGAAGAACCACAGGTAATTAAACCTAGCTAAATGTGCTCGATCTGAATGGTCAATGCACAGGGTACTGTAGCCCAGGGCCTGGTCTAAGAATGGGGCAATTGTGGAATTCCATCCAGGAGAGGTAAAGGCATGAGGCCTGGTGCCTGAGGGGGTGCATGCGGGAAGAGGACAGAGTTGCCATTAGCGCTGTAACTCTGACAGCTGCATCACTCGCAGGTAGCTTTGCCATTTATATATTATGCAGGTAATCCAAATGAGTGCCAATAAAAGTTTTCACCCCAACACACTGTTGTAGATGCACATATTTTACCCCCAAAATATAAAAATGTATAAATATTTTAGAGAGTTTTTTTAAAAAATGTAAGAGTAATATTTTTGGTATCCTTCACCTGGAAAGCCAAGCTCCTTTAAAGAGAGAGAGAGAGAGAGAGAGAGAGAGAGAGAGATTGATTATGGAGGTGTGGGCTTGGATTGTTTAATCAAATGAGCCCAGACTGAGAGGTGCATGAAAATGAAGGAGAAAGGGAAACAAGGATTTAACAGCATAACAAGACATTTAGCTCCCTTTTTTAGTATCCGAGTCATTAACTCATGGTGAGAGGGGAGAAAAGCCAACTGAGCCTCTGGGAGAGCACTTGATTTTTATAAACGCTTGTCAAAAAAAAAAAAAAGAGAGAGTGACAAAGTTAAAGACGCGGTAAAGTGACAGTGTATGGACTGAGTCACAAAATGTATATGCAGCAAGCTCCACTTCCATAAAAAAAGTGAATATTTTGGATGCGATTCTCCATGGCCTTGTGTTTGTGTCAGTTGGCCTGAGACATACTATAGGAAATTTGCCTATTCCTAGAGCAGTGTCCCTAAACTGAGCAGTTCTAGCTCCCCTGAAAAGAGGATTCTAAGGTGTAGAAGTGGTGTCATAATGGTGCCTAGCCTAGCCCCTGCTCCCTGCAGCATATCTTGGGCAAAAGGGACATAGCCAAGGCTTCCTCATGACCCACTGATCCCCTGCAGCTGTAATGGCTTTGGCAGTTGGCACAGATTAGAATAGACCAGCCTTCTATGCTATAAGCCCAGCACATTTTCCAATTCCCACAGACCAGGTAAGTATTTGGATGGAAGACCCACTCAGAAGCACCTATTGTAAGTGTTGATGTGATTCAGAAGATACCACTAGGAAGCACCTATTGTAAGTGCTGATGTGATTCAGAAGAGACCATTCTTCAATCTGAACCATAGCTAGACTAATGCCACAGAACAATGTAAGAGTCACCATGCCACTCAATCTAGCAGCATGCAGCAGCACAGGGATAGTGTGTTTCCCTCATCTGCTGCCTGCTAGAAGGGAAGGAGATGGGAGTAATGCTGCTTACTTGCCCCTCTGATGACTATGATTCACTGAAGAAAGGTCAATGGTTTTCTGTGACAGCTTCCTGAAGAAGGAAGATAATGGGTGTAGCCATCCTGCACCTATTGAGGAGGACTCACAAAACTGAATTCCTGAATGTATTTCTCATTTAATATCCAACAGCTCTTTCTGTATGAATAGAAGTAGTAGGATTGGCATCTAGGCCAAACTCCAATTGATTTTGTTTGTCTTATCTAAAGTTACATATGCAGGTTCAATTGGATACTGAGTACTTCTTCTCTTGTCCTAAGCAGCTGCAAAGTGGTGGTGTTTGCTGCTAACCAGTGAGTGTTTCACCCCAGAGGTGACTGTGTTTCTGCAGAGGTCGAAGTGATTCTAATAGAGCCATTATTTTACAGGGGTTTTGTGAGGTTTAATTAATTAATGTTTGTGGAGAGCTCAGAGGACCTTTGGATGAAAGGGGATGTAGAATTGCCAAATGTAATTATTTTATTGTACTTAGCACATGAGTGTGTGTGAGTGGACTTCTTTATCCGAAGGGAGCCTTGATTATCACAGAAAATGAGGGAGGAGATTAGAGTGAACCTCCAAAGAGCACTTTATGGCATGTTATTTTTTTGTTCCTTTTCAGCTTTAGAGAGGATGAGAGAGTCTAATGACTTGAATTATTCCCTTAGCACAGGGGCTTGACTAATTTGTTGAACCTTTTAACTTTCTCATCTGTCAGGTTTCCCCAAATCATTACACATTTATTATCAGGGTATAATCAGACTGCTGAATCTGAAATACACTGCTTCACCGTGTTTAAGCCCCAGTCCTGCAATTGAATATCCACTAGTAGACCTTTGTGCTCCATGTTAGGGTGAAAGTGGCCTTGGCTGGTGCATGACTTGACTCTGACTGCCCTCTGCCAGGTGACAGTAGTGGTGCCAGCTAGGGATTGGAGGGAGTGAATGCCTCCTCCAGGCCAAGGTTTTTGTACTTGCTCCAAGTTCCGTAGGCCACGGAATCAGGGTGGGCATGGCCTGACCACTTTTAAGCGGTGGTCTTGTACCAAATTAGCATAGCTGGTGCTGAAGTGGTCTGCAGCCTTGCTCCAGCTGCCTGGTCACAATGCCATTGAAATTTGACCCAATTGCTCCTTCATACAGATGGGAGGCCAGGCCAAATATCAGTGAGTTGTATAGCAGTCTGGCACATGGAGTGTCTATTCCTGTAGAGCAGAGGATGGGGAGCCTGCTTGACTCCTGGTGCCACAGACTCGTACACAGTGTGGATTAGAAAAAGGGACCCCAGGTCTCCCTCAGAGGAGCAAGAACTAGAACAGAGACACTGCTGGGAGGTGAGGGGAAAGGAACCCTCCCCATTCCACCCCACCACAGGAAAAATCTGAATTGGTACCACTGGCCAACAGTCGTGCATCATAGCCAGTGGTATACATTAAAGCAGTGCCTGAGGGGAAACTTCTTAAGGCCTTAATCCTGATTCTGAAACCACTCCATGCACAAATGGAGTACATGAGAATCCAGCCCAAGGAGCATTGTTAGTAAAGTGATCCACATAGAGGAAAGAGATTCATTCAAATCCATTTCAAGGCATCCTTTAGAATTTCTTTATTTGCTGTCTCTGCTGTTGCGAACTTTGATAATTTTTTATCTAGCGACAGCAAAAGTGGTACTATTGATCTACTCATGAACTGAAGGGGATATAACATTATGCAAAAAAAGGTTTTAAAAATTTGTTAGCAAAAATGTTTATTTTTATGAGATGCTAAGAAAAAAGGTGTACACTGTACTTTGAAAGCCTTCTCAGTGATAAAAGCGGGTAGGACAAAAAATTGCAACACATTCTGTTGTCAAAAAAAACAACCCTCAACCCAATAAAACAGCAAAATAACACAATACTATAGCTTTAATAATTATTGAAAGAATAGAGCACAAAGTTATTTCATTTAGCTTTTTAAAAAGAATATACTGTTTAAAATAATACATTTTTTTATATTTTGCCTTGGTAAAGGAAGCTTATTAAAATCTGTTACCATTTTAGTTGCAATATGTAAAAATTGTAACATTCTTTCAAACCAAGGGGTTTTTTAAAGGAGTTAAGCTGCTGTTCTTTCTGTATGTGAAGTAATTGTTCTTATATTCATTAAAATGAGAGGTTTGGGGTTTTGTTTAAATGTCCAGGTCATATATTACATCTCTGCCATTATTTGTACCCAGTAAAAGTACGTGTTCAGGCAGTGTCCAGTTTACTATTATTCTTTTTAGTGTGTCATTTCATTACGGCACCAAGACAGATGACAGGGTGCTGAAGCACAGCCCCATGAACCTGATCTGAAGCCCATTGAAGACAAGGGAAAGATTCCCATTGAAATCAATGAGCTTTGGGTCAGACTGCATATGATAAAATATATGAGTAAGGTAAAAATGTCATGAAACAAGCCCAGCAAGCTGACTGGAGGCAAGCAGAATGAATTCTGAAATGTCCACTGTTGATGCTTGTGGTTTGCTGCCAATTCAGATTATATCAATGTCTTCAGTGCATCTCTAGGGTGTGAACTATTGCCTGTCACGTGTGTTCATTTGACTACCATTGGCAAGCAATGTAAGCCTCAACTGCCTGATTCAGTAAATAAAAATATCTTGTGTCTGTAGCCTGGTGTGGAGGTCAGACCTATCTTTATCCGCTCTTTTATTTTAATTGTAGCCTGCAGTTATTCATCTGATGCCATATTAGTAGTGAAGCTCAGAGTGTGTCTGGACAGAGTAGACCTTTCCGGTGTAACCCTTAGATAGTGATGTTGTTCAGCAAACATGAAGCACTTATTTTCAATATATATTTATATGAAAAATAGGAAATAAAATATACTTTTGCTAAGAATACCAAGTAAAAAACTACTTATTAATTTAAGAAATAATATATATTTCAGATAGTTTTTCTTTGCTTCTTCCAAATGTAGGTCTAAACCCTGCCCACCTTGCTCACACGAGCAGCCTCAATGGGCTAAATGGAGCTTTATAGGCACAGCCTTGAGCCAGGGGTAGCCGCTGTTTGCACCACCCCAGGAGCAGACCAGGAAGACACCCCTCCAATTCCTTCCCTCTTTCCACTTTGACAGTAATTTAGGAGATTTAAGCACATGCTTAAGACTATTCCTATACAGAAAAAACATGAAACTTATGTCTCATTAGTCATTGGAACTTGGGCACGTGCATAAAGTTAAGCACCTGTTAAAGTGCTTTACTGAGTAGAGATGGGCTGCTGTAGCAGAGTCTTACTCCTACCCTATACTAGCAGTAAATTACCACAGCCCTCATGCCAACTCAACTGCACTAACCAGTATGCGGGAGGTGGAGACAAGTTTCCATGCATTCCCCACCCATCTCTGCTTACTCCTCTCCCTCCAATTAAGTGGCACCTTTAGTCCTTTGCACTCCAGATCAGAGCCCAACTAGTTTGTGTAGGAGCTAAAGTGGGTTCTTAATACCTCTTACTCCTTTGAGAGGGCACGGAACACAAATCATATTCCAGCCCATTGATTTCAGCGGAACTCCTCATGTGAATGAGGTGATGTGAAAGGGATTTAGCCTTTGAGATTCTATTTTTTTCACAAGAGAATATTTTGTTTATTTATAGCGAAGGCACTTTCAAGAGTGAATGATTTGAAAGGAAGGAAGTTAAGACTGGGTTCCTGGCCTGTGGAAAAGTTGAGGGCTAAAATAAAAAACATAAATTTAAAACATTTTAAAATTAAGAGCCTATTCTAATGCCCATTGACATCCTTCCACTGACTTTAGTGGGCATTGGATTAGGCCTGAAATAGCCAAAACTCTAATAAACTGCCTATCTTTAAGATAATCTTTACAATTAGATCACAACTTTTGCAGGTCTATGTAGCCTATGAAGAACTGCAGAGTTCTTCTAAGCTTTTGCCTCTTCTTGCTATGTGGTATTGGCTAACTGGGCTCTAAAATTAAATATTTGATTGTTTTGGTACCCTTTATTCAGTGTTCATGGTGTGACTTTTTAAATGCAGTTTGTGATTTGGTACCCAGCCATTGTTCAAGTCAATATCTATGGCTTCTGCATTATAGAGGGGAAAGAAAATAAAAACCTTTTGGAACTCGTGTTACTGGCTTTTTGTACGCGCTAAACAGCCATTTGTGAAACTTGACAGCCTATAATTGTATTACTGATAGTAAATGTTTTTGCACTAGCCTTTAAGAGATGTAACACATTTCAGTATTTTTACAATGTATTCCCTAGAAAGTGTGAATCTATTTGTCAGTTCTGAGAAAATATGTAACAATGAAACCTCAAAAGATGTTCTGAAGTGTACAGTTTGTGATAATTTTATAAAAAAAAAAGAAAAGGAAAAGAAAATATAATTTTATTCTATTTGTTTCATATGTATTTTGAACAAGAAATAAAGTGATTAAAAATTGTTCAATTTTGTCTTCCTTACAAAAAGCAAACAGTGGGAAGTAACCAGAGATTTCCAGCCCACATTCTCCTGAGTTTTGTTCATGGGTTAGACACACATAGAGGTCCCAGTCTAGCAAGAGATTGTGTGCAGGTACAGTGCTTCACCTGCATGGAGACCTGCAGACTTCAATGGTGTCCTGAGTTGATGCAGTAGGTCATGCTGAATCTGCAATCAATTGCATGATTGGGGACATCTTAAGTAAATGACTATACCAGCAGGTCTCATTCTTTTCCACATCATGACTCTCCTTTCTATATCAGGACCCTCCAGGGCTTGATTCTGCTCCCATTCAAGTAATTACAACCCCCCCATCCCCATTGATTTGAATGGTGCAGGATCAAGGGTCTAGCCAGGAACTCCCTTCTACTTATCAAGGTGAGAAGGGTAGAATGCTCATAATCCACTGAGACCAGTTTGTGACCCCCTCCACTCTCAGTGCCCATGTTGAGAACTGATGCCCTGTACCAAAATACTACTTCAGCATTTTTGCTTCTAACAAATTTGCTATTTCAAGTTCTGATGACATACACAAATGAATTTGGCAAAGAACATAATCAGATAAAGGCACATGTCTCTGCCACCAGTTGGTGGGGTAAAAATCAGCATAGCTGGGAATGAAGAAGAAATATAAACAAATAGTCATGCTACAGCAAAGGGGATTTGGTATAGTACTATTGGCTTTCTGCACAATTTCTTCTATGTGTAATATTGAGAATAACAACACCTAATTTAAATATTCAAAAATAAGTAACTGTAAGCTTGATAGAGACACTATAGGCCCCCGATTCTCAACTGTCTTAGCCTTTACACCTATTCAGTTTAAAACACTGCTACCAGTGGAAGGGAAAGGAAAATTCTGATTTGGTTCTTTTTACACTGATTTTGCACTGGTGTGACTACAAAATGTTGAGGTAAATGATGAATCTGGTCTTATATTCTCAGCCATCACTAACTTTTCATGACATGTCTTTCAGAAAGATGGTATTATTACAATTAGAACCCAGACTGAATTAGCATTGCTTTCAACTTCTTGTGTGTTTTTTTACACCCTATCAGCTGCTTATTTCTATGTGGAAAAATTAAAATGAGTTTTACCATGTGGTGTGCAAATTTTAAAAAAGAATATCATCTTTATTTTACTAGAAAATGTTTATAGAATATGGCAACAAATTTTAATATATCATGCATTGCCCCATCCACATTCAGATGATTTTGCCTAAATGAGAGTAGCAATATTTTCTCTTGGGTTTCCAATCGTGCTTCTGATCTCTGGTGTCACAAAATTAATCAGTTCCAAGTGAAATGTCTGCTTAAGGCACAAAATGCAATTTGATTTTGAGCTTCATTGTGGGGATTCACTTTACAACTGTGATCTGATGATTTAGTTTCCCTTGAAAGATTGCTTGTCCTTATTTAGAAAGAATAATGTCATTCCTTTTTTGATGTGGCCTTAATCTCAATATTTCCTGTTTAATACATTAAATAGTCACATTCATCAGGCAGACAGGTCCTGATTACCATCTGTGTTACCAGTTATTTTGGAAAATCAGCTGCTCCGGTTCTCCACTTAGAAATAGTATAGCCATCCTTTCATGATATTTTAGTAAGTCTGGCAATATTAGGTGTTTTTCTTAAAACTCTGGCTTCTGGGGTCATATAACACTGGTCTACAATTTTTTAGAAGTTGTCTGCTTCAGAGATAAAATGTGATATTTATTATGTATTTTGATGTGCTGAATTCAAATATGACAATTAAAACAACTGATTGGCTACTGTTTCTAAGATATTTAAGTTTTTACATTTTATGTCTATGTATATTGTGTAGATAGTAGAGTTTTAATCATAAATTGTAAACCTAGGTCTTTTCATGTGTTTATGGTTGCTTTACATGATAATATTTCACCTGTCCTGTTTATGTAACACTTTAAAAATCAGCAAAAGGGTTATATAAATAAAATGTATTATGAAACAAAAGGCAAAAAACTATTATGTACATAGTTTAGTCCTATTCAGTGTCTACTCGGCGCTTCTTGGCTTGTCTCTTGTAGTCATTAAATGGAGCATCTCTTCTCACTGTCCAGCAATAGTCTGCAAGCACTTATGGGCTCCATTTTCCCTGATAGCGTTTCTCCATTGTTGCAATGTCCTGGTGAAATCGCTCGTCGTGCTCGTCGCTCAATGCTCCGCAGTTCGGTGGAAAAAAATCTAGATGAGAGTGCAAAAAATGTATCTTTAGTGACATGTTGCAGCCAAGGCTTTTGTATGCCTTGAGGAGGTTTTCCACCAACAACCTGTAGTTGTCTGCCTTGTTGTTTCCAGAAAATGTATTGCCACTGACTGGAAGGCTTTTCATGCCGTCTTTTCCTTGCCACGCAGTGCATGGTCAAATGCATCATCTTGAAGAAGTTCACGAATCTGAGGACCAACAAAGACACCTTCCTTTATCTTAGCTTCATTTAACCTTGGAAATTTTCCACAGAGGTACTTGAAAGCTGCTTGTGTTTTGTCAGTGGCCTTGACAAAGTTCTTCATCAGACCCAGCTTGATGTGTAAGGGTGGTAACAAAATCTTCCTTGATTCAACAAGTGGTGGATGCTGAACACTTTTCCTCCCAGGCTCCAATGACTGTCGGAGTGGCCAGTCTTTCTTGATGTGGTGGGAATCTCTTGCACGACTATCCCATTTGCAGAGAAAACAGCAGTACTTTGTGTATCCAGTCTGCAGACCAAGCAAGAGAGCAACAACCTTCAAATCGCCACAAAGCTGCCACTGATGTTGGTCATAGTTTATGCACCTCAAAAGTTGTTTCATGTTGTCATAGGTTTCCTTCATATGGACTGCATGACCAACTGGAATTGATGGCAAAACATTGCCATTATGCAGCAAAACAGCTTTAAGACTCGTCTTCGATGAATCAATGAAGAGTCTCCACTCATCTGGATCGTGAACGATGTTGAGGGCTGCCATCACACCATCGATGTTGTTGCAGGCTACAAGATCACCTTCCATGAAGAAGAATGGGACAAGATCCTTTTGACGGTCACGGAACATGGAAACCCTAACATCACCTGCCAGGAGATTCCACTGCTGTAGTCTGGAGCCCAACAGCTCTGCCTTACTCTTGGGTAGTTCTAAATCCCTGACAAGGTCATTCAGTTCAGCTTGTGTTATGAGGTGTGGTTCAGAGGAGGAAGATGGGAGAAAATGTGGGTCCTGTGACATTGATGGTTCACGACCAGAAGTTTCATCCTCTTCCTCTTCCTCATCTGACTCAAGTGAGAATGATTCTGGTGCATCAGGAACCGGCAGTCCTTCTCCGTGGGGTATTGGGCGTATAGCTGATGGAATGTTTGGATAATGCACAGTCCACTTTTTCTTCTTTGACACACCTTTCCCAACTGGAGGCACCATACAGAAGTAACAATTGCTGGTATGATCTGTTGGCTCTCTCCAAATCATTGGCACTGCAAAAGGCATAGATTTCCTTTTCCTGTTCAACCACTGGTGAAGATTTGTTGCACAAGTGTTGCAGCATATGTGTGGGGCCCACCTCTTGTCCTGATCTCCAATTTTGCAGCCAAAATAAAGGTGATAGCCTTTCTTAACCATAGTGGTTATACTGCGCTTTTGTGATGCAAAAGTCACTTCACCACAAACATAGCAGAAGTTATCTGCACTGTTCACACAAGTACGAGGCATCTCTGCTCACTTTGGCTAAACAGAAATGTGTCCCTTTGCAAAATCAAACACTCACAAATAAGAGAGCACGACACTGTATGATTTCTAGAGCTGATATAGGGTAATTTGTTCAGTAGAGTGATGTAAGCTTCATTATGATTGCATCATCCATGACTTCTAGGAATAACATGATGCAATTCATATCATGTATGATGCAATACCAGCTTCACATTGCATCATTCATTGTTTTGCCTAAAAAGCAAGTACGGTCCAAACCCAGTCACAGATTTATTCATAGATCCATTATTCATAGATCCATTCATAGATCCAGTGTTTTAGTCATTTCTGGTTTAAACTGAGATCCCTTCCCTTTATAACTCACTTATCCTCCGCCATTCCCATGTCAAGGGTCGTATATACTGACCCAATAGCATATCTTGAAAACTACAGCCAATCAACAATTTTAAGCATCATTTTCGTTCTCAGTGACCCAGAATTAGTAAAGTTTGACTACATTTATTTCAGAAGCATTTTGGCTGTAGAGCAGTGTAATTGCTGACAGTTTCAGGTTTCATTTTTAAACAAGTAAGTTTCTACTTCATGAAGCAGAGGGGAGCTGGAAAACATGAAACCTTAAGGTTTAAGAGCCAGAAGGCAAATTAAAACACCCATCGTTTATTATTTGTTAGATTCTTAAGATTTTTAGCCAAGCTCATGACTTTTGGTAGCCTGAGTCATGATTTGTGAGTGCACTGGGGTTCATAATACTGTAGAAGCACTTCCTGATTTTTCCTAGAGCAGATTGCAGTGGCCAAATCTTTTTTGTCCTAATCCCACAAGTGGTCCCATTGAACCTTGACTGAGCTCCCATTGAAGTCAACTTCTATTGATTTAATGGGAGCTGGACTGGGCCCGTAGTGGGACATCTTTCAATCAGTAAGAATAAATAATATTTAAATGATTCCATAATTGTATATTATATACTGGCACACTCACACAAAAATACTTGCTCTCAGCAATAGCCCTATTACAACAGGGTTGGAAGTCTTACAGAAGTCTGTGACAAAACGGGAAACCAAATCCAAACCTCTTGATTCTCAGTCCAAAGCCATACACAAGAGACTGTCCCAAAATTTAGCCAAAAATATACATATTGTCCTCTAATTACAATTTTATTCTTTACTCTATCCAAAAGCAAATATAAAAGAAAAATACGACTCTGTTATCTTGATATTGAACTTATCCTTTACATTTGGGAATTCCTGACATTTGAGTTCTTGATTTCTCCACTATACTTACATTACCACTATAGAAGTTAAAAATAACCTGCACTATTAGGCATAATAAACTTTTAAGCTCCTTGATCCTGTTCTTTAGGATTCTGTGTTAAAGTCATGCTGTTCCAAGACACAAATGTCAGTCTTAAATAGTTGCAACTTTTCAAAACTCTTGAACCTGTTTTCTTCAAGCAAGATGCCTTCTCATAGCCCAGGAGTCACCTCTGCTACAAAGAGTTATCCTTAGGATATTTTCAAACCTGCTAGCCCAACTGCCTTGACTACCTGATCCCGCCCAGCCCAAAACCTTCCACTTAGTGCCATCCTCTATGCACACCACCAAATAATCACAAAAGAACAACTTGGGCCCAGATGCTCTTGGCTCCTGATCCAAAAACCCATTGTGGTCAATGGGAATCTTCCAGTTGGCGTCAAAGGGTTTTGGATCATTGCTTTGTAAATGAGAATCCTCAAAAGAGATAAATCACACTAAACTAATGTAGGACAAACACAAGAAAACTCATTCCCTCTTTTTCCTTCTCAGCTGCAAATACTCTTTCACCTATTCAAAATAACTAACTAAGCAAAAGGAAAACAGGGAATAAAACATGCGAAGGAAGGTATTTCTCACTGTTCACTCACAGTGAATAAACCAAATGCTCACACTGACAGCAGAATTTGGCCCACATATTGTGTTCTTAACACAAATTCTCTTCAGCAATACAACATAAAGAAATAAAGTCACTTAGACTATGTTTAAAATATACTTCTAAGATGCAACCACTTATTGAGGGAAAGAATGAAGAAAAAGTCCAGAACAGATCAGGAAAAGAGAAATAATACATTTGCCAATCCCACTTGGCTGCCACAAACTGCCAGTACCCTTAAGTATCAGTCTTTGGCTGTCACGTGTTTATTCACTCTCTAACCCCTCTGGCCTGGATTTAGGAGGTAAATCCTGCAAATACCAACAACAGCAGAGCAATCTGGCAGATGGTGTTCATGTACTTGAATAGGAATATATTGTGTTTCCTAATTCTTTCAAATGCAGCAATAAAAGCTCTCTGGAACTATCCATATCCGGTGCTTTATGGAGCTCAGCTAGCTGATTGTGATAACCTGCCTAAGATGCTGTAATACAAGCTAATGTGTGCATTCATTGTACTGCATAAAGAACATGACTGCTCATATAAATTATGATTGTCTTCAGAGTGCAGCAAATTAAGCATAAATTTCAATTGACATCGTTCTCTGGTAATATCGTCAGTGTGCTTCCTGCAAGTGATACCGGATTTAAATATTTACATCAGTTCTTAATTGTATTTGACTATTTAAGTTAGGTGCCAAACACACATGCAGAGAAATAACCTGCACACTCAATAACATAAGGTAAATTATTAACAGTGAGTTCACAAACTTAATGGAAAAGCTGAAAGTCTATGTTCTGGAAATGTTTGCTGTATGAATAATGGTGAAAGCATATGACAAAATGGGATTTATTTATTTTACAGCCTAACATTTCCTGCTTTAGGAATAACCCTTTTAGTTATCTCTGTGTCCAGGAACCGACCATCTTGAATCATTTAGATTTTTGTGGCTCAGCTATTGACTTTAACAAGGGTTGATGGAATTGCTGAGGAAAGAATATTTGCACTCTTCCCTTTCAGAAAAAACCAGGAGGATGGTGCTGGGTGATCGCTCATCCACC
The DNA here is from genome assembly GCA_007922305.1 of Dermatemys mawii. Classification (NCBI taxonomy): domain Eukaryota; kingdom Metazoa; phylum Chordata; order Testudines; family Dermatemydidae; genus Dermatemys; species Dermatemys mawii. The sequence goes on from ML677350.1 coordinate 14,270,812, forward strand.
CAAAATGATTGCTCTTGAAGCATTCCACAGGACACCTCTCCATGGTTCTTTGAGTTCAATATTTATAGGGCTAGATTGTGCCTGTACATCTGACCCTCTGCAATCTGGTGCAAAGTTATGCCAACCTAGGACAAATTAAGGGAAGGAATTGGGACTCATAAAGTTACAATTACTTCCCTGTTTCCCATTTGCTCCAAGGGGCAATAATCTGTTATGTTCTTTATCAGTAACAGATTCCTACCTCCTCACTCTCGCTCATTTCCACAGGCTCGTGCTTGGAGAAAAGGAGGCAGAACCAAGGCTTGGCCCATTCCTTGCCCTTTCCCTTAATTTGCCTGAGTGCAGGGAAGAACAAGGCATGCAACCCCCACTGTGTTCCCTATGCCAGTAGCTATAAGGTCAGGAAGTGTGGAATTTTATTCGCCTTATGCGTCTGGGTGACTATATAGGCAAGGCCATGGCGTGGCCCCTAGAAAAAAAGAACTAGCACATAATCAATAATGTATTAAAGATATTTTACTCCTGTTGCTGTTAGGAAATTGTTTACAGGTGGGTTTTTTCTCCTCTCAAATGTATGCGCTATAAAATCATTGCAGAAGAATTGCTCCAACAAATTCTTGGTCTGTAATTATTCTTGGGAAGTAACAGTCAATACTAGTGTTAGTTTGCTTAACATACACTTATCCAAAAACTTTGTTACGCTGCAAATCCCACAGAATTGCCTTCCTGGCTCCCACTGAGAGATGAATACCACAAACAAAATCCTGTAAAATGCCATTACCTGCAATTCCCCTTGACATCAGTGGAAGCTGCAAATGTCCAGATATGGTTTGCTGTTGCCTAGCTACTCTTGTGATGCAATATTTCTTACCTAAATTAGATAGCCAAGAGCTGTTAAAATAAAAGAAGGCAAGGAAAGGAAACATGTTCAGTCCATGCAAAAGGTTTGAGTTTGGTTCAGTTCAAATCTGTTAAAGGTTCATCTTTTTTTAAAAAAAATTTCATCCAAATTCAACTCCTTATCCCTAGTGATCAGTGGATGCTTCTGAAGAGCAGGTTTCTTCCACATGAGTTGGAGCTTAAAATGAATCAGTTTTCACAGGAGACTATAAAAGGCAAGATGCTGCAAAAGTCAGTAACCTATCATTTTATCACTCGGAAAGCTCTCTGAGAAATGGAGAATACTCTGCTAAATGACAACTCTTTCTAAGTGCCTGTTACAGTTAAAGGCTCATGAGAAATCTACTAAAAATATGTTTTCTGTGTTCTATTCAAACTGCCTGCTGATGTCCATATTGAATTAGTTACCAGGAATGTGATTTTCTTCTTGTGTCCCAGTAGTATGGGGTTTGCTGATGACAGTATTAATCAAAATGCTCATGGGCAGGAATGGAGACACACAGCCACATTTCCTTCAGCTGTTTACCTGGGAAAGCGGAAAACACAATGAGTTTTACCATCCATCTTCTGTAGTAATGCTTGGTGACAGCAGTCAAATAAATTACTTTCACTGTTCAGTGTCACTTCATATTATTTAGATTTAATAAACCAATACTGCAAGGAAGCTACTTTCCCGTTTGGTTCTTGAATGTGTACAGTGGCCTTCTTCAAATGGTGAGCATTTTGTTCAAGTACGACTAAATCTCACAAACAAGCAAATAGCCTCCTGAATAGAAATGCAAAGACAAATAACTTCTCTGTACATGCAAAGCTACATTTGGACAAGAGGGAGGGCTTATTATGCAAACAGGATTCAATGGAGCAGTTTCTAACCACCCAATTAATACGTCTGGCTCTCCTCTCATTTTCACTATTTTAATTCTATTGACCTCAGTTAGGTTCACTTCTAACAGTGGAAGACCTACTTAGCATGTCAGGACTCCGGTTTCGCAGGAGCAAGTCTGCCACCATACACTTACTGGTAAGTCATTTTTCGTAATGACATTTGGAGTTTATCACCTATTATTATTGCTGTAATCCTTGCTTGTTAAATCCCTACTGTAGGACTAGTTTTCTACAAGACACAAAACAAACATGGGCCTTACCCAGTAGAATTTACACACTTGCCAACCTTTTCAACTTTATCATGAGTCTCGCAATATTTGGGATGGTAGGGGTTGGGTTGGTTTTCAGAAAGCCTCAGTTCCCATAGTCATCCGAATACATGGGAATCTCAGCTTTCATTTCTGTTTAAAGTAAGCTGGTTATCATGGTAGTGGAGCAAACTCTGAAAGCAAACTCCCAAGTGTACTGTAAAGTCTCAAAAAAAACCCCAACCCAACAACCCCAAAGGCATATAAAAAGAACCCAATTTTAATATTTTTTAAAAAAATCTCATGATTTTAAAACTAATCTCATAAATATGGTGGTCTGAACCATGATTTTTGGACACTTGGGGTTGGGCAGATTAGAATACTGTGCTTACAATGTAAAGAAGTTTACAGTTTCTTTCAGCCTTCATCAGGGTGCAGCTAGGTAAGCCTATGGGGAGCAGCCAATGTCCTGCTTTTTAGAAGATTAAGGGATTTGTGTAAAAGTAATCAGGGGCAGATCTTTTTTCACAAGAGATATGGACTCCAGTGTCGACAGAGCCACACTTAGCCTGCTCCCTGCCCTTTGCCAACCACTTCCCATCTCCCTGGGAAGATGCTGGTACTGGTAGATGCTGCTGATGCTCTATCTACTGGGAAGGCTGAGAGCTCCAGAAACCTTTCAGTACGTCCTGATGCTTCCCTTTCAGAGTCTTCTGGCTGCAGAATGGCACCCAGCCAGGGAAAAGTGGGAGCTCTAAGGAAGCATGAGCTTCCCCCAATGTTGGGCAAGGGAGCTCTCCATCTGCTTCTAACACACACACACACACACACACACACTCACACACCTCTTACCTGAAGTCTGTCTTCGCTCCAAAGACCAGGAACCCTAAAGCCAGAGCTGTGTGCACTGTACATTTTCTCTTGCAACAGGGTGTGAGGTGCAAATTCAGATACATGAAATTCCTGTGAATCCAAATGAGTATGAACCAGAATCTATCCTTTACAGAGTTTGTCCAAACTTTTGATTTCATGTTGTATTTGAGACTAGCATTTTCTGCAAATATTTTTTCAGGAAGGCCTTTTCAGGGATTTGATTTTCCTTTGTTTGTTTACCCCCCAAATTACTTTACATTTATCATTGATATGTTGGCTTTTAACAACAGGATGCTGAGGCACAGACCTGGGTGACCTCTAGCTGTTAAGAGGGCCATTTTGTATAGGTCACAGACATACAGATGTATTTTTTTTCAAGTTCCTATTTTTTGGCACATTTATCACAATGACAATCTACTTTCTGCTATTAAACAATTGCAACTTTCTGCATTTCTTAGGGACTTCCCCTCCCGCCCCAGCACAATTTCTCTCTCTTTGTATGTTTCCAGTGGAAATGTTTATGAACTACCTAGGGAAGACTGTGGGGCATACCCCCCTTGGTGAGGGGCACAACAAGGTTATTAGGGGTACAGAAGGTGAGGCATGAGGCTGCTGCTGGCCAGGTGTCTGGGCCAGGGCAAGGCAACAGTGAGGAGAGTGTGCTGGGAGTCCTCAAGGATCTGGGGTTGGGGAGAGTGCAATCTAGTATGGACTCTGATGCATCTTCAGAATATCAGACATTCCCTCAGTTGCATGTATGGCTGGCCCTGAGGACACCATCTTGCAGCTTGATCCTCCCCTTGCCTACTTGCATGAGCAGTGCATGCTGAAAAATGGCATCCTCCGTGCATCCACAATGACACCGGACAAAACCACATCCAGTGTTCTTACATAAACAGGACTCCCTGGCTTCAAACTGCATGACTGGCCTGCCTAGTACAACTCCACCCTGCACTGGCAGCATCCTGCTGGTTTCCCCTTCCTTCCCTCACTAATCACAGGCAACACCCAGTATCCCCATTCCCCTGACCCGGACACCTGGCCAGCCACAGCCCCACATATTTTAAACTCTCCAGAGCCTGCAGCAGTGAAACGCTCTGAGGAAACATTCTGTGGAAGTAAGGGTGATGAACCCTGGTCCGCTCCATGCTGCCATGGGCGTTGGGGATTGAGACAGCCAGATTCTGCTGCCACCTAGAGCGTGTGCCATCCTCTTGCCTCAGCGAGTCACTTTGTGCCCCAACTGAGCAGTAGTTGAAGGGGTGGCGGTGTTATGTGACTCCCATGGAGAAGGAAGGCAGAGGAAAAAAATGTAGGAACCTCTGATCTATGGTGTAAATCTCAGAATGGTTGGTGTGATAGTTGTAGTACTGGGTACAATAGGTAAACAGCACCATCTATTTGGGTTTCCTTTTCTTATGGCACTCACTTTATGCTATAGCTTCCAATGTCATTGCTAGTTTTACAGACAGAATGTTATACACATACATGGCTTGATCATCAACCACATGGTTTTACTTTATTTATTTAAAATATATATTTTTTCTTCCTTTCTTGACAAATTTGGGGTAATAATTGTGCCCTGAAAAGTAGCAAACTAATTTTAATTTAAAACAAAATCTCTCATGCACAATGCACAATGGGAGCCACTTGTCAGCTGGTGTAAATATTCCTGGTGCCTCTGATTTCAACAGAGTGACCACAATTTTCCCCAGCTGCGGGCCCGACAAAGAATAAATCACACAAGTGCTGTAGCATAGAAATTATTCGATGAAAGGACACAGATTGTAGATAATGCTTGACAACCTGAACTCTCCTGATTTAACTCTAGCTATATGAAAGGCAGTAACAAATGGTAATTTGTGTTACAGGTGGATTGCCAGTAGAGAACTAGACTGATATCACCAAAATGTAAGAGTCCTAAAATCTAGTCCAATCTAGTGTAACCCTTCTGCCAGGTGGTCCATGGCCGCAAAAAAACAGCTGGGTTCAATATATGTAGAGTCCCTCTAGACAAATAACTAAGACAGCTCAAGTCCACACCCAAAATTAGGGAAACTAAATGCATCCTCCTGGGATGCCCTGAGCAGGCTGAACGTCCCCACTCATAAGTGCTCTGAGCCTGTGCACAAACAAGATAATCTTTATTATGGGAAAGTCATTAACAACACAGTCATTAACTTGAGAAAACACAGTAACAGAATATTTACATGCAAATAAAGCGTACAATTGGTCCCCCTCCCCTTGCAGTAATTTTGGCTAACTCCTCTCCCACCCAACAGTGAGAAAGTCCCATTCGCTGTCCACCCCACATCACTCATCTATAAGCTCTCACTCACAGTTTGGATCAGCAGAATTCCAAGTGTCTTTTCACAGGTCCATCTCCAGTTTCAAAAGAGCTGCTTGCCTGGTCCCACCAGGAGATGCCATCACCAATGCCATCTTAGTAATTCAGCTTTATTAAGCTGCTGGATGGGCGTGGCCTTCTCAGGGCCCACTCAGCTCTGTTGCTGCCATCTGCCACAGCCCTTGCAGCAAAATCCTCAGTCTGTATTGTTTTGTACAGTGAAATTGATGCCAGAAGGGAGCCAAGAGCACTTAGGACCTTTGAGCAGAGTCTTGGCTGCTTGGAAATGAGCTCACTCTTGCAAGGTAAGAGCTTTTCCGCTCTCTGAGGCTATGCGGGAGACCAGTACCTTCCCTCCCCAAATCCAAGTTCATGTATTGTTACAGTGACTCCTCAATGTCATTGGAGAAATTATGGTTTGGTAAGCTCTGCAAATGAAGCAATGTATGGCAGCACTTCCCCTTTCCTTCCGCAGAGGGAGTAGAGAGCTCTTTCCCCTCTAGAGCTTCTGGGCTTTGAGCTTATATTAGCGTAAGTGCCATGCTTAAAATGAGTGTCTCTTTGTTTCTACCTTCCACCCCCAATGTCAACAATATTTTGGATTCTTCTACTCAAGATTAAAGTTAAAAAAGAAGGAGACTTCATTTAAAAACCTAGAGATAGAGGACTGGATTCGCCTCTATCTTGCGCTACTAGAAATCAAGAATATTTCCACTGAAGTCAACGGAATCACACTGGCGCTGTAAATGAAAAAAGAATTAGGCCCACAGTGAATATTTCCTTACTTATTTGTTTCACAGTTTGAAAGAGTTCCAGCTTAAGATGAGTTTAAATGCACAAAAGTTGTTTTTTAAAATTTGTATTAAATAACACCCCATTCTTCACCCTCAGACATCTGTCCTGACATATCATTAGTGTTATGTGTCACATCTGCTATTCCAATCATATATTGGCAACTTCAGGTGGAAAATGGAACATCCTCTTGGAAAATTCAAGAAAATGAAGTGTTCTTAAAGGCTTAAATGAATTACACAATGTGAGAGTTTTATTGAAGGAATATTTTGGGAGAGTCTGCGAGAGGGAATAGGTGTCAGAGTTTTTGTTGCTACTCTTGTTTTGGGTTTGTTTTCTGGTGTTTGCTTGGTTTTATTTGTAACTGGAAGTTTGTTCCCAGAAAAAAATAGTGTGGGATTTATAACCTGAGGCTGCCCTGAATTATTCCAGGGGGCTGAATTTCTCCCCTCGTGCATACAGATCAGGGAAGCCAAAAGATTATGTTCTGAAACCTCTTCCCTTTCTCTTGGCACAGCTGAGGATCAGGGACTTCATTTTTATTGTGTTTTTATGATTATGTGAATCTAAAGAATTGGTTGTGTTACAAAAAGAACTAGATAAGTTCATGGAGGAAAGGTCCATCAATGACTATTAGCTAGGATGGGATGGGATGGTGCCCTAGCCTTTGTTTGCCAGAGGCTGAGAATGGGTGACAGGGGAGGGATCACTTGATGATTACCTGTTCTCTTCATTCCTTCTGAAGCATCTGGCACTAGCCACTGTCAGAAGACAGGATACTGGGCTAGATAGGCCTTTGGTCTGATCCAGCATGGCCGTTCTTATGTTCTTAATTCATGTTAACAACATGGTGCTTTGAGCACAAAATCAATTACAGCTATAACCAAGACTATCTGCATCATCTTCCGGCAAAGTTTCAGACTGAGAACCTCAAGTCACTCCTGCAGCCACTGGCACATGCGGTTATCTATTAAATTCAACTTCAGTTTTTCAAAAAGGGTGGGCAATGAGGTGAAATGGGCATTGAAAAATCATTACAGCAAATCAAAGCCTGTTTGCAAAAGAAAAAAAATCCATGTAATTTCACATTCAAATTTATTTAGATCTATTTATATTTTTACTCTTCAAACAAATGATGTAAGACAACAATTCTTGTAATGTTCTTTAGTTCCATACTGCAGTTATTCGCAGTGACTAATATCCTGATGCCTATCACCTAAGCTATTACAATGCCAGATATGCTAATTACTTCCTTAAATGTGCAGAACAAAATGTTCTCAGCTTGAAACCACTCTTAGGCAAATAAAGTGTGTATTTTCTTCTCTGGCAGTTTAATTGCACCACTGTCAGCTAGATCACAGCAAACATCTTTTCCTCTCTCATCTTTCATGCCCTAGTCTGTCTTCATGTTATGTATTTGCAATTGCTAAATAGAAAAGGAAACTAGAAAACGTACAGCTTAATAAATGTGTGAATGGTCTTCCAAATATTTTTAAAGGTGAGTAAAACAGTGTCAAGTATCAAGTGGACAGAAGAATCAAAGGAAACCAATGGAAATGAACTGATTTGTATGAGAGGTGAAATGGTTTGGTTTATCTTAAATGGTGCAAGATGCTTTAAGGGCTTGGGCAAGGCCCACTGAACTCACAGAAAGCCTTTTCTTGGATGGGTTTTGGATCAGGCCATCAGATTCTCAGATGGGTTGAAATTCACTAGTGATGCAAACAGCCAGTATAAGGCCTTACACGGCACTTAAGATCTGCTTTGGTACTGTACAGAGTGGATCAGGCTCAGCAGTTGTGCCTGGGCATTTCTGAGTGCTGCAGAACAGTGCATAGGCCAATGCAGAGAAAAGTGATGGTGGCATGCTAGGCGCAGGCCAGGGCAAGAGTAGAACAGAAAAAAGATTACTGTGTTTCATGAAAATTGGAGGGGAGGAGGGGGAGAGAGAGAAGCAAAAAGAGGGTTTTATTTTTAAAAAAATTATTTGTGATTTTTTTCACTTTTTGATGAAAATTTTCTAAATGAAATTTTTGTTTTGAAAACCAATCAAAATTCTTCATTTAATTTTGGCTGGGGGAAAATCCACTTTATCTTTTTTAAAAAAAGATCCTTTTTCCTCTCCACTGGAAAAAGCGGGGAGAAAGAAAAAACCCGAGAGAATGTGGGGAGAAACCCATATTGGAAAATGATACATTTGAACCAAAATCAACTTTTCCCCAGAAAAATGTCATTGCCATCCAAGCCCCCATTTGTTGATGAAAAATATTTTTGTCTAAAAATGTTGGACCAGCTCTACTTAAGAAGGTTGGAAGAATCTGTGCTGCGGGTATTGTTTTGTTCTCCTAACTCATCCGTTTTACACTTCCCAGACTGTGCTGTAAACAACATGGCTGTTGATAACTGGACTAAAACCCTCAAAAAAATTCAGTCAGATTTTATTCAGATATTTGGCAAAGATCCAGATTGTTTTTATTTCAGCCAAACCTATTCACCTCTCCCTCGCTACTGTAGACCAGAATATGTCCACTACTCGCAAGTACTGGGAATGGAGAAGACCTCCTGGGCATGCAGGTGAGATGTGTTCTTCATCAACCACTAAAATGGTGCAGCCTGCTCCACTCTCTATGCCTTAGCAGCACTTCTTGTTCAACTGTTCTTGTTCAGTACTCCCAATTCCCTTTGAGTTAGTTTCTGTACCCAGGGGCATGAGGTGGTTGTTCTCTTCCTCTGCTCCAGAGTTCAAGGATTGTCATTCTGCCTGACACAAGGCTTGCATAAAACTCCTACCTTCCCAGCCTGTGCAACAGTGCAAAAGCCAGACTAGTCTTTAATCTTCTTCCATAAGAAAAAGAGTTAATAATCTCAATTGATGCCATTTTCTTCAGGTTTACTACACTTGCCTGGTGAGATAGCACAATGTTTTGGAGCCTGCTTTTTAGGAATGTTTATGGTCTCTGCAAACATATTGAATATAATCTGCTGTGCAAGATATGCCCCGTATTCATTCTGAAAATTCAATACAAACTAGTTTTTTTTAATTAAGTTTTGACTGATGTTTACCAGTTATTGCCATTGTTCTTGTCTTTCCGATGTTCAGGAAAATGTCAAACTCATAATTTCATTGCAGATTTTGTGAGCACCCAGATAAAATTTTGTTTTAAAATTCTGCAATGCTCTTATACAATTTCAGTAGTGTAATATATCATCAAAAAAACATAAAAATAGTGTTTTGAAGTGTCAGTGCATTATTGTTTTGTGCCTGTAGAAAGCTTGTAACACATTATGTTGTCGTAATGGGTCATCTACTGATACAGCTATTATCTGCAATTTCTTAAATTCCCTCCTCAAAACAGGTCAAGAGTGTGCTTTAGTTTGTACTTGGGTATGTTATTAAATAATATGATTCTATTCAGCTGGTAATACCAAAGATTAAGGGTTCCAGCCTGCATGTCTAATGCAGGAAAAAATCTGACTGTACAACGAGACCCACGGTCCTAGTTATTAAATAAACTGAGGGAACGATGTAAATAGCCTCCACTACATACACACCCTTTGCTTCCCTGGGCAGCAGCTGAGCACAATTGCAAAACCAACATCATTTGGAATATAAGAGGAGAGGAGGCAGGGCCATAGGTCCCCCACCAACTCACTCTCATGACAACCAGTCAGCCAGATTAGCATGAAGATCGTATACTGTACTCTCTGCAGAAGTGTAGCAGTAGCATGTTGGGCTCTTTTTATTTGCCCTGTGCTTTGTGAAACTTTAGAGTTCACATTTTCAGGCTTTTGCCTGGACCAAACTCTTTTTTTATAATGAAGCTGGGGTTCTCATGCCATCATCTGACTCCAAAAGCTTTAAGAAAGGCCTATATGTATTTAGTAGCACTTTGCAAAAAGAGAAACTCAGAAGACAATTAACATTTTGAAGGCACATACAAAATAAATTCCCAAAGCAGCCCCCCCTGCAGTATTTCCTAGTACATAGTCTAAACACATGTTTAGACATTTAAAGGTGTGTGAAATACCATATATACCCTAGACACTTGACAAAGATTTTCTCAACAAGCCAAAAACAAAGTGATACTTTTAGGTGGTCAAGTGAAATTGATGACAATTTACAGTACAACAGGTTAACTTTCAGCACACCTCTTTATAAGTGTCAAGTTTCATGGCATACATCAGAGAAGTTAGAAAAAAACATAAATACTGTTTCTGGAAGGTTGCAATGTAACATTGCTTTATTTCTGAGAATGCAGAATAGGGGTATGTCTTCACTACCCGCCAGATCGGTGAGTAGTGATCGATCTTTAGGCCCAGATTGCATACTTCCCTACAGAGCCACCTAGCCTGCAAGCAACCTTGTGCACTTCTTTATAACCTGCCCAGGAAGTCACAATCCCTGTCTTACAGAGGTCATTGCAATATCTATGTATGTATTCAATAAAGGGCTTCCAAATATCATTCTTTAAATTACTTAGCACTTTCCATCTGCTGGCTGCTGATCTATCAACGGTACATAGTTTGTGTTAGGCAATTCTTCCCAAAGCCATTGGATAAAGCAATCCATAGCCCAACTTTATTGTTAGCTATTAAGTCCCATGAGCCTGAAGTTATTCAGCAAGCATAAAACAGTCATATCCAATATCCACATAAATAAACTGTCTTCAGCCTTACCCAATACATTATGCCATTTATTTATTTTTCTTAACAAAAACAACTGAGCTAAAAATATAGTGGCAAGAATCTTCAGAAGATGCTACAGGTTGCATTTCTTATGACCTAGCAATAGATAGCCACCATATCTGTGCTCAACCTCTGTTAGGCTACTGCATGTTATTGATCAAAGGAATCCTCAGAGATGAACAGGAAAAAAAATTCCAATGGCTAAAGTGGAAGACAAATCAAGGGAAGCATATACCATTATGATCACTACAGTGTATTTCCATTTTGTTGGAAACTAGCACCAGTGCCCATCAGTCAGAAGAGCAGATCGCTGCTGCTAGTTCTGTTGTTGTTAAGCTGTTCAAGGGAGATAGAAGCAAACTGGAAGGCAGTGTAAGTCTATAGCCTGATGCACAAATAGGAAGAACTTGTGGGTGTTACTCAGAAAAAGAACATCATGATTGGCATCTTTGTTTCTTGTAGTGACAGCATGGGAAGCTTCCCATTCAGTACTTTGAAAAGGTGACAGAGTCAGATGTGGGAGAACAAAGAAACAGCTTGAAGACATATATAGTGAGTACTTTCCACAGCCTAGCAGCAGGCTTGACACTATTGCACGGGAACAAGGAAAGGAGGAAAGAGTGTTGAAAGCCCGGTTTATTGACTGGCTGGCCTTACCATGAGGTGAACTGAGGCATCCAGTTCAGGAGCTAGACTGTCAGGGGGAGCCACTAAGATCCAGAGTGTCGAAAATGGTGTCTGGTGCTGGTGCATATGTATTCTCTCCGCTCTAGATGCACAGAGATGGTGGAGTGCTGGGTTGGAGGAAAGTGGGCACAAGAGATACAGCAGGCAGGCAGGAGAAAAGGTGAGAGGGAAAAACAGGAAGCAGCAGGAGCTGCAGAGAGAGAGAGGAGGATCCTCTTATGTACCTCTCTAGCACCCCCAGGATCCTGGACTGATTAACACCAGCTTCTCAGGGAACTCCCTGTTTCTTGCTGCTTCTCTGAACCCACTTGAGGAGAACAGGCAGCCAACTGAAGTAGTAGAAGCCAGTTTGGCCCTTAAGACGGTGATATCTTCCCTCACTCAGGCCCTGCGACCAGCCTGCTTATTTGTCCCCTTCACCTGAGTGTTGAGAGCCACTATAGCTGGCACAGAACAGCCGTCATGAGTGAAAGAAGAAAACACCCCTCTGGGGCAGCATTCAGAAAAAGACAGCAAGCAAAGGAAGCTTTTCTGTCTAAGCAGGAAGGAGCTCTCCTGAGATGTATAGACACAAATGTTCATGGTGAGCCTTCTGGTCCCAGTTATGATGTGAGTGGTGAGGAGATGCCTGATCTTCCCGTCAGTCAGAGTGCAGGTGACCTGGCAGCTACTGCAGCATCCATATCTCCATCTCAAATGGATGTAACCATGCACATTCCTGAAGAAAAGTGTAGATCAGAGAAAAGTGTGGTGGAGGCACAAGAAACAGCTGCTGCTGAGTTTAGTTCCTTAAGTCGAGATGATCCAGGACTGTGGATCCACTTGAGCAGTAGCCTGAGGGACTTCCTTATACTGCATGGGCCACAGCAAGTGAAACACTTAATGTTCCCCAAAGACAATGAAAATAGAAGTTTCTATCCAACACATTACTGGCATGAAATCCCCAATGGTGACAGAAGCCATGGCTTACGTACTCAAAAACCCAGAATGCTGCATACTGTTTTTGTTGCAAACTCTTCCAGTCTAATGTTCCAGCCACTCTGGGTTCTACAGGAACAAAGGACTGGAAAAATCTGGCTAGAAATCTGGCATGTCATGAGAAGGTAGGGTGATTAGATGTCCCAATTTTATAGGGACAGTCCCAAGTTTTAGGTCTTTTTCTTATATGGGCTCCTATTACCTCCCACCCCAATCCCGATTTTTCACATTTGCTGTCTGGTCACCCTATGAGAAGACATCAAATCACCAGAGAGCTTTCCATAGGTGGAAAGAGCTTGAGATGAGACTAAAGTTAAAGACCACCATAGATGATCAGCATTGAGAGAAGATTGCATCAGAGTCTCTTTACTGGCAAAATGTTCTGAAAAGGCTCATTGCCATTGTGAGAATGCTTGCTAACCAAAACCAAGCACTGCACGGCACTTCAGCTGTATGTGCCAAACAATGGAAACTTCCTTAAACTTGTAGAGATGATGGCTAAGTTTGATGCTGTACTCCAGGAACATCTAATAAGAGTCACCACCCAAGAAATGAACACACACCACTACCTTGGGAAAACACTTCAAAATGAGATAATACAGGTACTAGCAACAAAAGCCAAACAGAAGATTGTGACAGATCTGAAATCAGCAAGATATTACTCTGTTATTCTGGACTGCACACCTGACATCAGCCATACAGAACTAATGACATCAATGGTGCATTTTGTAACAGCAACAGAATCTAGTGAAAATGCCCCTGCAATTCTGACTGTCAGAGAGCATTTTCTAGAATTTATTGACATTGGTAATACTACAGGAGCTGGTATGACAAATGTGCTTCTTATAAAGCTAGAAGATACGGGAATTGCAATAGCTGACATGAGAGGTCAGGGCTATGATTATGGTGCCAACTGAGAAGAGAGGAATGCAGACACAGATCCAAGAGTTAAACTCTGGAGCTTTTTTTGTCCCATGCAGTTCTCATTCATTGAACTTGGTGGTTGGTGATGCAGCATCAGCTTCTAGTGAGAATGCTGAATTTTTTAATGTAATTCAAAGCATCTATGTATTTTTCTCTGCATCAACTCATCGAAGGCAAATTTTGAAGCAACATCTGGGAATATCCTCTCAGGCACTGAAACCACTGAGTGCCACGTGATGGGAAAGTCGAGTGGAGGCGATAAAGCCTATCAAACACCAAATTGGGAAAATAGATGATGCTATAGCTGCCATTATGGAGGGTAATGCTATGACAGGAACTGTTTGTGGGAGAACAGTGGCAGAGGGAAATGGAATTACCAGAAACATACATAACTTCAAATTTCTGTGCGGCTTAGTGTTGTGGCATGACTTACTGCTTGAAAAAAATGTTATATGCCAGAGACTCCAAGGTGTTGACCTTGATATTTCTGGAGCAATGGAACAACTGGACAAAGCAAAGTCATACCTGCAGTCTTACCAGTCAGATGAGGGATATCAAAACATTCTGAAGAATGGACAGAAGTTAGCAGAGGAACTTCACACTGAAGCTATTTTCCCACCCATTCAAGCAATACAAGAGTCACCAAAGAAGATGACATTTTGATTACAAGGCACGGGATAATTCCATAAAAGACAATTCAATGTTGAATTCCTAAACCAGGTGCTAGATTGCTTAACCAGGTGCGTCAACAGTCAGTTAAGAACGTTTCATGCAGCTCAAGGAACACAGCAGTATATTTCAGAAGTTGTATGATATTCCAAAACTCCTCACTATACCTGAAGAAGACCTACACCAGCAATGCATGGCACTAGAGACAGTGTTGACACATGATGGCATACATGATATTGTTGCAAGTGATTTAGATGATAAACTGAGAGCCCTTTCAAGATACATTTCAGCAGGATCAACCCCAAAGACTCTCTGGAATATATGTACGCAAATAAGATGACCACCCTCTTTCGAAATGCTTTTGTTGCTCTGCGCAAACTTCTAACACTTCCTGTAACAGTTGCCAGTGGAGAACACAGTTTCTCCAAGCTGAAGTTAATAAAAACACATCTACATTCCACAATGACACAGGAGAGGCTGGTCAGCCTTGCAACCATCTCAGCAGAGGATGAGCTGGCGCAGACTGTGGACCTTCAGGAAGCAGTTCAAATCTTTTGCAACCAGGAAGGCATGGAAAGCACCACTTTGGTTATTCAAACAGATAAAAAATGCCAGAGTTTACTATGCAGACAAGAAAAGTTACATTTGCTGTTCAGGCATTTGAAAATTAAGTTTAAGATTAGCAGCCGTGTTAGTCTGTATCCGTAAATAAAATGAGGAATACTTGTGGCATCTTAGAGACTAACCAGTTTTAGTTAAATGAAATAAACTGAAATAAAGTGGTTAGTCTCTAAGGTGTCACAAGTATTCCTCATTTTATTTATGAAAGTTAAGTGGTACTTAAAATTTTTGAACAAGGCATTTTAAGCTGTTAGTTCTCCTTTATTGGGGTAGGAAGCAGAGCAGTACCATGAGAAGAGTAGAACAGGAAGAAGACAGAATTGAGACCTCTCAAAGTTTTGGCCCAAGCAAAGGCACATGGGGGCATCATTTGAGCTCCCTGCATCAGGTGCCAAAATGTTGTGGGCTGGACCTGATTGGACAGACTATATATAGTGGAGCCAAAGATATCTAAGTAAAGTCAGAAGCGGCAGGAAGCAGTTTTGGTGATTCATTTAGTGGCATTCATCTTTCTGAGTCTGTTCTGAGCCAGTATTTTGTAGTTTAAGGGGCACAGTTCTGGTAGGTGAGTCAGAGAAAACTTTTTCCTGTATCCAAGCTCTGCTCAGTGTAAGAGGTGGGAGTCAGGCAGCTTGTTATAGCTTCCTGATTCTGTGGGCTTGTCTTAGCTGGATCTAGTCTGGGTGTCAGAACAGCCAAAGATGTCTCTAATTTTTGCCCTCAGCATATGGTCCCTAAAGGACAATACAACAGATGAGGATCAGCACAGCATCCTCACTTCATGTCTCTCTGCCACTTTCCCAGGCAAGGGGAGTGATTGAGTGGCCAGGACTGAGGAAGTGGTTGGGAGAAAAGCCACATATACTCATATCCCATGAGTTTACCCCTTGCCAGGGGAATTCTCTATGGGATAGTTCTAGATAGAGTCTGGTTCTTTTGCACCACCCAAATGGAATAAAGGAGTTGGATTGGAAATGAAAACTGTCTCACCACCACCCAGATGAGATTTTAAAGTGAGATCCCATCTATAGCTGTACAGTAAAAGTTACCATAAAACCAGAAGCCAGATTAGAATGTCTCCATAATTCTACAGAATCCTACTCTACAGTCACTTTGATTGTGTCCATCAACCGATTTGTTACCTAAAGTTGAGCCAAACCCAGGATATTCCGTTGCAAATGTCTCCTTCACAATCACTTAGATCTTACCTACTGAACTGATGGGCAACCCACTGCCATGTTTTTATGACATCTCTAGAAGTACCACTGTTACAACCCAGACCAGTTTCCCTAGTGGACACATTCCAGTCGACTGTGTTTGGCTCCTAGTTACTGGATCCCATGTTTTAAGCACAGTCTCAGAGTGCAGATCCTCTGTCTAGAACCACTTTCTGAGCTATAGGTCTCCACAGTCCAGCTGCCTAGGTACTGAAACTAGCACTGGCTCACCCAAGCCTCTTCAGTAACTATTGCTTATTCCCCAGAGCTCGTCTGAAGCTGTGAAACCTCTGGATTATTTGTTTAACCCCTCCAGGAACATGTGGCAGTTAAAGCAAGGAAATACCCACAGGCTTTGCACATGAGACAAAAACCACAGTTAATTTTACTCTCAAAGCATGCCAGGGTTACAGATCTTTAGGTAAAAATGATCAGAGAGGTAGCCGTGTTAGTCTGGATTTGCAGAAGCGACAAAGACTTAAAGACTAACAGAGTATTGAAGCATAAACTTTCGTGGGCTAATACCCACTTCGTTGGATGCATGCAGGTAAAAACAACGTAAACCTGTCTGTTCTCCTGCCCTGAGACTATGTGAATCCTTAAGTCTAGTCAGCGTGTGAGGCAAGTTTGCCCCTTCTCCCATCTTCTTCTTGCATTGTACGCCTGTTGTCAGCCAGTGTATGGCTGGTAAGTGAAAGCCAACTCACAGCAGAATGTGTCCTTTTATAAAGTGCCAAACCCCTCTGCCAGGCCACCTAGTGCCTTCAAGTCCCTTGTCAAGTGATTCATTGCTTAATTCCAGCACCCTGGAATCCAGATTGAGAAAACTAGGCTACAGCCGGCTCATTGCTGTAGGGTGCTGTATAATCTATTTTATCAGACTTTTTTTTTTCTTTTTTAAGAAGGCCAATAGAGCCAAATTCTACTCTGACTCATATCCCACTGGACTCCCCTGAATTCCATAGGATTGCACAGGCTGCAGCTCAGGTCAGAATTTAGCCCATAATGTTGAATTATAGCGCAAACACCTTGAAGCTATTTTCAAATGTTTCCATTTGACAGCTCCAGGAAAAGCTTTCTTTGTTAGAGGTCAAATAATATGCTTAGTGAACAACCAATCTGAACATTCACCATTTAATTAGCAGGCAGCAGGCATTATAAACAGTGGGTAATTTCTAATACATAAAAAGAGCTAAAATTGACATGCATTTCCATAACAACATGTCTTTTTGAAAAATGGCTAGCTAATAGGATTAGGAAATTGACGAACAATGTATAAGGGATTTTTAAAAAAGGGGGTATTTACAAATCCAGGAACTGATCCTGCAAATCTTTACTTTGCCAGCACTCTCCTGACAAGGAGCTCACATGCTCTGCTCCCTTTTGCAGGTCACAGGCTCAAAACGTATCCTTTGCCTTCTTCTTATTCACTCTCAAGCCTGATCAGACCTCTTGATTTTTAGCCCTGCATTAGTGCACAGCTGCCACATCACTCCCTTGAGTGCCCTTGTGGCATTCTACCTCGGGAGACAGGTTTATTATTGTATTTATTTATCTGTATTATATCATAGTGAGGTAGTACCTAGGGCATCATGGACCAGGACCTCATTATGGACCTGGACATCACTGACCAGGACTCCATTGCACTAAGTGCTGTACAAACACAGACCAAAAAGAGCAACCTGTAGATAGTGTGACACACACACTCCCCCATGTATACCAGGTCAGCTCTGTTAATGCAGAAACTGAAAGTCTGTTCAGTCCTTACAAGGCCTGTGAAAAAGTAAGCAGCGGCTCCTCACTCCTTTCCAGCCCCAGCACACTAGACAGCTACCCGCGTAAGGTAGCCAACGCACAGTGGCAGGGAGAGAGGCATGTCCAAAGCTCTGCTCCTCCAAGGGAGTTAGGCACCAGGGCATTTTTTGAAAGAAGCCAGGAGAGGACTTGCTCAGAACTTTTAGCCCCAGGTTGCGATAATCACCTGGGATGTGGGAGACCCCTGATTCAAGTCCCACCTCTGCCTCAGGGGGAGAATGTATATAAATATGGCTCTGTCACCTTTATGTGAGTTCCAGAACCACAGGACTGTGGGATACTCTTATGTGTGGGCTCCTGCAATCTATCCTGTTGAAACTGTTTCACATTGGATTAAATAAAGAGTCCTTACTCCAAGAGAAAGCACGTGCAGAAGAATGACTCTAAGCCTGCTGGTTAGAGCACTCCCCCAGGATGCAGAAGACCCAGAATCCAGACCTCTGCACCCATGACTCTTTAATTATTTCTCCACAGTGGAACAGCCTCAGCAGGAGAGATTGAGGGAGTTCCACATCAGGGTAGCCTGAGGGTTAGGGCACTCATCTGAACGATAGCAGTTTCCTATTCCCCCTCAGTCGGGAAGGCGGGGCTTTAACTGAGGATGGTCTCCCACACTCTGGGTGAGCACCCTTGTGACAGGGCCAAACGTTATGATAGTTGTCTTCATACAGACCCTCCCCAGCTGTTGTGTGGGGAGTTAGACATGCTCTGAACATGACTACCAGATCAGGTCCTGCAGGCAAGTTAGGAGGAGGAGCACCTCTTCCTCCAGCTCAAGAATTACACTGCGGCTTCAGCATCCAGACACCTAGAGCAAGCCTGCAGGGTGCATGCTCAGTGGCAGAAACACAGATGAGTGGGGAACTTTTACTGCAAACACTTAGGTGCTGAATGAGTTTAGTTGCCTTTAGGGTTTGGCTGCAACCCAGCCAGGGGTGGAGAGTGGGGTTGTGAATTCTAGTGGTGCCTGATGCTGGAATTTGGATGACCAATTGCCACTTTAGGGGCCTAACTCTCCTCAGGAATCTAGTCCTTTGTATTTGAACATGAACAAGTTAACAACAACAAGAATACACTATTAAATAAATCACTACGCTATCCTATTTTACTTCACTTGGGGCTAGGCTCAAAACAGTGTTCTGTGAATGCAGGAGAAAGATTGATGCATATGGTGCCTGGTTTGCTAGGGAATGCTTGGTTATTTTTGAAAGATCAAATTGTCTTGTCTATAACTTCACTGGAAATACACCAATTGATACCAGCTAATGATGTGGCCCAGAGACTATGCCTTTAGGACTGAAGTGAAGTGTGGTATAATTTACTCTAAAGGAGAGCCGAAGTCACAAATTCAAACTTTTGGAGACGGATGTTCAGATTCTAATTTCTAGATCTAGAGTTTTGGTTACGATGTGGTTGAAATAACACAATATGGTGAATAGATTGGATGGAAATCTCACCAGGTCAGTTGATCTCATGAGATTTCTGGCATTTAAGGCTGAAATTTTGTAACACTCAGGCCTTTTCAACAACAAACTTTAGCTTTGGTTCAACAGTGAACCTAAATCTGGAATCCTAGCCTGACCTATTCTAGATGTGGATTCAGACACCACCTTCGTGACCCAGCCTGTGAACTGTTTGGCCAAATTCTCTGCTGGTGCATATGAGTGAAACTCCATTGTGAAGTCAATGGAGCTGCATCCATTCACACCAGCATAACATTTTTCTCATAGCACAACTAGCCAGCAACTAGGCTGTTCTTTATGGCTGGTGTTCTCAAAGAAGCCTAAGGGAGTTATCCAACCAAATGCTACTGAAATTCAATAAAAATGATGTGCCTAACTCCATTAGCATCTTTTGAAAATACCAGTTTCCAAATCTAGAGAATTTAAGCCTATAAAACTATGGAAACATACAAAAAGAAACCTCAATTATTTCTGAGGTGAAGGAGCGTTGCCAATTAATGTAGTAAATTTATTGGACTTGAAATTACTTGGGTTTCATGTTTAGTTTTCCATTAGGACTTTTTAGTGCTGAAGTACTCTTACTTGTCTTTTATAGTTACAGGCTTTTCCCAAGGTAGACAGAATCTGTATGGGTAAAGTCAGACAGCTCTTTTACAATATGTTTCTTTGGCTATTCATATAACAGAAAAACAAGCTTTAAAACAGAAGACCCATGAGGTATATTCATAACAGCAAATCCACTTTTAAAACAAGAACACTTTCTTCTTGAGTCAACCATTTTCTAAGTACAGTGATTTAATCGACACACAAATAAAAAAACAACACACTTGAGGGAAAAACAATCTTGTAACAATCAGCTGAATTTATACTTTCTTCTTTCTCTTTCCATCCCCCTTGGAATTTATGAACATGTTTTCTGCAGATTGAGGAGACTTTTATGAAGTTTTCTGGTGTTAAATTGATTTCTCTAGAATTAATTGGCATATTTAAAGAGCAAAATGTGAACTATAATTTTCCCCTTCTCAGTTGGACATTTCTTACTTGTATTTCAGTGGATTAGGTCCATTAATGTGGCGGCAAGGAAATATACATTGATTCTCTTTAATGATCACACATGCAAAGCTACAAGAAATGCGCATAAATGAAACATAATTGAGAAGGGAGGCAGAATACAATTGGTATTCATAATATCGTCATCTTATTTTTAAAGAAAATGCTACTGGACAGATTTAGGGCCAAAGGTCATTAAAGTCAATAGAAAGACTGCTACTGACTGCAGTAGACTTTGGATGTGGCCCATACCTTGGTGCCATCTTCATTTAAATTGATATATTTTGATACGTGAACTATGAAATGACAGTACCTCCAAAGAATGTCTGAACTGGGTAAGAAGAGTCCAGCAACTGCACTGGGAACCAGGTGTGGGCATAGGCACTGGCATGGAGTGAAAGTATATTTGTATATGGTGATTTAACTTTATTCACTTTAGTTTGATGTATTAGGAGGGTTCTGGCAATATGCTTGTGGCATTGCATTCTGTGGTTTATTAAAAAAAATTCTGGTGTTGATAGCTGCAATCTCTCAATGATCATATTTATGTGGCTGAAATGCTGGAGCTTGTTTGCTGATTACTCAGGATCTGTCGTGCCAAAAGAGAGTTTCTTCCATTTCTCTGATCACTATTTGAACAGGAAAGCTGGGCAGGAAAATACCAGTATTTGAGCACAGGCCAGCTAGCAGGCATTTCTTTTCTGTCTATCAGTTCCCGCCTCATATCTTCACTTGAGAGTCCATGTCAATAGTAGTCACTATAGTAAGCCAGATCTTTTGAGTCAATGAACTGTCAGCTACTAATCTATCACCATCAGTGGATGAAGGCTGACCTCAGTCATATACTCAAGGCTGGGTTCGACCAATCAGCTGGCCCTGTGTTGGTGCAGCTTTGTCCAGATGGCTACTCTGTCAACATGAGTCCACCAGAGACATATAAAGAGTAGTTGTGTTGTTTGCATTTGGTCTCAGATGTAGGATGTGTTCCACCTCGAAGATGGATTCATTTCAGCATGCCCACCTATTTGTGAATCCCAGAATGAAACTAATGTTGAAGTCCCATTACCTGAGTGCCACACAGTCTAAACTGCTACTCACCAAGCCAGCTGCTATAGTGAAATGAGCTTTTTCTGAGCCAGGAGTTGGGGTTGTGACAGAGTGCTGGCAGCCAACAGCTGAACCAGCGCGCTCTTCACTTTATCTCCAATTAATTCCCCCAGGGTGGACTTGATGGGGTCCAATTATTGCATTAGAATGGGCTGAGGAAGGACTAATGGGCAGAGGGAGGACTAATGAACAAATTGGCCCATTTACACTAAAGGTATAAGAGGGCACAGGAGGAATGCAAAGGGGAGAGAGGCAGACTAAAGCTCTGAGTAGAGAGAGAGACCGACCTTCCCTCTCCTGGGCAGAGAATGGAAGGAAAACTCATAATATGTCAATAATACGGTGTATGGCTCAATAAGATGGTGGGAAGAGTAAATATAAATAAACTGCCTTGGGGTGTTTAGCAGCTGAAAATCTTTGCCTCTGTGTAACTGGAGTAGAAGACAGGAGTGGGATGTTGCCCCGTCATAGGGTCATCCAGACTTATTGTTCTGAGTGACTTTAGTAGCCAGCCTGACAATGATTTGTGTAGGATTTGATACTTCCTGGGTTTTATGGCAACCCTTTCCCAAATGCTTTCTGGTTTATATCATTTATCTGGGAGGGTGGGGTAGGGGGAGGACAGCACTGGATCTGACCTGCATTTCAGCTGCTATGATATTAGACCTGTGCAATTGACAGATCATTATCTCCTCCAGGCTGAAGAAGAAACTTACCCTTCCTCCTGTTTCAGTGGTCCATTCTCATAGACTAATGGACCCTAAAGGGGTGTCAAGACTCTGAGCAAAGCTACTGCTGTCCCAACACTGGACCACTGCATCAGTGGCCTACTGAAACATCCTGGCTATCTTCTCTCCATAGATATCATCTTGGTGGGCCTCCAGCCATCCCTCCTTCACCTCATCCTTTCAAGTCAATAGAGGATAACATCACATGCCCCTTTCTACACACAAAACTAATACATTTCAGTGACTCCTTGTAAGGTTGGTTCTCTCTTTCCTGAAGAGAAGCTATTTTGTTTTATTTTTCCTGCTCTCTTTCTTAACAATAAAATACTTTAAAAGCTTTTTATCATCTTTGGAGTTTTGATCCCTACACATGTGCAGCTGGATGTGTGATTCAACGACAAGTATTTACGTCTCTTATAAAGTGACTATGTTAACACATATCCCCAACTGTCTTTTGTTAAGTGCTATCTGTTTTAAAAGCTTTTCCTTCCCAATATTTCTGAATTTCTGTACACCTGTAATTTCCCTAACTGTTGTGAATGGCACATATTTTTTGGAGTGTATTATCCACTTATCCTTGGAATAAATATAATGTTTTACTTTGTTGAGTTTGGGGGTGGGTGTGCACACACACACACACACTCATCCACAAATTGTATTTCATATTTTATATTAACAAAGAAAACCACAGATGCACAGAGCTAAGAGGAAACCTCAAAAGCTCTCATATCAGTAGGAGAGTAAAAAGAATACAGTTGTTGACATGCATATATTTTAACCAAACTATTATGTATTTATTCAAAGAAAACTTTGTTTTGATATCACTACATTTGCTCCATACATACCTGACCCCCAAAGCAAGGACCACTACAACAGCTAATGTATAACACAGATCACAAAGCAGAATATTAACAGTGGCTCCAACACCAGCCTCTCAATTCTCCCTTAAGCATCCTTCCCCGACTAAACACAGGAGACTAACCCTCAAAGTCACTTTAAGACATTATTGGCTGTAGAGATTTGCAGTGGTTGTTCTCTCCATATAATGCTTAGAAATACTTTTTTCTGTTTTTCTGCAGAAAGCCTTGCAGATCACATTATTGTTCATAGATGCTATTATATAAAATGTTTCCCTGTGGGATAAGGAGTGAGTGAAGGAGAAAATGAAAAGAAAGAGGATTACCTACAAATAGATTAATAAACATGAGCTGTTAATCATTGTTAATAATTGTATACCGACTTGTATCTACATTTCTTTGGTTGACTAACCCTGTTCTTGATAAGGCAGGGATTGGAAAGCATAACTTTTGTGCTTTCTTCAATTATTATCACATGCCACCTGAGTCTGACTCTTCCTGACAAGATTATATTGCACTGAAAGAACAAAATTATGTTGGTCTTCTGAAAGACCAAAAGCATCCAGTTGAGCATCCAAGTTAAATCCTGAGCTCCTTATTCAGTTTCACTCAGTATTTATACAGGCAAAACTCCTATTGAAGTCCTAGTGAAGATTTAATAAAAATTGAATGAAGACCTTAGGCTTTGGCCCTAACATGCTCCTCCTCCATTATGTAATATAAATATGGTAAGCAATGCATCAAGGAAAGAATACTTTAATTAAGGGTTTTGACCTCTGTTGTGGATGAAATGCTATGCAATTGTATTTCAAAAAATGGAGTCAAATGGGGAAATTCTCAGCTCTAGTGTTTTCATGTTAGGGTGATGGACACTACAAAATGATGTGATAAATATATATTTCACTTTTCAGTGTGTTATGCATCCCCTTCTGTGCCTGATCCACAGAAGATACAAGTCTGTTACTGCTCCCTGCTATGGGGCCTGGTTCTTTTGCTCCTGCTATGTATGATTTTAGCTCTGGAGACATAGGTGCTGGAACTAAAGTGCTGGGCAGGGCCAGTGCAAGGATATTTTTTGCCCTAGGTAAAACTTCCACCTTATGCCCCCACTCCCCCTTGCACACTGGTTCATTGAGGGGCAAATCCCAATAAATATAGACTCTGAGGGCCAACAGTGCCCAGGGGCTACTTCCCAGACGAGGTTCCTCCCTCCCCACCCCCTGAGCTCCCCTAGGGCATAGCCCCCCACATGAGCCCTCCCCACCCTGGCAGCCCCCCTGCCCCAAGCCACGGGTCCACTCACTGGCTTTGCCGAGCTTGAGCTGCTACAACATCTTCTGCACCATGCCGATGTCCTCCACCTTCATTGCCTGTGTCAGCTCCTGGTCCTTGCCAATAGCAAGTGGCTGGGTGCAGCGGGAGCGGGCTGACCTCAGAGGCTCAGCATCCCCTGGCCATGGTGCGAGGCCCTGAACCTGCTCTGGGAGGGGCAGCAGCGGCTCACAATGCCCCGGGAGGCGCAGAGCCCAAGCACTGTGAGCATGGGAACCGAGGGGTCCACGGGGCTGGCACCTGTGATGCATCTGTTGCAGGAGTCCCTGTGGGGGAGGGAGGAGGGCAGGCTGCAGCCCAGTCAGGAGGGGTAGGGTTACCATATCTGAACTTTCAAAAAAGAGGACACTCCATGAGGGAGGGGTAGCCCTACCCCCATCCACTCCCTCCCACTTCCCTCCCCCTGATTGCCCCCCACAGAATCCCAACCCCCCCGCTCCTTGTCCCATGATCTCCCCGTCCCGGGACTCCTTCCCTTAGCTGCCTCCTGGAACTGCACCCTCTATCTAAGCCTCCCTTCTCCTTGTCCCCAACTGTCCCTTCCTGAGACTCCCCCACCCAACTGCTCCCCTAGCATCCCATCCCTACCTATCCCCTGACTTCCCCAACCCCTGTCCACACCCCACCTCCTGACAGACCCCTGGAACTCCCACACCTATTCAAAGACTCCCTGTCCCCTGACTGCCCTGACCCCTCTCCACACTCCCACTCCCTGACAGCCCTCCCCAAAAGCCTCTACCCATCCAACCCCTCTGCTCCCTGACTGCCCCAACTCCTCTCCACACCCCTTTCCGCCCCCAGAATTCCCAACTCATCTAATCCCCCCTACTTCTTGTTCCTGCCCCTTCTCCAACCCCCCAGCATACTACTGCAGACATGCTGCCACACTCCCTGCAGATTGCACAGCCCATCCCTGCCATGTTGGGCTACAGCGGATGGGGGGAGCAGGGGAGGAGGCGGAGGAGGGGAGGGGAGGAGCACTAGAGCTGTTGGAGGCCCTGATGTGAGCAACCCGGCCAATGATCTGGGCTGTGGGAGGCGCGGCTATTCCCCGCTAGCAGCGCTGCAACCTTTGCAGAGCTGCTGCCCCCTTGCACGTGCCGAGCCAGCTCCTTCATGGCTCGGGCTCCATGGCTCCTCCATGCCAGCCACCTGGGAAGCCCTGATGCAACAGGGGCTGCTCGGCGCCCCAGGCTGGGGGCGAGGAGGCTGAGACCAGCTCCCTGGGCAGGGCACTGCTTTTTGGCACCCCCCAAATCTTGGCACCCTAGGTGACCGCCTAGTTTGCCTAGTAGTTGCACCAGCCCTGGTGCTGGGGGTTCTGCCACACCCCCCTGGCATGAAGAAGTAATGACCCAAATACATGGTTTCTGCCTTCAGCACCTTCGCTATAAAAATTGTTCCAGCACCACTGTCTGAAGATCTCTTGTTCAGTCCCCTGTCACAGATAAAAAGTCACTGTGATTATTACCAGGATGCAATGCAAGTAATAAAGCACAGTGAATATGTCACAATTCATAACTTGGCCAATACAGGACCTCTCTTTCCCTGTATTTCCTAGGATGGTTCTTGCCAGTACAGTAGCCTAGAAACATAATAAGTTCCCATGAATAAATAAATACATAGAAATCCGCATATGGGGACTATTTTAGAACTATGAATAGCAGATTTTGGATTCAGAAGGTTCTAATCCTGACTCTGTTACTGTCTCACAGTGTGGCTTTGGGCAAATCACCTTACCTTTTTGTCTCAATGTCCCTCTCTGTAAAATTGAGAGCTGGAATACCTAACCATCTAACTCATGGTGGTGGTATAAAGTAGTTTAAAAATCCTAAGCATTCTTATAGTATTGTGGGCTCCTTTTCCCATTAATGCAAAAGGGAGGTTTCCTATTGACTTCACTGAGATCAGACTCTGGCATCAAACAGTTATTGAGCTAATGGTAGGATGCTCATTCATTGGGTCTCACAGCTCTGGCTTTTAAAGACTATAAAGAATTTTGGAAAGTTTAATGTAAAACTAAATAATTTAAAGGGCATCAGTCTCCTATGGTGTTCAGCTAGAAGACTAAGTGAAAGTTTGAGGAGGAGATGTTCTTATTCATTCCATACATTTCCTTTGCCACCCTAGGCTAATAGTGCCATTGCTCCTTCAAAACAAATCAATATGCACCGTAGCTTTAAAAAGCAGAAACTATGGAGTTTAATATAGCAGCTGTGTGCTCCAGGCTTTAGAAGCTCCTGGCAGGTTTGTCCAATCATTAATTGATCAACTCATGAAGTAGAGACTGGTTTCCCAAAAAAGCAGAAGGATGAGACCTGAGCATTCTCTTTGTGTGAGGAAGAATTAGGGGGTGGGGATATGGTGGGAGGAGACTTTGCTTTACTTAATAGCACTGTATCTTTTGGCTAGGTTGTTAGATTTCTTAGAAGGGCTATGTACTGAACTGTAGTCATACTACAGCATTGTTTTAGCTGTTATTCATATGATTAGTTTTAATGTTCTCACATCATCCTAGCAGGAACACTGTAAGGGTTATTAGAAGTATAATCTAATGTTAGTTTGCTAACACTCTATCTCTAATGACAAAAATGAATAAAGTTAGTAAGGACTATCAATTTAATTAAGAGGTGATGATAGGTGAGAGAAAATTCTGTAAACAATGAGTCCATCTTTTTAAAAGAAAAATGTGTTGTTTTTTTTCTTCTGGACTACTTAGCTGCAATTTCAAAGCATCTTTAACAAAGTCAGATCTTCCTCTTATTTCTTTTGACGTTGGGAGGAGGAATATTAACTGATTTTCCTTGAGATTCTTTTCAATACAGTCTTAATACTTGAAAAATGGCTTTCTTCCAAATTCAAGCAAGCTTTCAGTCTGAGTCATAATTAGTTACCTAGGAAACAAACCCAGTATTCTTCGAGGTTTCCACCCCTATTTCCTTGAATCCTTAGAGACAAGGAGTTCAAGGGAGGCAATGTTTGGTTTGTTTATACAAACACTGAAGTGACTCCTGCTGCTAGTTTCTTGTTCTGGTCTTCAGAAACTTGACTATGTTGCAGACACAATGAATAAATCTGATCAATTCCTAGAAAAGGTTTGCTTCAGGGGAATAAGTGATCACAGACTATGTTTTCACTTGCCTAAGTTTATAGAACAAAGTTACATGGATATGACTTCTTGTAAAACATAATAACAAACTATGATCATCAGAGATGGAAAGGAGCAGTGAAAAAAACATTATCTAAGACTCCTTCCTGCTCACAAGTGCAAGACACAGACTTCTGACAGAGGATGCCTCATACCCTGTATTTTAGGCAAAATGCTTCCTGTTTTACTTAGCATTATTTTGCTAGTTATAGAGATGAAACCACATGAATAAACTTGTGGGAGGGAAGCTAAGAGTGAAAATGCCCCAAACCCCCTACTACAATAGAGGGGACATCAATAAGGTAGCAAAAAGCTGCACTCTGAAGCAGAACATTCTGTTTCTCTCCTTTGCTATCCTCCTCAATAGTTATAGCTATACCCATTTCTTCTAAATTAAAAGAAAAATAGAGTACTTATGCATTTTACCAAAGCAAGATATACCTGTCTCTTTCTACATGTTGTTTAAAAATGTTTGGGAGATCTTCTTTATACTGACAGAAGAGTCACACTGAAATACCCAACTGTTAAAGCCCACAGCTTGTAAATATTTTATTCTTTTTATAAGCATTATTGAACTGAGTGACCCTAAACCATACGCTCATAGTCCCCTTCACTTTCTCCATCCCACGTTTTTTCCTGAAATGTTTGTGTAGTTTTGTCTTTTTCAACATCTTAGCTACGTAAACTGCATGTCAACAGTAAAAGGAAACAGAGGGGAATGCTGCTATTTATATAGCCTCAAAAAATATGCTAGGCATTTTAAAGTAATGTTATACATAAAGCTATAAGGAGGTGCAGACTTCTTTTTATATGTTCAGGCAGAGATACAGAGTAGTGTGGGAATGTTTTCTAGGCAGGTTAGAAATCCAGGCCTCTGTACCTATCTATGTTAAGTTTGGAAAAAATGCAAATTCTGAGGCAAAGAAGCCCAGAAAACAGCAGAGCCAGGGGCTGGTCACATATATCAGGTCATTGTTTTGAGCTAACTGGGCTATGTGGTAAACCAAATTTGTGCAGTCCAAGCCACTTTTGTAAGTAGATAAAGATGACTAAGCTTCACAAGATCATTCTCTATCAGTCAATATAAACATGTTATATGCATCTATAATCTGGGGGCTTAATGGAGGATGTAAGGAAGGTTAAAACATTAATGTTGTTAAAGTAAAGTATAGTGGATAAACATTCGTGTTTTGGCAATTTACTCATTTCATTAATCTACCCATTCTTCTAAATGTGGAATGGTGAATTGTAGACGTTGAAGAGTCTACTCAATGCCTCTAATCAGTCTTCATTCTTTAAAGACCGAGCACACAGTACTGAACTAGTTTAAAATATGAAATCAGCCAAATATATGTAAAGTATGAATGTATATTCATAATGTAATATAAACTCAAACTGTTTTCAGAGACCACTCAATTATTCTGACAGAGTCAAAAATAGAGAATGTATCCAATGATATTGTTGCAGTTCTGTTTGAGAAATCAATCTGCTACATGTGTCAACATATCCTGTGGCTCTTGAAAACTGATTGTTACATTATCTCTCTACACTTTCTTTTCTAAACCACAGAATTAGTGTTTGTCATAGTGTTCTGAACACTCAAAACATTTAGAGTGATTCCCCCTCAAGACATTTAGATAATTGTTTCAACTGTACAGGGATCATTTCATCCACCGCTCAAGTGCAGCCACCTTTAGGATAGAGTAGCTGAACTTCAGATGGTGACCTAGAGACGTTTGGATACTTGACATCTTCTAGCCACAAGAACCTATTCCTGATCTCACCTTTCAGATGTGGTATTTACCAAAATAACAATGTTGCAAAACAAAAGATGGGGCCAATAATTGATCAGCAGAAAGCACAGTGGGTACAAATGAGTGCTACTTCCTATAGTTAGAGAGGTACCCCCATATTCACACAGTTGGTATTTACTATTGGTTTCATACACGGTACTGAAAATCTCAAATAGCGAATCCTCATGAGTCAGGCCACTAAAAGTCATGAGGTTTTTATAAAAATGATAATGTTGGGATGCTTTTTAGTTACTTTCTGGTTTCTGAACATTTAGGCAGCATGTGCTTCATGCTTTCAAACTTTACTCTGAACCAGGAGGGCTAGAAACTTTTTAAAAATGAAAGCTGAGATTACCAGTCAGTCTCCAACCTCCAGCAGCTGGAGCCTTAAGAAGAACACCAAATATAAAGAGACATCCTGTTAAATAGTTAGAGTTGGTGACACTGCAAGTGAACTGGTGCAGTAGACAAGGGTAAAATCTAACAATATTTCACTGCAAAGAAGCCACCATAGATTTTTCTGTTGCATTTACTCTAAGAACTTAACTTTTCCTACAACTGGCACTCACACACCACCAAGTGGATTAGTAAGCAAACGTAATAATTAATAGTATCTTCATTAAATGCTGCCAGTTCGATGGGTACATATATGCAGTACCTCTAGAATCACTTTGTTTGGCTGTTACTTTCACCTACAGGCCACCAGCATTTCTTATTTCCTAGCGGTGGATATGGTGCTGCAGCACTGCAGATTTAGATTTCTGAGACCAACTAATTAATTCAAACTAGTTAGAGGACAAATATGCGACAGTTAACAACCAATATTGCATATTCAGCAGAAATCGATTTTCAAGAATGTTCAAATGTATTGGAGTCCATTTCCAATGCGGTCATGGAGTGTAACAATTTTTGGCACTCTGGCTACTGTGTCATAATACTAAGGCCAAAAAGACCTTAATCTATAGCTTTGTATTTTGCATGCTGTGGAGCTGTACCACTTCAACAGCGGTTTCTGAGATACCTTGTCATGCACAGAGTGGAGTTACAACAGGCCAACCCTTCGAGGGTGCTGTGAGGGGGTTCACTCTTCAGAGTTCTTTCAAGCTGGCTGGAATGGAGGAAGGACGTGGCTACTGCTGCCACTCCACCACCCTATTTGAATGGTTTAGTGTTGACAGCTGTCCTAGGCCTATAAAGTTCTTCCACTCCATGGATTTAAGGACTCCCATTATGCCTGCTTTCTGAGCAGTAGATGTAAAGGGCAGAAGTTCCTTGCATGTTTCCCTCACTTATAGTGGAGGAGTTGGACACAACTGAACCCATACTATCTACAACCGTGGTGAATTCTCATTGAAAAGAGAAGTCACAACTTTCCAGCTGAAGAATTCCAAAGGCATAGATTGACTTGTAAATGTTAACGGCACCTAGGGGATACTTTATTCATGAGATACACTGGGAATATTGTGTTTCATAGATGCTGATGAGAGAGGTGAGTGTCTGTTGAGGAGCGCAATACAAATGTCAAAATAATCCCTCAGCATATGCATTAACTGTTATTGAAGAAATGTGAAAACCTGAGCAGAAAATGCAATAGTCTTACCAGCATCCAAAATGGTCTTCAAACACTGTGAGGTGTGTATTTCTTATATTCCAGGATTTGCTCTCCTTTATCTCCCTTTTAAGATATTGCTAATATTGGGGAGCATTTACTGTGGAGTGATCAAGTGATATTAAAGCCAAGGCAGTTAGGTCACAGATGTTTCAAACAGTGTTATTAAATTAGTAGCTAGCCCCAGGGAAAAGCACACATATTTGTAACCTGAAATAAATGTTTGGGGAGAATCCACACTAGTCTTTACAAATGAGTTAACCACGTCGAGTTCATTGCCAGTTAACTCACAGTGAAGTCTACAATGCATCTCTTCGTCTGCCAACAACATGTACTCAGATATGTGAGGGAACTCATCAGTCGTCTGAGGGTGCACAGATACACTGCATAATATCCTAGGACATAAAGATAAAAATCTCAGGCAAAATCCAACTGCTGGAGTTGGAATTAAACCAGGATGACCCTAATCTTATTAGCCCTATTATTATGAAAAGTGCCTGGAGATTTTTAATGGCTGGTCATCAGGGTATCTGTTATAGGTCTTTACCCAAGTGATTTGTGGTGCAAATAACACAGTATCTCCTAAAACACACTGAGATATTGGCTCAATACTGACTCAGAAAGGAAAAAAGTGCCTGTTCCTAGATCAAAATTTACTGTAAAAACATTACTCCCTACAACATCTTGATGTGACTTGGAGGTCTCCAATACTATCCTGAATCAATTCTGCTTAACTTCTGATGGGATGCACATCACAAGGTGGTAAAGTTGCAAGCTAACAGAAACAGTATACAAATAAATTATTTTTTTCTAATTTAGTTTCTACACTCAGAAATACTCCTCCCCACTTCTTAACAAAGAATTAACAATGCTATAGTGATGCATTGTAATTAAAATTATTTTAAAACTATGTTACAATACTGTACTACTAACATACAACCAAATTATTAATTCTGTACATTAGGAAGTAGTATAAACTGTCATACCCATTCATGCCACTGGTCCATCGATCCAATATTCCCTTGACAGTGGTCAATATTAGATGCTTTCGAAGAAGGCTCAAGAAATAATGTAACAACCAACTAGGCAATAATTTTCTCATGCAGGCAGCTTCTTCCTAACAATGGTCAGCAAGTGGTTTGTTTATACCTTGAATCATGAGATTATATTCCTTTTTATATAAAATTTAGCTAACACTGGAAGTTCCTATCGATTTTCTAAATATCTAATCCTTTGCTGAATCCCAGAAATCTCTTATCCTCTGTGATACCATGAACTGAAATATTTTGGTGTTTGGTTCAAATTATTCAGTTTTCACATGTTCTGGTTTTTAATGAAAAGTCCACATTTTGCACAGAAACCATATACATCTCACAAAAAACTTAATTGAGTCAAACACACACTTTTCTGTTTGAAAATTTTCCATCAAAACAGTTTTTCAATGAACTCCAATTGAAATAGCATATCATAGAATCTTAGAATATCAGAGTTGGAAGAGACTTCAGGAGGTCATCTAGTCCAACCCCCTGCTCAAAGCAGGACCAACCCCAACTAAATCATCCCAGCCAGGGCTTTGTCAAGCCTGACCTTAAAAATCTCTAAGACTCCACCACCTCCCTAGGTAATCCATTCCAGTGCTTCACCACGCTCCTAGTGAAAAAGTTTTTCCTAATATACAACCTAAACCTCCCCCACTGCAACTTGAGACCATTACTCCTTGTTCTGTCATCTGCTATCACTGAGAACAGTCTAGACTCATCCTCTTTGGAACCCACTTTCAGGTAGTTGAAAGCAGCTATCAAATCCCCCCTCATTCTTCTCTTCTGCAGAACTAAACAATCCCAGTTCCCTCAGCCTCTCCTCATAAGTCATGTGTTCCGGCCTCCTAATAATTTTTTTGCCCTCTGCTGGACTCTTTCCAATTCTTCCACATCCTTATTATAGTGTGGGGCCCAAAACTAGAGGCAGTACCCTAGATGAGGCCTCACCAATGTCGAATAGAATGGAATGATCATGTCCCTTGATCTGCTGGCAATGCCCCTACTTATACAAACCAAAATGCCATTAGTCTTCTTGGCTACCAGGGCACACTGTTGACTCGTATCCAGCTTCTCATCCACTGTAACCCATAGGTCCTTTTCTGCAGAACTGCTGCCTAGCCATTTGGTCCCTAGTCTGTAGTAGTGCATGGGATTCTTCCATCCTAAGTACAGGACTCTGCACTAGTCCTTGTTGAACCTCATCAGATTTCTTTTGGCCAATTCTCTAATTTGTCTAAGTCCCTCTGTATCCTGTCCCTACCCTCCAGTATATCTATCAGTCCTCATCTGCAAACTTACTGAGGGTGCAGTCCTCGCCATCCTCCAAACCATAATGAAGTCATTGAACAAAACCGGCCTCAGGACAGACCCTTGGTGCACTCCACTTGATACCGGCTGCCAACTATACATGGAGCATTGATCACTATCCATTGAGCCCAATGATCTAGCCAGCTTTCTATCTACCTTATAATCCATTCATCCAGCTCATATTTCTTTAACTTGCTGGCAAGAATACTGTGGTAGACCGTATCAAAAGCTTTGCTAAAATCAAGGAATAACTTGTTCACTGCTTTCCCCTCATCTACAGAGCCAATTATCTCAACATAGAAGACAATTAGATTAGTCAGGCATGTCTTGCCCTTGGTGAATCCATGCTTTTTGTGGTGGTATTTTGGGAGGGAGAAGTTAATACCATTTAGATGCTAATTTTGTAAAATTGAGTCCCTCTCCATGGGTCTCCCACTTGGATTAAATGATGGCCCCAAATGTCTCAGGCTCCTGGTATCTGATTCTTGAATACGTTTTCTCATGGAATTAACCAATAAAACAAATAATCAGATTGTTGATTGAAAATCAACATTTGTGAACTGAAAATATTGACTGGGATTTCCATAACAAATCTTTTGATCCAGCTCCCCACCCCAAGCCCCACTTGCAGCCCCAACTCTACCTCCAGATTCAATATCTTTATCAATAGATAATGGCACAGAGAGTACATTTATAAAGTTTACGGATGATACCAAGCTGGGAGAGGTTGCACATGCTTTGGAAGATAGGATTAAAATTCAAAATGATCTGGACAAACTGGAGAAATGGTCTGAAGTAAATAGGATGGAATTCAATAAGGACAAATGCAAAGTACTCCACTTAGGAAGGAAAAATCAATTGCACACATACAAAATGGGAAATGACTGCCTAGGAAGGAGTACTGTGGAAAGGGATTTGGGAATAAAGGGGATCACAAGTTGAGTCAACAGTGTAACGTTGCAAAAAAAGAAAACATCACTCTGGGATGTATTAGTAGGAGTATTGTAAGCAAGACACGAGAAGCAATTCTTCCACTCTACTCCATGTTGATTAGGCCTCAACTGGAGTATTGTGTCCAGTTCTGGGCACCACATTTAAGGAAAGATGTGGACAAATTAGAGACAGTCCAATGAAGAGCAACACAAATTATTAAAGGTCTAGAAACATGACCTATGAGAGAAGATTGAAAAATTTGGATTTGTTTAGTCTGGAAAAGAGAAGACTGTGAGGCGACAACGATAACCATTTTCAAGTACATAAAATGTTGTTACAAGGAGGAGGGAGAAAAATTGGTCTTCTTAACCTCTGAGGATAGGACAAGAAGCAATGGGCTTAAATTGCAGCGAGAGCAGTTTAGGTTGGACATTAGGAAAAACTTCCTGTCAGAATGGTTCAACACTAGATTAAATTACCCAGGGAGGTGGTAGAATCTGCATCATTGGGGATTTTTAAGAGCAGGCTGGACAAACCCCTGTCAGGGATGGTCTAGATAATACCTAGTCCTGCCTTGAGTGCCGGGGACTGAACTAGATGACTTCTCAAGGTCCCTTCCAGTTCTATAATTCTATGCTGTTTAGACTATGGACCAGCAGTAAATCATATCATACCTAATGATTCAGATGCTAGATAGAACTGTATAGGGACAAGTGATGATGAGCAGAGTGATGATGAGCACTTCTTCTGGAGAGAAGTGTTCATGCGGTCAAGATCCCCTCAAGATAAGGAAACTCCTCTCAGAGGCAATAGATTCTAACATAGGTTTGATTCCAAATTGTAGATCAAAATTAAAGTTGTGAAGGAAAAGAGTCATATTTTAAATGTTAACATGAGGACAAAACCAGACTGTGTACAGTCAAGATGTGTATACATGCTATAATAAGGGATAATGTTAGACTCTCATTTAAGAATGAGTCTGTAGAGGACTTGCTGAAAAGCCAAAAATAAGTGGGTGTTGGGATTCCCTGCTGGTAAAATGATTATCCTCAATTATTTATAGTAAATCTACCCAGAAAGATTTTTGGAGTTTGTAGTAAGATCATAGAGACAGCAAGGGAGCATAAAGAAGGATGTTAATTTCTAAAAATTATTTTCAACAGATTTTTTACATTTTACAGGACACAGCCTTGAGTTTTTATAAGTAGTTGGAAATATCATTAGCTAATTCTTCTTTCTTCCAGGATCTGTTGTAGGCTTGATTTTAATCACACAGTATGCTTTCATTCTTCTTGAATATATTCTTATACCAATCTTAACTATACTAATGCTATGGCACACTGCATTGAACCTTTTGGGGTGCTTCATAAATAATTATTACATAGCAGGATCTACCTCCATGGATGTGGTGATTCATGTGCATGACCAAAGTATTCCCTGTTGCCTGGATGGCTGGATATCATTGTACAACTTTTTTAGCTTCAGCCATCAACTTCACTGAGGCAAGTGTTTGAAAAATCTAGATTTCTAAACTAGATCCCAGCCCTGCTGAAATCTTGGTAGTGTGATTTGGGAACATATTTCTCTCAATGGAATCATTGTCTCATACCAAGAACTTTTAAGAAAGTTAGATTCAGGGGCATGGAAATCTGTTAACTTACCTTTCACTCAGCACAACTTTGTTATGTAATTTTCCTTGCTTTTTTGAGGAGAATAGTTACCTTGAAACTGACAGGTTTCGAGTTATACATGTTCTCTATAGTGCACTTTTCCTGATGAATTTATCAGAAAATTGCTTTATTATTGCAGCAACCCTGTAGAAGCGCCGAGGTAGTGAAAAGGAGGAATTGTCTAACCGAGGTATAGCAAACTAGCAATATTACAGTAATCAGTTGAATTTGTATTACTATTCAGTATTTCATATATTTTAAAATGAATGCCTTCTTATTAACAAATATAATACAAGAATATTGAATGCTGGTTTTGTCTTGTATCTTGGGCCCAGGCTTCCCTCCGTCCTGCAAAACTGATCTCTTTTTATCGTTGTACATTTTCATTTTTCAAGAAATACTAAAACTGAAACCTTATAAATTCTATATAAAGGCTTACATTAATCCTATATTTAAAATTCACTGTGCTGCTCTGTGTCTCTGCATTTCATATGGTGGCCTGACATTTGGCATTGAGAGGGTTAAATTAAACAGCCAGCCAATTAGTTCAATGAGAGCACATGGAGTGACCCAGCAGGAGACACTGATGCTGAGTCTGAGTGCCACCTTCCCTTTTAGGAGGAAGGATGAAGTGCAGTGTTCTGGTAGTGATCTCAGTGACCAAGCAAATCCAGCTTTCAAGAGTCAGTAATTTAAGAAACAGTCATCTCTAACCCAGTATTTTAGCTCAAGAGAGAGTTCAGCCACCCTGGCAAAAAAGGCAAGAAACTGCAATTAAAAGAAATCAGTGAAGAGGGTGGTTATGGGAGAAAAACTAGGTCTGGCCATTACAGGAGCTCTTAGGCTAACCAACATAAAATGTAGTAATTGTAAGTGGGGAAAACATAGCAATGTGCATTATCTGATCCTAAAGAAAACTAGGAAAGAAGATCCCAGTTGGCAAGCTTAATGAAGATGGACTATCTTCATGATGCCCTCCATACTTGGTGATGATCAGCCACAAAATTGAGGTATCGAATTCATGGACACGTAGCTCTTGTTAGGGAGTGGGGATGTGTGGAAAGGAGGCACTGGAGCAGCAGTCATCCATCCAGAATAATTCATCTTGAAAAGGATTCCATTCCCTAGGGAGCCCTAAAATCTGTAGGATTGGGAAGGGGCTGAATCTCCAGAGTCTCTGATCCCTCAAAAACCTCACCCGTTACAACTCATGGAAGTCAGGCGCAATCTCAGTTCCACAGCAAGAAGAGCTCAGCAGCTCATAAGATTGAACCTACTTTGAGTGAGGCTATTTGTACACACATGATTTCATTCTTATTGACTATTTCTGAACTAGGGCCTGATCCTCTGAAGGAAAACTCCCATGAACTTCAGTCACAGGAGTTCAGCCATGTGCAGGATCAAGCATATGTGCAGCCAAGAGAATCATTTTTAAAGACAAATGCTTTCTGTTCCCAAAATACCTCTTCTCCTCATTAATCCCTTTGACTTGAGACATTAAACTTTAAAGCTTCCTGGTTTTCACTTTCCCCACCTTCCCCGCCCAGCCCTCTTCTGCCATTTTCTAAAACAGAATCTTATTTCTTAATGGCAGCTCTCTTCCATATTATGGACTCTTGGATTTCCAAACTATACCTGCTTACCCCTCTCAATACTGCTTAAAAATAATTTCTCAAGTTGCATCAAGCCAAGCAAATCAGCAAAACAGATCAATGCAGGTCAGTACGTCTCCGAAACAGTAAATGGCAAATCACCCCAGAAAACACTGCAGAGGGATGAAATTCAGAAGCACCTTGGCAACCTTAATTATAAACAAATGTTTCCTGAGGTTTTGATACTAATTATTTCCTCACACAAGATAGACTTTTCAGCTTTCTTAACTTTCAAACAGACAATTGATTATTTTTTGTTTCACACTGAGAGTGTGCTCAGCACTGTGTGATTAAACAGTCCCTCCTCCAAAGGACTTGCACTCTTAATGATAGGCACACAGAAAACTGGATTCACTGGGAAACCCCAGAGGTGGGTTAAGTTAATACATATTTTTTTACTTTTATTGTATCCCCCAGAGTTACAATACAGTCACTTCCTATGAGCATTACAGAAGGAAGATTTTAGGAAGGATTTGGAAGGGGTAGGAGTCTTCATGAACTGGGATTGGGAAATTGTTCTGTGCCTGGAAGGAGCAGTAGAGGGTGACACTGAGACTGGTATCACTGCTCGAGTGGAGATGGTGGGTCTTCAGCCCCAATAAGTAACTTTCCCCCAAAATCTATGAGAGGAAGGAATTACCACTGCCTCCCAATCACATGAAGATTGGAAGGCCATCAAGTCTCATCCAACTTTGGTCTAATGCTTGACTATCTACAGTGTCTTTCAATGAATACCTGACACAAGGTGCTGCTAGGAAGTTGCTTTGTTATCATCCCCTACCACAAAGCAGCTCGTCCAGGAGTTAAGTCAACATTTGTGTTTTGCGAAGTGCAAACTATCTGATCAAAGCTCCTGTGTAGTCACAGCAAATGTCATCTTGCATTATGGTCTTCTCTGGTGAATGACTGACTGCATGAAATTCCCATCTATCATTCTGTTGATGTAATTGCAATCTGTGGCTAGAGTGAAGGTATCACACTTGGCACAAAAAGTATATTGGCTGGGTCAGTTGGATCTCTGGTGACAACATCTGAATTGCTCTCCAATCCCACTTCCATGTGCACTTGGCAAGAAGTCATTGCTCATTAACTGGCAAACACATTGCCAATGTTTTTAGGCTGTATTGTGTGGTTGAGGGTCAGGAACTGATTCCAGCATATACATGGATGTCTTCCCATATGATCCAGATTATGTGTCCATCAAATCCTAGCTGTGTCCCTTGGTGCCTGGTAGTTGCGTGCTTCCGAATTCAAAACACAGTGCTCTGACCAAACTCCATAAGACCTGTGCAGTACTCAGTCTGGAGGGGGGGAAAAACAGGAAGAAAGAATTGGAGGTGAAGCAAGTGATCATTGAAAGGGCTACCATCTCTCTGGGTGGGTGTACTCCATGTAATGACTTTGCTAAGAAGTCTTAGGTCAGCAGAAGGCCTCACACCCCACCAGAGGTGTAACAGGTGAGGAGGAGAGGAAGGTCTGCGGCAGTTGAAAGTGATTGATAAGTGAGTCACAGGAGTAGGATGCCGAAGTGCTGAGGAAAGAGTATGGCACTGAAGGCAGTTGGCAGAGTGCTTGTTTGAACGTGCCAAGAGCAAAAGCTGAGAGGGCCTAGTACTTGGAACCCCTACAAAGATTGCTTTGAAACCCATGGTACCCAGAATATGCTACTAGATATCTAGAGGGAGCTGCTATCCTACCACAATCCCACAGAGGATGCCAATTACACCACACAAGCACATTATGCCACCCATGGGCAGCTAGTGAACTGTCAGCTGGAGAAGGCTAGCCCGCAGCCGGTCCTGCCCCACCCGCCCTCCCCACTCCCCGCTGCCCAAGGACCCACCCCCCTTTCTCCTGTAGGAAGCCTTCCTTTCCCAGGGCCGCCAGCCTTCTCCTCTCCACCCCAACCCTGGAACACAGGGTGGGCGAGTGAAGCATATACCAACCCTCGGGCCCCGAGTGCTGGGCAGGTGCCACCTATAATTGGGCTGGATTACAATTATCTGGGGGTCTGGGCATAGGGGCCGACCTAGCTATTTCTGTGCAGAAGGAACCCGAGACCAATACTTCTCCACGGGAAGCCACATTAGAGAAAGAGTTCTGTTGAGGATGGCAGAGACCTGATAATGAGTGAGGGGGACTCCTTCCTCAAGAAGAAAACAACAAGCTCTCAACAGAGAGGTCCAGTCATGCTCAGTCACCAGGATGCTGCTGCAGGATGATGAGCAAGATGAGTTTTTGGCCTAGTCTTAAGATTCTGAAAACCAGGAAAATGACAGAATATTTAAAACCTCCAAACAGGAGGGAGTGCTTCTCCTTTTCAGTCCTATGGTGGTTATTTCTGGAGTAAAAAAGCAGCAGAAAACCAATCAAACATAGTATTTGCTTAGCTGTAACTTACTGTCATGTTTGGGAAAAACAAACACAAATCCCATTTATTGTTCCTTTACCTATCCAATGTACTGAAGATGAGAGTGTCAACCTTAACAAAAGCTCTGTTCATCATTACATCAGACATGATCCAGCAAATACCCAGAGATCTGTGCAGAGGAATCCATTCTAAATCGCATCAAAAGAGAATAAAATCATCTAGTTAAGAAGAATTAAATTCTGGAATTTAGAAATTGGCTCCTATTCTCTTTAACACCGAGTGAGGCATCCAGCTCTCACTACCATGTATCTTCAAACCTTTCTTCCTTTTTAAGATTAGTTTCCCATTGGAGATGCTTTTACTCCAAAACTGGAACTGAAGTTAAAACTGCCCAACTGGAATAAGATAGATGATCATGGGTATTTTTTTAATTATTTCAGATGGTTGCCCGCAGAGGATTTCAGTGGAACATGAATGGCTGATTGAATCATTCTGTCACTCCTGAAAGACCCTGAATCATGAGTTTTTAAGAAACTCTTTCTTTGGCTCCTTGTGCTGTGACAGAATAGACCACAGCTGCACACCTGTGCATGTTATTCACAAAGTGTGTGAATGGGGATCATATAAAATATTATGCATAGGCATGCAGCCCATGGGTTTTCTTCTGAAATTATACCATTTTCCATCATTGACCTGGTTTTTGTTTATTGGTACTGAGACCGGTTCGAGATGTGTAGAGTTTCAAGCTGCTCCAGACACTGAAGTGTAGCTCTAACCATACCATGCCAATCCTCAGGACCAATGTCCAAGCAGCCTCCCCCTACTGGAATTTAAAACTTCATCTCAACTCTTATGAACCTGCCATCAACACTGGAAACCTTCATGAAGTTGTGACAATTTAGCTCTAGGCCCCACAGCCCCAGAACTCCTGGGTGCCAAGAGAGAGGAGAGAGAACCATCCCACTTCAAAGCTAGTTTGGTTCTCCCTTATGAAGAAATTCCCTTCCAGACCTTCCCAAAAGGTAGTCAGCTGAGCCCCAGGCATACCAGGACGTTTCACACAAGACACTAGCTGTGCATGCTGGTAAGTTCCCATATGCCCTTTTGGCCAAGCAGGTTGGCCTGCATCATACTGGACAAAGAACAATAGCTATGTGGGAGGGATGACCTCGGGCATGATAAACACAGATAGTATAAGCGACAAAGAGTCTTGTAGCACCTTATAGGCTAACATCAACTCTGTCGCTTTTGTAGATCCAGACTAACACGGCTGCCCCTCTGATACAGATACTATAGTCCATTATCCCTTCTCTGTTTCCCGGCACAGGCACCAAGCCCACCCAATTTCCCATAAATTGAGTATCTGTAAGAAATAACAAAAGGAGAAGAGAAGCCAGAGTATTCCTAGGTGCTTGCCATACTACCTCCCTAACTGAGGGGGAGAGGGGTATCACAGCTACCCCCAGCCCGGCAAAACCCAATCCTTGGTGAGCAGTTTGCATATATGTTTGTAATAGCACAGGGATTACTTTCTGTGGTTAACATACTGCTGTATTCAGGTGACTGTGTTGCAGACTAATGTTTTCCAATAGTTGTTTGTTTGCCAACATCTTTGTTACCAGCTTGTGATGTAGGAAGTTATTTCTCATCAATAATATTTCACAGGAGTGGAGATAAAATGTTCAGACTTTTTTTTTATATATGAAGAGCAGTTCTATTTGTTGCATGACATAATGATGGAGACCTGGATCCCATCTGTCTTAAATTCTCTTAGTCGTATGGGCATGCAAAATGGTTTCATTCTGGTATTATCCCTTTATAGACCCACATTTGGGAAAACATATTTTTGTTTGCAGTCTGACCCTGACTGAGTCCTACTGAGTCCTACAGCTGGTGTTGGACCAAAGACAGTTAAGTCATTTGAGTTTATTGCAGTTTTATTCTTTTTTAAAAGAAATTATCCTTTTTACATTCACCTACCTCAAACCAAAAATGACTACATATTTTGTCAGATTTGAACAAAAATGTCCCTTTAGACTGCTACTAAATATGGAACAAGTCGCTCAAAAGAAAATGTTTGGGGAAGTTTTTGTTTTTTAAAGAAAGTCTTATATAATCTTAAGTATGTACATATATAAAAAGCTTTTAACGTTTGTAAAAGTACTTTGAGATCCTTTAGAATAAATGGGGGGGGTATTATTATTTAAAGAAATCATTCATAATTCATCCAAGAACTATCAATATATATTTGATTTACTTTTCATTTTAAATGCATTGGAACTGCTGAGATTTTTTGAAAAACAGTCAAGGACAAATGTATCCTTTTTCATTTAAATTGATAGACATTCTGCCAGTAGGACACAATTCAATTAATAATAAATACTCTTCCACTAGCAAAACAGAACATTTTTTACCAAGTCAAAAACAGCTTGTTGACCTTATTTGATTCTGACCATTTATTACACTGCAGTGTCTACCAAGCTATATATTCCCTTGGGTAACAAACTGATTGTTACCATTATTTATATAGTAAATATTCAGTTATACAAGATAATTTTTTTCTTTTTAATAGTGATATGGCCTTTTATGTTTTAAGGTTGCATCCTATACTATCCAATAGTTCTAAATTCTAATCAAACCTTCCAAGCCAGACTTAAAGATGCTAAACATATCTGTGATATCACAGGAAAGGCATTGAATGAAGTAACATTTAGGTAGAAACTCCCTGCCAGAAAGGCAGAAACTACTATTTTATTTTAAAATACTGTTAATTAGAACTAAAGTGGAATGAATACATTTTGAGCTTGTACCTCTAGGTTCTTGTTTACTCTGCCACAAACTTCCTGTGTGACTTTTGGGTAGGTCTATTTTTATATCTCTGAACCTCAGTTTCCCATCTGTATAATGAGATTCATAATTTCTCTGTCTTGATCTGGTTAGAGTGTAAAGTCATGGGGCCAAGATAAGTGTCTTTTATGTGTTCACCATGACTACTACAACATGGAGCTAATTTCCATTTCGAAGTGCTATTGTAATACAAATAAGACTAAAAAGAAGTCCAGGGAAAAGAAAATAATTTTTAACTAAGTTTTCTTACTGAATAGAAAGTCTAAGGGTAAAATATTCTAAATCATCTAATTCCTATTTCCAAAATGACTTGGGCACTTAGGACTCTAAGTCACATTGAAAGTGTTACCTCAGTTTCCTTAGAAACCAACCCAAGGTTACACTTATATTGGTTTTATTAAATGCCACTATTGGGTCAAACAGAAAAGCAAAGGAACTTATTCATGCACGCACACTGTCGCACAGGCGGAGAATTACTGGAGACAGCAGAGAACCTGAAGCATAGTAGATCCGGTGTGTCCACTTGTTGTCATGGATCCGGGCCAGCAAGCAGGTCAAGAAGCAGGGAGCTTGTGTGCATGCCTTCTTCTTTTGGCTTGAACTGGGTGACTCCTGTCACATACACTGAATTTTCCTTCTGTGTCCATCATCGAGAATCATTCCCAGATCTCGTTCCTTTCATGAATACCAGGTTCTTCTTTTCTTTACAGCCCTCCATGATTGCCTTCTCTGAGCAGATTACATCAGACACACCTGTCTCCTGTCTCTGGGCTCTTTTCTCCTGGCGGTTCCTCTCCACCCAGTCCCACATACACTCCCTTGTTCACACTCCCTTATCTCCCACACACATTCCCTTGTTTGCACTCTCTGATTGCATGAGGGGATATTGCAAAGGTTGGAGGTTCATACAAATGGTAACTGAAAAGGTTACAAAGCTTACACAAGTTACAAAACTTAAAAGGCTATGCTAACTATAACTAAAGTTAAAAAGGTTACAGAACTTAATGATCATACCAGCAATGACTGAAAAGTTACAGATCTCACAATTGCATTCTACTGGATTGAGCGGAGACTTTACATAACATTTCCCATAAATGAAAGTCAACGGGGATTAAGGTTCCTAAATCATGTAGGCACTTCTTCAAATGTTACCCTAATCCTCTAATGCGATAGTGATGTTCACATCCTCAGACAGTGGAGGTTTGCTTCTCAGGTTGTGCATCAAGAGCAGCATCGAGAGATGCTGCTGAATTCCATTATGCTGGGAAAGTTGGTACCTAGGGGAAAAAGCTTTAACTCTTGTATATTTGAGCAGATTGTAGGGAGGGATGTATGACTTACAACTTATTGCCCTAGATATTGCTCCTGCCTGTGTCACTAATCTGGTCAGGGTTCCCAGGCTAGCTGCCCATCAGACTGCTTTGAGGGGAATCCAAGCCTAGGTGTGAGGTTCCTTGGGTCTCAGCAGGCTGAAGCACTGTTTGGGCCTCAGCCACCATTTCTGTCAGTTTCCCCTAACAGAAACGAAGCCCTTGAACCCGCCTGCCCAGGCCTCCAGGTCCAGCTTTGATCCCCAAGATCCCCCAGTGCCTTACTAGCCCCCTTTCCAAAATCCCACTGAAGGTGTGAGTCTTCTGGTTACAGTTTAACTCTCTCAGGAGGCACGAGGCAGTTGTGAAGCATATACCATACAGAGAGACATTTTGCACAGATTCTTACACCATTATTCATCTATATTTAGCAGATAAAGCACAAGAGACTACATACAGAACCCAGCAAACATCTTTACTGCAATGCCCTTCCCTAACTCACCCTTCTCTTGAGAGTCTTTGAGGAATCGTCCGTGTTCAGGAAGGTAGATGGGATATACTGCCTCATGAGGCTTCTTCATTCTGGGTGGCTTCTCCCTCATGGAGTAGTCTTCCACAGCTTTCCTTTCTTTGTCCTTGGCCTGTACTATCCCTTCCTTCTTCCTGCCTGGACTTCTTGTGCCCCAACTGACCTGGGTGACCTTCTTTGTATATCCCCTGTAATATGCTTTGTTCTGTGTTTTTGGTAATTTTCCACTGCTCCAAAACTCCCTCTCCTCAGAGAAGTCAGGTAAAACTGATTT
Source organism: Dermatemys mawii (assembly GCA_007922305.1). NCBI lineage: Eukaryota > Metazoa > Chordata > Testudines > Dermatemydidae > Dermatemys > Dermatemys mawii. The sequence continues at coordinate 14,315,475 of ML677350.1, forward strand.
CCCCTAGAATGCAGTACTCTTTAGCAAAACTATTATGTGGTCAAAGCACCGACGTTAAACTAATTTATCAGAGAAAGGTGTGAAAGCATCCACTGGCTGGAAGTTGAAGCTAGACAAATTCACACTGGAAAAAAGGCAAAAGTTTGTAATGGTGGAAGTAATTAATCATTGGAACAATTTATCAAGGATTATGGTGGATTCTCCATCACTGATCATTTTTAAATGAAAATTGGATGTTTTTTCTAAAAGATACATTCCAGGTATTATTTAGGAGGACGTTCCCTGGCCTGTGTTGTACAGGAGGTCAGACTAGATGATCACAATGGTCACTTCTGGCTTTAAAATCTATGACTCTATGAAAGTGCTCCCTGTTGTCCTCAGCCTGGGAAAGACATGATACAAGCCTGCCAGCTCATGGTGGATACACATTCAGAGGCATTTAATGGTACAACTGCATAAGATCAACCAGAATTTTGTGCAGAGTCCCAACATCATCACAACCTGACAATAGTACCTTAAGTAGGGAGTTACAATGAGGGAGACTAGCAAGCATCTAAAAGGTCAGATGTGTGCCCTTAAGATTTTCTCCAGATCCCAGAATATCTGCATCCAGGGGTTGAGGTAAGTACATTTCAGAAATACATTGTAAGTACATTGGCAGGAATTTTATGCTATCACCCACTTCATACGGCTGTTGAGTGTTATGGCTGGCATATCTTTCCCCCCCCCACCAGGGCCATTGAAGAGGGTAGACGGGAACAAGGAAAGTGTTTTCTCTAATGAATAACAGTTTGCAATACCAGGATGAAATCTACCGACACTGTGGCTAGATACCCAGGATCATGCCATGACTCCTTTTATCCAGGGGCAATGATGACTCTTGAGAATGATTGAGTGGAGCTAGTATGCACTGCTGTATCAGGAAAAATATTTTTGGGAGGTCCCAGTGAAGGGTGAGTACCGTTTGAGTCCAGTCACCATCACCATACATAGTTGCTGAAGGGCCTTAACTTTTCATCACTGATGGGCAGCAAGCTCTCTGATAGATATTTCATCTCTCAGTGCTTTGTGCTCTCCATCTCCTTTAGAGAGAGTTTAATGTAAACCTTTTATTATAGAAGGACAAAATATTCAAGACTGATTTTAGTTTAAAAGATACATCAGGATATAAACCAAAAATAATACAATTTCTACCCTCCTTTATTATACTGTAAATCTTTATTGGACCAAATTTCCTTTCACCTGCTCACTGTAGATTTTATAGTTGCATTATCAACACATGGCCCAATATGCTACAGAGAATTGGCTGAAAATACAGATGCAGAAAATTAAATTAGTTTCCTTCTTACTTAATCTGAAACCCAATGCTCAGTGTTCACACTGGCAGACTTCTAAACTTGTCCTCTCGCTTCTCACCCCTCCCCCAAACAATGCACTCCCCCTCTCCCAAATGACAATCCAGGAGCTGAGGCAGCCACTTAAAGGCTAATTCAGTTGAATTCTTCCTCTCATTCAGTCATGCCAATGAAGCAAAGAAACAAATGAGTACACGTAATTTCATTTAAAGCTGAAGCGGGTAGGGTCATGCAAGTACATTTTTTAAGCAATGAATTGAACTGTCTGTTTTTCACTGAGAGACAGAGAGAGAAAGAGAGAGAGAGAGCATATGTATGTGTGTGTGTGTAGAAGTAGGGGGCAGATAATTATTACCAGCAATGAAGCCTGTCATTTTGAAACATTTGAAAGCCTAGCAGAAAAATAGTCCATGCTATTATTTCAGTGTATCACGCAACAAATCGCCCTATTTTCAAAACTGTCATGGCAAAAGTAAATGATAATCTTTATGCTGCAATTTGCTAGGAAGGCTGCAGGAATATAATTAAACTAAACAGCTTTTTTAACGCAGCCAGTCAGGGAAAGAGAGCTGCTTCTGGAAACAGTTGATCACAGTGAAGGCTTCTTTGCACTGAGAAGGCATTTGCCACTTGACAGCTAAGTTTCACTTAAGCTTTGGTTTGTCATGACATCTGGTTGCGATGGGCTGCATCAAGCAGGGGGAACAAAAACTGCCTTGGCACTGCAGAGGTGATGAATTGCAGAAACATGACAGGTCTTTGCATGTTGATATAGATCCGTATGTTCAAGTTCAAGGAGAGTTTTTGGCACTATGCTTTTTTTAAAAAAAAGCAGAAATACAACTTACTGTGTTAGTAAGAGTTTAAACAGAGAGGTGATTGCACTATTTTACAAGCAAATGGCAGCTGAAGTCAATAGGAGCCTACATCTAGACCCAAAGTGTCCTAATGTTGGTTAAATGCAATAAAGCTGTTATGCATTGATGAATCGATCTTTATTGACATTTGAGACTTACTGCAATATCATGTGTTAGCAAATTATATACAATGAGACAAATCCTGCAATAGAAATACAATGTAGGTATAAATTAACCGCATTCAAAAGTGTTAATTCAAATGGGGATTCTGCTGTGCTGAATTGCCAAAGCAGACAGGAGCAAGTCTTAGACACAGTGGATAAGAACGATGTCATTGACAGACTACAAGTGTTGCACAGTTCAGCCTGTCAAAACCAATAGAAATTTCTTATTAACACAGCAGATAGCACTCATAATAGAGATGCAGCTGCAGCCCAGAGGTATCATGGCAGAACAGAAAAAGCAACCCCTGCAGCTGCTCAGGCCAATAAAGAACCTCAGAGGTTCATACCAATAATCCATGACTGTCACATGGAAGATGGACTTTGTCTTCCATACACACAGACAGACTATGTTTTCTACAGGCATGGCTATTTTTGTATCAGTGTAAATACTGCCCTTCTGGTTAATTTGTGGACATTCTGTACTCTTTCACTAACAGTGATGGGAACAGTAATGAATGATTCAGAGGTCACCTTAGCACTAATACGAATTTAACATAAGTGGGTGAACTTAAATGTAATAGAATACTAGCTCTGTACACCAAATATCCATAGGGAATTGTGGTAGTATTATCCACAGCAGGTCACCATTAAGAAATTCAATCATGTCAGGGCATATGGAATAATAAAATTTCCCCCCTTGGATCTAATGAACTTGCTGAACTGAGCTAACATCCCGAGTTGCTAATGTGGGACTTGAACTTCCAAGATTAGTCCAATAGCAAGTGCTGGTGAAGGAGAAGCATGGTTTGTTCAGGGATCTGCTTGTTGGTGCCTGTTTTAAGATCTAAACTTAATATACTTCCTTTTATGTTTTCTCTCCAGCTGGGCAACAAAGCAACCTCAAAGTCAAAATCTGAGATGTAGGGACAGGAATGTGTGTAGTAATTTTTGCACTGTCACTGGGCCATATACTAACTAAAGCCATAAAAAAATGTAAAATAAGCTGCCACATCATTCTCAGCTGAAGAGAGACTCTGAAGAGGAGTTGATCTCTTTGGGTCCATTTTCAGACAAGTAGCATGCTATACTATGGAAATGGGAATGTTGGGTAATTATTTTACATACCTACAAGAAGTTTCTTTTGGGGGTTATAGGACAGTTATATACTGTACCCCACATGCCTAATAGAGAGAGATCTCTTTAAGAGATCTTTGTAGGGGGTAAAAATGAGTTGTGTCTAGGTCACTGTTCCTAGACAGAAGCATAATTAGCTCTCCACAGACAAGTTTCTGGATTTGAGTGTGGTAGTTTTGGGGAATGCTTGCTAGGTTCCCTCTTGCTGGACTCAGACTTCATGAGGGCAAATAGAGAGGGCAGTTGCTTTGCAAAGAACATGTGTCCTGTATGGGATGAGAGAAACTGAGTTACAGGAGCAGAAAGCCAGCTGTTTTCCTCTAACTCTGAAGCATTTTGCAGCAGGGATTTTTAAAACCCTAAATGCTTAACTGAGTGGTTGGTTAATTGGTTAGCTGATTGGCTAACAGTGATTTCAGCAGAGGAGGAAGAAGAGTCTTCATGGATTTCAGCTGAAGATTTCTACAAGCAAGTGAAGAGAAGATGTTACTGTGCTTTTGCCTCAGCTGACTGTGTCCCTCTGCCATGTACATTGGCCAAACCGGACAGTCTCTGTGCAAAAGAATAAATGGACACAGATCTGACATCAGGAATCATAACATTTAAAAACCAGTAGAAGAATACTTCAGTCTCCCTGATCACTCTATAACAGATCTGAAGGTAACAATTTTAAAACAGAATAACTTCAAAAAACAGACTCCAATGAGAAGCTGCTGAATTGGAATTAATTTGCAAATTGCACACTATTAAATTAGGGTTAAACAAAGACTGGGAATGGCTGGGTCATTACACTAATTGAATCTATGTTAAGTATCCACACACCTTCTTGTCAACTATCTCATATTGACCATCTTGATTATCACCACAAACTTTTTTTTTCTCCTGCTGATAATAGCCCATCTAAATTAAATAGCCTCTTAGAATTGGTATGACAACTTCCACCTTTACATATTTTCTCTGTGTGTGTATATATATATATATATCTTACCCACTGTGTGTTCCATTCTATGCATCCAATGAAGTGGGCTATGAAAGCTTATGCTGAAATAAATTTGTTAGTTTCTAATATGCCACAAGTATTCCTGTTCTTTTTACAGGTGTAGACTAACACAGCTGCTACTCTGAAACCTGTGTAAATTTTGGTGATCAAAGCCTGCAACTGAGACTCAGGTGAATTTAACCTAAGCTTTTGGGAATTTAGAGTTTCTTCGCATTGTATTTCTGTGGGGACTGACCTGTTTAGATTTGATTTGTTTTCTTTATGTTTATGTATAAGTGTGGATTATAAAGTAGCCATGTTATGTGGTAAAACTAAGTTATGATTATTATCTTTATTATAAGATTTTATAAAGTTGTTAATTAAGAATTAAGTTCATTGCTTTTATTTATTTGACTTGATTGTTGAGAGGTTGATCCTGTGCAATCCTTCCTGAAAATCTCTAATGAGTGAATTCTGGGTCTTCAGGTGCTTCTCAATGGGAGTTGAAGGATATTTTTAGACACTAGAAAAGGGCAATGAAGTAAAGTCTAGCCCACCCAAGGGTTACACAGCCAACTTTTCCCAAGATTTGCAAATAGTGGTCATGAATATTAGGATCATTACAAGAGCCCCCAGGGAAAAAATAAGAAGGGAGATGAGGTTAGAGCTGCACAAGACAGAGGAAGGTTGTTGGTGGGCAGGGGGAAGGACTATAAATAGGACTTTATGTGGTTAGCCACACTTATAAAAGTTGGAACAAGTAGGAATTAAAATAGCAACTAAGAACTTCATTGTTTCCCTTCCTTTAAGGTAGAACTATGTAATTAAGATGGAGACAGTATTTCAGTTTAGGTTGTCATTAGCAAAGGCATGCAGTAGCTCACAACCTGGGCCACTCACAAACAGCATGCAGGTTAAACCCTGAGAGTTACAGCCCTGGTCCCTCAACTCTGACCACAGCAGCCTGTCAGCAACACACCAGCCACACTCTGGGTTCCCAAGGACACTGTTTACCACTTATATGTAAATTGAGGTAAACACACATTTCTTTGTTTACCAACTTCTGCCTACTCAGGACTATGTGGGTTTGAACATGTACAACTATCATCACACAGGGGAAATTCATAACTTTACATATAATGTTGCTACATGATATATTTGACCAATAACTTATTAGTTCTCAGATGATACCTCACAAGGTATATTTTGTACAAAGATTATCACGATAGTGCACAGGGGAGCATTCAGCCACAGGGAAGTGTCAAGGAAGCATGAGTTGAATTACTTTGCTCCCTCATCCCTTCTGTGATACCATGAAGGATAGTGATGGAAAAAATTGGGGATTGCGATGACTAGTAGTGGGTGAGTTGTGGAGAATACCCACTGCCTTTATGTGGACTCTTCTGCCACAGCCATTAGGGTAGATGGGCTGAACAGAGAGTCAGCACCACAAAGGAAAGCTCAGGCATTTTGCAACCTTCAGCATCTGGCTTGTTTGTGGTTCCTTTGTCTCTTTGTTTGTTCTCAGTTATATCATTCTCTAACCTCACAATAGGATGGTCTATTTATTGACAGCCCCATTACAACTTCACAGCTTCACAGTCAGCATCAAGCATGTGGTAGGAGACGTATTCACTGACTAGCAACTGCTCTGAGCAGTATTTAATGATCGCCATTCCCCTGCATTTCATGCTGTCTTTTTCACAACACGGGACTTTGAGGGCAGGGGGCTGTGTTCAACGGCCATACTATAATAATCAATGGCAAATGGAAAAAACATTTTTTCTACTGAAGAAGTTTAAGGACAACTACTGATGTATGTATGAGGATTACTGGACAATTGTCTATCAGTTTTGAAGGATAATTCAAACCCATACAATTTTTTGAGAGGCTGGCCAATCAGAGGAACTTGATTGTGAGTACACACTACTCTCCTCCATATCTTAAAGCACACCTACCTTCAGTACTGTATCAAGGGGGTTCCTACTCTAGCTTTGAAAGATACATACACAAACATGGTTGAGGTTTACAGACTTTTCCAGGGTGTTTGACCTTCAAACATTGTTGAAGGTATGCACAGTTATTCTCCTTGTGGGTGATATCATGTGATTGGCACATGCAACCAACCTATGTGCATTGTTCTACATCTGATGCACTGTCTCCCCATGATTACTTTGCTCTTGTATCTGTGATCCTCCCTCAATGGATAACATTGCACCTGTAAGCAAGTTTCCAAAACATGATGTCATGGGTAGGGAATGCAGTGGCAACTGTATTGCACCCATAGTCTGCTTGGGGCCGTGGACAGACGGGCTGTCAGATACCCTCTCAAAGTTAACTGTGCTGTCCAAGCACTTACCTCAGTCAATGGCGTAGTTACGAGGGGAATTTTTTTGCTGTGGCATCACAGAAACAGTAGTGATCCGTATCAAGAAACCTGCTGAGATTTTAGTACCTTACGTTCCCCCACAATGAGTCTTCACTTCTTTTGGCTTGCCAGGTAGCTAGCAGCAGCCAGGGCCAGCGAGGTGCTTTACAAGCTGGATTTGATCCCAGTGGATTAGATCACACATGCCAAGGCAACTGTGCATCACAGGGTGTAGAACCTACTTCTCGGTGTCGTCCTTGGTGTACAGCATACAGCACTTAGGCACTTTATTAGCTTGTTGACCATGTACCTGTGACCTCTTTCTTTTTTGTTCTCTATCCCCCAATAGGTATGTACGGCAGTCTAAAGACGGATGATTTCTTTTCAGGAAGCCTTGATGGTCTGTGTCAGGTGGGATGCAGGGAACTCGTTTCAAATGGATAATCCCAGTACTGACCCTGGTCTGTGGCATAATTGAGAGTACTTGCCTGAGGCACCTTATATACCATTCCATGGAGTACACCCTGGATGACCTGGGGGGTACCCTAATTTACACTGTTGAGGTGCAGAGGAATTAACAGGGACATGGCTTCACCTTTTGTGCTCAACAGGCCTCACTTTCCCCTTCTCCCTGCAAGCTATGCCTATTGAGCTATAGCACATTGGTGCTGCCAGAATACTGTGGCTGCATAAGATCGACATATGTGTGCACATGTTCTGTTCTTGTATGGTAGCCTGCACATAATACAATATGAGAGAATCTTGCACTGTATTTCTCTTTTAATTGTATTGCCCAAACCATCATTTTGCATATATCTGTATTAATTTAAATCAACACAATTTATCAGCAAGTCCCCGGTTCAAACATAAGTTCCCGGAAAGATAATGGAGCAAATAATTAACCAATCAAAATGCAAACATCTAGAAGATAATAAAACAATAAGTAACAGTCAGCATGGATTTGACAAGAACGAATCATGTCAAACCAACTTAATAGTTTTCTTTGACAGGGTAAGAAGACTTATGGATAAAGAGGAAGTGGTAGATGTGGTATATCTTGATTTTAGTAAGGTTTTAGATACACTCTCTCTCATGACCTTCTCATAAACAAACTAGGGAAATACAACCTAGATGGAACTACTATAAAGCAGGTACATAACTGGTTGGAAGATCACTACAAGATAGTGGTTATCAGTGGTTCACAGTCAAGCTGGAAGGGCATACTGAGTGGGGTCCTACAGGGACCAGTTCTGGGTCTGGTACTGTTAAAGATCTTCAGCAATGATTTAGATAATGTTATAGAGAGTACACTTATAAAGTGTATCAGGCTCAGAGAGGTTGCAAGTGCTTTGGAATATAGGATTAAAATTCAAAATGATCTGGACAAGCTGGAGAAATGGTCTGAAGTAAATAGGATGAAATTCAATAAGGACAAATGCAAAGTATCCCACTTAGAAAGGAACAATCAGTTGCACACATATAAAATGGGAAATGATTGCCTAGGAAGGAGTACTGTGGAAAGGGATCTGGGGGTCACAGTGGGGTCACAGTAGCCTCACAAGCACAATACAAGCCAGTGTAACATTGTTGGGGAAAAAAAACAAACATCATTCTGGGACGTAGCAGGAGTATTGTAAGCAATACACGAGAAGACATTCGTCTGCTCTACTCTGTGCTGATTAGGCCTCAACTGGAGTATTGTGTCCAGTTCTGGGTGCCACATTTCAGGAAAGATGTGGACAAATTGGAGAAAGCCCAGAAAAGCACAATAAATTATTAAAAGGTCTAGAAAACATGACCTGTGCGGGAAGATTGAAAAAATTGTGTTTGTTTAGTCTAGAGAAGAAAAGATTGATGGGGGACATAACAGTTTTCAATTACAGAAAAGGTTATTACAAGGAGGAGGGAGAAAATTGTTCTCCTTAACCTCCGAAGATAGGACAAGAAGCCTTGGGCTTAAATTGCAGCAAGGGCAGTTTAGACTGAATGTTAGGAAAAACTTCCTAACTGTCAGAGTGGTTAATAAATTACTGGAATAAATTGCCTAAGGAGATTGTGGCATTTCAATCATTGGAGATTTTTAAGAGCAGGTTAGACAAACACCTGTCAGGGATGGTCTAGATAATACTTGGTCTTGCCATGAGTGCAGGGGACTGGATTAGATGTCCTCTCGAGGTCTCTTCCAGTCCTACAATCCTACGATTCTGTGATTATTCTAGTAAGTTTGTCCAGTGCGCTGTGCCAACAGAAATAGAATTATTCCAGTATTATGTAATTAGTATTTTGCAAGCCAAGTTACATTACATGTGGTGTATTAATTCCACAGTTCAAAACTATTTATAGGAAAATCAATAAAACGTTGTGAGCCAACTGTCATCATCAAGAAATCTGAAAAAATACTAGCCCTAGGTTACTAGTCTGATATGAAATATTTCTTGTATGAATTATTCATCCCATGGTTTTGGAGAGTCCTGGTTAATATTGTAATTTAATTTTTCTTTTCTAAATGAAATAATTGAAAGGCTCTGTTTTATAATATAGGCAGTTATTGTGAGAAATCAATGAATATGCTGGCATGAAAACATAGTCACCCTATATGTTATAGAAAGATCAAATAATTCAGTAAATTAAAAAACACATTTACAGTTGTTTTTAATAAAGTTCAAAAAAGACTAAAACTTAACATTACAATCTAGGAATCAATATGATTTTTTAAAAGCATCCAGCACTTACTTTTGCCAGCTGTTTTGACCTTACCTTTAGAATAAATGAAGTAAATTAAGGGCTTGTTTACACAGTACAATAATTCACATGATGGAGGTGTGATTTCTAAAGCATATTAACATGTTGTGCATTGATTGGTCCATATCAATCCTGCTGGTGCACACTAAAGATTTCCTTGTGCACTTTAACTAGACTTGACAATTCAATTTTTATTTTTTCATAATTTTGAAGGATAATATTGGTTTATTTTTAAGGATTTAAATTTTCTGTTGCACAAAGTTATGAATTTTAAACATTTTTATTCATGTAAATGTTCATTTTGGGGAAATTATGAGGTGTGATCAGACAATAATTATTTAATGACAGAAGGCATTGAGTTCAACAAGTTAAAGTGTTGTAATTGTTAAAACATACATTTTCAATATCACATGTTGAAATCTAAAAAAGTAAATATCCTTAAGTCAAACTCTGTTTTCAAGCAGCATTTTTCTTACCTTGCCTATCTGCACATTTTGATTATTATCTACGGACATTTTAATTGGTTTGTGTGTTCATGGAGAAATCAATATTTAGCAACATTTACAGATAAAATTCTAATCCTTCCAAACCTAGCTTTGATGTAGCATTAAAGCACACTAGGGAAGCTTAAGTGCACACCAGCAGTATCAACATGGACCAATTACTGTGCAAACATTAGTACACTTTAGAAATCACACCTCTGCAAAGAATATTACCCACCACTTGGACAGGTCCAAAAAAGCAATGAAACAAACTCCTTTGCCAGAAGAGGTATGAGGAATCTGTGTCTTTGCCTGTAGTTTCTACATCGGAGTGTTGCTCTTTTAAGACTTCTGAAAGAATGTTCCACACTTCATCACTCTCATTTTGGATGGCACTTCAGATTCTAAAACCTTGGGTTGAGTGCTGTAGCTATCTTTAGAAATCTCACATTGGTACCTTCTTTGTGTTTTGTTAAATCTGCAGTGAAAGTGTTCTTAAATTGAACAACATGTGATGGATCATCATCTGAGACTGCTATAACATTAACTATATGCCAGAATATGGGTAAAACAGAGCAGGTGACATTGAACTCCTTAGGGGAGAACTGTATCACAAATTTAATGCATTATTTTTAACGAGTGTCATCAGCATGGAAGCATGTTCTCTGGAATGGTGGCTGAAACGTGAAGAAGCATATGAATGTTTAGCATATCTGGCATGTAAATATCTTGTAATGCTGGCTACAAAAGTGCCATGCATTAGCTTGTTCTCACTTTCAGGTGACATTGTAAATAAGAAGCAAGAAGTATTATGTAAATGTAAACAAACTTGTTTGTCTTAGCAATTAGCAGAACAAGAAGTAGGACTGAGTGGACTTGTAAGCTCTGAAGTTTTACATTGTTTTGTTTTTGACTGCAGTTATGTAACAAAAAATTTGATACTTGTAAATTGCACTTTCACAACAAAGAGACTGCACTACAGTACTTATATGAGGTGAATTGAAAAATACTATTTCTTTTGTTTGGCATTTTTACTGTGCAAATATTTGTAATAAAATAATATACACTTTGATTTCAATTACAACACAGAATACAAAATATATGAAAATGTAGAAAAAGATCCAAAATATTTATTAAATTTCAATTGGTAGTCTATTTAACAGTGCGATTAAAACTGCAATCAATCGCAATTACTTTTTTTGAGTTACTCACGTGAGTTAACTGCGATTAATCAACAGCCCCAAACAGAACCTTTTGTTCCAAACCAACTCCCCACTTTGAAACTTCAAGTCTCTGACAAAATAGAAACTGGATCCAAACCATCTTGCGTTTTGGTTTTGAACCAAAGGGTAACAAGGTTCACGACCTGCCCCTCTTTCTGGGGCTCTCTTGCTCCCCCAAATAAGGCTTGGAGAGGCTTCAGGGCTGTGCAACACCAGTGTCTTTATTTACTTGTCATTGTCCCACCACCAGTGTCCATCTATATACAAGCTTTACAGGTTTGGTTACCTTCCTTACAGGCAAGAGTCAGCCTTCAGCTAGGAGACCTCCAGCTCTCTCCATGACCGACTTCTCCCTTGCCGCTCCCACTTTCTGACTCCCGCCCTGCTTTTATAGCTCTTAGCTTCTCTGGCCAGCAGGTGTTGCCAATCCTCAGGCTGGTATCAGGCCTTTTCCATCAGCCCCAATCTGTTTCCCTTGACTGGTGCTGACCGGACAGGGGCTAATTAGGTGCTTTTGCACCAGCACCCTGCCACACAAAGTAACAATAATAATGGACCTGATCGTGCAGACCTGCCACAAATATTTGTTGACTTCAATGGCAAGGCTTGCCTGAGTGAGGACTATAGGATTGGTCCCTTTATTATGGATAATATATGGTCCACGTATCTTTGCAACATTTTTCAAAGTAAAAAAAAAGGTTGGGGTATTTGTAATGTTTGTTCATCACTAATGTTGGCCTTCATTTTAATGTTAAGCTTATTTCCAGATCACTCATACTGGCACTTTGTGCTCTGAGTATTCTGGACCAGGGAAGCCGTCTACTTGAATGTAGTCGTGTCTACGGCCAAATAGAGACTGCTGAGAGTTTCCTTCAAAAGAAGGGTTCTATTTGAGCTGCCAGGGAGGAGGAAAGGAATTAAGGATCCAAAAAGTTTCAGAATATTCACTGAGAAACTGTAAGGGAAGTGCCAGACACTTAAGTGGCCTGGGAAATGGGGAACTATAAATGGGTCATGGGATAAGTGTGAGAAGTTAGACTGTTGATAAAGGGTTTCAAATACTTTCGGATAAGCATATACTATTAGGATGTGTAATAATCCCCTAAAGGAATTAGTAGACATCCCACCCGACCCCCAATTCTCACATCATTTGGGATTTTCAAACGAGATTGGAGAAAACTTGAGGGAAAAGGTAGTAAAGGGAATAATCCTGCACTGTCAGGGAGCTGGGATGGACGAGTTAGAAAAGACCCCACTGTGATATTGGACTTCTCTGATTCTGATTTTTATCCTGGGTCACTGAGTTTCATTCCCAAATCTTCACTTTTGGTTCCTTTTAAATGATCAGTAATGGATCAATGGAAACTAAACATTAACAAAAACCAGGAAGAGCGAACTACAGAAAGGCCTTACATGAAAAGCAAAGATGCTTGTTACCACTTTGTCCAACTGTTGCTGCAATGGCTACAAAAAGAAGAAAATCTACCAGAGCAGAAGCGTGAGACTGACTTCTTGGAGCGACATGTCAGAGGATATGATAACAGATGACAGTGGTGATTACTAGGATCAGAATGGCTTGTCTGTGTTTGAAAAGAAAGGTAAAAATAAAAGTATTAAAAAGTCAGACTAAACTTTTTTTCCTTGGTAGGAAAATTCATCTGAAGTGAAAGAATGGCTGAGGATGAGTTTGGAATGAAAATGCATTGAAGCATGGCCTGCTGGGAGTTGTAACCCTGACTGTCCAGAAGAACTGCAAATGATTCTTACTCACACATGGGTTTGATCAGATTTTAAGGATAAAGTGAGGGAAAGCCTGTGGTTATGGCCTTCAAAAAATGCCAAATCAGCAAGTGAATCACCTTTAGAGCCCTTTTTAAATATTGGTGTTACATTAGCTATCTTCCAGTCATTGGGTGCAGAAGCTGATTTAAAGGACAGATTACAAACCATAGTTAATAGTTCCTCAATTTCACATTTATGTTCTTTCAGAACTCTTGGGTGAATGCCATCTGATCCCAGTGACTTGTTACAGTTAAGTTTATCACTTAATCCCAAAACCTCCTCTAGTGACACTTCAATCTGTGACAATTCCTCAGATTTGTCACCTACAAAGGACAGCTCACGTTTGGGAATCTTCCTAACATTCTCAGCCATGAAGACTGAAGCAAAGAATTCCTTTAGTTTCTCTGCAATGACTTTATCATCTTTAAGTGCTCCATTTGTATCTCTATCATCCAGGGCCCCACTGGTTGTTTAGCAGGATTCCTGCTTATGATGTACTTAAAGAACATTTTGCTATTACCTTTTGAGTTTTTGGCTAGCTGTTCTTCAAAGTCCTTTTTGGCTTTTCTTATTACATTTTTATACTTAATTTGGCAGTGTTTATGCTCCTTTCTATTCACCTCACTAGGATTTGACTTCCACTTATTACAAGATGCCTTTTTAATCTCTCACTGCTTCTTTTACATGGTTGTTAAGCCACAGTGGCTCTTTTTTAGTTCTTTTACTGTGTTTTTAAATTTGAGGCATACATTTAAGTTGGACCTCTATTATGATGTCTTTGAAAAGATTCCATGCTTGCAAGGATTTCACTCTAGTCACTGTACCTTTTAATTTCTGTTTACCTAACCTCTTCATTTTTGCATAATTCCCCTTTCTGAAGTTAAATGCCACAGTGCTGAGCTGCTGGAGTGTTCTTCCCACCACAGGAATGTTAAATGTTATTATATTATGGTCACTATTTCCAAGCGGTCCTGTTATAGTTACCTCTTGGACCAGATCCTGCGCTCCACTCAGAACTAAATCAAGAGTTGCCTCTCCCCTGTGGGTTCTTGTACCAGCTGCTCCAAGAAGCAGTCATTTAAAGTATTGAGAAATTTTGTGTCTGCATTTTGTCCTGAGGTGACATGTACTCAGTCAATATGGGTGATTTCAGTGTTTTTAATAGAGTTATTTAAGTTCAGCTCTATGTTCGTTAGCTGTACAATTCCAAGCAGCTGCTTTACTGCAGATAGAGTGAATAGGAGACACTTCTGATGCTCAGCTCTGTGGGGTAGAAAGGGAGGATATTTAAAGTGCTGAGCATCAAGAAATTTCATTCCCAAAATTGCTAAAAATGCATAGGCCAGAGAAACGGTAAGCGAAATCATACTTTGTCTCTAAGTGACAATTCAGGGTTGTGACTCTCACTGTTACAGCAACATGCTTTAGGAAACAGATCAGAGAAATATAAAATACAACTATTGATTAAGAAATAGTTAATAAAGAAAGGAAAAGAGGGGAAAAACAAAACAGAAGCAAGTAATAATGGTTACTTCAGTCACAATCTCTTCTGTTTAAGAATAGCAGCTGTGGTTAGTCTGTATCCATAAAGAAAACAAGGAATACTTGTGGCACCTTAGAGACTAACCAGTTTATTTCAGCATATTTCTCCTCATGTCTCTCTGTGGGAAGTTTTCAACAAAGATTACACTTCTGAGTGGGCTTGCTTCTGGTGAGAACAGTCTTCTCAAGTCAAGTCAAGACCAAAGTATATAGTAAGTGATATCTCAGTGTTTCATAGAAAACTAAAGCAGTTTACAATGGGGAAAGGGAATTTCATTTAAGAGTTTATGAATCCTGGTTTTTATTTATTTATACTATTAACATTTTATAAATGAGCAGAGGTAAATGACTAAATCCTATGAAACTGAAGAAAGTATTTAACTCAATACTTAAAAAGAAAAAGCACTCTCTAGACAAGCAAATAATGAATATTAAGATCTTAAACTCAAATTAAATCCCACTATTTTCTCTCTGTTTACCAAGGTTAATTGACGTACTTCTGGAGAGAGAACACAGTCTAAACAAAACAATGTGGTGTTTAATAGGAGCTGTTAGTACCTTAAATTACAATTCCATTTTAATATTCCATTAATATCATTACAAGAAGAGTTTAAATCTCATCCCTTGGGCAGTGCTTTTGCAAATGCCATCTCACCAATGATGCTGAAGTCTCAGTGATGTCATGTTGTAGAAGCAGTACTGAGTTTTTAATTCTTGATGCTGTTGTGGCTTCTTTGTTCTCTATCCCTTTCCTGTCATTGGCTTGCATGCAGAGATGACCAGGCTGAGTTCATATTTATACTGGGCTCTTCTCCTTCCTTAGTTTCACGTCTTCCATATGTCAAGAGTGGTGATTAGCAATGTTCAACTAACCTTGTCCAGATTAGTGAGCCTGTGAATAGTTTCAGAAGTGGCTTGACATACGTTAGAGCAGTCACCACAAACAATTGAAGCCAACACTGATTTACAATATGGCCTATTGTTTGTGACTGATGTCCACATTGTGCATTGTCTCTTATCTTTCTGAGCTATAAAAGATGATAGCATCTGCCATGCAATGTTCTGAAATGGTTCAATGTGGACATTGGTTCCAGGCTAGGCTAAAGCCTAGTAGTTCTTTTGTGGGGTTGGCAATCAGGTGTGTGTTTGGGACATTAGCATTATCCAAGAATTCTTTTCAGTCTGATCAGGACTGAATGAGCTTTAAGAGTATGTTAAGAGCTTTAGCCTGATCCCCAAAAGATTTCAGGTTTGTCTCTTCAGAAGGTTCTGGGAGGGCCTAATGAATTGGTAAGTTCAAGTTGGCCATGGTTTGATTGTACTCACAATCTGTGTATGTTTCTCTCTGGATTTTGGAAGGGTGTGCTTGGGGGGGAAATATGTGCCAGAGTGGGCAACCACTTAATGGTGTTGATTTTACTGTTCCAGGTTATGATTCTCATCGTGTAATTAAGCTGTACATCCAAAGATCTGGTGTGTGAAGGCCTGCCCAGACTAGTGCACAATATTCAGCGGTCAAGTATACCTGTGCTAGAGTGGCTGTTCAAAGTGCATGTGCATCAACATCCCATGTTGTGCCTGCAAGTTTTCTGATGAGGCTAGTCCTTGATTTTATCCTCTCACATGTAGTTTTTCCCAAATGAACTTTAAAAGTCAAACGTCTCTCCAAGTCGCACCTAAGTACTTTGGATAGGACATGACAACAACCTATATAATATAGATTATTTATAATATATTATATTAGCTGTTTTTCGAAAAATTTGAAACTGCCAAACATTTTTGAAGATCAAACTTTGGTGACAAATTTCACTGTAAAAAAAATAAAATTAAAAATTGACTAGCCACTGTCCCTGGAGCTCTCTCAAACCTAGGAAGTGCCCTGTCTTCAGCTGCTTTCTGCATTGCTACTGGAGAGCTGAGAGACAATCTGGGCTGTCTCTATGATTAGGACTGCTCTATTTGGGTTTTTCTAGTTTGAAGTCCTCCAGAATGCGGACATAGTTTAGAGCATAATTCCCCAAACTACCCATGGCCATAGACTTGGAGCTATGGCTAGTAGGGTTGCCAGTTTTGGTCTGACATGTTCCTGTCAAATATTATGTGACATAATCTTTAATTAAAGATTAATCTTTAATTCCTGGAGACTCCAGAATAGTCCTGGAGGGTTGCCAACCCTAATGGCTAGAGAGACGCTGGGCAGTGCTTTTGTTCTATACAGGTACTGCTGCCGGAAGGGCTACACGCTGCCCATGGAATGGGCACTGCCAAACACCCAGACAGTTTTCATATGGTAATTCCAAATGACCTAAATTATTCAGTCTTGTGGGGTAGAACACCCAGGATTCTTTGGGGATCCCCTTTTTAGAGTATACACTCACGCACTGTTCAATCAGATGGGCAGAGTTTTTTGTCTCTAAGTCCCCGTAATATAGGCCTTAGTGACTGTAAAAGGCCTTAGTGCCTACCCCCAAATCTGACAGGTCTCTAGGGATCTGCTTACAGTTCCTCTGTCTCTGTACTGACTTTGCCTCCCCAGTAGGTCTTTATTCCCCACCTTCTCTAGCTCCGTTGCAGCCTGGGTCCATTTGAACTGCATTAACAAGGACTTCCTGGGTCTGCAGGACTTTTCTGGAGAAATGGCTTCACAGTAAATAGTACCCTAGATTGCTACTGCTGATTTAGAAACTCCAGAAGGTGGAGAGGGACAATTTACTACTCCCCATCTGTGTGGATGCAGGATGGCAAAGAATTCTCTGTATCATTCAGCAGAAGATTTCAGTGTGGAGTCAGCTACCACTGCTCTTTCTTGCATGAGAGAGGAGAGATCCACTTGCAGATTCTGGACAGGGCCAATGGTCTGGATCTATGTTTGTAATCTTTGAATAAATTTGAAAGCTTAGGACTATTTTGTGGGAGGGAAATGTTCCCATTATTAAAGCCTTTTCTAGCCATCTACATGAGCATCAATCCACCAAACAATGACCATTTTATTATGATCACCACTTCCAAATGGTTCTGCAGCCTAAAAATAATGATGAAAGCAGTCCAATTCTGACTAAGTAATGAAGATGTTACCATGTAAACACAGGCTAAAAGAACAGCAGCAGCAGCAGAGATTAGCTGCTGCTAAATGGGTAACCAGTGCAGCAAGTGACCAAGAGAGGTAGATGCCATTTAGTGAAGAAAAATTGTTCATCTCAACATGCAATGGCAGAAAATAAACGTGGTTTTATTTTTCTTGGTAAAGAAAAAGTCCCTCCCCTTTTTTATTGGTAGAATAGACTATAAATCAACTACATAAGTCATTACTTCAGACCTCAGCTATACTCTAAATCAAGTGAAAACTTGGCATGTTTGTTTTCTCAACCGACAGTGAAACCATTTATTTGTAGATGGTTTTATTTACTTTTGCAGGTTGCAGTTATAGTTGCAAAACTTGCAAAGAGACAAACTTACTTAATTCTGTTCTTGAAGCAGGCTGGAGGGGAAAAATCCTCACTATCAATCGATACATTTCTTTTCCATTAACAGATTGCTATTATGCTTGTCTCTGGCCATTGTCATAAAACAGACATGAAATTCTGATCTCTGCGGAAATTCCACAGTTGGTAAAATTTTAACCACTAAATGGGGAAGAGGGTAAAGAATAATGACAAAACTTTTATCAAACATATTGGTTTGGGTTTTTTGCTTTGTATATTATTCCCAAAATACTGTAGAGTGGCTTGTTCTATACAATAGGTTATGGACCTTTTACAGAGCATGAAATATGCAGTGTTGTAGTAGCCATGTTGATCATATGATGATAGAAGGACAAAGTGGGTAAGATGGTGTTTTTTATTGGACCAACTTCTGTTGGTGAGAGAGACAGGCTCAGAAAAAGAGCTCTGTGTAGCTCAACAGCATGTCTGTCTGACAGACAGCAGTTGGTATAATAAAATATATTACCTCATACACACACCCCTTCTTTGTCTTGCAGGTATGGTCTACTCCAAATCCTCCAGGAAAAACTGACATATTTGATTATCACATAAATACAAAAAAGATGTATATTGTATGCAAGAATGCACACTCTACGCTGTTGCCATTTTTTTGTTTTTTTATTAATGGATGAAAATTGTAACACTTGGAAATGAATCAAAAGTTTGTTTTTAAATGTAAACTCCTATCTCACTGCATTTCTCAAACCAAAATTAAGAATAATCTTGTCTTTATGTTCAATGACTGTACTTTGAGGCTTGCTATGGCAAGTAACAAATTGTGAGGACTCCCGATCCAGCACTTTTCATATTGAAACTGAAGGGCACAACACACAGTTGTGTTGGGAATAAAGAGTCCTGTTAGGACAGATATACAAACATTGGGCTATTGGGTAGGTATACAATTATACAAAGTCAGTCCAAGGAAGAGGGAATATTGTTCCGCAAAGAGAGGGAGACTGAGTGAGAAATGAAGAGAGGAGGTGTGATCCATGAATGAAGAGCATGTAGAGTTGAATTGTGATTCAAACTTTACCATGTATAACAATGAATAAATGATCATACATGTCAAGGAAAAAAAGCCCCTGGGTAAACTTTTCAGAGTGACTTTGGAGTATAACCTTCATTGATTTTCAATGGAATTTAGGGTACATTTTTCTTAAAGCACCCACATTCCATTGAAAGTTGGTGAAGGTTTATGTCCCCAAGTCACTTAGACACTTTTAACATTTGTACCCCATATGTTTTCAAATTGTTCAAGTGTAAGGGGATTTGGCTTTCCAAGACAGTAAAATAATAATGAGCAAGACTGAAATGAAATCCCATGCCCTGGTGAAAATATCTCCCATTGTACCTTTGCCATATGCTCTGCATTTGTGTGGTATGGGAGTCGTTACTCCTGCAACCCCGATGATGTAAAAGGGGCATGTTTGTCATCAAAACTCTGACGCTAGCATAGAACACAAAAGTGGCAGCCTGCCAGTGACGCCACAAGCTTATTTGCTGCTCCTGTTTCTGGCACAATGTGCCATCCAGCCTCATAAAGATTCTTTGGCTGAGCCAGTAAGTCCTGGCAGGATGACATCTACCACAGTGATGTCAACAAGTGGCATCAATTGTACTGTGCAGTAGGACAATGTCAGGACTTGGAAATCCCTTGGAGCTGGGTGGCTGGTACCAATCATCAAGATGGGCATAGCCCCAAGGGAATCAGCAGGCACAGAACTATGAAGATGAAGGATTGAGATGAAAGGATTGCAAATACCGGGGTGTGTTAGCTAAGGATAGGCAGCAAACACCAATGGTGCTACAAAATCCATTTCTTATTAATCAAGGGCATAGGTAACCTTTTTATTGAGGGGAGGGGAGGAAAGGCAAGAGTTAAAAACAGTAGCTATTGAATATTGTTTTAATAAATAGTTTTGTACCATGATTAAATCTGTCCACTTTTTAATAAAGAGACAAGATGGGTGATGTAGTATTATTGGACCAACTTCTGTTGGTGAGAGGCGAGGTTTTGAGCTACACAGAGCTCTTCTTCAGGTTTGTGTGACTTGAAAATTTGTCTCACCAACAGGAGGCCCAATCAAAGATATTACCTCATCCGCCTTGTCTCTGTAATGTCCTGGGACTGACAGGGCTACAACAATACTGCATACTTTTAATAAAGTGAGCTAAATGACTTGCTGTTCCAAACTCAGTGTTTCCTTTATTAACTCAATTCTTACATTTTAGGGGATAGCTAAAGTCTCCCTCCCACCCCCCAAGATCCCAGTTATTTATGCCCATGTTAATTGTATCACAACAACCAGAGGGGAGGTGGGGAGCTGATATGAGAATGTAGCACAGGTTGGCATAGGTATTAATGGCAATATCACATGGCCTGAGCTTTCCTGCTGTGGCCCAAAGCAAAGTGCCATTGTTATCATAAGCCTCAGCAAAGGAGTCAGACCTTCTCTTGTTTGAGTGGGTTAAAAGACATAAGAAACGTAAGAACATAAGAGAGGCCGTACTGGGCAGACCAAAGGTCCATCTAGCCCAGTATCCTGTCTACCGACAGTGGCCAATGCCAGGTGCCCTGGAGTAAGTGAACCTAACAGGTGATGATCAAGTGATCTCTCTCCTGCCATCCATCACCCACCTCTGACAAACAGAGACTAGGGACACAATTCCTTACCCATTCCTGCTAATAGCCATTAATGGACTTAACCTCTATTAATTTATCCAGTTCTCTTTTAAACTCTGTTATAGTCCTAGCCTTCACAGCCTCCTCAGGCAAGGAGTTCCACAGGTTGACTGTGTTGTGTGAAGAAGAACTTCCTTTTATTTGTTTTAAACCTGCTGCCCGCTAATTTCATTGGGTGGCCCCTAGTTCTTCTATTATAGGAACAAGTAAATAACTTTTCTTTATTCACTTCCTCCACACCACTCATAATTTTATATACCTCTATCATATGTCCCCTTAGTCTCCTCTTTTCCAAGCTAAAAAGTCCTAGCCTCTTTAATCTCTCCTCATATGGGACCCATTCCAAACCTCTAATCATTTTAGTTGCCCTTCTCTGAACCTTTTCTAATGCCAGTATATCCTTTTTGAGATGAGGAGACCACATTTGTACACAGTATTCAAGATGTGGGCGCACCATGGATTTGTATAAGGGCAATAAGATATTCTCTGTCTTATTCTCTATCCCTTTTTTAATGATTCCTAACATCCTGTTTGCTTTTTTGACTGCTGCTGCACACTGCATGGACGTCTTCAGAGAACTATCCATGATGACTCCAAGATCTTTTTCCTCATTAGTTGTAGCTAAATTAGCACCCATCATATTGTATGTATAGTTGGGGTTATTTTTTCCAATGTGCATTACTTTACATTTATCCACATTAAATTTCATTTGCCATTTTGTTGCCCAATCATTTAGTTTCATGAGATCTTTTTGAAGTTCTTCACAGTCTGCTTGGGTCTTAACTATTTTGAGCAGTTTAGTATCATCTGCAAACTTTGCCACCTCACTGTTTACCCCTTCCTCCAAATCATTGATGAATAAGTTGAATAGGATTGGTCCTAGGACTGACCCTTGGGGAACACCACATTCATACCCTTTGTTCCCTGTCTTTTAACCAGTTCTCAGTCCAGGAAAGGATCTTCCCTCTTATCCCAAGGCAACTTAATTTACGTAAGAGCCTTTGGTGAGGAACCTTGTCAAAGGCTTTCTGGAAATCTAAGTACACTATGTCCACTGGATCCCCCTTGTCCACATGTTTGTTGACTCCTTCAAAGAACTCTAATAGATTAATAAGACATGATTTCCCTTTACAGAAATCATGTTGACTTTTGCCCAACAATTTATGTTCTTCTATGTGCCTGACAATTTTATTCTTTATTATTGTTTCAACTAATTTGCCCGGTATGGATGTTAGACTTACCGGACTGTAATTGCCGGGATCACTTCTAGAGCCCTTTTTAAATATTGGCGTTACATTAGCTATCTTCCAGTCATTGGGTACAGAAGCTGATTTAAAGAACAGGTTACAAACCCTAGTTAATAGTTCCGCAATTTCACATTTGAGTTCTTTCAGAACTCTTGCGTGAATGCCGTTTGGTCCCGCTGACTTCTTACAGTTAAGTTTGTCAGTTAGTTCCAAAACCTCCTCTAGTGACACTTGAATCTGTGACAATTCCTCAGAAAACTGTAGAAAGCAAGAGTGATGAAGGAAGGGAGTACGGGGGTGCCCTGCATTGACTGCTGGAGGTAGGATTCTAAGCAATTCTTGCCTAGCATATAGTGGCATAAAACGTTAATCTAACATTATAGTTGGAAGAAGAAAATTGCCCAGTTGATTACACTAAATGAATTCAGACTTATCAGTTCTAATCAGCCTCTCTTCAAGAGAGCGGTCATCACACTTCCAAGTAATCACTCTGACCAGAGAGAGAGAAAATGTCACTCAATCCCTAATCCATTCAACAAACAAGTGTTCTGGTCCCCCAGAAAATTAGCTTACTTTAAATATATAAAGGCAGCAGCTATTATTTGAAGCGGGGAGGCGGGGGAGAGATATATCTCCAACCTCCTCCTGTTATCTTGACAAATGTAGAGAGAGCGGACTTTAGAGTAATCCTTAGTTACACTATGGCAATTTTGAATGCCGTAGAAGAGATTGAAAACAGATTCTGTCCTGACTTGTTAGTTGATGAAAGTGGTTATCTAATGATGACTATCACAAACCTATGGAAGGAAATGTTCCCAGGAAATTAGGAATCCTACTTTAGAGACAAGAGACCATATATAGCATTGTCTTATGGCCTCTTTGTGCCCGTTAGGCTGGCGCAACAGGGCAGAGGGCAGGCATATTACTTCCTTCTCCCCGCCGAAGGAATAACCTGGTGCCAGACGGACTTTGAAACACCTCCACAAGGTCCCCATTTGCAAGGGGCATTCTGGAGTGGGAAGAGGCATGGCTGAAGTGTCCTGTCTGATAGTGACTCTCTGTAGTTATCCATAAACGTTCCCTTTCTTCAGCATTGGTAACAAGACAAACTTGCAGTTGTGTTATACATATCAGTAAGAGCATCTAGTGCCTTTCACTGTGAGTGTTTGGCTTGCCCAATACCTGATATGTTTTTGTACACCAGACTGGTTTCCTCAGAGTCTAATATACTCTATCTGCTTCTAATTCCTGTCCATTGTCCCTTTTTCCCAGCATGGAGTTTTACTCCAGAATCGGGGGGCGGGGTGTTTCCTGACCTAGAACTCAGACAGTCTGAGGCATAAAATATTTACTTTTCCCCACTGGCATTTCAATTCTGTTTCCCTGCCTATAATATAATAATAAATGCATATTGTTCAATATTGAGCTAGCTTACCTTTACAGAGCTTAGTTTCACGTCAGTTTTATATGCACTTCTGCCAAAGTGATGAGAGAGCTGTGAGGACAATGAGATTTTATTCCTGTGAAGTTGTTTTATAGCCACTGAGCAGCTAGTATAATCATATAAAATAGGGCTGTGAACCTCAATGAAAAATATGCCATAGTGTACCTCCATCTTCTCTGTATGATAGAGAAATGCATATACAATATTCATGCTCCATTTGAAGCTTATACTTTATTGCTACCATTTAGTGTCCTTAGATTCTCATTTATTCCAACATAGGTTTTTGACAGGGTATTTAATGCTGGATTCATTAAGAAACAAACCTTTATATGCACAATTTAAAAAATAAGTATTTGAATTATTTTGATTTTAAAGGAGGAAGTCCATTTATCATTTCTGTGAGAAATTTTAAATTGTAAGCAGTGGAACAGTGTATTCTCTCCATGAAAACTATAAGTAGTAATTATTAGTGTTACAAGTGTACAATTGCAGAACTTAAAGACAATAGCATTTTGTTGAAATGTTAGTAGAATTGGTTAAATGCAATTTTTTTTTTGGACTAAAGAACATGTAATTGCAAAATAATGAATTCCAGTAAAGGGATTTTCATATAAGTATACAAGGCTATGAAAAGAATAATTTGGAAAGACTTCTGAATTAGCTTGACTTTATATTTGAAATGATTGGCACACACTAAATCCATTCCATATGGTCAGGTATTTATTTTTGCTAAGATCAGTTGGATTCAGGTTACCTTGTATTGTTTACATAGTCAGGTAAAAGTTAGGTTAGTTTATGAAGCTACCAGTCCTTGGAACCAAAGGATTCCATCACAGTACCAGGCAATATATTTGTTTCTCCTTGTTCAGTGTGAGGATTTTACGACACATAGCATTTTTGTTTTGCTTGCATGGGCAAGTCCAGTCAACAGGTGTAGGTACCTGAGAAATTATTCAATGAAAGGCTCAAGCAAATGAACCAACTTTACTAGGATCCAATCAGTTTCTAAAAAACTGCACCACAGCTGCAAAAACAGCGTATCTTCCAAGATCCAATTACTTACATATTCAGTTAGTCTTACAAGTTCCATTTATCTGTAAATGTGCAATCTGGTGACTCTCAGAACACATTACAACCTCTTTCTTAGATAAAAATATTCACTCTATCCGTATTTTGGAAAGATTGCCATTATCAAACAGTATTATTCAATTGTTAACTTACTAAAATGTCCATAACTTTAGTCTCTCCAGTAACTTTAAAACACTGCCAGCAGAGACAGTATGGCTGGCTGGCTGTTTTCTGATTTCTTTGTGGATTCTCTCTGGATTCTGCCAGTGTTGCAAATATGAAGCAAAAGTCTGTCCTACCTCATCCTGAGTCCTTTGGTATTTTAAAAGTCCAAAAGTCAATTATCCATAAATCTGGTCACACAACAGTAGGATACTCTCTGTTTTGAAGCCTACGAATCCCAAATGTGGATATTAAAGGAACAGAATAATAAAAACTGCTCCATTGTCTCCTCTGATCCAGAACAGGCTTGCTAGGAGTAGCTTTCATCTATTATGTGCTTCCCTGTTAAGTTACCTCTAGCATAGAATTTACCATGAAATACCTGCCTCCACTTATCCCTGTACTTGAAGCTAGCTCTGTTATTTCAAAGATCCAACAATACCCCACTGTGACAACTGGGAAATTCAGTACAGCTAATTGGCATTCAAAAAATATTCCTCAAGCACCCTCTTGAATAGTTCTCTCTCAGACTGTGAGTTGCCTTGATGGAATACCGTTCCCTGAATTTGCCAATGGGAAATGCATTTTAAAGCTAGTGTATATAAGAGAGAGACTGTTAGTCTGTTACAGGAAAAAATATCATTAAGAAAGCTTCAGGACATGCCATCCCACACCAAACTCCTTCTTTAACTGGCACGTAGACTCTTCTTCTCTTCACTAGGTTATATTTATTGCCCTGAAGCATCTGGAAAAAATAACCCTGTCAATCTGACCAACAGTTTTTCAAGGGGAGGATACACATGCCATATAAATGCAAATCCCCTTTTCTGCCAGAACAAACCAAAAAAATCAAAAGGCCTTCATAAAAGGAAGATCCCAATGGGCCTCTAGTCAAGGAATCATTAAAAGCACATGAGAGAAACCTAGAGAGGGGATTCATAAATCTCTGATAACACTCTGCTGTCAAACTGTCTTCCCCACAGGGAAGTTCCATTCTTCAGTTTCAAGATAGCTGCACAATCCTCCATTTCCTCTGTCGGTCCCACAGATGAGTCCCGTTCTTCATCTGCCAGTGTTGGAACAGCTGCAATAGTACCCAAAACTTTCTGCTGCGGGGAAAGGAGAAATCATTTGTCTCTGAAAGAGCTCACTTAATATTCTTGAACTATCCTCAAAATGTCAGCAGAGTCCCTGTGGACCTACCCGGAGCTAGGATCCTATAACCCCACCATATTCCACTTCAGTCTCTTTTCTTTACATCCTAACCCTGAAAATATGTCAGAGGAGGGTCCCCCACTTTTGTCCTAAAGTCCTTTGCAAGTTTTAAATGATTCTGGCTTTCTCCTTCCATTTCCTTCTTAACTTCCTCTAAGACGGTTATTTCTAAACATTCCCAGTGTGCAGTCGACTATAAAGATCTCTCAAAGGACTCTGCAATGCTAAATAATGCTTGTATTCAGAGCTACACAGATGCCCTGAAAAGGAATGCAGAGAGGCCACCACACTCCTCTTTGTTAGTTCCCACCATTCCATGATACGTAAAATTCCCAGACCTTTTCAGATTCCATAAAGATGCCTTCAACTTTTCTAGTGATTGCTGCATTTTGAAGTAAAACAGTATTTTGTTTCTGATAATCATGACAAAAAGTCACTGCTCCATGCTCCGAGTTCAGCTTGGGTGGTCAGCAAACTCTACAGGCTGCATTATATGTTGTAGTATCACTGAAGTAGCTTTCACCTCCACCCTGTCCAATTAACTACCCAAATCCATTATAAAAATGTAAATAACCCCTTCATCCTTAAGTGAGGATTCCCCAAAACATCCTTTGACCAAGCAGCTTCATACACTGCTTGTAAGTTTCATCAGCTCATAACCCTTGAGGTTGCTTCTCTCTGTTAGTCACTGCAGCTAAATAATTAACATCCATCCATAAAAACAACTGTTGAGATGTCAATAAGAAAGAAAACAAGGAATACTTGTGGCACCTTAGAGACTAACCAGTTTATTTCAGCATAAGCTTTCATGGGCTATAGCCAGCTTCATCGGAGGCATAGAATGGAACATACAGAAGTAAGATGCATTTATATACACAGAAAGCAGAAAAAGTTGGAAATTACCATACCAATTCTAAGAGGCTGTTTAATTTGGATGAGCCATTATCAGCAGGAGAAAAAAACCTTTTGTACTGAAAATCAAGTGGATCTGTGTCTGACAGTTGACAAGAACCTGTGAAGGAAACTTAACTAGGGAAATACATTCAATTAGTGTAATGACAAAGCCATGACCAGTCCCTGTTTAACCCTTGGTTGATAGTGTCCAATTTGTAAATTAAAACATCTCATTTATTTCCTCAGTTTCTGATAATATGGACCATAGAAGATGACGACAATACCTCACAGCCAAATACCAAAAAGGATCTAAACTCTGTCCCAGCTGCAGTTCTGCCACCCTCTGCACCAATACTGCGGTAATATAAAACAATAACCCAACTCCATGCTAATTGTCAGGACTGTGGACCAAAAAGATGGGCCTCTAAGCTCCTGTAACATCACACCTAGAACATAGTCTTGCTTCCTGGAGCCCCACTAGATCCAAATCCTACCACTCCAAAAACAAAGATCTACAGTTCTGCAGAAAAGGACCTGGGGATTACAGTGGACAAGAAGCTGGATATGAGTCAGCAGTGTGCCCTTGCTGCTGAGAAGGCCAACAGCATATTAGGCTGTATTAGTAGGAGTATTGCTAGCAGATTGAGGGAAGTGACTATTCTCCTCTATTCGGCACTGGTGAGACCACACCTGGTGTATTGTGTCCAGTTTTGGTCCCCACACTACAGAAGGGATGTGGACAAATTGGAGAGAGCCCAGTGGAGGGCAACAAAAATTATTAGGGGCTGGGGCACATGATTTACAAGGAGAAGCTTAGGGAACTGGGGTTATTTAGTCTGCAGAAGAGAAGAGTGAAGGGGGATTTAATAGCAGCTTTCAACTACTTGAAGGGGGTTCCAAAGAGGATGGAGCTCTGCTGTTCTCTGTGGTGGCAAATGACAGAACAAGAAACAATGGTCCCAAATTGTAGTGGGGGAGGTCTAGGATGGATAATAGGAAAAACTATTTCACTAAGAGGGTGGTAAAGCGCTGAAATGGGTTACCTAGGGAGGGTGGTGGAATCTCCATCCTTAGACGTTTTAAAGGACCAGCTGGACTAAGCCCTGTTTGGGATGATTTAGTTGGGGTTGGTCCTGCTTTGAGCAGGGAATTGGACCAGATGACCTCCTGAGGTCCCTTCCAACCCTAATCTTATGATCTTCTGCCTCTGACTCACACTCAGGATGGAATGCACGCTCCAAGTTGCAATTTTCAGTACCGTCTATATTAAAACTCCAGGTCCAAGTCCTCACAGGTACTTGTTATCCCTGTCTAGTTGACTGCCTTGTCACTGCTAATTAACCCTTTGACTTATCCCCCTCCCATACACTTTCCTCTTCTGTAACCACTTTTTCCTTATTCACTAATTCATTATCCTCAACGGGTGGGCCTCCTGAGTCTCCAGATCCCAACTTTTTATGTTCTTTCTGAAGGTGCCCAAACCCATTAACCCTTGGGTTAATGAGTGCACTTGTAACACATCCATTGGCTCCTCTCTCTGTTCTCCCTCATCCACAACAGCTCCCAATACAGAAAATCTGTGATCTGTTTGAACTGCGAAAATGCAGTATGGTTCAGACAGTTGTAGGCCACCCTTAGTTGCTGTAACTAGGGTGACCAGATGTCCCGATTTTATAGAGGCAGTCCCAATTTTGGGGTTTTTTTCTTATATGGGCACCTATAACGCCCCACCCCCTGTCCTGATTTTTTTACACTTGCTGTCCGGTCACTCTAACTATGACCCAGAAAACTCCTGAGATCCTTTTTTCCGATCTGATGTTGAGACATTTTTCTGTTCCTGAAACTGAGCACATCGAAACCTGCTCCCCAGCTACAGGGTCTGCCATACCCACAGCTTCCCAACCCCTCCTTGGTAACTGGGATTCTTATATAATCAATGGTGCCTCTGGATGTTTCTTCCCCAGTTTCTCTTTCTGACACTCCCCATCTCCAGTAGTCTCTCTCCATGTTATTAGTGCTCATGTCCCCATCTCTATTGTCCTGGCTCTCAGTGCTTGCCACTCACTTTGACCCCTTCCCAACCCTGTGTCAGTAAACGACAAAGGCTGTCTTTCCCCCAAAAAGAAGAGGCCCTGTCACTTGCAGGGCTACTCAGAACTCTATGAACCCCTCAGGCTCAGAGGAGGAGGAATGACCTGTGAGGCTGAGAAGGATGTTTTTCCTTATTATTATACACCTCAGGGCTCTGTCTATAAACGTGTTCACTTTTCCCACACATTGCCTGTAATAAAATCCCTGCAGTCCTCAGTCAGCATGCATTAGAACCACAACACGTGCACTTCCTCACACCACAGCCCACACTAAAATACCCTGTAAAGTCACAGGTAAAACAGTACAGTAACTCAAATAAAATATATTGGGCAGACATTGCACTGTATTACTACTGGGAAAGTTCAATGGTGCCTTTATATTCACCATTCCAAATCCTAAATGGATCATATACTTTTACTGGAGGCTGCATGCTTTGGCATCACATAAAACCCTGTGCAGAATATCTACTTTATGTATATTTTTGTTACAAGGTGTAGTGGGGCGGCTGCCCCACTCCAGGTAAAAAGGGGTTAAAACAGCCCTGGGAAGGGTTGTGGCTGAGGGCAAGCAGCTCCCAGGCTGATTGAGAAAACAGGTTCAGCTCCACGTCCCAAACAGACGAGCAGGCCCTTATAAGAAGGCTGAGAGGTAAGGGCCTCGCAGACAGAGTCTCCTCTGGGTGCAGAGGCAGACAGGCCTGGCTGCTGGGAGCTTGAGCAGGGTACCTAGAGTGGTGCAGCGCTGGGGCAAGGCAAGAGGAGCTGGGGGAAGCTCTGGCCTGGAAACCCCCGGCCTGGAAACCCCCAGGCTGCAGGGCCTAGGGGACGGCCCAACAAAGGGGTACTGGGGTTGCAGGGGCAGCCCATGGCTCTAGAGGCAGAAGCAGCAGACCAAACCTTCCTTGCTAATGATGAAAGGCAATGATACTGCAGTCTGCCCCAGAGAACAGGGGCAAGTGGTGACTGGCAGTTGCCTAGACTGAGGCAAGGTGGGCATGGGAGTGGGGGTTCCTTGGGGAGGGGAGACCCTGAGACTGTGGGGGTACTGCAGGGCTGCAGCATCCCAGGGAAGAGGGCACCGGGGTCCAGGGAGGGACATGGGGCCAGTGGCAAGCGGGACTACGGCCTGCAGAGGGCGCTCCAGAGGCTGGATGAGCTAATTCCCTGGACGACCAGCGGGAGGCGCTGCAGGGTGAGTCGCCGATCTGCTACACAAGGTTTAATAGTAGGTTGGAATGGAGAAACAGCTACTATATCATCCTAATTCCAATCCACTCCTAGAAAAATTCCACCTCATCATAAGAGTAAAAGCTGACATCAAAGTCGCTGCTGACTGGCAGGTTTATCACAGCTTCCAGTCAGGTAGGCAAAAATCCTAACAATTTAAACGAGTCCTAACAACAAAATCCCTAGGGGGACATCGACCTTATCTCCTGTGTAGCCTAGTCGAATCATATATCTCTGCCAAGGCATCCTAGGATAGTGATTCTTTTGAGAGGATTCTTGCCCAGAAGTGCAATCCTGATTGGCTGTGACTGCTGCAAAGGATTTCTTCCTAGGCAACTCCTCAGGTGTCCCACAGCTGGAAACAGACACCTCACTACTGACCTTATTGTCACTGTTCCTCAGTTGCTCACTCACAAGAGGCCTTGGTGCTCCCTCATCAACACTAGAGCTTCCCTTTGTGTTTCTGGAATCCTCAGGGTCAAGAAAAACAGAAGACCCCACTTCAAATTCTAAAAAATGCCTCTTTTCCCTCTAGTTACTCAGACCCATAATAATTCCCTGAGAGGAGTTGCCTAAAGTGAATAGAACTTCTGCAACAGAAGAGAGCCCAGTACTATCCCCTCTCTGCTTAGAGGGGAAGCCACAGGTGTGGCTATTAAACTGCCTTTATCTCTATGTTTCTGATACAGCCCAACTGTGGCAAACCTGCATTGTATTCCTGCCCCTCCTTGAGAGTCCATGAAGTGTTTGCAATGGAGGACACATCCTGCAAACCATTTTACAGAGTAAGGAGACTGAGTTCCTCCCCCACCCACACCAAGGGCTGCCTCTGACAGCTGCTCCTCCACAGTAGGTTTCTGCAAACCAACACGTATTCCTACTGCCTGTCCCTTCACTTCAAATCCTTCTCTATCCCACAGTACAGTTCCCAAGTCACTTTCCCACTGGCGGCCCCTTCAGCCTGGGGGCCCAGGCACCATAGGAACAAGGCCTATAGCATCTGCAAACACCACTTCAGAATCCATCTGTCCGTGCACAGTAACTTCTGCATCAGTCTCCAAACAAACAAACTCCTCCACCATCACATCCAGAGAACTTACTGGAAAAACAAAGCCTCCTTCAGCCCCACCATCTGAAGTGGCAGCCATCTGGCCTGAAGAGGAGGTGAGAAAACACACACTCGCTCTTTTCTTCCTGAAAGGAGAGGCAAGACTTAAATGTTTCTGTTTTAATAATTGGACTGGTGGACTTAAGATTTTTGCAAGCTGGAGCAGGACTGACCTTGGCTTAAACTATTGATTGGCAAAATCTTTGAGGACTCCGTTCATAGTTTAATACAGGTGTGGGCAAACTTTTTCGCCCGAGGGCCACATTGAGGTTAAAAATTGTATGGAGGGCCGAGTAGGGTAAGGAAGCCTGGCTCTGACCCCCTCCCACTTCCCACATGCCTCAGAACCTCCAACCCATCCAACCTCCCCTGCTCCTTGTCCCTTGACTGCTCCCTCCTGAGACCCCCTACCCTAACTCCCCACCCCCGCAGAACTCCACTCCCTACCCAAGCCCCCCTGCTCCCAGTCCCCTTACTGCCTCGACCCCTATCCACCCCACCGCCCCCAACAAACCCCTGGAACTCCCTGCCCCTTAACTAAGGCCCTGGCCTGGCCCACCCCCAATCCCTTACCACGCTGCTTAGGCCCACCGGGACAAGACATGCTGCCCCGCCGGAACTCACAGCCCCACCCCCCTTACCACACTGCTCAGAGCAACAGGAGCTCAGGACCTGCCAGAGCCAGCCACGCTGCTGCAGCGCTGCCCCGAAGCAGCGGACCAGAGTGAGGGTGGCGCGGCTCACTGAGGCTCCGGCTGAGGGGGGAAGGCGGGGGAGGGGCCGGAGCAGCCTCCCCAGATGGGGACTCAAGGGCCAGTCAGGAAAGGCCCATGGGCCGTAGTTTGCTTACCCTTGGTTTAGTAATGCCATCAACTGGCATTTTCCTGTACGCCATTTTATGGTGTTCTGTGTCAGGCAAAATGCGTCTATGCTTCTCTATCACTGTGGATGGCTTTATATTGTCAGTTTCTCCAGTTCAAAATGATTACTGAACTAGTACAGCCAACACTATGGAGCCTGAAAAACAGCATTGTCAGATCTCATCAGGATCCAAGTGGGGTGACGTGTCTTAGCTTGGCATCCAAAGCTGTAAATTAATCTGTAAGAATCTACTCTTCCATTCATGCATTCCAGCCAGTCCAGAACAGCAAATCTCTGGCCCTGTGCTTACATTTCTCTACTCTCATGAGTCCTGAAGATATTATCCTTGTATCCTCAATCTCAGTCTCAAAGGATCCACAGTGTTTCATCTTTTAAAAATCAAGTTATCTGTAAGTGTTATTTCCACAGTGTAATATTAATCCAGAGTTCTCACTTGCAGCTGACATCCTTATTGCTGCTTGGACAAAAGAAACAGCGCTTGAGGATGTTAATTGCAGCCCTTAGTTTCGTCAGTTCCTTGTCTGACAAAAGCTTGACTAAATGGATTTAGAGCCCACCTGACTCCCCCGCACTGTCTTGCTCTCCCAGGCCAAAATCTGATTATGGCATCAGTGACCCATATAACCGCTGCTGGTCTGTTTTTAAGCAAAGTAGTGCAAGTGAGCAAAAAACACACTCCTTGTAGTCTTTGTGCTGCTGTAGTAAGGATTTTTTCTTACTTGCATCCAAAGGTTTAGGGTCAACCTCCATAGTAGCTATTGTCCTATACATTTACTTCAATTTTGTCCATAAACCTGAAAATCTGCCCCATCAAACTGAGTTTGCTCCTTAGTTCTGCCTGTCGCCCCCAGCCTCTCAACCAGACCTCACTCAACAGAGTCCCAAATATGCAGGGATTACATATATGGGCTTCTGTGGAACCAGAGATGTTTGGGGATGTGTGCTACTGACCCTGAATCATTTATTCTCCAGGACAAGTACCAAGTACTTTGTATTGTCTTTCCCTGTTCTGTGATATTTTACTAGTAAGGTGATCAGAAAAAATTTTGATAGGGTCCTAATGCACACTTGTTTCATAATTTTCCTAGCACTAGGTTACATGTAATATTATCTCTCTGTCGGTGGCATTTCCTTTAAGCAACATCTGTTTGACATGAAACATCAAGAAACCCCTACATTTTCTGTTGAAGTTGGTTCTAGTGATGCATTATGATTGTATTGGCTTTTTCAAGAGAGACAAAAAATAAACTTTTAGATTAGTAAAATTTTATGCTCTGGCAAGGGACATAATAAAAACAAAAACTCTGTAAGATTTAAAAGAAAAACTGATTTAAAAAGTAGACAGTCTCTTTTTGTAAATGAATAACGAATCTGCATTTCCATTTTAAAATAATTTCTAGGTCCTAATCCAAGTGAAAAATAATTCATTTGAAGGAGTTAGTCATCCTGACAATTCCACAAATTTCAGACAAAGTGCAAGACACCTGCAAAATAGACATGTCATGCATTTTTATTTATTTATTTCATGTGAGTAGGGACTTTCAGTCAGTCAACAAATTTTAATGTAAACTTTTATTAAGTGCATGTTGGTATGTATGGTCGGAAGCGGGAGGGGAAATGAAAGCAGAGTATAGTTGAGAGCAGAGCTTAGTTCAATGGCTAAAGTATCTATATATGCGTATCTGCTAGGTTGTTCCAAATTCTTGCAGTGCTCAGAGAGGTAGGAATTCACTCAGAAATCACTCCCATGTACAAATCTATCCTAACATCTTTATGAGTACGGACAAAACCCTTGTGTCATTTAGAAAAGCAGTCACTCAATAGAAGTATGGCTTCGATCCCAGGTGCCTAATAGGAATCTTACCTCCTCAAATGGCATCCTCATCCTTCAATCAGAGAGGAATTGGTAGCAGAAAGTAAGGGTGGGGTTTCCTACCAGCTCTCTAGCCTCAAAGAGAGCAGGGCTGGAGTAGCAAGCTTCTCTTATCGGCCTATCACATGGTCTCTTAGGACTCCGGGGGCTAAGCCAGCCTACACAGTGTTGCTGCTGATCTGTGTAGCTAGTCTCCACCGTGTATTATGACTGTATGTATATTTTCATCAAAGAAAATGAAACTAAACTTCTACGTTGTCCAGCATTTAAAATACTTCTATCACACCAGATTCACTTAGTTCTCCTATGCCCTGGTCATTGATTAGTGGCGTATATGTTGATCTCTACTTCCTATAGTTTTCTCTTTGCTGAGGGGAAATTGTCAGAGCCAACTGATTTTTTTAGTCATTTGGGATATACTATACTATATTTACAAATGGAAGAAGAGGAAGTTTTCTGGGTTTTTTTCCCCATTTACTGGCATTGGACTGGTAAATGTACATGTCAAAATACTGTATTTAAATAAAAAATGGGGTGTAAATGTGCATGAGGGAGACTGAACAGATGGTGGATTACTTGGCCCAGCTGCCTCTCTCACCAATCAACACATCCACCACAAACCAACACAACCAGCATACACAATAACCCCAGACATACATAGCCCTTCACACACTGCAAATTTGCCACCAGCACAAAATCATCACTAAAGTCCAG
Organism: Dermatemys mawii; assembly: GCA_007922305.1. NCBI lineage: Eukaryota > Metazoa > Chordata > Testudines > Dermatemydidae > Dermatemys > Dermatemys mawii. The sequence continues at coordinate 14,350,192 of ML677350.1, forward strand.
CAAAACTTGGATGGACACTTTAATCAGTGAACAAACCTATGTGGCCTCAGGGTGAAGCCAGAAATAGGTAGGCTATGCTGGACCAGTCAGATAGGGGGTCAGTACATGGGTCCAGTCCTCCAGTGGCCATTGTCATACATTTGAAAGTAGCTAGAAGCACCTTGGGGTCATTGTCCGGCCCACTTATGTTGTTCCCTGAAGGACAGCAATCCTGTGGACCAGCCAAAAGGCCGTACCTCTTAGGGTATGTCTACACATCAACTAGACACCTCCAGGTAGCCCATACTAGCAGACTTGGGTTCATGAGGCTCAGGCTGCAGGGCTGTTTCATTGCTGTGTAGATTTCCAGGGTCAGGCTGGAGACCCTGCATAGTGAGAGAGTGTGATCACAGGAATTCATTTAACCCCTTCTTGACTGGTGGGGGTGGGGCATCTGCCTTACCACACCATCAAACATATACAGTACCTACTGTGACAAAGTTCCAAGTCTGTATTTGTGGGTCCTGCACTTCATGGCAGATTTAGGGGCCTCAGAAACTCATCCAGGCCCCAGAGTGACCTCCCTTCCTCAGTAAGTAATTAGGAGAGACAGAAAGGGGGGAGCCCGGGCCCACCCTCTACTCTGGACTCCAGCCCAGGGACCCTAATAGTATCAGCTAAGATGGCTGACCTTTTAGGCACAAAACACAATACAATTCCTTGGGCTACTTCCCCACAGCAGTCTCCGCTTCTTCAAACTCCACTTCACCCTTACCTCAGGGCCTCCTTCCTTCTGTACGATATGTTGTCCAACACTCAGTCTCACCAACAGCACAACTTCCTCTCACAGCTCCTGACACCCACAGCCCACCTGACTAACTGGGAGGTTTTTATCTGGTTTCAGCCAGACCCTGATTGGCTTCAGGTGTCCCAATCAGGCTAGCTGTTTCTACTCCTTTCTAGAAGGTTCTTAATTGGCCCCAGGTGTCTTGATTGGCCTGGAATGGCCTTTCTTTGGCTATTCAGGGAACAGGGACCTGCACATCCTGAGACTAATATACCTGCCTTCCAGCACTCTCATATACCCTTCTGTTCTGACTCCGTCACACTACATACATACACCAAGGCTTCTCAATATATATGTGCTAGTGTAACTTTAAAAAAACTCTTATCACCTGAGGCAGCTGCAAAGTGACCCTCCATTCTGGATGCTGTCACCTTCCAGCCACCAACCATTTGAAGAGAAAGTTTTATGCAAACCAGGTCTCTGACTGAAAATTTCATTGTAAGAAACAATCCATGATTAATTTTAAATGTTATAGGTGTTGATAAATTGTATAGTCAATTGCTTGATCACACATTGGTTCATTATGAAATATACTTGAGATCAAATAACCAGTGTCAGACAGGTTTATTAATATGGTGAAGTGAAAAGAGTTCTTTATGATACCAGTCTCCTCAAAGCAGTCCCATGCAGCGATGTTACAGTCACCTTATACAGAAGCTATGCTCCCCAAGTTACACAGTTCAGCTGGTATTATTTATATGATTTTACAAGTCACACATTTCTTTAATATTACTAAAATCCAACCCCTCCGTTTGTTCCAGTTTCCTGTCTTGTTCTGTTCCTTCCTTATTTTTGATTTGGATACTAGCATTCCATGATGGTACTTCCCTAGCTGGTAGTAAGACATAGAACAAATGTACCTGGATTTTAACAAGTTTCCTATCTGTTTCTGCCAAATTCTTGCTTCTGCAAATGCAAAGAATTATAGGATACTTAGCATAAATGAACAGGATTATGGCATAGGCCAGTTCAGACTATATCACTGTTCCAATATTTGTGCTTAAGTTTATTGGTGCTTGATGCATACTAACATGTCTATGTAGTGCTGATAATACATATTATATATTTATATACTAGCCAGAATATATTGGTCAACATATTTTATAAATGACCTTCAGTCATTAGAGTGGGATAAACTCTTCATTAAATCACAGAATTAAAAGGAAAATTTACATTAAATCAGTCAGAAAAAACAGCTATAAAAGCACCGCTGAGCCACTGTACATTTAACTCCTTTTAAAGGATCCAAGCAGTACCTTCTTACTCAGTCTCTAGCAGAGCAATGCCACAATGTGTCTGCTTATAAATATGTATTAACTATAACCAAGCTTTTTTGCATAGGACATTTGACTTGATTTTGTCGTTGGAAATGGCTTGAATCTGTAATTATGTTACCATTTACTGTTGTGTAAAACTCCACTTGATACTAATTACACTTAACAATCATAGTGCTTAACATTAATTACACTGGAAGAACTACAGAGCAAAATCCTTTTTCCTCTTTCTCAGTAGATTGGGACCTCTAATAATAGAGCAAAAAGCATTCAATGTCTGAGGCACATTATAGATCAAATTACTTACCACTGATTAGAAATGTCATAGATACGTCTTGCAGTTTTCAGATTCTACTGCACATTTGGTGTTTCATTAGGTAGAGCTGACATTTTGCTTTCTGGCCCCCTTTTTATGATGATGTTGTTTTTCCTGGCACTGTGGCCATGCTTTATAGGCATGTTTGTCCTGAACAGCAGAAATAGGCATTGTGGTTGGGATTTTAACAGATATAATTAGAGGTAAGTATGAGTTATGCATTTTATGTAAACATTTTATATTTTCACTATATTTATTCATAATAGTATTGATGGAAACAAGTACATAAGGAAAACATGCTTTAACTTCAGAGTCTTGTAGCACCTTATAGACTAACAGATCTTAGGGATCATGAGCTTTCGTGGGCTAAGACCCACTTCATCAGATGAATGTTGTGGAGATTTCCACAACATTCATCTGATGAAGTGGGTCTTAGCCCATGAAAGCTCATGATCCCTAAGATCTGTTAGTCTATAAGGTGCTGCAAGACTCTGTCGCTTTTGCAGATCCAGACTAACACAGCTACCCCTCTGATGTTTTAACTTGTACATTACACAGCCCTATTTTCATTGAATTCCCTTTTTTTAGAATAGCTGTGGGTATTTATTATAGATAATACACACAACATTCCACAATGAGTCAAGCAGTCAGAATTCTTGAGTAATCAAATAACCATCAACCATAACACTGACAATCTGAGGACATTTACCAAGATACTCAAGCATACAGTATTTGTATTATCCCTGTTTGAAGCAACGAGTTAACTAAATGTGAGGTTTTGCAGGTTGTTTCCATTAGGAGAAGCTGATGATGGAGTCCAGTGGATGCTTGTTTAATGAAATCCCATTTATTTATAAAGAACTTATAAAGTCCCATTTCCCCAAACACAGCAGAAATTAAACAAGAGATGGTGTCTTTGCTCACAGTTCCAAGACCCTACTGCAGTTGGTACATAACCCAAAATCACTTGCTCTCTCTTAGCTTTTCTCAGGGACATATTCCCAGTGCTTGTCTTGACTGTCCTTGGCTTTGTCAGTGTTTTTCTCTCAGGTTCTCTGTTTTTTGTTGCTTGTATTCCATAGATGCACCATCCTTCATAAGACAATAGCCAGCAAAACCCTTCCACCACCAGGTGCCTTTGTATTGGGTGGTGATGTGCTTGCACTTTGGAGTGGAGGCCACTGTTCTTTCAGCTGGCTGGTTGCATGAAGGAGCTTAACTGTTTCTTACAATTGTTTTAAATAAAAGGAGGAAGTTACTAAACCCAACCCATAACCATATAGCACTTTTAAAATATAAAGATCCCAAGGAGTGATCTGCTGAAATATATCTATCCTACATTTCCTGTTTTAAAATTTTTTGAAGAAGAATCTCCAGAATTAGGAAAAGAAAATGGGAACTCCTACAATGTTTAAAACTTCATATAATCTTCCTACTTCTTTAAGCAATAAAGGCATACAAAACAAGTAATGTGGAGAAGATGGACTGGAGAAACTTTTTAAAAAAAATCTCCTACTAATTGAAAAATGAAGTTGTATGATTTGTATAAAGTATGTAACCAAGGACAAGGAGAAATTCTGTATTGGGTTAAACATATCAATTTGCTAACAGATGCATATATCTATTGCAGTGTTAACGTTTACCAAATTCTAGTAAAACTTCTGTGTTCACTTGGTTGATTTCCTGCCATTTGAGCCAAATCATTAAAGGGATATAAACTGAATGAAACTAAGAGGATAAGGAACTAAAACATGTGGCTAATCTGAAACCAATTTTCTTTGGCAAAAAAACGCCCTCCTGGGAAAAGGGCTACACGTTCGTTCCTAGTATCTAAAGATCTTACTTCAGAATCATGGGCTTTGATGTGGCTGCTTTGTGCCACCAGCAGAGCAATGCAGCTGTTGATTCCATCAGCCTCAGGGGGAATACTGGTTTGGTGTAGACTGATATGCTGCTCTGTCACTCCATTGGGGTGTCCCTAAGAAATGTGGAAAAGTTGGACTGTGGTAAGGAGGAAAGAAAAAAAATGGACCCTGCATAGCTCCAGCAATCCCTGGACAGCATAAAATCCATTTGGGAATATTTAGGAGCTGACATAAATAAGAGTAGCCACCTCAGAAGAAGGGAATGGAAGAACATGTAAGTGGCATATGGCTACATTTACCATCTCCTCATACCTTCTCCTTTTGCCCCTCTGGCTGATCTCAACAACTCAACCAAACTCAAGGATCGGGACTTCTATCTGTGCAGGAAATTATCTATAAGACAGGAGGATGTACATGCAGTGAGGATGCAGTGAGAGGCACTTTGCTGGCCCTCTGAGCATGAGCTAAATCCATGCCAATCCCCTTGGTTCAGACCAAATCAGACTATGCTCCAGTTGCGTTGACCTTATCAGAAATCAGGAGGACACCAGTAGCATGGTCTGCAGGATAAAAAGATTCACTCACGAAATAGAAGTGGGGGAGGGTAGTGAGTAATATTAATACTAAGGAGGATGTTCTATTATTTGCATTGACATTTTACAGCTATATTTCTACAGAATATCCCAGTACAGTGGTTGTCTGTAGTCAAATCAGATTAGTACATTAGTGTATATTTTTGGTACATTGCTTAGAAGTAAAGTGTGTAATTGTGGTATTCTTGTAATCAGACTTCAAATTTAACACCCTGCTGAGAGAAATGGAGAAAAGTTCCTATTTCTGTGCTAGTTTTTCTGGCTGAATACCTTAAATTATTGCCTCATCCATTTTTGCAACCAGAAGGGCTAGAAATTTTCATAAGGAAATGGCTAAATCTTCAAAGTGTGGATTTCCCATTCTGGTGGATTAATATTGGCCCAATATAAAATTCTTTCACTGAAAAAGATTCTACCTCAAATGCTATTTTTCCTTTTAAATTAAAGTCTCATGAATATTTGTACTTACTGAAAAATTTGCATGAGTGTTCACATGGTCGTCTTGAAAACTCTCTTAATTTCCCCTTTTTGAGCATAAAATTCAGTTATCCAATCAGGTAGCAGAAATAATGCCATATGACTTTTAGCCAATCACTCTCCAGAAACAATAATTAATGACTAGTCAAATCAATAGTTGAAGTGAATAGTGAGCATGGCGAAACATGCTAGCATAAAATGTTGCTATGTTGTATAATCAAGCAGATCAATAACAATATTAATCCATTAGCAAATAATTCAACAATAGAAAAAAAAATGGTTAAAAGACTACAAATAGTTCACCCAGGTTAGTCAAACATTTTTGTATGCCCTGTACCTCTATCCATCTTACATTGATACTACATGTACTAACAGCGGTTTCAGAAGAAATAGATGAACAGACAAAATCTCATGACTACTTATTTCCCTAGAGTGAAATTACACATTAAAAGTAGCATTTGGACCCTGGTTTGCTATGTAAGCAGCACTCTGTTAGCCAATATGCAATTAACTAGAATAATGATATATGCAGCTTGATGGGGCCAGATCAGGAATACATTATTCTTAAGTGGATTATGTTGTTAAGCAATGTTATTGTCTCTATTAGAGTACATGATGCTTTATAATTTAATAGGACAAGTTTCCTGTCCTTGGTACAAATTAAGGGTGAAATACTATAAACACTTTGTATATAACTTTACTCTCACAAGTAAAGCTATTCACATGCATAAGCATTAGCAGGATGCAACCCTAAATGTGCTATTAAGTGCAGTACAATTAGGGTTGGTGAAACTGATTAAAAAAAGAAGAGCGAGCAATGGGGATTTCACCAGTGTTTTTTACATTTACATTTTTACATTTTCCATCTTCACTTTTTCCTAAATGGCATGAGCTTAGCCCTGTAGAACCAACTCTGGATAATATTTGTTTCCTTACTGGCAATTTGTCCCCAGATTATTGAGTTCAGCTGTACTCTCTTCAGTGGAAAAGATGGCAAATCAAATGCAAGTCTAAGACTATATCTACACTCCCACTTATGTTAGTATAACTTATGTCACTCGGGGTGTGAATAAGCCACCCCTTGGAACAACATAAGTTACACCGACATAAACACCAGTGTGGATAGTGCTATGCTGGCAGGAGAGCCTCTCCCACTGCCATAGCTACTGCCACCTGTTGGGGGTGGATTAATTAAATAGGCTGGAGAACTCCCTCCCATCAGCTTAGAGTGGTTACACTAGAGAGCTTATAGGTGCAGATGCACTGGTGGAGCTATGCCTCTGTAAGCTGTCTAGTGTAGCCTTAGCTTAAGTATGCAGCCATACCACCTGGGTACAAAATCCTGCCAGATTGTTCATTCTAAACAGAGTGTATCTGGATTAATTCTCCTTTGGGAAACCTCCAAGGTAACTCCTCCTCTCTCTCCCTCTGTTCAGCTTTCTCCTCTCCCTCACTCTGCATAACTCAGCTTCCTTTCCCACTGTCCCCATTTCTCCTCTACTCAGTGTGCCATGGCCTTTGAGTGCCAGGCACCGGATCAGTTGCAGAACCTATGCCCTGGTTCCATGCATAGTGAAAACCACACTTCATGGAGTCACGCCCTGTTGTAGGGATTCTCAACCTTTTTCTTTCAGGACCTTCCCCTCCACAGTCTATAAAAATTCCACAGCGCATCTGTGCCACAGCAACTGTTTTTCTGCATATAAAAGCCAGGGCCAGCAGTAGGGGATAGCAAGCATTGCAATTGCCATGTGAGGTACATTGTGTATATGGTAAGAAGGCCTGGGCCCCCATGACTCGAATTTCAGCTTTGCTTGGCTGACCCCGTGAAACCTGTTCACGGTCCCCCAGGGAACCTCGGATCCCGGTTGAGAAGTGCTTCCTTATTCAGTTACATTGCAAGAACCTCTGTTTCATGAATTTGCTGCTAATATCAATTGATCCTCTCACAAAGCACTGAGGTGGTTGTTACAGGTTGCAGATCATGCCCCCGTCCATCTCTAGGTACATGTAGTTTGGTAGTTGCACTAGCATCTCACTCTTGTCCTCTTCTAACTCTATCAGCAACTTAAACTTCCCAGCATCTCCCTTGGTCATCATTCGTGTGTATAAAGCTTCTAACTCTATCATGTCTGTTCGAAGGAAGGTCACCAGCTCGACTCTAGAAAGCCAAAAAGACTGCCATGCTCTCTGATCCTGTCACACCCTTTCCCCACCCTTTGCTTCCAGAATTCTTTGGAAGTAAAATCGATTTATTCATGTCTGAATATTGGTGACATCATAGCAGAATTTTCAAAAGCCTTTTTGATCCATCTCTAGCTTTGAACACTCAGCAGACTATCTATCCATCTCCTCACTGGTCATGCCCTACTACAGTGGATCACCACCATTCCTTCCACAATAACTTTCTTGAGGTTATTTCCATCTCTACAACTGGTGTGACCAAAGCTCATAAGTTTGTGATTTCCGTTGATTTCTGAAGGTTGGATTTGCTTCTCTCCAATAACAGAAACTGGTATCAAAATCTCAGTGTCAAGCCTTAGATGCTACAGGAAGTTATTTGCAATTCAGTAGGTGACCATCCTTTATAATAATATAACATTCTATTATGACCCAGTATAGCTTTAGGGGACTTGCTGCTACTTAGGTGTAATCTTTTGGATGAGACATAAAACCATATCTCATAGTACTTTTTGTAAGATTTGTGTGTTAACTTCCGTGTCCCGGCAAACTCATGTAATTACACACTGCCTCTACCACCACCTTTCCACTTGGCATTTTCACTTCCTGTCCTAGGACAGAGCTGCCTTCAAAGCTTAAATAGGATACCACCCCAGAGGTAGCTGCCTTTCAGTAGCGTATATCCTTTACTTCATATGATAATTAGTGCCTACCGTCTGTTGATTTCAAACCATTTTAATATCACAAGTGCAAAGTTTAATCAATAAAATTTTGGTTGGTTTTTTGTTTTTGTTTTTTTACTGAATAAAAAAAGCAGCAAAAACCAAAAGCTCACTGACCATGTTTGTACTGCTTATGTTACCTTGAACTACAGAAAGGCTGAGATAAAGAATATTTTGCACAGGCGATAGCAAGCCTATGTCATTGGATCAAAGGTTCAATTTTTACCCATAGAGATTAGATAATTCCTCTTATTTTAAAAATTTAATCATACTAGTGTTTCAAAGGTGGATATATAAATGAAGGCTCATTACAACCAAGTGCATGCAGGGTCACTGAGATCCTGTCTGCTTAAAAATTAGTGAGAGGAAAATGAAACCGTTAATAGAATATCCATCACTTTGATGAAACTGTTGATTGAAATTCACCCTCACATATAACCTATTTGTAATTTCTCTCAACCAATGTATAGTAATGGGGTCTTGCTACTTCCTTATCAGTGTACAATGGTAGCAGGGAATGTTTCAAATTCAAAATCATTTTGCAAGTGTGGTTTAGAAAACAAACCTGAGTAGTTGTGTATATATATATCAAAATTAATTGTTTTTATATGCTGAATATTTTAATATTAATCTTTTATATGAAAAGCAGGAGCATTTTGTTTACCTCTGAGTAATATCAACATGCTGAGTTTATTAGGAATAACCCAGTGTGAGTTATATTCCCTGCTATGCAGGAGTTTAGGATTTTCTCTCTAAGCACTAGGATTAGGTCTGAGCAAGAATTCCCAGTCAGATTAATTGAGCTCTCACATAAGCCCAAATTCTGCACTGATATCACAACTCATGCTCTCTTATGGAACGCAACGGGTGTAGCTCTGTTAGCACACTTTGCACTGTATTTTGTAGGAGAAGAATAATTTTCTTTTAGTGCTAATTATTGTACATCATATTCCTCTTTCAAACATCTGCAAGTGCTGTGCAAAGTGGTCAAAAGTTTTTTTTTCCCCATTTTACAGGTAAGAAAATGTAGCCCATAAGGTTAAGTTGTTCAAGATCACTAACCAAATGAATGATCACTAAATGAAAAAATGCTGATTTTGATATAAGCTATGTAGAATGTCAATGGATAGGTTTTGCTTCACAAAATCCAAATGTGGGTTGGTTTGAATCCAGATCACATTTTACTCAAACACCATAGTTCAGGTTCTGATAAATGTTTCCAATTTTTGGTACATCTCTAAATAGAGCTTTTGACTTTTTAATGTCTTCCAGGAAAAATGGCTTCCAGTAGCTTGAAGCAAAAGTGTTTCTACTTCCTTTGCTATTTTTGATTTTAGTCTAAGTGTTGCAAATAATAAACTGAAGGAGAAGTCTCTTGATAGGTGACAGGATCCAGATGAATGGGGAACTCTTCTTGAATTAGCCTAATGAAGCTAATTAGCCTAAATGGAAGCTCATGTTGGTATCAATGACAAAGATTACCAAGTACAGAGAAATGAGTATCAGAGATTCTTTCCCAAGTCTTAAACACTGGGATAGTCCAAAGCACATTCCTGTCTCCATCTACATCACTACATAGCCTTTGTTATGGAGACTTCCCTTGGTGGTAGCTTGGAATTGATTAGGGGGTGCCGACCCATCTTATAGGTTTTGGGGAGGCAGGAATATACCAGAAATCACCCCGATACTTTTTCAGTATCAGTCAATCCATAACAATCTCCTTGCTCAGCGAATACACAGCCCCAGTTAACCCCAGCATTACACCCTCTGGGTTATCCACGTTTGCAGGGCAGTACAGGCTTACTGGGCAACAGACCTTGTCTGCGTCCTGCACCTGTCCTCTTGGCCAGAGCTCACACTCTCAAACTACAGGAGTCCATGCTGTTCCTTCTCCAATCCTGCCAGCTCTCTAGCCAACCCAAGTTATGTAGGGTGGGAGGCTATCCTTCCCCTCCCCAACCAATCAAGCTTCCAGGGTCATGGCCAGCTTTCACACCACTTCTGCTGATCTGTGGAGAGGGGCCTCACACGTCCAACACGAGGGATACCATTAGTCCCATATTTTATAGTTGACAATTCATAGGATGGTGGGGGGGATATATTTCTTGTATCATGCTGAATTTCCCAATCTAGTATGGAATGGTGCAGAGAGATAAAACAACCGTAGACAGTAAGTCTTCTGAAAGAACAAGGCTCAGGTCTATAGCCCACATCATGTCCAGCATTCCAAACAGGCTCTGGATTGTTCTAAGCTCTAATTTATACTATAAAAAAAACTCAACCTGTCTTTAGATACTGATTTACTAGAATGATTTCCTGTTCAAAGAAGCAGAATTCCCTTATTATGTGTTTAGGTATGCAAAGCATACTCAAACTAAGCAAGGAAGATGAAATTTTGGGCATGGGAAAAATGTAATAAAGATTGATTATGGAACTGATTAACTATTTATTGCATCACAGGGTAACATTGCTCTAGTTTTACTAAAAGACAGTCTGTATTTAGTCTTAGCAGCTCACAAAGAGACCACATGAAATTTCTATTCATTTTGCAATATTGTGAGCTCACAACTCTACAATAATTTTTAAAACATTTTTGTATGTTTATTTTAAGACCAGAAGTGCATCTTTCCTATATGTTCCACATAAAATAGTTTAGTTTTATATACAAAGATTCAACTTAGGCTGGTGCACATGGGTTTTTTACCTAGACCTGTAAACACTGCTAAAGTAGAGATAGCAAAGACCTACTACAGAAGCATTTCCATCTCTCTGAAAATGCAGGATTGTCTCCTTTGGTGCACTTCTGAATGCTTTATGCTTTAATAGCGCTCATCAGTTGAGTTTCTTCTGCTGTTAGCTGGTAGTCTATTGCTCAGCCCAACAGTTCACAGTTGGGAAATCAATCTAAATTTTCCCATCTTCATTTTCTCTCATTACTCCTAGTTATACTCCATGTGCCTCCTTCAGTATTTCCTCTCCCTTCTTAGCTTTTTGACCCTTCAAATACACATCAACAGTTGTAGTGTCCTCACCCCTTAGCAATCACTTAGCTAAACCAGGCTGTAGATAGTTAGCTATTTTGAATCTTCTCATAAATTTATCCAGCCATCACCATACTACTTTCAAATCCTTTCCTCTAAACTGTTTACATCTTTCTGGTTCTGAGGTCAGTGGTATCACAGAGCTATGTGAAATATTATTCCAACTGAACTCTCACCAGACCTAGATAGAGAGGGGTTTTCTTCCTGCTCCATGACATGATGTCTCTGCATATGCAGCATATCGCATCAGCCCTTTTTCCCTGACCTATTACATTATAAGCATATCTAATGCTACCAGCTCTCAAGTCTCTTACATGCCACATCTGCTTCCCCGGTTCTTTCCTCTCACTCACTCTCTTATATTGGGGGGTTCCTTTTCCAAGATTAATCTCTTTGTGTTCTGCCCAGATTTCTACTCTCTAGGTCCTCTTTATATTTTCCTATACTCACTGGTGATCTCATCTCATCCCACTTTAATACTGGTTGCATATTTCATTCTATCTGCTGGAGTAGCTCGACCAACAAGAGTTTGTTTCACAAAAAATCACTTCTTTGAAATTTTGTTTCCTCCAAATAGTGAGAAAAGGCAAAATTTTGAAATTTTTCACAGAACCAAAATTCTCCTTCCTGCCCTCTCAAAAAAAAAATCCATCATGAAAACTTTTGAACATGAAATATATCAAAGTGTCCAAATTAAATGTTTCAACCTTTTTCAGTCTGGAACAGGAAATAACTCAGTGGCTACTTTGATTTGAATTTTCACTGCATCATTCAGGGCAAGGAAGGAATGGGAGAGGGACGTTTGGATCTCTCTTGGCCGGGGAAGGAACAAACCCTCAATAAACCCAAGAATGGGTGGTGAAGGAGGGAGGGCAAGAGGGCTCGGGGACAGGGCTGGGGGAGAGGTCCCTACAATGTTCCCAAATACATGCCCACTGTGCTATAATCCAGGAGCACTTCAGTGTGGGGCTACCTGCCACCCCGATAGACCAGGGCAGAGAGTCAGGGACCATAGCTTTGTGATCACATCTTAAGCAGTGGTACCCAGAGGTGGACAAACTTTTTGGCCTGAGGGTCACAACTGGGTGGGGAAATTGTATGGAGGGCCATAAATGTAGGGGTGGGGCAGGAGGTTGGGGTGCAGGACAGGAGGTTGGGGTGCGGGAGGGAGTGTGGAGTGTGAAAGGGGTGCAATGTGCAGGAAGGGGCTCAGCGCAAGGGTTGGGGTACAGGAGGGAGCGGGGCACAGGAAGGGGCTCAGGGCAAGGGTCAGAGTGCAGGAAGGGTGTGGGGTGCGTCAAGGGGTTGGGGGCTCAGGGCAGGGGGTTGAGTGCAGGAGGGGATGCAGAATACAGGTGAGGGCTCAGGGTAGGGGGTTGGAGTTCAGGAGGGGTGAGACAGAGGGTTAAAGGGCTCAGGGAAGGGAAGCAGGTGCAGGAGAGGTTTGGAGTGTGGGCTCCAGGGTGGAAGAGGCATGCAGAGGGGCTAAGGCAGGCTCCCTGCCTACCCTGACCCCTTACCACTCCCGGAAGTGGCCAGCATGTCTGGCAGTGGCTCCTGGGGAGGGGCGCAGGTGGCTGTGCCATTCACTGCCCTTGCCTGCAGGTTCCACCCCCGAAGCTCCCATTGGTCATGGTTCCCCGTTCCCCCATTCCCAGACAATGGGAGCAGCGGGGAGGCAAGGGCAGTGCTTGGATCCCCCTGCCCCTCCCCACCCCCAAGGGCCACAAGGATGTGGTGCCAGCCACTTCCAGGAGCGGCGCGGGACCAAGGCAGGCAGGGAGCACGCCTTAGTCCTCCTTCACCATGGGACTGGCAATCCCCTGGGCTGGACTGAAAGCCCTAATGGGCCAGATCCAGTCCACAGGCTGTAGTTTTCCCTCCCCCGGTCTACACTGCAATTAAACATTTGCATTTGGACCCTGTCAGCTGATTAGGGTTCACAGGGCTCAGGCTATGGGGCTGTTTAATTGGAGTAAAGACACTGGAGCCGTGAGGGGGGAAGGTCCTAGACCTCAGGCTACAGCTTCAACTCCAGCCTGCACATCTATACCACAATTAAACAGCTCTGTAAGTCTGAGCCTGGCAGTGTAGGGGGTTGGAGTGCAGGAGGGGTGAGGCAGAGGGTTAGAGGGCTCAGGGAAGGGATGCAGGTGCAGGAGAGGTTTGGAGTGTGGAACAGGATGTTGATTAGTTTCTTTGTGAGAAGGCCCAATGGGAGGGTGACAGATAGAGGCCTGAGTTCATGGATGCAGACTGCTAGCACTGTTGCTTTCTGCTCACAGTGGCATTCCATCATGCAAAAGGTAGAGTCCCACTTTGGGACCATCTGCTGGTTGCAATTTGAGTGACTTCTGCACCTCTTTAAGGTCACTCCGCACTCCACAAGACTGACTGTAGAGCTTCCTGGCCATTGACAGATGTATTTGTACCTCAGCATCCCCCTCCAAAAATTTCCTGTCAGAGTGAGGCAGAGAGCGAGGCAAGGGAAGGGTGGGAAGCTAACATCATGCTCTCCCTTTGTCTCATGCCATAAAGCCTGCAGAGAGATTGGGGGGCCTTGACCATACACATATATGACATGCAGTTTGTCCAAGCTGTTCCAGGAGTTCTGCTGTTATCCAGACCTAGACATAGATGTGGGTGTACATGTTCCCAGTGCTGCTGCTCTGAGAGGGCCATAACAGAGATGTAGTGAGGACTAGAGGTCAGACAACAACATGTCAGTGGCACCCTCCCACCTTCAGAGTTACCCAAGCCATGTCATACTGCGCTTCTGAACACAGCACCACACAGATCTAGCACTGCCCTTTATACTCAAGTGGAGCAGCAAGAGATCTGCCACCTGGGGCAACTGCCGCCACAAAGCATCTGAAGCCCTGACTATCCATCAATCCCACAACTTCCTATTCTGCTAAAAAGCTGCTCAAGGCTTTCACTTAACAAGCTCCTGCCCTAATCAATCATACTGACTGTCTTACTGTGTCCTTCCCATAGGACACAGACTCAGTTTTCAAGAGAGGCTAGCAGGACTGCTTCTGCTCTCTCCTAAAGATCGCAGGGTCCTTCATAGTTGGCAACCCAGTACAGCTGAGGCTGCCAAGCCTTTGTTTTCATCTCCCTAGACAACTTGGCACATACATGCATTTACTTGGAGAAAATTAGATCTTGCTTTCAGCTTCTAGTCCTTGACCCTCATGCCTCCCTTTGCTTCAAGGTATTTCTTCAACATCAGGGCAAGCAAAGTGCTGTCTTCCATCTCAGGCTTCCTCCACTAATTGCAGCTCCTGCCCACACTTACAGCCCGGGGTCACAATTCTTCTCATTGCCCTACCATGCTAGCACTCCTTAGTCATTTCCAAGGAAGTGCATACTCTCATGCTGACAAATGCTCTTGTTTCCTTAGGTTGCCCATAGGAGATTTGTTTTAATCTCGGGTCTATTTTAGTAGCAGTTTTGCAAAAACTCCTTCACTGCCTCTCTCTGCAGTTACCACAGCAGAGGTATAACACACACAATTTTGAAGAAAGCAAATCTGCCTGCTGATAGCAATATTTAGTATTCTCTTCACCTCTGAAATAGGTGCCTTTACTCCCATAGATAATTCACTTTAAGGCAGATAAGGCCACATCTGGTAGCTACAGTTAAGCCTTCACTACATCTCTGAGTGTGCACCTTGATTCTGCCTTGCTGTGATATCTGTGTAATTCCAGTACTGGGCTTTCCAGAAAAGAGAGTGCCAAGTGTACTTTGTGCATTAGAGTCCATTAAGTTCATTTTCACTTGTGTTCAAACTTGGGTTACTCTCCAGAGATTGAAAAGCTAGCGATCAGTATCACTGTAAGTAGTAATAGTTATTGATGGTACTGGAACAAAGAAAAGGGAGCTATCTGAGGAGAAAGAGAAATCTTCCAAACCAGAAGAAGGAAACAGCAGTTATTTTATATGAAAGAAATACAGTACAACAGGGAATTGAAAAGTGTATTTTTATTCAGCCATATAAGGGGAGAAATAACAGAAGCAGAGATAAAAGAAAAGTCCTAGTGATAGTGGGTAGGAACTCAAGAGGAAATGATGTCTGTAAAAAGACTTTTCTAAAGAATTAGGTTGTTATTTATACTTGTCCTTGTAATTCAGGGAAACTACACCTGTATTTCCCCTCCGTGGGCCAGCAAGGGTACCCACTCTAGGCTCTCAGCTCTGGGTAGAGACCTGAGTCTCTCTCTGTCCTGACTGAGTTGTTTTTTTTCTTCAGGATGCATAGTTCTTTGCCTATGCTGCAATATTCCCAGCAAGCCAGACAGCCTGAACAAGCCACCATCTGTGCTTTGCTTTCTCTCCCAAGGCTATGAACATCATAACTGACAGCAATTATGTTACCACACAGCCCTTTATAAACCTGAAAAAATATTCTAAGGTGAAAGCATCAGAGAAAATAATATTACAAACAATAAGAGTTGCTACACGCATGCTCAACGTTCACCAGAGGTCACCCATCAGTCTTAGGGAGCCTCAATAGGCCAGAGTCCTTCCAAACCCTCTCAAGAAGGACAGGGCCCTCCCTCTTGGGACAGAAGGCCCTCTCTGTTTGCTGGATCAGAAAGAAGGCCCTGAGTTTAAACACAGGCTGTTTATCCAAAAGAACTTTCTGTGTCTGTTGGTCTCTGGAGAATCCAGTTTGAACTAGTATATGCAGGCTTCTCCAGGTGATGGCACTTTTCTGGAGGTGTTCCAACCTGAGTGAATTTGCTTAGCCATCTCCCCCTGTTCTTAGTTCCTAGAAGAACTGTGGTCACTGTCTGCCAGGGACTTATATACACTCCCTGACCCACAATGATACATAAACTTAAAACAGTGAGATCTCCCGAAGATATGTCAGGAAATTGGCATATCTGCCACACTTGTCCCATAATCTAATGAGCTAGCCAAGCTGTTTCTAGCAGAGAGGACTTAAAAAAAATATATATCACATTGGCACTCCCTGCCCCTTTCACTTTTAAAAATAAATCCAGGTCTCAAAAGCACAAAGCACAACTAGAGGGGTTATTTTTGTTTGTTTGTTTCAAAGTTGCTCAAAATATATAGTTTCTCTAGAAAAGAGCTGTTTGTGATAAGGTGTTTACTACACACAGCTGGTGAAAGGGTTAATGTGGACCTGATTTCTTTTAGTAAAACTCTTCATACACTTTACATAAAAAGAACTTGAATCACACACCCACACAAAGGCACCTACTTCCAACCAGCCAAAGCAGCCCTCAGGCTTATAAAGTTGTTATAAAATACACAAATAAGCACAAATTTCACAGATATCCATAGCAAGTATAGCAAAACAGAATAAACCATCATCCCATCACTAGTGTTGCTAACTGTGATACCCCTAACTGTCCCTTCCAGAGGAAACTTAAGTCAGGGAATAAATACAAAACAATCCCAGTGGAACATTGCCCCACTCCAGACTGTATACCAGGGATCGGCAACCTTTGGTACATGGCCCGTCAGGGAAATCTGCTGACGGACTGAGACTGTTTGTTTACCTGCAGCTTCGGCCTATCTCAGCTCCCACTGGCCACGATTCACCATTCCAGGCCAATGGGGACTGCAGGAGGAAGCCTGCCAATGGATTTCCCTGACAGGCCCCGTGCCGGATAGTTCTCCACCACTGGCATACATTTTCCCCACATCTATCCCTCCTTTGATTTTACCTGGAACAGATCATCCCACACACTATGCACCACATCCACAGTGTGATCCAAGTGATCATGCAAGTTCCCAGAGCTACTTCATTCCTTGCCTTCCATAAAAACAAGAATATAACTATACCAATCAAAAATAAAGTTTCCCCATTCCACTGCTGAGAAGTGTTAATCACAAGAAGTCTCCCCTGTACTGCGGCTTCTTGCTACCAGCTCTCCTCAAGGGAGACCAGCATCCCATTCCCTCATGAATCCTGACCCACACTGGGCTGAATATTGCCATTGCTACCCCTGGTCTGAGGTGATCTGAATGAGCAGCGTGAGGAAGATGCTTTATGACCTTCAAGAAGGTTCCTCCTACTACTCTGTATCCCAGCCCTGCCCTGCTTCATCCCAGCTGCCTTCCCTGAGGGCAGTGGGTCATATAGGAGCTGAGTCCATGACTTTTGTTGCCTCAGCTGAGATTCCAATATATACTGAACATAAAAATGAACAGATAAATACTTCAGGTTGCCAGAGCCCCAACCCGCCATGTTCATTGGACCTACATATTAAGGCTCTTTTAAAGGTATAATAGGCCTTTCCCTACAAACTCACAAAAAACAGTCCCACTATCTTCCTTGTAATTTGTCTGATGATGGAAGATACAACTACCTCAAGTGGAAGACAACAGCAAACAGACACGGACCTAAAACCTCACCCTTTCCATTCTCCTCAACCTGCTCCGCCTTTTCATAGTTCCAACTCCCCATCAAGCACCCTACAGAAGTCCACCCCTAATATTTTAAGCTTCCCCTCATCCTGCACCTTCTGGAGTTTTTGTAGACGGGAAAGACTGGCCTATCATTCCCACCCAGCCACACTGCCTTGGTCTTACAAAGATTGAGTTGGGCCCCTAAGGCTCTCCCACTCATTGGCTCCTGTCAATCCAAATTGGATCATGGTATACGTGTACGAACTCTAATCAGGTTCCTACTGGATCCTATGACAAGCTCAATTCAGGAGTGACATAGCTTGCTGCAAATTTCATAGATCCATGTGTTGCGTGAATTGGAGTCCAAGATTACAGCATGCTGCTTTCTTCTTTTTCACTTTGTTTCCATCCTGTGAATTACAGCTGCTTCATGTTGAGCTGCACCCAGTGCCAGATATTCCATCCAGTTTGGACAGGATTCTGTGCTCTCCTCTCAGCTTTCTACACTGATGTTGAACAACTTCATATCATTTTTGCATAGGCTGTGGTATCACCATAAAGAGCAACTCTGCTTTCTAGAGTCATCCCAAATCTCACTGTATAAAATATTCATTGGGACATGGTCTCCTTCCATTCTCCTGACATGACAAAGCCATTGCAACCTCCTTCTCTTGATAGGAGTTTCTAAGTGCATCAGTCCAGTGCATTCCAGCACTGCTGTGTTCGCATTTTTAGTTCCAACTGTTGCATTTAAATTTGTTTTTAGGTGATATCCATCTCCCCTTACGCCCCTGTGCTTGCATCCTGATCACAGGTAACAGAGCAGTGGGGAAAGCAGCCTCTGCAGGTCTGCTACTCTCTTTTCTGTACAGGTATAGGGCTAGAGTAAAGTAGTCCTCTCATCCTGCCTTTCCCCCCCTCAAACAAAAAGATGAGGGGGGACTAGGTATGCTGAGTCAAGATCTTGCGCTGTGTCTGCCCTGGGGCAGCAAAACCATCTGCAGCCCCTTGCTAATGACTTGTGAAAAAGCTACAGTTTAGCCCATAAGATGTAATTATAAAAGCTCAGTTTCTAGTAGCACCCTTGGAGCAAGTTGAAGAGAGAATTTTTCTCCCACCAAACCCATTACACCTCATACTCCACAAAACTCCCCTCATCCTCTAGGAGACTCCTCAGTGTACATCCTTAAGCTATGTAATGAGAATAAGATTTGGCCCATAGGTGCAGGTTGTTAGACCTATAAAGAGAGCAGAAGGGTGGGAGAAAACCATGCTGAAGAAAAAAAATATGCTAGAACCTCATAATAAATGTTGCCCATAACTGTCTAATCTTTTTTCTTCATCCTTCCCTTTTGCTATCAACATTTTTGCAGAGAGACTGCTGTTCAATACAGTACCAGAGAAAGGGGTTAGATAGTAGAACAATATATTTTGCATAAGAAGAAAGTGCACTGTGGCCCTTTTCATGTACAGAACACTTCACATATGATAGAAGAGGGACTGAATTTTCAAATTAAACTTCATATAGCAACAGTGCAAGCCTCCTTTTGTTGTCCTGTCCACATGCCTTGCTTTGGACCAGGTGGGACCACCTGCATGAACCAATCAGGTAATTCATTAACCACAACACTGGTTCCTTGTTGACTCTGTGGAGACGGACTAACAGGATGTTGTAGCAGGGTGATCACCCCACTCCGGTAGAACAGGGGTTAAAAGGAGCCCTGGAGAGGGCTGGGGCTAGGAAAAGCAGATTGGAGTAACAGCCACAGCTGTGGCCAGCTAAATTAGGGCCCAGCTGGCCCTTATAAGAGGGCTTGGAGCCAGGAACTCTCTCTCTAGCAGTGGGGAGAGAAGGACCTAGCTGCTGGAAGCAAGGTACCTGCAGTGGAGCAGTGCTGGGGAAGGGCAAAGGGAGCTGGGGAGCTCCAGCCTGGAAAACCCCCAGGCTGCAGGCCTTGTTTAAGGCCAAAAGGTACTGGGGCTGCAGAGGGGCAGCCCAAGGATAGGCAAAGGCAGCAGGTCCTACCCCTTGCCAATGATGAGTGGCCATTACAGATTGCAGTCTGCCCCAGTGAATGGGGGCTAGATGATGACTGGCAGTAGCCACTGAGGTGAGGTGAGATTAGAGGGTTGGGGGTTCCCCTGGGAGGAGAAACCCAGAGATTGGGGGCACTGTTGAGGACAGAACCCCAGGGTAAGAGGCACCAGGGTCTGGGAGGGATATGGGGGCCACTGGCAGGCGAGACACCAGCCTGCAGAGGTTGCTGTGAGTGCTGGAGAGCTAATTCCTGGACGACCAGCTGAGGTGCTGCGCCGGTGAGTCTCAACATCACTATAGACGTCAATAAGGATGTCATTTGTGGAGATACCTTATATTAATCCTTGGAATCGGCCTGAAATCACCAGACCATTTCTCATAGGCTACTGTACTAACTTTTAATGATAGTGGCCCAAGTTACCTGCTGCTGAAGTTCATCTAGATGACTAAGATTTATATCTGTCTGAATTGAAAGTTATTTGATAGCAGCAGAAAGAGAAGAAAAGAAATTAGACTCCATTTCCAATCTTTGAAAGAAGGGGATTTCAATTGGCCATCAGTAGCCAAGGTCAGTACTTCTAAATTTCCCTTGGCAATAATAACACTTTCTCTGGAAACATAAGTGATATTGTGGGGGTGGAAAGGTAATATGTGGAATCTTAGAAGTTTCATAAAGCTCTGAAACATTCAACTGTTGAAGCTCTGGAAGGAAGTGAGTTTCACTTTCACTCTGGTTGCCATTTGGATATGGAGTGGATTTTCTCTATCTTGGAGTGTGTGTTCTCAGCTTTCTTGATTTACTTGAATTATTTATAATAAGAAGCCCAAAACACTAACGTCTCTGTGGGAGGGAAGTTCTTTGCAATGCCAATCTCAAACATTCTAAGAGCATTTACTTCCTTGTCCCAGAAAGCCACATTTAGTCTCCTTGCTGAGCTCCAGTGTGTAGGAAGAACATGAGGAAACAAGAGAAGACAAACGTCTGGTGATGGGATGTGTATGAGAGCCTGGGTGAGTAGGATGCTGGAGACACAGCTTAGAAGTGTTGCATTTTACATTTCTCTGAAGGCCTACTGAAACTAAATACAAGACCCCACGTAATTCTGCTTGAAGGCACATCCACCCTTTGAGCTGGGGATGCATTAGCTCGCATTGAGTTAGCATGCTAAAATACATGTAGCCATGGCAGCACAAGTAGTAGCAGGAGCTAGCTGATCCAAGTGTGTGCCTGTAGATATGTACTTAAGCTGGCTAACTATGGCTACATTCTATTTTTAGTGCACTTGAGCTTCAGAGCCCTTTAGTCTCCATGAGCTGGAAATCATGCCCCCAACTTGAAGTGTAGACATACCCTGAGCGGTTCTGGTCTGGAAACATAATAACGTGCTCTTGTAGACCACTTCTCATCAGTAGAGCTAAAGAACAGCTTACAAACAAGCTGGAATACATGGAACACAACCCACCATTGCATTCTGGCTCTGGAAATCTTTCTCCCATACAGGTAAAGCTCTGCCCTCACAGGGCAGCAGAATCCCTTATTCCACTTGCTGGGCACCCTCTCCCCACAAATGTTGGACAGATGTGGCAGGGGCTGGGTGCTCCCCAACTGGAGGCTCTGAGAATCGGACACCACCTATCCTGCACACCAAACCAGCTGCCCTGCATGGACAGAAAGGCCCAACTGAAGGGGACTCAGATCAGCTCCATTCCATGGACCACACACTACGTTGATCTTTGGGGATGGGGGCTAGTTTGTGTTTCTTGGTTCCTGATTTATGGAGCTGGCATGGGGTCTTGACGAGGGTGGAGGGTTCCATCCAATGTAGGCCTCCTTCCTCTGGTGCTGGTACTTTCTTACATCTGAGGGGTGGGGGTACCGCAGAGCTGTGCTGCCCTTCTTCCATCCTGGTGGCAGAGACAGAGAGAGATCCCTCTGACCTTGGTGCACCCCACAAGGGGCAGCTTGACCACACCTCCTAGTTGTGTGCTCCCACTTAATGCAGATGTAGCTGTTGGGCAGGTGGGGTGGGCAGCAGGTGCCCTGCAACTGGAGATTCAGAGGCCATATGCCCCATGGCCTGCATGTAGAGGATCACCTGCCCCACATGGAGAGGAAGACAAATACACACCCAAACACAATGCAGAATACACTGAGTAGTCTCTACCTGGGTTCCAGGTTCATTTGTAAACACACAGGGATAGGGTGAGTGCAAAAGCTCTCTTTTTTTAATGTTCCATTGCTGGGACACTGATTGGGAAAGGTTAAATCTAACCTCACAGTGTCTAAATCGAAAGTGAAAACTGATTCATTTGAATTCTGAAAAGGTGATTTGAAAAGGGAAAATGTAACTCACTACTGAAATATGTGTGCAGTGCCCTCACTAACCAGTCCATGGGGAGCATTCAGCACGGACACTTATTTAATTTAGCTTTGTAAAAAGTTCTTAATGTTTCTCATGAAGTCCTTTAGCCAGATCCACACTGACTACTGATGCTAATGCCAGCTATGGAATCTTTGTAGCAGTGTGTCACTTCATGTGGCCTCAGCTTGGTGGTGGTTTTTTTCCATATATGATGTGGCTTTCAAAGTTTATATTTATAAAAATACATAGTTCTTCTTCAGCCCCTAGAATCCAATTACTCTACATATGAGGTTTCCAGGAGACCTGATATCCTAAGAATGGGGCAGAACTAACTCTAGCAGTTCTGCCTTGCATGTTGTTCACCTCCTACTAAAGCTTCTTGCAACTGACAAATATCACTTTAATAGAATCTGCTATTCAATCCAAAATCTAGACCATTTGAATTTTCACTCTATTAAAAAATGTAGAGATCTTTTTATTGAAGGTCAGAAGGCCACAACCAAACAGAGTAATGTTTACATCATAGGCTACACAGAACTACAAGAAAATGGCCAGAAAATATATAATTATTCAGGAAATAGCACATGATGATTTGCCAGGTTGCAGCTCTAGAAAACCAATGCATAACAAAGCATATTCCCAGTTTAGAGCTTTCTACCATAGAGTGGTTCTCATAGGTATTCATGCCAATCACAATAGTATCTGAGCACCTCCCAACTTAACAGGTGAGCATAGCGAGGTCACTAGGGGACTTCATGGAATCCTCAATGCTTCAGTCTTCCTTGATTGTAGAGAGACAAGGTGGGTGTGGTAATATCTTTTATTGAACTTAAGTCTCAGCTTATTTTGGGGTGCTATAGTTTATAACTTAGACTCACTTTAAGGTACAGATTTAGTATCTGCACAGTAGAATTTATTTTTCAGGGGGTTGTTTGTTTTTTCCGTGACACTGTTAAAATAGGCTGTGATCAGACATATGTTCAGTGGTGCCTTTAAACTAATAGCTTGATGGCACCAAATGCTGAAACCTGAGGCTCCAATCTTGCAGACACATGCATCATTATAGATCCTTAAAGCCACACAGAGGTCCCATTAAGTCAACTCCATGAGTCATAGTCTGATCTCCTGTATTTCACAGACCACCAATGCCACCTAGCATCTGCGCACTAAACCCCACAATGGAAATGAAACCAAAGAAAGACAGACCCACAGAAGACTAGACTATCAGGTACCACAGGCAGAGAGAATAGAAGGGACCAGGTGCACCAGTGCTCAAGGCCCCTACAATGGCAGAGAAATGATTAAACAAGAGGGTGGAGGGGACCAAATCGGCACCATCTATTTGCAGGACCAGGACATTAGCCTGGTGGCATTGAGTGCAGTTCTTGCCTCGTATAAGCTCTGTAAAACAACAGGCTCCAGATTTTCTTTTCATTTTAAAAAAAAAACCCAGGGCATTTAATGTGACTTTAATTGTATTTTTAAAATTTAAAGGAGAGTAAATCAAGCTCTCAAGAGTCAGAAAATTCCAACTGATGGTTTCTTAACTCAGTCACCTTACACAGCTATGTATCAGTTTGTATTATTATTTTCCATGCTAACTAATACATTATAATTTATATTTGTAGTTCATATTTTCCCCCAGAAGTACAGGGAGCAACATAGCTGTGTTAATGGTGTGGGATTGAATTCATCCTATTTCGTGATTTATTAGTTCTTTACTGTGTGCTTTTGCATGTTTTTTTTTAATTTGATTCTATTCAAACTAGATTGGATGAGGCTTTAGTTTAGAGAATATCCTTCAAGGAGCTATCCTGCCTTGTCACAGGGATGATTGACAAGATAATAACCTGATGGATACTTTTGGAACAAAGGGCAGAGTGTAATGATAATATACCAGTACAAACCTTTTAAATTGTCAAATCAGCCTCTTCTAAAGGCTTAGGGCATATTCTGTCCTTTATTTTTAATGCACCTGTAAATGTTATGTTAAGCAAATTTGCAAAGCTAAGAACAGCTCTGTGTGTGAGCACATGTATTAATGTAATTTTTGGCAGAAATATTTGCGATTTCTTTAAACATTAATAGTAACATCAACCACAAAACATTTACACATACTAGACGAGTATAGATATTCAAATGTCAAAAAATACTCAAAGAACATTTACAGTGTTCCCCAACTTTCCTGTACCACCACACTAAAAACGTATAAACCAGGGGTCGGCAACCCCTGGCACGCATGCCAAAGTTGGCACGTGAGCCAATTTTTAATGGCATGCCGAGGTCCCGGCCACTGGCCCCGCTCAGCCCACTGCCAGCCTGAGTGAACAGAACCCCAGGCTGGCAGCGGGCTGAGTGGGCTGGTGGGCGAGACCCCAGCAGACAAGGGGCCAGCAGCTGCAACCAAGCTTCAGGCACCAGCATGTTCCCAGGGCAGCTGACATTCGCGCCTTTTTTTTGGCTTTTTTTTTCCCTTGAGCCGCCCCTGGGCGGGGGAGGGGAGGTTTGGCTCCCGTTCTAGCCACCCTGCACGGGCCGGGGGAGGTTTGGCTCCCTGTTGCAGCGGCCCTGCTCTCTGGGGGTTGGGGAGGTTTGAGTCCCCGTTCCAGCCACCCTACGCCCTGGAGAGGGAGGAATTTTGCTCCCTGTTGCAGCTGCCCTGCATGGGGGGGAGGTTTGGCTCCTCGTTCCAGATGCCCTGCACTGGGGGGAGATTGTAGGGGTTGAATCCCTGCTCCGGCCTCCCTCCACCCTGGGGGAGGGGGGTGACTCCTTGTTCCGCTGCCCTGCGCCCTCAGGGGGAAGGTTTGGCTCTCCACTCCAATGCCACCCTGAGAGCTGGGGGGAAGGGGTTGGGGTGGCAAAACAGCCAGAGCCACCCGCTGCTGTGGCCCACATTGGAAAACTCAGGAAAAGCAAGGGCAAGGATCACACTAAACGGATAAGGTTTGCATTTTAATTTTATTTTAAATGAAGCTTCTTAAGTATTTTGAAAACCTTGTTTATTTTACAATACGACAATAGCTTAGTTATATAATACATAAACTTAGAGAGAGAAATCTTCTAAAAACATTAAAATGTATTACCGGCACGCGAAACCTTAAATTTAAGCGAATAAATGAAGACTCGGATACCACTTCTGAAACCCTAAATTAGCTTTATGGGGCTCTGATCCCTAGGAACCACATTATGAAACTCTTGCTCATACTAGTAAGAATTTACTCAAATCAGTAGCCTCACTGAGCCCATCAAATGCAAAACTACTCAATGTGTATATGTGCATCACAATCTGGCCTTAAAAAAATGAGTACTTAAGGTATGTCTTCACTACAAACATAGGTCAATTACCTTGCACTCGATTTTTCAAAGCAGACTGTATAAGGTCGATTTTGTGCATCTCCACAAAATACAGCAAGTCGGCAGCGTTCATCTATAGTACTGTGGAAAACGTCGACACAGGGAGTGGTGCACTGTGGGTAGCTATCCCACAGTTCCCGGAGTCCCCAGCAGGCACCATTTGGAGCGGTGCACTGTGGGTAGCTTTCTCCGTTCCCTAAACCCCTACCCTGCCCCTCCCACCGTGAAAGCAACTGCAAATGTTCCCGGGGCTTTTCCTGTCTACCTGGCCAGAGCAGCGAGTTGAGAGTGCTGTCCAGAGCAGTCACAGTGGAGCATTGTGAATGCTGTCCAGAGCGGTCACAATGGAACACTGTGGGACAGCTCCTGGAGGCCAATAAAGTCTACATGCGTCCTCACTAAGCCACAGTCGACCCAGAGAGGTCGATTTCAGCGCTACTCCTCTCGTCAGGGAGGAGTACAGAAATCGATTTTAAGGGCCCTTTAAATCCACGGAAATGGCTGCCATGTGAGGACAGATGCAGGTTTAGGTCGACCTAACGGCACTAAAGTCGATCTTAAGTCATAGTGTAGACCAGGGCTTAGTTTCTACAAGTGTCAAAACAGTTAAAGATGAGACTGTTCCCATCTCTAGTAAAACTTACTTTTTTAAATTGCATAAATCTTTCTAAAAATTACCTTTGGGGTTGAAATTTTTTCATGTGGATATTAGCCAAGAAGTCAAATGTTTGTGGAAAGACCTTTTCTAAATCTCTTTATGTGGAAAGTTTTATAAAAATGTAGTTTGCAGTGGTGGTGTAGCCTATAGGTCCCAGAATATTAGAGAGATAAGATAATCTTTTATTGGACCAACTTCTGCTGGTGAAAGATCTCTTTCAGAGTTAGCCCAATAAAAGATATTCCCTCACACACCTTGTCTCTCTTACAAAAATATAGAGATTCTGCTACTCTCTGTCATGTTGAAGAGTGTCTTTTTGCACACATAATCCCACTGAAGTAAATGGGTCTCCTTGGGTTATTCAGACATGACTTATCTAGATACTTCAAAAATGACTGTTTTAAAAATAGAAAAACCTGGAAAGAACCATCCAGCAACTAAAGGAATAGGTATGAGATTATCACCAGTAATTGGTTTTGTGCTATCCAAACCACATGAGTTTTTGCAGAAATAATTAAACAAAACTTCAAATTTGGAAAATCTCTGGATAAAAAGTAAAGTTACACGAATCAGAGACTTTAGCCCCTAACATTATTCAGAATGAATATAATTATGTGCAGTCTTTTTATAAAATTACACCACCACCACATGTTCAGTATTTCTCAGGATAGATGATGTTTGTATGATTAATTCTTCTCCTATGATGTGACAAATAAACAAAGATTTGGAAAAATGAAATATCCTGATAAATCCATTATGAGAAAGGAGATGAGGTCTGGGAGAATGGGTGCTATGTCCTTAAAAGAATTTGCTCCCAGGAATTACTTTTCTCCTTCATATTCTTGCTATGGAAGTACCAAGCACATTTCAGGAAGGTCTGAAAAGATCAAGTATCTTAGGCCTTGCCAACACTACAAATGCTTTGCTGGTATAGCAGACCCCCATAATATAAACATAGCTGATTCTGACAGAAGGAATTTTTCTGTTGGTATGGTGACACCACCTCCCAAACATCGTTAGTTATGCCAACAGAGCACAGATGCATCAACCCTGGAGGGTTTTGCCTCCACAGCTGTGTTGGCTAGGAGTTGTAGCTTTTTCACATCTCTGACTGACATAGTTATGCCAACAAAGCTTTACAGTGTAGACTTTTATACCCGGCCTCAGTTTGATATAGAAAGTAAAAACATTAAAGTAGTAACTCTTATAGACCTGCTAAATCGGGTGGATTTAACTTCTTTTGTATTAATGAAGGCTCTGTTCTGTCATTGTTTTAAGGTTATTTGGTAGATAGCAAGTTTGTGGAGTTTTAATTCTTCTTCTTATAGCTTGTAACTTTTCAAAATTTAATTGAGTTGGGAGTATTGTTCCATATAAAAGCAAAAAAGGTTCTAACCATCTATTCAGAACATGATTTGGGCATATTTTAAAGAAATCATCAGTGACAGGTAATTAAATAGAGGTGCCAATGTCATTTTAGTAACACTTAGCAAATCCCTTCGGCTCAGATTTAAAACTGACAAATGTGTTAAATCTCCATCTATTTTATTAATCTATCTGCCTCATTATCTTTCATCTGTATAATCTAATCTCTTATTTATTTTAATAGCTAGATAAAATAAATGTAGGATGTCCACTTAAATTTCATCTGGCAACAATCAGAGAGACTGGGTGCGACCTTGATAAAGGCATTATTTCCA
Organism: Dermatemys mawii; assembly: GCA_007922305.1. Taxonomy (NCBI): domain Eukaryota; kingdom Metazoa; phylum Chordata; order Testudines; family Dermatemydidae; genus Dermatemys; species Dermatemys mawii. The sequence continues at coordinate 14,377,990 of ML677350.1, forward strand.
GTTCAAAATTATTCGTTGTATACCCTCAAATGAACTTACATTCATTTAGTACCACCATAATGTGTGCAAATGTGGGGCTTCAGTTTTTTCATGAATAGACATTCCTCATCTGCATATAAAGCAGTTTGTCTTTGAGAACATAAAGTGTAGCCTCTAACATTACTGCCCTTAAGCTCAATTTGCCAAAAGCAAATAGCCTGCGCCTTAAGACACTGCAAAGCTCATCTCTTTTGGCAGCACAAAGCAAACCCTTACACTCAGCTGGATGGCATTTCTCTGTGCAGCAAACATGACAATTTTTAAACAGCATCTGATCAATCCCAAAACTTCAGGGAATGTTGTTGGTATCAGTGGGCAGAACCCTGTTGATTATTGGTGAAAATCAGAGAAACCAAAAGGGAATAATGTGGGGGACACAGAGCCCCTAACATCCAGTTAGAAGAGCCAGTAGCTTCAACCACCTTTGTTATTGTCTGCAGATCAAAAATCCAGTCGATGGCAGCCATTAATACCTTCCAGCATCACAACATCCTCCCAACACTCAGCTCTGTCCATACACTCAATATGGTTTTAAAATGCTGACACCCTGAATGACTTCTTTCCCAAACAGAAAGAAAAGAGAGGAGAATGGTGGAGGTAAAGGAGATTCAGACAGAGCCCCTGACATGAGGAGGGGAGGGAGAATGGAGGCACGCACAGAGGTGCTGGCATGGGTGGGGGGAAATGGTAGGGGCGGTGGGAGACATGAGGGACACAAAGCATCCTGAGAATGTGGCAAAAGTGCAAATGAGAGGGTGGGAGACGCAGAGCCCTTGCTATGGAGGGAAAAGAGGAAATAGGGGATCCATGCAGGTAGTGGGAATAGGGCCACATAGAGCACTAGCATGTGGAGAAAGAATGGAGTGCCCTGTCATGGGAGGAGAGGACAATGTGGGATACAGTCCGTGGCAGGCAGGATGTGGGGGTTGTAGGGAGTCCTTCAAACAGATGGAGATGAGAGCTCCCACACAGGGAGCTTATGGGGGAGGCAATGGATGAATGCCCCTCACACCCTGGTGTGTTCAGGTTAGGTTACAGAAGCAACAAAGCGGGCAAGCATCTAGTAACTCAACCATTTGAAAATAAGAAGAGACTGTAAAGGGTTGGGGAATTATTGGAGGGGAGAAAAGACATTCAGTATCCAAGTTCCCTTGTTGCTGATAGTGGATTACTTTGAATCCACTGCTGCATGTTAGTTATGATTGTATTTATTTAACTGTATTTTTATGCAATGTTAAGAGTGCCTAGCATTTATGGATGCATGTCCTTTTTAGAGTTTATATAAATTCAAATAAATAAAGTAAGTTTCCACGTCTGAAACAAATAGCAAAGGGTAAAGCAGATACTCTATTTCCATTCCTTTATGGGTAGCTTGGAAGGATTAGATTTTCACTGCTAAATGCCATCAAAAATTGACTTCAGCATACCCACATGAACTGACGGAAAAATGTTTCTGTTGATAATGATTGAAATTTACAGATAGGGAAAGTAAGAAAAGTGATGCTTGAGAACTTATTAGCATTTGATTTAAGGATATTTATTTTGTTTATGTTGACGTGTTATGTTGACAATTTGTGTTTTTAATAGTGATAAAGCTTTAACTTTTTAATCTCTACATCTGTTGTTGTTGTCTGACCTCCCCCACAGCTTCCTGCCACTGTAAAAATTTAAATTGAGAATTGAAAAAAAAGCTGTAATTTTATGCATCTGTAAATATTTGAATTGATAAAAATAGGGAGGAACTGCTTTAAAATGATCAAAATCATATTAAAAGATATCAAATTCTGCCAACCCCTCTATCAAGAGTAAAAGGACTGAATTCAAGCTATTGGTGTGTATCATAGCTCTGGGAGCTGAATGAATTGTGTTAACGCTTTCATGATTAAGAATTTACTCACTGGACAGAAGAACTGAAAATGAGTTAAACCTCAGTCCTTCCTCTCCTCCACTAAGAGCATTTAAATTCTTCCTACAAGTCCTGATCTCTTTTCTTTCCCCGACAGAACATGATATCACTAACTGCTCTTTTTCTACTAGATATAAAGCCTTATTTCCATGTATTCAGTTTGATATTGCCAGTGCAATAAAAGAGGTGTGTTTTATTATTATTTAAAATTTTCAGTCTCCATTGGTGATGTACATAGAAAGTTGCTCTATGATCCTTGGTCCTAACTAGATTTTAAATTCAAAGTAACTTATCCTGATCATGGCTATGGATAATCTACCCATGATCATGAGTTTGTAACTCAAAATGTCAGTCTGCGCATTGTGGGGGCAGGGAGCAGAGAAGAAACAACAGGCATCTACAGAAAGTCCTCCTACCTATTTTGCAAAAATAAAGCTACAGCTTACAACAGTTAAAATAAATGATCTGCATGCTGGGGATGGTCTGCATGCATTGTGGTGCACTAAAGGTTGTGTTAAAGAGTTCAGCGCAGCCATTCTCTGTTTGGAAGCAGCCCTGGGAAAGGCATAGGTAGTTTTAAATTGCCTTTATGCCCCTTCTCTGATTGGCTCAGTCCCTGGAATGATTTAGACCAGTCTCAGAGCTAATCGACAATACGTTGGCCGGAAACAACCTTCAAGGGGGAATTCTGCCAGCTAAGGATCCTCTAGAGCACAGCAGAATTCCAGTCACACCTCATTCTCCCTGACTACATTTCCAACGTGCTCGCATGATAGGGCCAGAAGGAGGGCAACGTAGAGCCCGTCAGGTGAGCCAAGCAAACTTTCCGCTGTTTAGAAGAAGAATGACCACAATTGTTTGGGACCCCTCATCTCTGCATTTCCATGCTTTTAAACATTCAGAGAAAATTATAAGTGTAGCAAACCAAATTGCCTGGTTTTCTGGCACTGCCTTTGTATTGTAAAGTAAACTGCCCTTTCCTAGCAGTTGCCAATCCTAATTATGCTTTTTGCCCAGGAATAAAACATAGCATGTGTATATGTAGATATGATCACACAAAGATGTTTTTTATGTGGGTTGTGCAAATGCCAGTCGCTGACATTTTAATAATGTTCCAGTTCTTGTTCTGGAGGAAGTTCAGGTTTTTAAGGATCAAGGTGACTATACTATACACAGAGAGAATACATGATGTGGTGTGCTACATTTAGATTTTATCTGCATGGGTTTGAGTTGGCTACACTATACACAAATGATGAATCTACTAGTGGATTATGCTGGTCCCCCCCACCCCCAGCTGAGTGCCAATAAAGCCTTCATTTCATACACTTGTGTTCTCTTTATACTTTACCAAAAATCTGTGTTAGAAATATTTATGGATTATTTAATTGTATTGATACTATTTTTCATATCCCTTTACTTAACAGAACTTCAATAGTGTAAGACGAACCATACTAGCCCTGGAGGAATGAAAAATTTGTAGAAGTTTCTAAAATAGCTTTTCCATAATAACGTCACATTGTTATAATCCGATATGATAAAGCTGACAAGGCTAGCAGCAAATGTTGTGTGATCCATTAGAAACATAGGGATCTTCCCTTTCCAATGGTATAGTGCTCCCATTTGTATTTCTGATGAGTCACGAAATACTGTCTTTAAATTTCGCATCCAGGATAGAATATTGCCTATCCCAGGCCCAGAACATGGTAGTTCTGGAGATCTCATAAGTGAAAGAAAGAAACAATTTAAAGGCTTAGGAGATCCTCTGTGGATTAGGGGCACTCACCTCGTTCTTTAGAGACTTGGGTCAAGTCTGTGCTCCACCACAGATTTCCTCTGTCTTCCCATTCCCCATCTGTGTAATGGGGATAATAATACTTTCCTACCTCCTGGGGTATTGTGGAGATAATACATTAAAAGATTGTGTAGTGCTGAGATATCACTGGAATGGGAGCCATATAAGTACTATAGATATCTAGCATTGTTGTTTGCAGTGTGGTTGTAGCCATGTTGGCTCCAGGTTATGAGATAGACAAGGTGGGTGAGGTAATCTTTTATTGGACCAACTTCTGTTGGTAAAACAAACTAGCTTTTTAGCTACACAGAGCTATTCCCCAGGTAGAAGAGCAACTTCCTACAGACCTGAAGAATTCTATGTAAAAGATATTCCCTCACCAACATAGTCTCTAAGAATATTTAGGACACTGACAAAAGAAATAGTAATTGTGGTTCAGAAATTCTGATTGTTGGAAGTAGTGACAGCAAGAATGAATTAGTGGGCAAAGTGCCGGTGTACTTGCCAAATGCAGGTCATTCTGTAGGTCTGTAATTAAGCACATTGTAATCAACACCACATATATGCAACATTTAGGTATGTATATAAGTGTTTGACCTGCTCACCAAGCCTGGTCATTTTTGTGTTAGTAAATACTTTTATAAAATGGAAATTATTTCCCAAATGGGATACTATATCGGGAAAAAAAGTAACCAGAGCTAAGATTCTGTCCGTTTTGTAAAATACCTATTGAGCTGCTAACCTAAAACACTGCATATAGAATAATCGATCCATTGACTGCAGTAATGGTATAAAGTTGCTATGAGATATAGTCTGTTGAAAGCAGCTTCTCAGCTCTCTAGAGTAACTGCATCAAGCATACAATATATAAAGCCTTTTCTGAAATACTGTGTTTTCCTCTAGCAACAATATAGCCTCTGGCTTCTCACCCACTTCAGCAGGAGAAAACACATGGTGCTGCATATATAACAATAACTTGATTATTTTTGTAAGACTCCAGACACTGCAAATTCAAAATTAGACACAATATGTTAGCAACATTTTTGGACCGGGGTGCTTTCTGAAGATATTTCCAAGGTTTTGTTTTAATGTTCTATATCGAAATTAGAGAAGGAATATACTCTGTAGTCTCTCCACTGACTAGTGTGGGCTTTGAATCAAGTCCTAAAACTCTGCTCAATAGTTAGGTACTATCCCCAAATAGAAATCCATCAGTTTTACCAGGTTTACTTTCAAAACAGAGCTCTAATTGACTTTTTTCTACTCACATGGGTGCTACGGTGACCATGTAGAGACTGACATTCTTCAGTTATCCACAGAAAAGGTGTAGCCCCATGGATGCTCTGATGGTTTACTCACACTGCTCTGCCAATGAACTGGGCCACAACTCTGGCCTGGAGGGAATTCCTCTTGGAGTAAGAGCCATGGGCCATTCTCCATGCCATTCAGATCTTAGCTTCTCTGCTGAGACTGCTAAAAGGTGCTGATTACTATTATATGTTTGATTATGTTAACACCTACCTACTAATGGCCTGACTCAATGAGTCTTTCCACTGTTTTCATCAAGAGCAGGAGCTGATTTACCATGAAACAAATCATGCAGTGGCATACGGCCCTTCACAACAGGGGGACCCCTAAAATACAGGACAAATCTCATCTGACAACCTGCCCCTGAGTCCCAGCCGACTACCAGCATGTCTCTGAATGCCCCTGGTGCAGGGGAGGTGGCTCCATGCGCTCCCCCAACTCTGGGAAGTACATGGAAACTTGTTGCCCCCTTCTCTCCAAGAAGACCTGCCAGCTGCAGATCTAAGGTGGCCCCCTGCCTGCTCTGCCTCCCTCCCTCCACGCCATGCCACTTCTGGAAGCATCCAGCATGTCCTTGCAGCCCCCTGGGGGAGAGGTGTGTCTCCATGTGGTGCTGCCACCCCGAGCACCAACTCTGCAGTTCCCATTGGCCGAGAACTGTGGCCAATGGGAGCTGCAGGGGCGGCGCCTGCGGGCACTGGCACATGCAGATTCCCCACCCCCACCCCGACCTAGGAGCCGCTGCCAGGTGGGTGGGTGTGCTGGTCACTTTGGGAGCCATGCTGCCTGAGGTAAGCACCACACCCCTCGCACACCCCAATTCCTATCCCAGCCCAGAGCCCGCACCCAGCACCCAACTCCCCCAAGAGTCTGATCCCCGCACTCCCTCCTGCTCCCCAACCCCCTGCCCCATTCAAGGTACCTCACTTTATTTCATTTACTTCCCTTTACTTATAATATGGGAGAAAGATGAAGAAACAAAGAATGAAAAACAGGGGTGAAATGAGAGAATGTTCTTTTCCTTGTCTGGGTCCTGAAGGGGAGCGTCTCAAAAATGAAGTTGCATGCAGGGCCCCGCTAACTCTAACTCTGCCATTAATTAAGAGTCAGACCATGCCGCAGATATGGACCGAGACCACCAACGCATTTCACAGAGATCACTAAGTAATTATTCCATTCACACTTATCTCACAAATATTACCAATTTAGGCCATAGCACCTGGTCTAAATTTAAACTAGTGACTTGTGCACTATATCCCATTTTGAGGGGAGAAAGCCTTCTAAACCATTTAGTTCATTGCTGGGTTTTGTTTTTGTTTTCATTTATTAACGGTAGCATCTAATTAGTAGTGATCAGTCCTGAGGGAGCTATTGGAACTGTGGTGGGTATGTAATCTGAGAAACTGCAGCTTTTTGATTCTGATTCTTTTTGCAGTCAGAGGCACAGAACTTAGCACATTCTTTATAAACAAACAAAACTGCATCAAAGATATACATGATTATCATTAATGTATACTCCCAAGTAGAATATCCTCAGAGCCCCAGACTTTGATTAGCCACTCAGGTCGAAAAGGGGCAACATCAGAGACTGAAGCTTAGAAGCTAGGCGGAGAAAGTACTGGTTTATGAGGGAGCACTTCAATCATTAAGGTAATTTATATTTTAAGTTAGAGTTTAAAAATCACACAGAGGCAAAGGAGCTCTAGGAAGAATTGGCAAAGGAGAGAACAATAGAGCCTGGAACTACAACTTTTGTATTATATGATCTTGTATTTATGAAAGGCCTTAAGAAGAGCAAGGTCAATTTGGCTATTCAGAGAAGTGATTCCAGTAAATCTGAATAGAATGGAGAGCAAGTGGATACAGAGTTTAGACATGGTAGCTGTGCATTACCTGGCAATGGTTTTTCAGCACTGGTCGCTCAGAGAGGGCACAAAGAGCAAGCTAGGAAGACTGGTGATTGATCTTCCCCTTCCACCATTGTCTCCTGTCTACTGTAAACATTGTTGAGACTCTTGATGGGAGAAGACTATTGAGCTTGCATAGAAATATATTAGAGACCAGGGGATCTGTGAAAATCCTGGACAGGCTAAATCAGTATGTAGAATATAATGTCACAATCCACTGTAATGCGGTTAAACAGCATGGGTGAAAGACAAAGAAGAGTGGTGAGCTCCCAAGAAAGCTCTGTGAGAGCCCCCTTAATTTTAAACAAATACATTGGTTTCAAGATGCCCAGTTTAAGGCTGAAGCCTTCTTTTTGTAAAGCAACTCCACCATCAAAGCTACTATTATAGCATAACATGGAGAATTCCAAGCTATACTTTATTTTATGTTTTAGTATACCACAGCTAGTCTCTGTAAAGAGAAGGTTAGCACTTGATCTATTTTATCATGAAGCAAAGGAACTAAAAGCATCATCAACCATAGAGCCACCAGTTCTGGAACCAAGTACTGTAGAATCTTCTGAACATAATCTTTTGCCACTGCAGTTCATCTCTGGCTGTTCACTTCTGATGTTTAAGTCCTGGGCTTCTCTTAAGGAGCAGAGACATTCTCTGGTATGTGGTGGCCTGAGCTTTTTAATCTCTTTAACTCAAGGTTTCGTTAGCTCATCACACCAATTAGTCTTGCGAGTGTTTGCCTTGCCATCTAATTTGTTGTCATACTATTTCAAAGTCTCGAGTAATTTTAAACAAAGTTCATATGATGATGTCAGGGTTAATATTCAAGTTGTAATTCGAGCCTCTTTAAGAACTGAGCAAGGAATACTGCAGACTTGGTTTTCTTCAAAAATATTCACTTCTCTCCTGTACTGCTTTTGCATATGTCATAGGAAATTCAAGCAACTCTTCAGTCTCAACTGGAACAATATAAAATGTTCACGACAATAGGAAATATTCTAATGGGACTGGGCAAGAATAGGAAATATTTCCTATTGATGCTGATTGATCTCAATCACAGAAGCTATGTCAATTTACTCTAGCAGAGAATTTGACCTATGCTATTGATTAATTGCTGACCTTCCATTAACTGAACAGTACTTGCTCCAGATCCTACTGCTTCTCACTGCGCACTCATCTTTTAATGCTTAAAGCATTCTTGTGCTGAGACGTCCCAGATGGTAATTGGCTAGTTCTCCAATCTCACATCAAAAAGGCTTCTAAACCAATCTCATATAACACTGATTCCTAAAATATTTGGCATAAATATGATACGCCAAGATTTTCTACTCCAATATGAGTTATAAATGGACCTTGACAGGCAACCATTTTCATTAATCAAGAAACCTGAAAAACAGTGGGTGAGAAATGATCTATAAATTCATCAGTTTAATGAAAAACGCCAATCGTTTATTTATTATGTTTTTAAAGAAGGACCATAAAATGTTATTTATATAAATTTATTTGAGAGAGGCTGTCCAATATATTGACCATATATCACGACCTGTCTTCTACTGTGCTGTTGATGCTAAAATGCGATTACAAGCTCAGTAATTTATGTTGACAATTTAGACCATTTTAATAAACCTTCTGATCTCAGCACTGTTGCCTCAGGTGATATAACAGAAATGATGTACTGGGAATGCTATTAGTTTACATAACCATTCCTTTTGGATTGTACTGTTTTTGAACCAAGAGGAAAGTAATAACAAGGAAGGAATCAAAGGATTTTATACCAGGAAAACACCATTAGAAATGCTTAGCTCTTTTGGCCAAATTTCATTTTGTTTACAACAAACATAAATTATTTAATACAGAGTTGATGATATATAGAAGGCTCTTTAAATAAAAAACTGGATATTTATCAGAAGCTATCCAAAAGAATCCTGAAACACAATGCAGAAGATTTGATTTCACAGTAATCAAAAAAACAGCAAAAACTCCATCTGCTTTTCCAATAGGTTTTCTTATTTTCTGCTTTTTAAATGGCTTGTTTTTCTTCATTTAACTTTTCCAAAGTCTCAAACTGAATTGTGGAACGGCAGAAATGCTGTTCCATTGAATGTGTGTCTCATCTATAAAAAGGGACCTGAACACATTTGTAAAGTTACTTGAAAGACAAATGTGTATGTTTTAATACATTCCACTTTTTCTTTTTGAAAGCAAATTGTGAAAACTATGTTTAGAGTTTCTTCTGTGTTTGTTTTACTGTAGTATAGCAACAGTGGATTTTGAAGCACAGCAAAGACCAGTTTATTACATATTGCAGCTATCTGCTTCAGTATGATAGAGTAGAAGTTTACAGTTTTGTCACTGGAGGAAAATAATCAATTTTGCATTTGTTGAAGTTAATATAGCAAATGTATGTATAAGCCAGAATGAGAGAAGCAAACAACTTAAATATATACAATTTTATATTTGAGTATTCAAACCTTATACGCTGTAGGACTAACTTGACCTGAATAAGAGCTCTGTGTAGATGGAAAATGTATCTCCTTCACCTACAGAAGTTGGTCCAATAAAACATATCACTGCACCGGATCTTGTCTCTAACTTGAAATAAGGAAACTGACATAAGTAAGACTTCATTTCTCAGTGGACATTTTTGGGAGGGTGAATGGAAGATTAAGCTGTAAATAAGCATGTAACAATCATTAGGCTGAAGTCAGTCTAGGTAAGATGAACAGGAACATCCTGGTACTAGGGACAATGGATAACATAAATCTGGAATGTGGAGATCATGAGCAACACATGGACAGCGGATGCTGTATAGGGATTGATTCCTGAAAAGTAACCAAGCCAATCATGAAGCACATAGTCCAAAGTATACTCAGGCATGCAGATGTCAGTAAAGGTGTATACAAGGAAAAGTTCTGCTGTGTACCTTAGTATTTGTGATGTATCATGCATCTACTCCCTACAACTGAGCCTGTCCAGTTTGGGCATAGGGTTGCTGTATGCCAAATAAAGATACCAAAGTGACAAATTCTGAGTTTTTGGGAACCGAGTGGAACAGGTTTTGGAGATCCCACCACGTGCCAGTTATTAGCAGAGAATAAATAGCAACAGATATTGAACCCCATTTAGCCATTGAGACCTATCTGATGCAGAGCAGTCCTAGCTTCTGATCCAGACTAGAACTTGAATGAACTGTGAAAGAGTATAGACAGAGAAGAGTTGTTAAACCACCAGCCACTAATCTGGACAGAGAATAAGCAGTACCATACCAAACTGAGTCCCTGTTTTAATGAATACCTTTTCCCCTCTCACAGAATCTAGAACTGTGCTGAGATCTACAGAAAAGCCACTTTCTGCAATTGACCAGAACTTCAACCAGTCTGTGTGTAGAACATTGAAGTTGTATGTAAAGCCTGCAATGCAACATAGAAAAGCAGCAGTTATAATGAATATTCCAAGTATTTAACATGCACCTTTTGCCTATCTCAGTGCAACTCGAACTAGGAAAAAAGAAACTATTATTCGGTGTACTGTATCATCTACAGGCCTGTGAAGGAATAAGGTGCATCCATTCCTTTGGGGTCTGAGGCCTGGAACTGACCTGGCTGTCTGATTGGCCCCTCACACTGCATCTGAGAAAGAGGTAAAATTTCATTAGCTGATCTTTATATAAAGAGGGCCATAGGACATGGCTGGGAAGAAGGCATTTGTAACACCCTCCAAGAAGGTGAGGTGGTGCCTCTATGGACTACTACTGGAGTTACTGCTGAGAAGAACTGTTCCAGAAAACCAACCAAACTAGAGAGGAGACAGGTCTGGAGCTCTTTATCGCTCAGGCTCTGAGGTTAGAGCCTGGAAATCTTGTTACTGGAATTCCTGAAGACTAATTTGGGAAAAGGGCTATTATGCTTGCTCAGACTTTGAAGTAAGAATCGGCAAGGATTTGATTATGTTTCTTTAAGAATGCTAAATTAAAGAAACTACTGAAAAAAAGTAACTTCCCTGGATTTCTTGAGAAAGCTCAGTCAAATTAACCCTCTCAGGAGTGGACTAATCCTGTAGAAGAAAGTATAACCTGACAGGAAGAGGATGCTATCAGATAGGTCGAGTCTGAGATTGGGGGCCTTGTCTTAAGTTCAGTACAAACATGGAGTAAAAGGTAGTTGCTGCCTCCAGGAACTTAGATCCAGGCCCTCAAAGGTATTTAGGCACCTAACTTGTATTGAAATTAGTGGAAGTTAGGCACTTAAATATCTTCGAGGCCTTTACAGGCCAAATAGACCAGGCAGACAAAGTATGGGAGGGGAAACAGCACCAAGAGTGGGAAATGGCATGTCACGTATAGGGTAATGACAAAGCTGGGAACAGAAACAAGGTTTCTTAACTCTTAAGTCCAGCTCCTGTGCACTAGACCATGCTGCCTCACATTTAATTTGTAAGATGAGGAGAACCTTTGAGGGATGAAACTGAAAAATTCTGGCATAATGGTCATTTTTCTAAAATCTCTTTAGCCAGTCAGTTTTGCAGCACACTTGGTATTTTTCACGGAATATTTACTATAGGGATCTACATCAGTGTTCCCTTTCACTTTGCATTTTCCAGGGAAGTGTCCTGATCTATGAAAACCTCTTTTGAATCTGTTTATTGGGTCATCCGGTTTAGCGTTGTTTGGTGGCACTGGTTCTTGGACATCCTTCACTGGCATTACCAACCTGATCCATGTCAGACCCAGGAATACACTGAGGTCAAGCAGGAGTGGTGCCTCTGTGTTGACAATGTCACATGTTTACACACTGCTTCTCACCTTCATAACCAAACAATTGAAATAATATGGCTTATTGATGATGAAAAGACATTTGATTCAACTGAGTGGGATTTCTGTCCTGAAATTATTGGGAGGAAATGCATTTTGCAGATATAATAATACTACTTTCCCAAGTCCAACAATAATATCATATAGATGATTTCAGGTATGTCCCAGGAATTTGAACTTGGAAGGTATGCCCAGCAGGGATCTTCCTTCTCTTTTTGATCATTAGAACAACTAAACCCAGAGCCTCTCACTAGTGGAGGAAAAAAAAAGAGTCTGCAATTTCAAGATGTACTAAAAACAGCCATATTCCTGCAAGCACTTAATTAAAGCATTATTCATGTGAGTAATCCCTCTTACTTCAATAGGCCTACTCGTGTGCAAAGTTATACACATGCATAAGTATTTGCAGAACAGGGCCAGGAAATGTAAATCATGAAGTGTTAGTTATACAGATTGCCACCTGGTAATAGCTCTTTTTCCAGAGTGAAGGAGATCCTCTGGAATCTAAAATTACTAGAATAACATGGATGGGTAATAGGCCACACAACTGATTAGCATAAATCTGATCACAGGTGTAAAGCGATTTAATTCATAGTCTCCAGTAGCAAATCCAGCAGAACTGCATTATCTCCTGAAGAAGGAGAAGGGTATTTGTTTACCATTCAGGCTGAGTCTGTCCTCCACGAAGCAGCAAGGGGTCATGCCAAAAGGGTGCTAAATAAGGCCCTGGGTTTTGCAAAGTGGTGCTTGTGAGCAAATCCCCCAACTGAAATCTATAGGATATCACTCACGAGGAGCAACTGGGAGAACTGAGCCCTGCTGGGAATGGCTTTCCCTCTCTTTTTTTCTTGTTGCATTTGAAGCCTCAGCCTGACTACTTGCTCTGAGGCCCACAGATGGAAGTCATTGTTCTATCCAAACCACTCTGCATGCAAATATCAAATTTAAATAATGTAAATATCAGCAGTGTATAATTCTGAAGATAGCAGGTGAAGATTCTGCAATTGCCAGGCCAGTGCTGACTCTGGGAAAGGTCAGAACTCTCAATCTGCACTAATAGAGCTGACAGGAAGGAGAGCCTCGTGATGAGAAGAGAGTGAGGTGCAAAAAACAACGTTCTGTTAGGATAAATAAAGGTAAAATATGGAGGGCAGGGAAATGAGGTGACATTAGCTAAAAGTACTTTATCTTCAGCAACACATGGTTCCCTTTCTGCATGTCTGGAGGAAAAAACATGCTACTTTCCAAAGGCACTAGCGTTTTTAACACACTTTTTGTTATCAGGCTGCAAAGTTCTTTTCCATAATTATTACTTTATTGTTGTTGATCATTTATTTTGACCCATATGAGTCAGGTTGCTCTATAGATCTTGGTCTCTTGTCTCCCCTTTCCCTACCGGTAAACACAGAGGATGTCACTGTGGAGTCAAAAGTAATAATAGATTATTCAGGAGCAAAAACAAGACTTATTCACTGACCGGGATTCAAATGAATACCTCCGTTATGGTTTAAATTCCACAGGCTGCCTGATAAAATGACCTGTAATATTTCCCAGAAGTGTAGTCCTGTTTCCTAGAAGTGGCTGTCAAGTGGCTTTTAAGTGACAACTCGGGATCAGATAGATTCTCAGCGATAGCCATGTGGCACACAGTCCACATCCAGCTATGGGGAGGAAGCATTGCTTTCCTTTGCTCTGCACTGATGCTGTTTCCGCTATGTACAGAGCCAATTCTATTGCATCAAGATGCTATTAATGACTCCTAAACAGCAGCCAGGGACTAGCATAGAGGTCTCAAACACACAGCCTGAGGGCTATATGCGGCCCATGGAGTTATTTCCAGTTGCCGGCAATCTCCCTTCCCCACAATGCGCCACATCCCTGCTCCTCTACCTACCTCCAGGCACTTCCCACAGCCAAAAAGCTGTTTGGTGGCACTTAGCACTTTCAAGAAGGGAGAGGGAAGGAGCAGGGAGCTGCATGCTTAGGGGAGGAGGCGGAGAAGAGCCCGGGCAGGGGTGGGAAGAGGCAAGGCAGGGAAGGGATCTCATTGAAGGGGTGGCGTAGGGTCGGGGACAGCAGGGAGGAAGGGCTGTCAGTGTGGCAGCCTCGGTCCAATGCATTAGTCCTCACATGACCCTCTTGGTCATTTGAGTTTGAGATCCCTGGACTAGCATGGTGTCCTGCTGCAGCCACCTAGCCTCTCCTCAGCTGTTACAGCAACAGGGAGGGGAGTGGTATGAAAGTTGCTATATTTCCTGAAGATTTCCTCTTTACACTAGGTGATGCTCAGAGGGATGGACATGCCAGCTTGACGGACAGATTGAACCTACAGCCTGGTGCAGTATGAACGCACTGGAGAATGAGATCTTCGGTTGCTAACTTGATTCCTTTTGTCTTTCATTGCAGATGTTAGTTATATGAAGTCTTCTTTTATTTTATATCTGTCCTCATTCCATTCATGAATATGTGACTACCCTAATTGGGATAACATTTTTAATTACTTTTAAAAATTCTAAGTGAATATTTCCTTGTGCATAGAGTTATTAGGTGACTCAACTCTTATTGGAAGCATGAACTCCTTTTTTTAATTTTTCCTAAAGTGCAGCAGTGATTGCTGATGGTCTGTTTAGCCTTTTCAGTGGCATTATTTCCCCCTTTTCCAACCATGTTTTCAAATAGTTACAGAGCCCTTCTGTTCACTTTGCATAATCTCCTTCCTGAATTCATGTGGTACATCCCTCTTCATTCTGTAACTAATAATAGAGCCTGCCGCATTAAAGCACAAAATATTCAAAGTATTTCATCTTATAAGGAGTGTCACATGCTCAAATAAAACAGCAAGGCAAAAGTGCTATATCAAACTATAAAACATGGACTCCTAAGTTAGTTTTAAAGGAAGATTTGCTTATTAATTTCTTGAAACAAGTTGGATGCAAGCAAATAACACAAACTTCCATCAGAGAAGTTTTTTTCTTTCTTTCTTCAAAGGAAGTGAACTCAAGAATTTCAGAAATGATAAATATTAGGAATAAGTACATAATTCAGGCAAAATCAATGACCACAACATAACTAAAGTAGTGAAAATATTACTGTAATGCATTAATAGAAACAAGTAATTTCTAGTGTGGAGGTAGCCAGCTAAGAGTAGGCTGGGTCAAATCATCTGATGCCATTTCTCTTTAAACTCTGGCTTTAGTTTATGGTAACATTTTTATTGCTAGTTATCTTATTTGAAGAAACAGTCCATCTAATTGAGTGGAGGGTTAATATAAGGTTCTGGCTTTTCAGTACATCTGTTCATTTTCTGAGTTTTATTCAGGGATTATGCAATCATGCATATTATGTTCTTTGACTTCTTTAAGTCAATTTGAAATCTCAAGGCTGTAATGTTTTGACAGTATATAATGTTCCATTTGGCTACTTGGATATAACCTTTCAGTAGCAAGTCTTTAGCTAAAGAACAATTTTCAGTCAGAGAACCAATTTTACTGCTGATATTCTCAGCATGAAGACCTGTACCACTGGCGCTAATGCTCATTTCTTCAAGACTACGCTTCTGTTAATTCACATACACAGAACTGGCAAAACTATTGGCAGTCATTGGGCCATCTGGTGACTCTCAGTGTTACCAGACCAAGTGGAGATGTGCCCATTTTCACTAATAGTGAGTGTGGACTTGAGTCTTGTTAACCAATTCCAAATCCTTCATATTTTGGATCAAGAAACTTCATGTTTTGTTTGTGTCTGTTCTCCTTTCCCATACTGTAAGACAAAGGATGAGCCCTGCTAACACAGGGACAGTCAAAAATAAAATAACTTTGTGAAGAGCTGTAAGACCTTTGAGTATATCTGCATTCAAGCTGAAGATGAATCTTATGGAAATTAAATTATTTCAAACTAGTTTATGTTCAGGGTGGAGTACCTGGAGGGTAAAGGGAATTAATAATAGACTTTAGAACCCTTCACCTGTTCAAGTCGAGATCAGTTAGTGTGAACCAGAAGGTTTTGCTATTTTTTGACTGTTTAGAGCCATGTGTGAAATGAGCTGGGGTAGACTCAGTCCACTGTGGGTGTATAGTTATCCATATAATAAAACCTGCCATTCACCTCAGTCTCAGGAGAAAAGCGGAAATCTAATCAGCCCTAAAGCCATGCATGTTTAGTGGTCATTCCTCTAGGTCAGAATGGAGGATTGTGGGACTGGTTGGAAGGCTTAAATGATTTCCACCCAACACAAAACCTATTCCATGAATAAACAGAGGACTTTCATATTGCCCAGAATCCTTGTAGAAGGAAAAGCCCTGTTTAGCAAACCAAATAAATTTTCACTAATCATGTTAGAGTAGAGTAGTGATCGTGGACTCAACCATGAGTTCAGAAGCATGTATTCTGCTTAAAACACTTATTTGAGGCTCTCTTGTTGGCATGGTGTACTTTATGCTCAATTTATTTATTTTGTTCAGGTCTGGCCATGCTGTGTAGAACTTTGAGTAGATTTAATAACAACTTACTCCAATCTCAGTATAATAGCTGTAAGGCAAGTCAGATAATGGTATAATTGTCCCTTTGAAGATTAATGAGCTCCTTATGGAAGAATGTACAGGAAAAAGCTGATTTCAAAGAGTGGAGAAATTTTTAAGCCACTTATATGAGGTTTTGCATATGGATTGTACAAGGCTGTGATGTGGTGTTCTCCTCCCTTCCCCCCCCCCCCCCCACATTTTCTTTTAGGATTAATGGGGGCCAAGGAGGGTGCTAATTAATCCAACAAGCCACAGCTGGTGGGAATTAGGCAGTCAAGTAATCCCATGAGGTGAGTAAGGGAGTCCAGCTGTGGAGGAATGAGCTGGGCAGGACATATAAATACAGGAAACTGAAAGCAGGGAGGGCTTCTGGGAAAGGGTGGACACTTCCAGAGGAATGGGAGGAGCGTTGAGAGACTGCAGGGAGTGTTGGCTGAAGTCACTCCAGGGGAAGATGGAGAAGGGTTTTGGGACTAGTAGACCCAGGAAGAAAAAGGGAATCAGTGGTAGGAAGCAACCCAAGGAAAGAGCCGTGAGGCTAGAGAGAAAAAGCCTAGACTGCTGAGCTGAGGGTTTCTGTGCTGGAACCTGCAGAAGAGGGTTCCCTGGGTACCCCTACCAGCCACTGGGGGAGAGGCACTCAGGCAGTGAATGGGAAGACTGGCTAGGACTGCTGAGGGACTATACCCTAGAAGGAGGAACTCTGAGTGACCTAGCTTGAGGGCTGAGTCAAGGAAAGGATGCTATGGTTCCTGAGGTGGAGAGAGGGGCTGCAGTTCTCACAGAGAGTTGGAGTGTGGCATGCAAACTGTGGAAGAGGGGTTGACTGTATGAGCTAATCCCCATAGTGACCAGCAAGAGGTGCTGTGAGTGGTGCGCACCATGATAGAGGCACAAAGAATCTATTTAATCTTTTCCTTTTTTAAAAAAAGTCCTAAAATACCTACAAAATATTAGCCATTTCTCATTCTTTAGTACAGCTATTGTATTGTTAATCTGTAATAGACTCCTTAAAAGAATTAATGCAATAGGTTTAAGACTAAAAGTCAGCAGCTCATGACAGCTTTAGTTATGCAGCTGAAGGAAGATTATCTCTGTCTCTTACAGTGTTATATTGCTGCACATCACCACAGTACCTGAGTGCTGAGTCTCTGGTACTTCTCCTTGTTGAGAGCACAAATTTGCTCAGGGGGTAAGGTTTTTGATTTAGAAGACTTTTAGGGGATTACTGAGTCAAACTGGTTGTGAGTGGTATGAGTATCATTCTTATGCTGGAAAGACCTTTGTGAAGAAGGTTTTACAGTGTGGTCAGACTCAGAATTCATCTGATCCTTGGAAGTTTGTTCCACATCCTGATCCCCCTAGACTGAGGCCTGGTCTACTCTACAGAGTTAGGTCAACGGAAGCCACCTTAAATTGACCTCTTAATATATGCCTCTACACTACTGGGCCCTTTACACTGATGCCTCTAATGTTGACTTCTGCAATCCACCTTTGTGAGAGGCATAGCGCTTAATTAGATTTTCATGGGTCAACAGTGAGGTAGTGCAGACGCAACATTTTGTAATGCAACTTAATTGGCCTCCAGATGGTGTCCCACAATGCTCATGTGTGACCACTCAACTTCGCTGCACTGCAGCAAGATACACAGGAAACAGCTTCTCCCCTACTAAAGCCCTGGGAACTTTTGAATTCCCATTACTTTTTTGCTCTGCACTGGGAGCACACTCCAGCTGATCATGGAGACTCAAGGCTGCAAACATGCTCCAGCATGGAGTACACAAGTGGGAGTGGATCTTATTGCTGTGTGAGGAGAAGAGTCTGTGCCAGCAGAGTTCTGATCCAGCAGAAGAAAAGCTGATATCTCTGCAAAGATTTCTTGAGGAATGGGGGAGAAGGGCTACACCAGGGACATGCAGCAGTGCTGTGTGAAAATAAAAGAACTTCACTATGTGTACCAGAAGGCAAGGGAGGCAAACAGTCTTTCTGGTTCTCACCCTCCTAAATGCCGATTCTACAATGAGCTGCATGCGATTCTCGGGGGTGACCGTACCAGTACCCTAAAAGCAATGTGGACACCTCTTAGGTGTGTAAGTCTAGGGACAACAAGGCGAACAATATGATGGAGGAGGAAGATGATAATGGGAAACAACTGAGCGGTGGATCCATTCTCCCTAAGAGCAAGGAAATATTTTTAAGCCTGGAGCCCTGTAGGTCGTAGGTGATCCCCCAAAAATTCTGTTTATATGGACCGGAATAGTCTGGGAATCCTCCATGGAGATATCTAGGAAACTTTCATGGAGACACACTGAAGTCCTTTGCAGAAAATAATCAGTTAAGGTTTTACCATTTTCATTTTCATGCCTTCGTGTATTTTAGATTACATTATTTTATTTTTATACCTATGTCAAAGCCCAAATGACTGTCAACAGCTACAGATTTCAGTACCAAATTTTCTCCTTATCTCTATGTAAAGTGTCAACTCAAAGACTCTGTCAATAACTACCACATGGCATACAGTTTAGTGGGTAACAGTTATATAAGAAACTTTGCATAATTACATAAGAGATCAATTTTAACATATGTAATTATATGATCACCTACTATCTGAATGACTCACAGTTCCTAATATATTTATCTTCATAACATCCCTGTGAGGTAAGGGAAGTACTATTATTCCCATATTCTAGATGAGGGGAACTGAGACTAAATGACTCGGGTGAGGTCACACAAGAAGGAAAGCCAAGTACTGGGCCCAGGTCTCCTGCATCCTAGCACTGAAACATCATTCCTCTCTTTACATCCAGCTTGTCAGAAAAAATACGCAGCTAATCAGCCAGGTCAGTAGAGTGGCACCTGCTAAGCTCTCAAACACTATAAAGGAGCAATATGATGTAAGCAATAGTGCACAACAGAGATATCAGTCACAAATCATAGCCCAGAATGTCCAAGGGTTAATCAGAATTTAATTTTTGGGAGGAAATGTCTAGTGCTTGATGCTGTTCCTACCAAACATGTTGTTTCCTTTAACTTCTCTGTGCTTGAGTTTGCCCTAGGGTTGCCAGGCGTCCGGTTTCCAACTGAAATGCCCGATCGATAAAGGACCCTGGCGGCTCCGGTTAGCACTGGACATTAAAAGTCTGGTTGGCAGCTCATCGGGCCTAAGTCAGGCTCCCTGCCTGCTGTGGCTCTGCACAGCTCCTGGAAGGAGCAGCATGTCCCCAACTCTGTCTCCTACACATAGGGGCAGCCAGGGGGCTCCACACGCTGCTCCTGCCCGAAGTGCCAGCACCGCAGCTTCTATTGGCTGGAAACTGCGGCCAGTGGGAGATGCAGGGGTGGCACCTGCAGACAGGCAGCACACTGAGCCATCTGGCTGCGCCTCCACATAGGAGCCGGAGGGGGGACATGCTGCTGCTTCCGGGAGCTGCTTGAGGTAAGCATCTTCTGGGCCCTGCTTCCCTGACACCCTTCCACACCCCCTGTCCCAGCCATGATCCCCCTCCTGCCCTCCGAACACCTTGATCCCAGCCTGGAGCACCCTCCTCCACCCCAAACCCCTCATCCCCAGCCCCACCCCAGAGCCTGCACCCTGGGCCAGAGCCCTCACACCCTCCCACATCCCACCCCCTGAGCCAGTCCAGTGACAATAAGCGATGGGATGAGTGAGGGGAGACCGAGTGACAGAGGGAAGGGAGATGGAGTGAGAGGGGCAGAGCCTCTGAGAAGTGGCAGGGCCTCAGCAGAGGGTGGGACCAGGGTGTTTGGTTTTGTGTGAGTACGAAGTTGGCAACCCTAGTTTGCCCACCTGTAAAACTGGCATAATAGTACTCGGCCACTTCTTTAAATTACTTAGAGGTCCTATAGAAGGATCCTTGTTCTCGTTTTATTTCAGCAGTGAAATATACCATCTCAAATTATTTAAAACCCCATGTATCAGCTTAGCAGTCTGGCTAGTTACAACAAATGAATGACTTCGGAATTGAAAGTTTCTTAACAACTTTGGATACAACTTGTTTCTAGAGATTTTTAAATTAAAATGCCAAAGGAGCTTCTGAACACACATATGGTTTCACGTAATGGCTTGGGGCTCTGAAACAGGCTTTCCTGGACACCAGGGGACCTCTCTGCTCAAGAGGTCAAATATCTGATGACTTTTGTCTTATCTGTCTTAAACAGGTGATGCATCTCTCGGTCTAATTTGTTTAAAAATTTACACCTCACTTAGCAAGAGGTTTTATGTGCTCTGCACAGACATTCCACCACACGTTATATCTAGCTCAGTCATACACTTCAGCTCATTAAAGACCTGCGTCTGCTTCCATTGAAGCCAATGGCAATGCTCCCATTAACTTCCGTTGGCACAGGGTCATGTGTTACAGACTGGCTTATACCCAAATAGCAGTATTTCTGCTCCACATCAGGAGAGTGTATAACACAAGCAATCCAGGAGATGATTTTGCCTAGAAGTAGTAAGAGTCATTCACATCACTGCACCCTCTACATGCAAAACACAGTGGGCCAGAGTATGTGGCCCCTTGTGAGCTGCACTCAGTGCAAGACTGGAAGGGAAGACAAAGAGGCTTTCCACCACTTTTATGCCTAAATAAGTGGTTTGACTTTGGATGATGCTGAGCACTTGCAGGTCCCTTGGATTTCACTGGGATTGTGGCTCCTCGGCATTGCTGGAAATCAGGCCAATTATTTAGGAGCTTAAATATAGATTAGGTATCTAATTATAGATGCCCAGAACTGAAAGTCTTGCATAATGAGTCAGTTGTCATGTCTTTATTGAATCTAAAATACCTAGAACATTTGTGTGTCTAATGTTTTGATGTTATTGCTAGTTGGAAAATGGGCTTTTTTCCCATGGAAAATGTCAGTGAAAATGAAAAAAAAAAAAAAAGACGTTTGAAATTTGCCCATAGAAAAATTTGGCTTTTTAATGAAAAATTAGAAAGCAAGACACTTTGGCTGACAACCAAAATATTTCAGTTCAGAAATGCTGCCGTTATGCCTTATGCGATTTGTAGTTAATGGCCTCATGTTCCTGTTCTCCTGTAAAAGCTGAGTTCCCTGATCAGACTACATATCCCATGATGTATCATGGTCTCCCAGCATAGCAAGAGTGCCAAGAGCAATATGAGAGAAGTCTCCAGCTGTGGTACATTATGAGTGAGAGAGTCCAGATAGGGACTTAGGCCTGAGCCAAACTAAAACTACCACTCTCATTAAGCAGCATGGCAGCATATCCAAATTTTAAAAAATCAGTTTTTAACTTACATATTTTTTCAGGTGAACATAAGAACATAAGAGAGGCTGTACTGGGTCACCAAAGGTCCATCTAGCCCAGTATCCTGTCTACCGACAGTGACCAATGCCAGGTGCCACAGAGTGAGTGAACCTAACAGGTAAAGATCAAGTGATCTCTCTCTTGCCATCCATCATCGCCCCCCCTGACAAACAGACGCTAGGGACACCATTCCTTACCCAGACTGGCTAATAGCCATTAATGGACTTAGCCTCCATGAATTTATCCAGTTCTCCTTTAAACCCTGTTATAGTCCTAGCCTTCACAGCCTTCTCAGCCAAGGAGTTCCACAGGTTGACTGTGCGCTGTGTGAAGAAGAACTTCCTTTTATTTGTTTTAAACCTGCTGCCCACTAATTTCAATGGGTGGCCCCTAGTTCTGCTATTATGGGAACAAGTAAATAACTTTTCCTTATTTGGGGTGTTTGGGGGTTTTAAATTTTCTGTGCATTAAATTTTCTTGTCAAAAACCAGATTTTTCCATTTTTCCAGTTCGATGGAAAACTCTTTCCAGCCCTATTCAGTCTGACCAACTGAGAACTGTTTTAATTTTACAGGTTGCAGCTATATTGCTAAATCCAGCTGCCGTCACTCAGGTAACATCCCCATATAGTTTTGATACTGCTCATCTCAATAAACTGTGTCAGTTCTTGATTCACGAAGGGTTTTAAGTAGCCTCAGTGTGCAGTTGTAACAAATCCTTGAAGTGAGTGTAAGGCAGCATGGATATAGGAGTGGAGAAATGGAGGTTACGGTTAAAGATAGGTCATTAATGATAGGGGGCCAAATTCTGTGGTCCCTGAGTGTAATTTGTCTGAGTAAGAGCTCTGGTATCCATTCAGAACAGCACTCTTGCTTAAGTGCTGTCCTGAATAAGGATGTTTTCCTGAATCAGGGTCTACATCAGGATTTGCCTTAGGGCTGGTTGTCATACTGCAGGGATGGGAAAGTGGGAAAGGTTATGGAAACACTGTTCTGAAGGAAGGTGGAGAAGGAGCAAAGGACAGTGTGTTCACCACCACCACCACAGAAAAGTCCTAAGTCATCTTATGTAAGAACAAAAGTTATTACCCAAGCTGTTCCTCTTTTCCTCCCCCACCTTGGCTCTGTATTCAGAAAGAAAACCCAATGTATCTCAGCTCTCTTTTATTTGGTTTGTGGTTCATAACTGTATTAGGACAGCAAAAGAGATGTTTTACTTCACACCTCTGAAAGAAAGATTGATAATGATTTAAAATACCCTGTTTTATAGTGATGTACTACAGTTCCCCTCGGGGTATGATTGCTCTCCTTCTGAAATTGAAATGCTTCTTCTAAAAATTAGATTTCATTAATGGTTTTCAGAATGTATCAGATTAGATCCTAATGAGGGTGGCTAACATCTAGAATGGTTTCAAAGTATGTTAATGGGACACCCTAAACCACCTTCATTGCAAATCAGGCTAGGGACACAATTTCCCTTCACTACATAAACACCTCAGGATTCAACAAAACTCACTTGACAAGTTGTAGCCATGGGAGTTACTTCCACAATAGATCTTGCTCTTTCTCACAAGATAGGGTTAGACTGAACCTCATGCTCCCCTTTCCCCACTATTTCTCCTCTTCACTGATTTTTGCTCTATTGCAACAAGTCTTCCATGAGGGGAATATCATTTTTCTGAGATCACAACCTTAGAAACTATACCATTTCAGAAATTATAATAACATAATTGCTATAAGTAAGGGTATGTCTACTCTAGCAGAGTTACAGCACAGGCAGTTCCAGTGCCACTCAGAGAGCTGAAGGGAAACCATTGTTGTGTGCTCACACTGTCAGCTGCCTGTGCAATAACGTGGGCTATCCTGGGTCCTCTCCTAATGCCCTGTGATGCATTGCTTCGCATCCCAGCAATCCCTGTGCTTCCATCGGCATTTAGCGCCATCTTTCAATGGTTTGTGTACTGTGTGCTCTGCCTCTTTGGGCTGCAGTAATGGATCCTGCACTGTTGACCAATATGCTGCTCGCTCTGACTAAGACGTCACGAGTAGCAGTGGAGTTATTCCTTAAACTACAAAGGCAAGAGCAGTTCGACATTGATCTCGCCACGCATAGTAGCTATGACATGAGATTGATTGTGACATTCACGGAGGTGCTGACCACCGTGGACTGCCACTTTTGGGCTTGGGAAATAAGCACTGAGTAGTGGGATCACATTATGATGGACGTCTGGGATGACAAGCAGTGGCTGCGAACTTTGGGATGAGGAAAGCCACGTTCATGGGACTGTGTGATGAGCTCACCCCAGCCCTGCAGGCCAAAGACATGACAATGAGAACTTCCCCATCGTTGGAGAAGTACGAGGCGATTGCACTGTGGAAGCTGGCTACTCCAGACTGCTACTGATCGATTGCTAACCAGTTCAGAGTGTGAAACTCAACCGTTGGACTTGTGTTGATGGAAGTGTGCTGGGCCATTAATCACATCTTGCTCCGAAAGACCATGACTCTAGGCAACATGTGTGACATTGTTGCTGGCTTTGCACAATTGGGCTTCCCTAACTGTGGAGGAGTGATAGATGGGACATATATTCCAATTCTGACACCAGACCGTCTAGCCACTGAGTACATTAATCAGAAGGGGTATTCCTCAATGGTTCTCCAGGCGCTTGTGGATCACCGTGGGCATTTCACAGACATTAACTCAGGCTGGTGCGGAAAGGTGCATGACCCACACATCTTTTGGAACACTGTCCAGTTCAGGAAGCTGCAAGCAGGGACTAGTAGCCACATGCTGTACATTCCATAATATTTGTGAAAGGCAGAATGAAAGCTTCACTCGGGGCTGGACCGCTGAGGCTCAGCACCTGGAGGCTCAATTTGAACTGCCAGAGACTAGACTATTGGAGGGGGTGCAGCACAGGACCAGGGGTGCCTTGAGGCAGCAATTTGAAGCTGAAAGCCACTAATATTAGTTGCTACGCTCAGGAGTGCAGTGCTTGTAATACTAGAAGGTGATTGTAATTGGTGCCGATGATGCACTCTGAAGGGGAAGAAAATTGCCTGTTGCTTTGCAGGGCTCTGTTTGCTTTCAATTAATGGAATAAAGACTGCTTTCAAACCAACACAATTCTTTTATTAAAAAACAACAACTGACAGAGAAATGAACAAAAAACACATCAACACTGAGGGGGATGGAGGGAGGGTCCCAGAAAGAGGTTGGGTCCTAGGGCAGTTAAAAATTCAGTTATGTCCAGGTGTCATAGCCAGTCTTCTCCTTTGGAGTACAGTGCAGCGGGTACTGTACTTCAGCAGGACTAAACTGCAGAGGGACGGGTGTTGAGTGCAGTGAGTATTGGGGAATCTGCAGTGCTGGACTGTGAGGGGGGAGGAGTGGAATGCAGCAGGTACAGACTGGAGCCAGGAGGTTGGTAACAATGTGTTGATGGTGTCTGTGGGGCGCATGGGAAAGGAGTTTTGTGACAGTGGCTTCTGGGGATGGCAGGCGCGGAGCTGCTCAGTTTGAAGAGCTAGTTGCTCCTGGAGTATGTCTGCTTGGCGCTCCATAACATTTAAGAGCCACTCTATGGCTTCAGTCTGGCGCACCACATTCTCCTTTTAGTCCCTCCTCTCGCTGTCCCACCACTCCTTCAATTCTTGTTTTTTGTCCATGGGGTGCACCATGACATCACACAGAAAGATCTCTTAGTTCTTCGTGGCTACTTTCTAATTCTGCACAGCTGTTCAGCTGGGTGATAACAAAGAGGGAGGCTGGGCTCCCAAGGTCACCTCTGTGAAGTTAAAATATTTTACAGAAGCAGTATTGTTTGCAACACAGAGACCACTGATTCAGTGATTTAAAATACAGCCACTGTTCACATACCTGTCACTAAGTGGCTGACCGCAGGCAAGCACCCATGAGACAAAAGATCCCCAAAATGGTGAGTAACCACAGGGGCAGATGAAATCCGTGTTCCAGATTCCCGTGAAGTCAGGGAGTTTCCATGGGAATTTCCTGGAGATCTCTTAGGCAGATTCCCATGAAGTGAGGGAGTCAATCAAGACCCTGTTCCACCCCTCAGACTAGG
>ML677350.1:14403658-14573864 GCA_007922305.1 Dermatemys mawii
GCCCTAGCTCTTATGCAGCTCACCTGTGTGCAGCAATGGTTCTTCCTTCCTCCCTCCCCCCATCCCTTCTTCCCCCGTGACAGCACAGTAGCACAGGAAAGTTACCCCTAATGGGGCAAGAAACAAAGCAGCTCTGCCAAAGAACCTGTGGCGGTGGACTGCTCAGAATCTCCATGGGAATTTCCTGGAGATCTCTTAGGCAGATTCCCGTGAAGTGAGGGAGTCAATCAAGACCCTGTTCCACCCCTCAGACTAGGCATGTGGTGGTACACGCATCATACAGACACTAGCCTGCTTTCTGCAGCCTTCCTGCCCACAACAGCTCACTATGGCGATTCCCAAAATCAAAGCCACTTACCAGGGGCCTCCTCTCCTGTTTCCACTTTGCCAAGCTCCGACAGCTGTGACTGGCTGGCCTCCTCCAGGGTAGAGAAGAGCTCCTGGCTGATGAAGTCCATTGCTCCAAGTGGAGGATTCCTTGGTGTATGGAGCAGGCGTGGCCGCCTGGAAAGATGCGCTGAGACCACTGCACGTGTCACCGAGCAAACAAGAAGCAGACTTTCAATATTCCCAGGGAATTTAAGGGGTGGGGATGACAGTTGGTCACCTGAGGGCAGGGCAGTAGAGTTCAAACTGATGACCAGAGAGGCAAGAATAGGCATTGTTGGACACCTACCAGAGGCCAGTCATAGCGCCGTAATCGACCAGTGCATCTACACTGGCACCACGGCGCTGTAGTCCCGGCACAGAAAGCTGTATGCCTCTTGTCAGAGTATTTTGTTTTTTTTACAGATAACTGCAACTGCGCAGTTTCTGCTCACTAAGTGGCATGGCAGCGTGTACACCTCAGGAATTACAATGCAGAAAGCTGCTTTACTGCACAGAAACTTGTCAGTGTAGACAAGGCCTTATAAAAACATTTAATAGAGTTTGTAAAAAAGAAATAAATGAATACAAATGCGTCAAATTAAATCTTGCTGCAAAAATGTTCATTATCAACCAAAACCTACTTTCCATCAGTTACTGTGATGTAAAAATTTTAGCCAGGTCTAACGGTGGTCACTGTTGCATTAAAAAATAATTTTCATACTTGTGCAACCTATTCAGTAAATGTAAAATGTTTGGATAATCTTTCAGCATTCCAGGCATGATGGCCAACATACCATCCAATACTTCTCCAGAGATGTCCTATGTAGACATCTTTTATAATTAAAAGTAGCTATTAAATATGGTAATTCCTCTTTCACAAGGGTCCATACCTCATTCCAGCTCAGGTAATGTGAATCTTGCGTACTTAAATTTCAGTTGACTATTGCTTCCTTTTTCAATTCCTCTGATCAGTTGTTGGGTAGTGTTGCTGTTCAATGTTATTATGTGCAGTGGTAGATGTATCATAGTTAGGGTTGGTTTGTTCAGTTTTAACGTGAGTTTTAAGCCTGTGTTGTAAAAATCTCATTGAAATGGAAAATGCAAAATCCTAGAATATAAACTTGATTCATCTGAAGAAAAGTGAACATAGAGAATAAGAGATTACAAATCACCCCTTTTGCGCACCTGCTTCCAGCTTGTCTATCTTCCCTTTGTACTGTTTTACAGGAAATCTAATACACCTTGGGATCTGTTCTTCAACCACATTGTTGCTCCTTGCAATGCATATTTCTAGAATATCTGTTATACATCTGTAGTGTTTGTTTATAGAGCATTTTATATCTTCTTAGCCATAATGGAAACTGTGCACCAAACTGAACCCACCAGCATTTATTTGATGGCAAAGCTGCCATAACACAAACGCCCCTCACTCACTTTCAAAGGTTGGGGAAAGAGAGAGGAAATCACCAAATAACCCTATAGCCTAGAGAAAGAGGAAACCAGGACTTCAAATCTCACCTCCTCTAACTGCTGTTTAAATTGTCATGCAATACACCACCATTATTATTGACTGAGGACATGAACCCAAACTTAGAAGAAAGGAAAGAGCTGCTGAACACACGCTCTGCTTTTAAATAAGTTATCAGAGAGCTTATACAAGATCATTACAGGACCAGACCCTTGGTTTCTAATACGACAAGCCCTAATCTTATCCACTGCCCTGTGCACTTCCTTTTTAAAAGGATCATCCATGCAGGTTTAGTCAACCTCTAACCACTATAAACCCTACTCCTCCTGCAGTGTCAGGAATACAATCAACCTTGAACAGAGACCCAAAAGCAATACCTCAGCAATGTTAAGGCAGAACAACTTCCCAAATGCATGGAATGTGTGACAGTAACATCAAATATTATTAATTGTCAAGACTGAGGGATTGTTTAGCCTGCAGTAGCAGTAATGTAGGGACTGATGACTGGCTGAGGTTAATAGTACTGTACTGTACACATCCTAAGCCATCAGTCACCTCTTCCTCACCTGGACATTAACCCACAGAATGTGCCCTGTGTCTCACCTGACAGGTGATGCATTTATTTGAATTCATTTCTCCATAAATAAAAACAGCTGTCCTCGTCTAGGATCTTATAGAATTTGGTTTTATGCTGAACCATTTTTCAAACTTGCAGTTTCAGAAAGAGCTATCCAAAGGCGTATACAATGGATATTAGAACATCCTATGAGGAAACAGCAGCAATTATACAACTAAAATGAGCTCCCATGCTCACTGTTCACTGGATGTTAGCCAGCACGTGGGAGTTAAACTTACTCTGTTTTGAAAAGTTCCAGAAACTCTTTAACTTTCACCTGTGTAGCCGCCCAGGAAGGGACCTTAGTTTCAGCATCTCCCCCACAGCTTCTGTAAGGCACTACACCAAAAAGATGAATTTCTAAATTAACCAGAATCTATAAAAACACTATATCCCACCCCTATGGGCACGTTTTCTGATGCATAACACATGCACATTACATTGTAAATTGCTCAAAAACTAGATGGTGAAATCTCAGATTCATTTTAATCATCTGACTTTTGTATCTTTCCCCATAACTACAGTCCTGTAACATGAGCTACACAGATTCCAGCAGAGAACATCTGTGCATTGCAGCGTGCCCAGGCCTCAAGATGGTGACGCTCAGTCATTTGTATGCCCTTATCAGGGGAGTATGCTTAAGGTCCTGGACTGGGAATCAGGATGACTTGGTTCAATGTCCAGCACTGCTAACAAGAGTACCTAACAGAACAGGACCCTGGTCTCAGTTGGACTCTAGGCGCATAATAAATAGGATGAGCAGACAGTAAATGTGAAAAATTGGGGTGGGGGTGAGGGGCAAAAGGAGCCTATATAAGAAAAAAGACCCTATCAAGGTCTGTCCCTATAAAATTGGGACATCTATTCACCCTAATAATAAATGATGAGAGGTAAGCCTCACTTGCCCACAAGAAAACCTTGTCATAGCTGGCTTTATATTGTAAATCTGATGCAGCCTTCTTGTGAGACTCGGTCACTATGTTCCATTGGAGTTTGAATGCCTATACTGAGCAACTTAAACTCAGTGACACTGTGGTGCTTACCAACTCTCAGTTTAAAATCTGGTTTTCAGAAGCTGGCTGAATCTAATATGTCCTGATTATGTCAGCCAAGTAACAGATGAAGAATCTGAACAAATGTTGGTCACATATCCATTCAAACCACTTAAGAAAATAGGGCATGACTTATGTAGTAATATACCTTCATGCTAGCAAGGGAGAACATTTTTCACATCAATCTGACTCGTTCAGCTGGTTGTTCTCAACACCGCGGTAGTAAAGGCAAAGCACCAAACTGAGCAAACCTGCTTGAAAACCAGTCTCCTGGATGAAACCTACCTTTTGAAAAAGAAACAAGGTCATGAACTCTGAACTCCTGCATGCATAAGCTTTGTATACGGTCACATAGCAGATGCTTTTTAATATCCTCTTTCCAGGAGTGAAATGTAAAGAGACAGGTGTTGGATGTGAAAATATGCATGCAAAAGGCAGAGATATATGTTTTCTGTGAAACACACAACCCTTTACACTTTGATTAAGTTTGTTTTAAACTATAAACAATGAGCACATAAGGAAACATCCATCCCAGGCAGAAGGAAGGGGAGGGTCAGCTGCATTGATGGCATTTGCTTTCTAGGACTCCATGGAGGTATGATCAGGATATATGCTGGAGTGAGAGGGGGCAACTTGGAAGGGAAGGATTTCTCTTCAATCCTGCAGAGGTTCTTTGGGGGAAAGTTATCCAGCCTGAGGCTGCAATATTGGCTGCACGTAGCCCTTTTCATGCGAAGGATCCCCAGTTAAAGAGAACCCCAGGGGCAGCAGCAGCCAGAGGAATCCCTTCTAGCACAGTCACTGTCAGGGAGGGGAGAGCATCACAGAGAAACAAATCTGGTATAGGGCAGAGATTCATAAGCAGTTCTTAGGTCTGTGGGTAGGCCCCAGGGCTCACTCTGCAGAGGAAAAACCCCACCTCACCAATGGAATAACTGAGAAGGAGTTCTGCAAGGGGTTCCTATTAGAGATTCTCTCCCCTATAGCCCCCTCTTTGGGGTTTTACCCTGGGGACAATGTGATCTGATGATTCACTAGCTTCCAGTTAGTTATTCTGATATATGAAAATAGCTAAGTTCACCGCTAGGGACCATTTCACCCAGGTTTGTGACAAACTCATAGATTATAAAGCCAGAAGAGACAATCATGATCATCTGGTCTGACCTCCACTTTGCAGGTCACAGAACCTCACCCACTCACTCCTGTAATAGACTCCTAACCTCTGAGTTACTGAAGTCCTCAAATCATGGTTTAAAAACTTCAAGGTACAGAGAATCCACCATTTACTCTAGTTCAAGCCAGCAAGTGACCTGGGTCCCATGCTGCAGAGGAAGGTGAAAACCCCACAGGATCTCTGCCAGTGTGACTTTTGGAAAAAGTCCTTCCTGACCCCAAATCTGGTGATCTGTTAGACGCAGAGCATGTGGGTGAAACTCACCATCCAGATACCTGGGAAAGAATTATTTATAGTAACTCAGTGCCCACAACCTCTAGTGTCCATCTCCAACTCTTGGAGATATGTGCCACTAGCAGTTGCAGATGGGCCACATGACACTGTAGGCAATCTTGTCATACTATTCCCTCCGTTAATTTATCAAGCTCAATCTTGAAGCCAGTTAGGTTTTTTTCCCCCATTGCTCCCCTTGGAAGGCTGTTCCAGAACGTCACTCCTCTGATGATTAGAAACCTACATCTAATTTCAAACCTAAACTTATTGATGGCCGGTTTATACCCATTTGCTCTATGCCAACATTGGCCATTAACTTAAATAATTCCTCCCCCTCCCTGGTGTCTATTCCCCTGATGTATTTATTTAGAGAAAGCATATTTCCACTCGGTCTTTCTAAGCTTAGGCTTAAGGAGCCAAGCTCCTAAGTCTCCTCTTATATGGTTGGTTTTCCATTCCTTGGATCGTGCTAGTAGCCTTTCTCGGCCCCTGTTCCAGGTTCAATTAATCTTCAACATGGCAGATCAGAACTGCACACAGTATTCCAGATGAGGTCTCACTAGTGCCTTGTACAGTGGTGGTAACATTTCCCTGTATCTACAGGAAATACCTTACCTGATGCTCTCAGGTCACACACCTGGCTGACAGCAGGAGCTATGGTCCCCGT
Organism: Dermatemys mawii; assembly: GCA_007922305.1. Taxonomy (NCBI): domain Eukaryota; kingdom Metazoa; phylum Chordata; order Testudines; family Dermatemydidae; genus Dermatemys; species Dermatemys mawii. Next base: position 14,409,278 of record ML677350.1, read on the forward strand.
AGCAATTTCTAGGTAAAATTAATCCTGACTCGTGGTCTGGGAATAGAATTCTCAAACATCATTTGAGAGTTCTATCAGTAGATCACGAGTCAGGGCTTACTTTTACTTAGAGAAATCATGTATCTCTCGATAAATTTGCAAGAGTTGGTATATCTGCAAACAGGAAGACTGCCCGAGTCACTGAGCGAGTGACAAGGGGCAGCAGGCTTGAGGATTGCCCAAGGCTGCATATGGAAACAGGCCCCTGGAAGGGGAAAACACAGAGTGACCTGGCTGGAAGGTCAAATCACAAAGCAGATGTACTATGACTCTGTGAGTGGGAGGAGAACTGCATTTTGGAAGAGAAAAAAGTGAGTGCTGAACATGGTGGAACAATCCCAGAATTGCCAGAAGGAGGCACTAGCCAGTGGTGAGTAGAGCACCCCATGACACTAAGGCAAAATGTTCATTTAGATGTTGGGCCATACCTGGGTTATCTTTAATCTCCACTCCATCCCCGGTGTCTAGCAGTCCCCCTTCTTCTCTTCTTGTTTTCTTTTTATTTATATGGCTAAAGAACCTTTTACTATTGATCTCCGTACATGCGTATAAATCAGGAGTCAATTCATTTAACCAAAGGGCCAGATTCTGTTCATAGGTACATTGATATTAAATTTTTATAGGTTCTATTGAATCCAAGGGAGTTACACTGACATAAAACCAAAGTAATAGAGCAGAATCTAGCCCATAGAGTTCAGCTATATATCTAGTCTCCTTTCTGTGTCCTTCTCTGGTACAAAGATTATTCCTCTTACAAAGCAATATTTTTGTCCCCTGTTATAACTTATGGGGGCTTGCTGAACTGCTGGTTTGGAGGTTTTTGTTGGCAGCATTAGCAACATGTACATTTCATTTCTTCTTCATGAATATTGCTTTAATGGGGACCTGCAAAAGCTTTGTCCCCTAGCAACAGTTCTCTGCAAGTTCCACTTATAAATCAATGCTAGCTAGACTGAGTGAGTGGAAGGGACTGAGGTATTAAATTCTCTATTGGTTAAATGTATCTTTCTTTATTCACTTGATTGTTAATTTTTTTAAAAAAAACTTTCGTTGTCTATTTTTTCAGCTATTACCCACTGATTCTCTATCCATGTGCTACAAAAACCTTAACAGTTTTAGATCTTGAAGTGCTCCCTGACATCATATGAATCAGCATAAGCCAAAACCAAGGGAGATTTAAAGAGATGTGCACATTTCACTAACAACTGAAACAGCATCAAAGCATTCTAAATATGATAGACAGCTGTCATGTCTGTTTAATGCAAACAATGTCACACAACATTGATCTCCAGCTGATCTATGTCTTTAGGGACCAATTTTGCCCAGCGTGGTTCAGTGGTGCATTGTGGCTTCCACACATATTAGTGTAAAGTGTTTTGACCAGCTTCATAAACCTATGGGCATTATGAGAGTAGGGAAGAAACTCATTTTGCCAAATCTTTAGAACTTAAATATGATGGATTCAAATGTTTCATTCATGATGCAAGATTATAATTCATTTCCTCTCATTCCCAGCCCAATGCTCATTTCCTTAGGCCAAAGGGTACTGTGACACTCTATACTGGGGGGGAGCGCCCTGTAACTCCTATATTCATCACTTGAATAGAATTGTGATATTGTAGGTTCCAGGTGAGGTATCTTGGGAAAGGTTATGATCTGCTGAAATCACTGTTCCATCTAAATATGTGTAACCTTAGTGCATATGAAGTTACAAGAAATGTGTTGTATGGTTGTCGCTAAAATATGCTGTCGACTTGGGAAGTGCCCAGATACTACTTCCCCAAAGACAATAACCAAGATGATAACCAACTCCCAGATGGACAGGTGTCGAGCAACCAAGAGCCAGGAGCTACAATACAATGACTCACCTGCACAAGGCCACACCAGTGGAATTGCTCAACCTTGCCAGGTGGTGACTCAGCAATGCCAACCAGACACATGCAGACTTGTGTTTTCCAAGCACATGGACTAAGGGTATAAAACAGAACACAGTAGCCTCATGCTTGGCCTTTTCTCCTCCTCTCACCTACACTGCAAGCAACAAGGACATTCAGAAGACTGATTTGAACAGAGGAGACTGACTCAGGTTTAAAGGAGAAAACTATATATTAAGATCCAGTGGGATGAGAACATTGCTTGATCTAAACACTGTCTAGTGTGATAAGGGTTAAGGTTTAGACTGCAAGCTTTTATTTTATTTTATTTTATTTTGGTAAACACTCTGACTTTTTGTCTATCACTTATAATCACTTAAAATCTATCTTTTGTAGTCAATAAATTTGTTTTACTGTTTATCTTTACCAGTGAGTTTGCCTGACGTGTTTGGTAGATCTGCTCCAGGTTACAAAGGCTGGTGTATGTCTACTTTCCATTGATCAAAGTGGTGAACCAATTAATAAACTTGCACTGCTCATCTTGAGCAGTACAAGATGGTATATTCCTGAGGTACAGTGCTGGGAGCTGAGGGGATTTGGCTGGTACCTTTCTCTGTGTGATTCATGAGTGGCTCTGGGAGCACTCATGCAGTGAAGGTGGATGTGGGTTCCACATGCTGTCGTTCTGAGTGATAACAGCACCTGGAAGGGTTTGCTGCTTGTCACCAGCAAAGCACTGTGAGAAACAGCCCAAGCTGGAGAGTTAAGGGGGCACAGCAGTCCCATAGTCCCATAGTGCATCCAGGGATCCTGTCACAGGTACTTTGATAGGGGAAAGCAGATGCAGGAAAAACAAAATACATTTTGCCAGTGTTCTGATGAGCGCTATAACTCCATATAGTTGTCCGGAAATGATGCAGTAGGCTCAGCAAGGTCTAGACAAATGTGCAATGCAACATGGCAGACTTCTTACTGCACACCATGACAGACACCTCAGATCCCAGGACCTACCTCCCCACCCCCACCAACCAAATTTCAAGTTCCTACTCTAACTCCTGAGACACTAAAACTGTTTAAAAAAAAAAAAAGCTGGAAAAAATAGATTATGTTTATGTAAAATATTTTTTTCATTGATCTCATTCTCAAAACAGAATGAACCTCTCGGGATCAACCTCTCCAGAAAATCCTGAGAAACATACCAAGTAGGGAAACTTTCAGCCCAAAAGGTTAGTGTTGACAATTATAAGCAACTCAAAGGAAGAGGTATGGGGAAACTGTTAAACAACATTAATAAATATCAAGTATAATTATTTATACCTTTGACTACAATGCATTGTGCATCAGTGACAGTATTCTGACCTATGTTAGCACAGAAGAAACATTTAAGTCATTCACTGGTATTTTTCTTAGAAAATTTGAAAAAATTCCCACAAAGGTACAAGCTTGCCATGAAAGAAAGGCAAAATCCTTTTCCCACTTCCAGAAAGGAGCAGGAAATTTCCTTGCACCACAAAGGATTCCATTATTCGTTTGATAATTTGATTTTACATCCAATGCCAGGCACAAAGCTGATTATCCATTCTGCATGCCCTTCAGCTGTAAAGATTTCAAAGCTGACTGTTTTATGTCCCTTCTCCATAACAAAGTTACAATCTGCAGAATGTTTGTAACCTATAGTGCTCGTTGTAAAGATTTAATGGCCTCAGTCCTAGAAAGGAATTGTTCTCAAGAAATAAGCTTTGGTCCGTTATGGCAGATTAGATTTAAATTCAAAGTGAAAAAAAAGAAGAAGTCTCTAAGCGACACATTGTTTAAAAATAAAAATAAGGGGTGTGCTAATGGGATTGGAGTCCTGGTTAATCAAAGGCAAGAAACCAAGTAGAAAATAGCTGCCTTTAGTAAGAACTAAATGCAACTACATGAGCAAAATGGATTGGGAGCCAGTGAGAGTGCACCTGAGATTCACTCGATACTGCTCAGGGGCAGTGTACAAAGACGTGTCTAAGCCATCTGTATGCTTTACCCTGTTCCCAGCCCAATAAATGCTGCTTCCCATTCTTCTTGCCCCATCCCTATAACCTTAAGGGAATTCAGTGCTTGTAAAAGGTGGGCTTGTTGATGCCTGAAAGCCACTGTGTCTATTCAGCAGCTACCATACAGACAAAAATGTAACTCAACCTTTCTTGCTGTTAGTGGGAGTCACTCACATGTTGTCAGTCTGTTTCCTGTGTGTGTGTGTGTGTGTGTGTGTGTGTGTGTGTGTGTAAGTCATGTTAACGTTAACAGCTGCGCTTGCTATACACCTTGTGAAGTGCAGCTCCTCTGGGAGCTCTGCAGTAAGTTCCTATCATAAAAAGGTTGGTACTATGTACCCAATGAGGCTACAAATCTACTCAATCAGCTTCACCCAGAGCAGTAAAGAGAGAGCACAAGGATCTGTGTACCCTGATAGCATCCCTGGCAGAGGCAAAGCTATAGCAGACATAGTGGGAGAGTTGAAGCAGAGGTAAAAGCAACTGGGGCAGCTGGGATTGCAATAGACTTGGGAAGGAAGGAGCAACATACCTAGCAAAGCAATAACAACACTTAAGATGGTGTTGCTATAATGGGAAATACTCCACAGGTTTAATGCCAAGACATAGGTCAGGCCAGTGGCACATGCATACTGCTGTAGTGAATTCGGTGTATGTGAGAGCACAGGGCTTTCAGGTTGGTAGAGAGAAAATGGAACAGCATTAATGTTGCTAACAGCAGTTAGTTAACTATAGCATTGGCTGCCACAGCATTGCCTTTGGTGTGAGATCTAGGGTACCAATTAATTTGGGCTAAGTGACTGGTCTCTTGGGACTGGAAGCAACCTAAATGTGGTGTGATTTTTGGTGTAAATGGCTTTTTATCCCAAAGTCCAGTTTGTCTGGGTGGCAATAGAATTTAAAAGGACTGTCTGTGACTCCATGGAAAGACTGATATTGTGATCCAGGAGTTCACATTTGTTAGTGGTATGGTAAATTATAGAACAGCCCGTCCCCCTGTCCCCATACACACACACAGTCTGTGGTGTCTTTCCTTGTTTTCTGACTGTCTTCCCAGAGGTAGGCACTCACAGTTGTAAGCCACTCCAGACAGTATGACAGAGGACTTTTAAATAGAAAAGTTTCCAATACATTACTCCTAGGTTACCAAATAAGAAGGGAATTTCATACAGGAGATGAGAACGCAGAAATAGAGTGTGGAGAAAGATAAGGAAGAGCAATGTTAACTGTACCCCCACTGGTTTAAGAAACTGGATGTGTATAGGCATTTAAATGCTGGTAAAGTCAATTCCATCCATCACAAACAACATTTAGATGCATAGACTTTAAAGCTGGAAGGGACCATCATGATGGTTTGAGCAGGAGGTTGGACTAGATGACCTCATGCGGTCTCTTCCGACCCTGATATTCTATGATCACCTGATCTGACTTTATGCTCATTGCAGGCCACAGACCCTCACCCATCCCCCTCCTGTAATAGACCCATAACTGGCTGAGTTACTGAAGTCCTCAAATTATGGTTTAAAGACTTCAAGTTACAGAGAATCCACCACTTATACTAATTTAAATCTGCAAGCGACCTGTTCCCTGTGCTGTAGAGGAAGATGGAAAAAACCCCAGGATCTGTGCCAGTCTGAGCTGGTGAAAACTCCTTCCCAACCCCAAATATGGGGTGATCAGTTAGACCAGAGGTGGGCAATCTACGGCCTGCAGGCCAGGATCATCCTGCTCAGCCCTTGAGCTCCTGCCCAGGGAGGCTAGGCCCCAGCCCCTTCCCTGCTGTCCCTCTGCCAGTCCTGCTGTTCTGAGCAACATGGTAAAGGGGTGGGGCGCAGGGGGCAATTGGCTAGCCGTGGGAGTCCTGGGGGGCCTGTCAGGGGATGGGAGTGTGGATAGGGGTTGGGGCAGTCAGGGAACAGGGAACAGGGGGTGTTGGATAGGAGGTGAGGTGCCAGGGGGCAGTTAAGGGTGGAGGATGCCAGAAGGGGGCAATCAGGGAACAAGGAGCGGGGCGGGGAGGTTGGATGGGTCAGGGGTTTTAAGGGGGCAGTCAGGAGGTAGGAAATGGAAGGGGATGGCTAACAGACGGGGGCCAGACTGTTTGGGGAGGCACAGGCTTCCCTATCTGGCCCTTCTTATGGTTTTGGAAACCAAAACTGTGGCCCTCCAGCCAAAAAGTTTGCCCAACCCTGCGTTAGACCCTGAGCATGCGGATAAGACCCACCAGCCAGACACCTGGGAGAGAACTCTCTGAAGTAACTCAGAGGCCTCCCCATCTAGTCTCCCATCACCAGCCATTGGAGATATTTGCTACTAGCAGTTACAGATTGGCCACATGCCATTGTAGGCAGCCTCATCACACCATCGCCTCCATAAACTTATCAGGCTCAGTCTTGAAGCCAGTTAGGCATTTTCCCCCCACAGCTCCCCTTGGAAGGCTGCTCCAAAACTTCACTCCTCTGATAGTTAGAAACCTACATCTAATTTCAAGCCTAATCTTGTTGATGGCCGGTTATAACCATTTGTTTGTATCCACACTGGTGCTTTGCTTAAATAACTTTCCCCCACCCCCGACCAGTATTTATCTCTCTGATGTATTTATAGAGCATCATCAGCCTGCTTTTGGTTAGGCTAAATGAGCCAAGCTCCTGGAGTCTTCTCTCATAATGCAGGTTTTCCATTCCTCTGATCATTCTAGTAGCCCTTCTCTGCACCTCTTTCAGTATAAATTCATCTTGAAACTGGGAGACCAGAACTGCATACAGCATTCCAGATGAGATTTCACCAGTGCATTGTATAATGGTACTAACACTTCCCTGTCTCTACTGGAAATACTGCACCTGATGCATCCTAGCACTGCATTAACTTTTTTCACCAACACGTCACATTGGCTCATAGTCATCCTGTGATTAACCAACACATCCAGATCTTTCTTCTCCTCTGTCACTTCCAGCTGAAATTCCCAGCTTATAGAAAACATTCTTGTTGTTAGTCCCTAGGTATATGGCCTAGCATCTATTACATTTCATCACATTTCTATTACTCCAGTGTTCATAGTCATCCAGATCATCTTGTCTGATATTCCAGTCCTCCTCCGTATTGGAAGGTATTGCCAATTTTGTGTCATCTGTAAATTTTATTAGCACACTCCCAATTTTTGTGTCAAGGCCACCAATATAAATGTTAAATAAGATTGGTCCCAAGAATGATCCCTGAGGAACTCCACTAGTAACTTCCCTCCAGCCTGACAGTTCACCTTTCAGTATGACTCATTGTAGTCTCCCTTTTAACCAGTTCCTTATCCATCTCTCAATTCTCACATGAATCCCCAGGTCTCTGGGCAAGTACAACAGTTACTGAAATAAAGGTATATTGAACCAAGAGGGCTTCCCCATAGGTGTTTAGTATAGTGATTACAAAGTAGAATTTAGGGTGGTAGTTTGCTGAGTACTGACAATGCGCTTGTTGGTGTAGAGAAAACGGAGAGGAAAATGGAGAAGAATCAAAGAACTTACAAATCAAATAGAAAATTCAGCCACACAAAGTGTATTGAAGTAACACTGCAGGGCTTCAAGGAAGAAATGAGTTTTGATGAGAGAGTTAAAAGGAGAGAGTAGATGCCAGCAGCACTAGGAAACGAGATGAGTTGTTTACCAACATACATCTTCCCCCTGTTTCCCTGTGCTCTTCTGTCTTGGCTCAAAGATTAGTGTGATGGTTCTAATAATGCATTATACTTACTAGGCTAACTTGTATTCTCAGCAGGGCTGGCCTTACCATGAGGCGAACTGAGGTGGTCGCTTCAGGTGCCAGACTGTGAGGGGAGGGGGGCAGGCACCACTAGGACCCAGAGTGTAGAAAATGCTGTCTGCTGCTGGTGCACATGTATTCTCTCTGCTCTAGATGCACAGAGATGGTGCAGTGCTGTGCTGGAGGAAGGAAGGCACAAGAGACATAACAGGCAAGCAGGAGAAAAGGTAAAAGAAAAAACAAAAAGCAGCAGGAGCTGCAGGGAGACAGAGGAGGAGGAGCCACTTCTGTACCTCTCCAGAGGCCTGGACTGATTAACATTAGCTTCTGAGGGAGCTTCCTGTTTCCTGCTGCTTCTCTGAACCCACTTGAGGAGAACAGGTAGTTCACTGAAGTAGTAGGAGCCAGTTAGGCCCTTAAGACACCGATATCTTCCCTCACTCAGGCCCTGCGACCAGCCTGCTTATTTGTCCCCTTCAACTGAGTGTTGAGAGCCATTATAGCTGGCACAGAACAGCAGTCATGAGTGAAAGAAGAAAACACCCCTACGGGGCAGCATTCAGAAAAAGACAGCAAGTGAAGGAAGCTTTTCTATCTAAACAGGAAGGAGCTCTCCTGAGATATATAGACACAAATGTTCACGGTGAGCCTTCCAGCCTCAGTGAGGATGCGAGTGGTGGGGAGATGGCTGATCTTCCAGTTAGTCAGAGTGCAGGTGACCTGGCAGCTACTGCAGCATCCATATCTCCATCTCAAATGGATGTAACCATGCACATTCCTGAAGAAAAGTGTAGATCAGAGAAGAGTGTGGTGGAGGCACAAGAAACAGCTGCTGTTGAGTTTAGTTCCTTAAGTCGAGATGATCCGGGACTGTGGACCCACTTGAGCAATAGCCTGAGGGACTTCCTTATACTGCATGGGCCACAGCAAGTGAAAAACATAATGTTCCCCAAAGCCAAAGAAAACAGAGTTTCCATCTAACACATTACTGGCATGAAATTCTCAATGGTGACAAAGTAGTGAGGCCATGGCTTACGTACTCGAAAGACCAGAATGCTGCATACTGTTTTTGTTGCAAACTCTTCCACTCTAATGTTCCAACCATGGTGGGTTCTACAGGAACAAAGGACTGGAAAAATCTGGCATGCCATGAGAAGGCAGCAAATAACCAGAGAATATTCCATTGAGTAGAAAGAGCTTGAGACGAGACTAAGGTTAAAGGCCACCATAGATGATCAGCATCAAGAGAAGATTGCATCAGTCTTTTTACTGGCAAAATGTCCTGAAAAGGCTCATTACCATTGTAAGAATGTTTGCTACCCAAAACCTAGCACTGTGTGGCACTTCAAATCAGCTGTATGTGTCAAACAATGGAAACTTCCTTAAAACTGTAGAACTGATTGCTGAGTTTGATGCTGTACTCCAGGAGCATCTAAGAAGAGTCACTACCCAAGAAATGTACTCACACACCACTACCTTGGAAAAACAATTCAAAATGAGATCATACAGTTACCGGCAACAAAAGTCAAACAGAAGATTGTGGTAGATTTGAAGTCAGCAAGACATTACTCTGTTAGGCCGTGTCTCACTACTGGCTGGGTCGGCAGGTAGAGATCGATCTATTGAGGATTGATTTATTGCGTCACATCAAGATGCGATAAATCGATCCCAAAGTCAACTCTGGAACTCCAGCTCGCCAAAAGGCACAAGGCAGTTGACGGAGGAGCCCACTGTCGACCGCTGCCGCCATGAGGACGGCAGGTAAATTGACCTAAGATGCACTGACTTCTATGCTATTCACGCAGCTGTAGTTGCGTATCTTAGGTCGACCCTCTCCACTAGCGCAGACCAGGACTTATTCTGGACTGCACACCTGACATCAGCCATACAGAACAAATGACTTTAATGGTGCATTTTGTAACAACAGAACCTAGTGAAAGAGTTCCTGCAATGGTGACTGTCAGAGAGCATTTTCTAGAATTTACAATTTGACATTGATGATACTACAGGAGCTGGTATGACAAATGTGCTTCTTAAAAAGTTGGAAAATATGGGAATTGTGATAGCTGACATAAGAGGTCAGGGCTACTATAATGGTGCCAACCTGAAAGGAAAGAACAGAGGAGAGCAGACACGGATCTGAGAGTTAAACCTTCGAGTTTTTTTTGTTCCATGCAGTTCTCATTCACTGAACTTGGTAGGCAGTGATGCTGCGTCAGCTTCTAGTGAGGCTGCTGAATTGTTTAATGTAATTATAAGCATCTATGTATTTTTCTCTGCATCAACTCATCAATGGAAAATTTTGAAGCAACAGTTGGGAGCATCCTCTCTGACACTAAAACCCCTGAGTGCCACACAATGGGAAAATCAAGTGGAGGCGATAAAGCCTATCAAACATCAAACTGGGGAGATAGATCATGCCATAGTTGCCATTATGGAGAATAATGCTAAGACAGGAACTGTTCATGGGAGAACAGCATCAGAGGGAAACAGAATCACCAGAAACATACATAACTTCAAATTTCTGTGAGGCTTAGTGTTGTGGCATGACATACTATTTGAAATAAATGTTGTAAGCAAGAGACTCCAAGCTGTTGACCTTGATATATCTGGAGAAGTGGAACAACTGGACAAAGCAACACATACAGTCCTACTGGATAGATGAGGGATTTCAAAACATTCTGAAGAGTGCACAGAAATTGGCAGAGTAACTTCACACTGAAACTATTTTCCCACCCATTCAAGAATACAAGAGTCAATGATGAAGAAGATATTTTGATTACCAGGCATGGGATAAGAGACCTCAGACAATTCAAAGTTGAATTCTTTAACCAGGTGCTTGATTGTGCAATACAGTTAGTTGAAGAATGTTTCATACAGCTCAAGGAACGCAGCAATGCAGGGCACTAGACACAGTGTTGACACATGATGACATGCGTGATATTGATGCGAGTGATTTAGGTGATGAACTGAGAGCCCTTTCAAGATACATTTCAGCAGGATCAACTCCAAAGGCTGTTCTGGAATCTATGTGCACAAATAAGATGACCACCCTCTTTCCAAATGCTTTTGCTGCTCTGAGCATACTTCTTACACTTCCTGTAACAGTTGCCAGTGGAGAACGCAGCTTCTCCAAGCTGAAGTTAATAAAAACACCTGTACACTCCACAATGACACAGGAGAGGCTGGTCGGCCTTGCAGCCATCTCAGCAGAGGATGAGCTGGCCCAGACTATGGATCTTCAGGAAGCAGTTCAAATCTTTGCAACCAGGAAGGCATGGAAAGCACCACTTTGATTATTCAAACATGCCAGCATTTACTATGCAGACAAGAAAAGTCACATTTGCTGCTCAAGAGTTTGAAAGTTAAACAAGGCATTTTAAGTTGTTAGTGGGGTAGGTAGCAGAGCAGTACCCTGAGAGAAGTAGAACCGAAAGAAGGTAGAATTGAGACCTTTGAAAGTTTTGGCCCAAGCGAAAGGCACGAGGGCATCATTTGAGCTCCCCGTCTCAGGTGCCAAAATATTGTGGGCCGGCCCTGGTTCTCAGAACCCTTGTTGCATCAGAGGCAAGGAGACCATAATTTGCCCATGGAGTGAAAGTTACACTATACAGGAAATTTAAGAGCATGTTACAAGGCTGCCAGCATATTTGTGAAATAAGCAATATTTACATCAGGGAGGGTAAATGGGATTTTGCTACAAAAGACATTTTTGATTGGCTCTATATTATTGTTCTGTATAAATGCCCTTCTTTCTCCCACTCCCATGATGCACATGCACTTCCCTGCTGCAGGAGCTGAGCATGGACATATGGTCACCATTTTGCCAGATTGTGCTCTGTGACTCTCTTCCCAGACAGAGGGGTCAGCTGCCTGAATGGCATTTTACACCTCCTTCTTTTTTCCTAGAGCACATGGAAGTCTCCCAGTGGGGCCTAGCAATCTGGTTGGAAGAGGGATGGGGCTGGGCAAAGGAGATGTGACTGAGTGGAAATCCTGAGTTTCAGGGGCCAAAATCCTCATGTTCTTGCCACGGAAAAGGCACCCCTCACCCCGGATGGAAAATTTCAAAAGAAACTTTAAAAAGTAACAGATCAAATTAACTTTTATTTCATTAGCCTACCTGAAGTAATACAGCTAAATTATTGCAAAAGCCTTTGGTATCTTACATAAGCATAAATAAAAGCTTGAGCTGTTGCTGCTTGAGAAAAGGGAATAGAATTATTTTTCTCTTTACCTCAAATAAACCCTTGGCTTGGTCTTTCTGAGCACGTAGGTAATCTGAAATCCATTTCAGTATTCAATGGTGCCCTCTGCTGGAAAGAAGAATAAATCAACAGGTTCAGCAATCCTGATCCTGTAGTTCTCACTCCAGCAAAATGCCCACTGACTTCAAGTTAGTATTTCGTCCAAGTGCAGTCTGCAGCATTGGCACCGGTGAGGTCTAGTTACCATACGTTCATTTTTCTTCTTAAAAGAAACAGCTGTGAGGTTTGTTTAGTATATGTCTGGAATAATCAGGACAGTAAAAACTATTGAACATTAGTTCATTGATTAAAGGCATCAGATCATGGTAGGGTGACCAGAAAAGGAAGTATGAAAAATCAGGACAGCAGTTGGGGGGAAATAGGAGCCTATGTAAGAAAAAGACCCAACAATCAGGATTGTCCCTATAAAATTGGGATATCTGGTCACCCGATCATGGTTGCATTGATCACTTGAGTCTCATGCTATATCAGATTAATCAGAAAAGATTAGTTGAAACAAAAAGTGACTAATGTAACTAAATGATACTTGTTACTGGTTTAAGTATGAAACATTTAGATATATTTGATCACATAACAGTTTCTTTTAAGAATTAATTTGCATTTCAAGTGAGACAAATATTTTGCTTTTTTGCATTGGTCATTGGGATCATGGGGAGAAATTCATCGTTGATGGAATTCTATTTAATTAAATGGAGTGACACCAGAATGGATTTGATCTGCTATGCTTAATACCTATAAAACCGAAACTAGCAGGAATAAAATGAGTTCACATGAATTATAAATCACTTTGCACACTCAGATGATTCTATGCTGCATCTTAAGCTCCAATCCTCCAATGGAATTCCACTGGGGCAGATCACTGTGCCTGCTCAGAGCTCACTGACTTCCATGCAGCTCTACTTGTTCCAGGAACATTCACTGCAGGATCAAGGCCTTAGATTGTAAATTCTTTGCAATAAGGCAGGTATTTTACTCTGTATGTAAAAAATGCTGTGTTAATTTAGTGTGCAATACAAATCATTAATGACAGCAGTACCCAACCAAGGAAACCAAGAGTAAATTCATCTTTGCAAATGTGTTAAGTATTGTGAGAAGGGAGAAGACTGGAAAAAATCACCAATATTTCTTTGGCTGTGAGCTTGATTGATGCCGTGTTTGATATTCTTGTGGGAGCATCAGCATATACTGTACATCCCAGCTTGTTTCAGAAACAGCTTGTACATGTTGTATGAGGCAGACTGCAATCCTAATGCTCAAGTGATGGTGCAGAAGGTACATTTTCATATGTCACTCGTAGGATTATTTTCGCACAGCGTTTTTCAGATTTTGTGGCTGACATGAAAGGGTTAACTTTTTAAATGGCCAAGAGAAGGAAACCAAATAGTGACTTTCTCCACTAGCCTTCATTTTAAGACTGTAATTTACTATTATAAGTGATCTGCAAACTGATGAGTGACCGAGAAATGGGATCAACAGCCTCCACCTACCAACTACAAAGGCTGTATTTGATCTCCATGCCTTCCACTTTGCCCTGGTAAATGGAAATTGAGATCATTTTATTGATTAAATACAGTGGGACTGGGAGCTGGGAGTGCTGCCGTACCCATTGGCTTGAAGTAATGTAACCCAAATACATGGTTTACATGTTTCAGAGGGGTAGCCGTGTTCATTTGTATCAGCAAAAACAATGAGGAGTCCTTGTGGCACCTTAGAGACTAACAAATTTATTTGGGCATAAGCTTTCATGGGCATAAGCATTCATTTCGGCATAAGGTTTCTGATGAAGTAGGTTCTAGCACACAAAAGCTTATGCCCAAATAAATTTGTTAGTCTTTAAGGTGCCACAAGGACTCCTGATTGTTTTTGGTGGTTTACATGGTTTCCATCATCAGAGCCCCACTAAACATTGTTTCAGTGCCCTTAATTAAATATTTATCTTTCCCTCTTGTTCTCCCATTCCCAATTCAGACAACAAAGGAAATACGTTTTAAAATGGCTCCATGTTAGATTCACCCCATGTTTGATAGTGTGCTGTTATTCTGTAAAACAAAAGAGGAAACAGATGTCCTATGCTGTTGGAGTGCAGCAGCCAAGGGAGAAGAATGGGAGTGCTGGCAAAGAAGGTTTCTTGTAGTTAAAAACAGGTCCTTGTCCATACCTTTAAAGTCCTTCTAATTTATATTGAAGGAGCTCTTCAGAAACCTTTTTTGAGCCTTTGTTGTTCAGTCTGGAGACAGACTAAGCAGCTAAGTGGCAGTTCAAAGGATTTACTCCTCTTTCTTACCTGGATACCTCTCCGGGCTGTTGATTTATTTTAGACCCTACTTGTAAATGTCTCTCAGATGGAGCTGTCTTTTCCACACCTGTTACAGCTCACTCTTTTCTCCCTAAAATTAGGTGTACTGACAAGCAAACATCACACTGAAAAGAAGCACAAATTGCCACACCTGGTCTTAATCCAACATGGAACGTAACACATGGTTGTTATCCTGTCGCCAGCCATCATCACTATAGCAATAAGATGCATTATGGGAGAAAACAATGCATGATCTGTAGAGATGGAGGACAGAAATTCCATTTCTCAAGGATCTGGAGATTTTGAAATTTTGGCTTTTTCAAGTCTCCACAAAGAAAAATTCCAAAAAAATTTTTCACTTCTGACTAACCAACATATTTCAACTTTGACTTTATACAATTTTCTATAACAATATAATACAAAATAAAATAATTTTAAAAAGTGATTTCAAAACTAAAAATTGAGACCTGTCATTCTGAAGATGTTGCAATGAGACTTTTGATACGTGTAAAGTTTTTCAGTTTTTTTCTGAAACAAAATTTTGGCAAAACTAAGTTTTATTTTTTCACAAAACATTTTGATTTTATTGGAACTGTTTTGTCCAGTGGAAAATGGTATGAAAGGACAATATCCTCGACAAAACCTTACTGAATTAAGTGTAAGTATCTTGGGAGCTCGTAGCAGAAAATGCAACAGTTTATATATTGTGAGGTTGTATGTAGCATCTCTAGGGAGGAGACCTGACTAATGCAAACCCTGGAAAGTGTTATGAGTTTCAAATGACTATTTGAATCAATGTGAACTTTTAAAGTTAAGTGTGTTTCTCAGGAAATCTCTAGGCAAAGTTATATACATATGTAAATCCTCTGGTTATGCAAGAATTCAGCTCTTGGAGTTTTGCTCTGAGGGGACCTTTTGTCTGCTGACCACCTGTTACATGAGGGCCAACCAAAGACCCAAACTGTATAAAGAAAATACTCTTGGATTCGTGAGGCTGCTTGTTCTGAACCAGGGCAGTTAGGAACTTATGACCACAGAAGAACCCCTTAGTGGGGTTTGAAGGACAGTTAACCTGCCCAAACCCTGGTTGGGGTAGAGGTGATCTCTGATAAGCTTATTAGCATGGATGGAGGCTTTGATTGTTTGTAATATTTTCATTGTGATGCTTTTGCCTTAAGAATAAATGTGGTTGCTTAGAAAAGAGCTGTGTGGTAACTTAACTGTGGGCAATTACAGTATTTATAGCATCTGAGGAAGGAAGGCAGAGCAGGTCTACCAAGGCAGTCTGCCCAGCTTGGGAAATTCCATGTAGGCAGGGAACTGTGCAGCCTGGAAAATATACTGGTCAAGAGGGAAAGAGATGTGTGTCTCCACCCAGGAGAAGTGATGGCTGGGAGCTGGCAGCTGAAGAGTGTGTGCCCTTCCTGGACCATGATGGGAAAGTACAAGTGCAGTTGCCATGTAAAATGATTCTGTCAGTGTTGCTTGTTCGCCTGCCTCTAACGATCTTACTACAACAGAAAATGGGAGCATCACTTTGTGCCATGACTTAATCTTTGCACATATAAAGGACCCAGTTCAGCCACCCCTACTGACATCAAGCACTTCCTTACTCATGTGAACAGTGCCATTGATTCCACTGGTTCTACTGAATTAGTCCAAAATGGTATCCTCTATTTCTAAAATTATTATCAAAACTATTTCATTTTAATAAGAATATTCTGCATATATTAAAATCCCCTATTACTGTCACATGGGATACCAAAATAATGCATTCATGATCCTGAAAACCTCCATTTGATACTTCTATTTAAGAGAGATTTTTAAGGAGAGTAATTAAGCCAAAGCTGTCAGCCTCTCTTCTCATGGCTGCTTTACAGCAGGGATTTTTGATACAAGAACAGTAGGGCTTCAAATTAGTTTGTCTTCCATTGTGATAATCTCAAAATCAATCACACAAGTGTATTGAATAAACAAGTCAAATGCTTCTTTTATAGCAAATCCAGTTTTCGTGAAAGGCACTGGGCTGTTAATTCTGGGGATGGATGACCTTGATTTCCGTAAAGCAAATATAGCATAGCCCAGGGATCAGCAATCTATGGCACACGTGCCAACAGTGGCACACGAGCCAATTTCCCCTGGCACGTGGTGGAGAGCTCAGCCCACCACTGCTTTGGGGTTTTCCCAGCTGGCCCCTTACCAGCCGGGGTCCCGCCATCTGCCCCATTCAGCTCCTGCTGTTAGTCTGGGTTCCCAACACCCAGGCTAGCAGCGGGAGCTGACTCGGGCAGGCGGGTGCACCTCGGCTCGCAAGAGGCCAGCGGGGGAAATCCCAGAGTGGTGGCGGGCTGAGCACTCAGCTCGCCGCTGCTCTGGGATTTCCCCTGCTGGCCCCTTGCAAGCTGGGGTCCTGCCGCCTGCCCCACTCAGTTCCCACTGCCATCCTGGGTTCCCTACACCCAGGCTAGCAGTGGGAGCTGACTGGAGCAGACAGCGGGACCTCGAATGGTAGGAGCCTGCAGGGGAAACCCCAAAGCGGCGGCGGGCTGAGCACTTAGCCCGCCCCCGCTCTGGGGTTTCCCCTGCTGGGCGCTTGCCAGCTGGGGTATCACTGCCTGCCCCACTCAGCACCCACTGCTAGCCTGGGTTTCCTTCACCCAGGCTGACAGATGAGCTGAGACCCCAGCTAGCAGGAGCCTGCGGGGGAAACCCCAGAGAAGCTGCGGGCTAAGTGCTCAGCCCACTGCCAGTTTGGGGTTTCCCCACAGGCTCCTGCCAGCCCGTTGCCAGCCTGGGTTCCTTATACGTATGCTAGCAGCAGGAGCTCACTGGGGCAGGCAGCAGACGCCAGCTGGCAGGTGCCTGCAGGGGAAACCCCAAAGCAGGGGTGGGCTGAGCTACTCAGCCTGCCCCCACTCTGGAGTTCCCCCTGCTGGCCCCCTGCCAGCCAGGGTCCCCGCCTGCCCCACTCAGCAACTTCACCCAGGCTGGCAGCAGGCTGAGACCCCGGCTGGCAGTAGCCTATGGGGAATACCCCAAAGTGGGGTGGACTGAGCCCCTCCCATTTTGCCTGAAGCCCCTCCCTGCCTGAAGCCCCGCCTCTTCTGGACCGGCATGCAAAGCCCTGAGGAAATGCAGACTCGGCACTCCACCTCTGAAAGGTTGCCGACCCCTGGCATAGGCTAAAGGAACTACTTCCCTTTATAAAACACAGAACAGCTTTTACGTTCATTCTATGCTCGAAAGTGCTTTTCCTGCAATGTGTACAGCTGGCAAAGACATTCTTCCCGTGAAAAATTTCAAGTTTTTGTCAAAAAGTATTTAAAAAATAAGGAAATTTTCTATGAAAAAATTTGTCTAGTCGAATTTTATTTATTTTCATATGTGTATATTTATATAGCACTCTTCCTCTGTAGATCTCAAAGTGCTTTACAAAGGAGATCAGTATCATTGTTCCCATTTTACTGATGGAAGAAACTAAGACACATAGGTGACGTCACCCAGCAGGCTAGCAGTAGAGCCAGCAGTAGAAGTCTGGCCTCATAAATCCCAGTCCACTGCTCTGGCTTCTACCTGACAAAACCATCTTTTGCCCAAAAATAGCATCATGGAAAATTTCCCACTAGGTTTAGCAATGAGCTGCAAGCAGACAGACCCTCCATCCATGCACAGACCCACTAAAGTTTAATGGAAAAGTTCTTGGGCCTAGCAATGGGCCAATATGGAGCTCCATTTCCAGATCAGTGCCTAATATGGCCTATGATGTCTTTCTTATCTCAGTATTAGATTGCCCCTTCCCATAATAATACCCATGGAAAGAAACCATGTGGGAGAGAAGAACTCTGAGCTTTCCTCACATCATGTATTGCGAGGGGTTAGTGTTCACCCCTTACCCTTCTCCTGCCCCAGGGATAGGGGTAGGAGAAAGTAAGGTTCTGCCTCCTTTGTAATACTGGTCTGGCAAACAAGAGTTGAAGGAAGAGACTGAACTTTATTTTAGTCTCTTGACCTGGGTCAGGACTAGTGAATTTAGGGTACCTGTCAAACATACTTCTCAAGACCTGAGCAGATGTGGGATAAAGTGACCATATGTTTTCATAGGACCATCCTATTTTTTCATATAACATCCTAGGAATTTCTTTGAGAATGCCAGATATGTCCTGGTTACTCATTTAATCAAACAATACAGTTTATAGTTATAAAAAAAATCTTCAACTCATACCACTATATTGAGTAAAATTTGCCCTGTTCCCCAGAAAACAACAGTTCAGTAGAACAAGTGTTCATCATGTTGAATAGTGCCTGGAAGGAATAGAAGTCAAATGAGTGTAGAGCCTATAAACAATGTTCTTTTGCTTAATAGGATACTTGTTCAGGGTTCCACGACACAGTTCATTCAGAATGCTAAATGACTAGAAACAGTCCTCCACCTTTGGCCATATGCCATATCACTACTGAGTCTGAAACTGGTATTGGCAACACCAGAACATTTTTTTAAAGTGCCCTTTTGGAGGAATATTTGGGGGCTTTAAAAAAAGTCACCCCAAAGGCATCCTGGAGTTTTACTCTGAAAATATGAGTAATGGTAGCAAATATGATCTCCAGTGATGTTTGGGAGAGAAGTGCTACCAGCACTGAGACTCTGTGCTTCATCACTAAGCGTACGTCTACCTTGCAATCAGAGGTGTGATTACAGCATGTGTAGACACACCCAAACAAGCTTTGATCTAGCTAGCTCGGGTACCATTTGCAGGGAAGCATGGATAGCCACTCAACTAAGTACCCAGGGTCCTGGGCTGGTTTGTACAACCCACATTGAAGCCTGTGCTGCTGCAGTTTCCCGGTTGTTAGTACTTGCACTAGCTGGATGAAAGCTATGTCCACACATGCTGCAGTCACATCACTGATTGCAGTGTAGCTGTATCCTAACTCTTGGGAGCCTCTTCTCGCCTTTATCTCCCAGGCAACTTGACTTAAATGGAGTGAGATCTGCTCCGGGAATTTGCTTGCTGAATGCAGATTGGGGAGAGGGTGATGATCAGATGCTTAATCATTATCTGAAGACAACCTGTTATCCTTAAAGTTTTCACTCCAAAGCACTCAAAAGAGTAAATACTGTTGCTCCCCAGTCACTTGGTTAAACATTCAGCTTCTCAAATCCCTTTGTCTCCTGTGTTCTCCTGTGTAGCAGAGGCAGAAAGTTTTGTGTAATTTTGTGAATGTAAACACGTTGGTTGCCATGGGAGCAGGAGCAGCACTATGATTACTGCCTACATTTGCCAGGGGCCCAATTACCTGGTTGCTGGAATTTAAGGCAGAGTGAACACAATGTGCATTGTTAAAGCAAGTTCTTGCTTCTATCTGAAATTGGAAGGCTGGTCAGGCAGGTCTCTGATCTTCAGTGTGCAGCAGTTCATCTCATATTGGTTATTGTAATTGCATGTGTTATATAATATGAAGTTACCTGAAAAAGGAGAAAGCAAAAGGGAGAGAGAATGCAAATCTGGGTATAGAATACTGTATATCAGGGATCAGCAACCTTTCAGAGGTGCTGTGCCAAGTCTTCCTTTATTGAGTTAAATTTAAGGCTTTACCTGCCAGTCAAGAAGGGGCGGGGCTTTGGACAGAAAGGGAGGGGCTGAGGAGGGTCAAACTGCCCCTGCTTTGGGGTTTCCCCCACAGGCTCCAGCCAGCCGGGGTCTCAGCCTGATGCCAGCCTGGGTTCCCTATACCCAGACTATCAGCGGGAGCTGAGTGGGGCAGGTGGCGGGACCCTGGCTGCCAAAGGGCCAGCAGGGGGAACCCCAGAGTGGTGGCAGTCTGAGCCCTCTGCCGTGTGCCCGCAGAAATTGGCGCGCGTGCCACCTTTGGCACACATGCCATAAATTGCCAATCCCTGCTGTATATAAATAAAAGGCATGTGACATGGTTGCATCAGGGCCTGAAGTCCCTGGAATTTAGGCCCCGATCCTTAGTGGCATTTAGAGGTCTAACTCCTATTGAAATCAAGTTTTGGTTTTAGGCTCTGTTTCACTAAATGTTTCTATCACAGGCGTAAGTAATTTGCTGAGTAGGGAAAGACATACACATGATCTTATAAGTAGACATCTGCTAAAGTCCTATTAAATTGAAACACATGGGCTTTGCTGAATTGGGGCCTTACTGTGAACATACACCTCAAAATGCCAAGGACTTCTTAGATACCAGAAAACTAAAGATGAGCATTAATGTACTTAATTGATCATGTACGTGAAGGCTATAATTTTTTTAATCTAGTGTAGTTAAGTGATTACTCCCTCTTTTGAAACCCCTGCTGGCCATTCAGATTACAAAATTTACTAAATAAGAGGTAGAAATATATTTATTTTAAAAACAGGTAGGGAGCTAAATTTGGATAGAACAAGACAAAGCTGAGCTGTGGGCCTGCATTATGTGACATTGGCCTTCTACTGACTACTCTTCTAGCCCCAGATTTTCGAAAGATATTTAGCTGCCCAAAAATACAAATGGGCACTGATTACAATTTACAAAACTGCCTAAAGGAGCTAGGCTGCTATTAGGATTTTTCAGGAGCTCCTAAGCAGGTTAGGTGCTTAGCTCCCATTGAAATCAATGGCAGTTTGGTGCTTTAGGGCTGTTGGCCAGATTTAGGTATTTAGGAACACAAAGATGCAGATAGGCAAGCACCTGCAAGTCATAAGTGGCTATAAAGCTTTAGTACAGTCAGTATGTAAAACATACTGCTGATATAACTTGTATCTCCCTGTGCAAGGAAATGAGCTCTAATGTCAGTAGGGCTAGAGGTCCATTAAGTTATATACAAAGTGATTAATCTCTTACCTTTTTATGATCAGTTAATATAATTCAACATATAAATGATGTATTTTAAAAAACACCATTTAGCTTTTATTGTACTTCTCTCTACAGAATATTCACAGGAGATTAGAAAACAAACTTCAGAAAGGAAGTAGGAAACTCCCCAGACACCTTGTCTTCTAATTGAATTAATCTCTGAGGTACAGCACATAGATAATTATTTTAGTGTGCGATGTGATGGATTAATCTGGTGAGACAGATCAAACACAGTTTATCTTTCCTAATTACATTAGCAGACTGGAACTAGAATGAATTATTAAAATATATTTGGGAAAGCTCTTTGAGTAGCAAAAGGACAGTGTGAAGATACAGGTCACCGATAAAACTGTGCAGAAGACATTGTGCATCCATTATAGTTTGAGGAGCTATAATGTTTTACTGAAATGGGCATTGATTGGTTAAAGCAGCAGGATTCTGGCCTGAGTCTTATCTGTCTGCATGCAGTAATCTTTGGCTTTTCTACTAGAAGTCCATTCTTTCGGAAGGGTGGAGGAAGGAGAAGTGTCTGCCTACAGCAATCCAAGTTCAAGACTGGGGCCTGCCAAACTGGCACCTAAGGTACTGGGGGCAGCAAATGTGAGTTGGGCTATTAACTTCTGTGAATTTTCTGGTTTTAATATAGTATCTATTCATTTCCTCATTTTTGCTAGTTCTTACAATAAATTGCTGCAAGCTTAAGAACAGTCTAGTAACAGGGTCACATCTAGTAACATCTAGATGTAACATCTAGTAACAGGGTCACATCACTGGGTTCTGTGTGCAATTGGGGCTTTGAAATACATTTCATGGATCTATTTTTATTTTTCATCTGATACTTTGGCTTTGCCAGTCCTGCTGTGTGTCATTTTGGGGAAGATGATGCGAAGTTAAATTGTTTGCATTACCTCCACCCCGGGGGCAGCTGTCATGTGGCTGGTGCAGCTACATGATAATGCCAGACCACTTTATATTTAAATCCCAGTTGAGTTTGGGACCTAGTATTATAAAACAAACAAAAACAAAAACCTTGCTTCACTGGAGGAAGAAGAAGCATTAAAAATGCATTGATGCAAGGTGTCCATGCCCTTCAAATTGTTGTTATGAAACTCGGTCATCTGAGATTAATAAACTCAACCCTTAAATGAGACTCTTTAAGTCATAGAAACCCATCACTGGAATCTATCACTTTTTAAAACCCAGCCTTGATCAACTGATCATGTAAACTTGGCCCCAAACAGGACAAGGAAGAGCTTTTAAATCCTCATGAGGCAGGAAGAATGCTGCTTTCATTCTGATTTACTGAATCTTTTTTCTCTCTGCATGTAAAGAACAACGAGCCAGACCCATAGCTGGTGTATATGGCATTACCTCCATTGATTCAGACAGAACTATACCAATGGATACACGCTGAGATGTAGTATGAATGGAGGGAACTCAGAGTAATTCATCTTGTCTAATTGCTGAACACCAGTCAGAGCTGGAAATACTCAAGTTCACACAATGAACCTAAGTGGGTTTGCCATTCAGCATGATCGTGGGCTTTGGCCCATACTTGTGCAAGTTCAACATTGTGATGGGCTGAGGGTTGTTAACATAGTTTTGAACTAAAGAGCTTAATTTCCCCACCAACATCCCTCAAGACCAGACCCCTCCATTCATGAAAACCCCTATGGGACTCCTAGGTGAGGACTCCTGACATTTATGTTCCATCAGTGAGGGTAAGAAAAGGCTGCTTGTTGGAGGTATTCCTTAGTAGCTCAAAATCACTGAACTATATGTGAACATGTAATGGTTGATTCACTTCCAATCTCTGGGAACCAAATGGCAAGGTTCAGTTGTCAAATGATGTTTATTACCTCTACTATAAACATTCCCTTTTAATTATTTTTTGGCACTCTTGCTTTTGGAGAGTTTACCTTCAAAAATATTTGTTTTTTTCCTCATAGTGCATTGCATGATTTTTTTCACTGGTATTGTGTTTTAAAGCATTAGTGAATAGTGACAGATGTGCTGTGCCATTTTGCAATTTCTTGGATGCTTTCCCATTGCCTTGGGAGTTAGAACAGCTGGTGTATGGTCTTAGATTAGATGGGAATACTGTCGTCTCCTATCGATCTACCCTTACTTCTGCCAAGCCTCTTTTATTTACTACAGGACTTTAGTCATGACTATGGATTGACACCTATCATCATCATTAATATCTAGCTCTTATCATAGAATTGCAGGGTTAGAAGGGACCTCAGGAGATCATCTAGATGTAAAGAACAACAATCTAGATGATCTCCTGAGGTCCCTTCCAACCCTGCAATTCTCTGATAAGAGCTAGATATTAATGATCTCAAAGCAAGATCAATCCCCATCTAAATCATCCAACAGATTTTTGCCCCAGATCCCTAAATGGCCCCCTCAAGGATTGAACTGACAAGCCTGGGTTTAGCAGGCCAATGCACAAACCACTGAGCTATCCCCCCGCTTCCATCAGGTGAATAGCATACTATTTTTTTTTTTATTGGATTGTTTGGTTCGCTTCTCTTTTCTATTGCTGAAGACTTCATGACATTTTGATTACCTGACCATTCAGGATCACTTTGAGACAATTTGCCCACAATGTATTATTTAAATCACACACTATGCAACCAGCTGGCCTATCATCAAAATAATTGTATATGACATGCTATGTTGTCTAGTAATGTGTTATTCTGCACCTCTGATTACACATTCAGTCTGTTCAGTTGTGACTATTTATTATTTCTCTTTCTTTTAATCATTTAAAATCTTCTGAGATTCAGCCTGTAAAAACAGGAGTAGAGGCAAGAAGTGACAAACATTCTAATAAAACCCAGAATGAGCCTGCATACCAAAAAGGAGCAAAATAGGGCATTTACCCTCCACAGGGCTTCTAGCAGTATCTCCTTCCATCTCATCGCCTGATGAGATTTCATATTGTGTTGATTACAGCCAAAGGGAAAATTGCCCAAATTATTTAATCATATATGCACACAGTGTGTGCTCCTGCTCACTTATTTAAAGTGAAATCAACTTTCTTCCCCAGTCAGCTGATATTTACTGTGCTGATTTTCCTTTATGGTAGTTGCTGCAACCTAACAATAGAAAAAGAGACAGAACATTAAAAAATCATTTAATCCCCTTGAAGCAGTCCAAGGCATCTAGTTAGCACATCATTGTGGTGTCTTCGTCTGAAAAAACTAACCTCTTACTAAAGTCAGCCACCATAACAGCTTAATCAGTCAATAATCCTGACATGCACTTTTCCTCTCTCTCTCTCTCTCTCTCTTCCCCCCACTATTCCTACTACCTAGCAGCAGTTTTGTCTCTTGTGTAGTAGGGGTACACTGTTTATATGTACTTGTCCAGAGACAGAGAGTGATCTTATGGTTAAGGCACTAGACTGGGACTCGGATCTGGGGTGATTTTCCAGCTCTGCCACAGACTTCCTGTGGGTCCTTGGGAAAGTCACTTAAGGCCAGATTTACAAAGATATTTCAACACCTACAGATGCATGTACATGCCTAATAGGATATTCTACAGCTCCTAAATGAGCTAGATGCTTAACTCCCATTGACTTTCCTGAATGCAATGCCACTGAAGTCAAAGGAAAACCTCTCACTGTCTTCAGTGACTTTTGGATCAGATTCTGTGTCTCTGTGCCTCATTTACCATCTGTAAAATAAGTCCATTAATACCTCCTTCCTCCCACACTTTGTCTTCTCACTTTAGATTGTAAAATCTTTGGAACAGGTCCTGTTCCGCCATGTGTTCATACATCACTTAGCACAATGGGCTGATCTTAGTTGAGGCCTTGAAGGGTACCTCTACTCTGAAATAAAAGACCTATGGCGCAGTCATGGCTGACCCAAATCAGCTGACTCTGTTTCTTGGGACTTTGCGCAGCAGGGCTAATTGCAGTATAGGCATTTGGGCTCATTCTGAAGTCCAAGTTCTGAAACCCTGTAAGGAGGGGTGTGAGTCTCAGGGTATGTCTACACTGCAGTTAGACACTCATGCAGTCTGAGTCAATTGACTTGGGCTCGGAGACTTAGCACTGTGGCTTTGTATTACCGTGTACACACAGCCTAAATTTGACTGTTATACAACTAAAAAGTAATTGTGATCCATACACAGTGTATTTTTAAATTATCTCAAATTTCCATTAACATCAATGGTAATTGCATGGGAGTGTCAAGAGGGAAATGGTCCATGACATTACACTCTGTGATTCATAGCAGAGGCAATGAGCCCCTTGTATGCTATAATTGTAAAAATTCATGTTTGGCCAGAAGCAGGAATTTCAGATCTCATGCCTCTCATCTCATCTGCTAGATGCTAATCGCTATTTACTTCAGTATGAATGACTGAGTCAGCTCTTACTGCCATATCCTCATTTAATTAGAAAGATCCCTTCAAACTGTATGTGTTGACTTTTCTGAATTATGCTTTTTCTTGACAGATGGCTTACAGTTTCCAGTCTGACAAAGCACTGGCACACAGACAAACAGTTCTGGACCCGGTTTCTCTCAAATGTCACTGATTTTAATACTATAAATAATTTGATAAAGCTGCCTACATTATTGATATAGGAAACCATTTGTCATCAGTTTAGTAAATATTGAACTGCACAATTAGTGACAAATTAAGTATAAACTGGCAACACTTAAATGCAAAAAGCCTGACTAGTGCAAAAGATTAGCCATGACTATACAGATAAGTAAATCATATTCTGTGTGTACCGTTACAGTCTGTACCCTTATGTTCACCCTTTTTACAAGATTATGATAAAATTTTTACAAAGTATACCTTGTGAGGTATCATTTCAAAACTCATAATCTGCTGAACATTATTGTCCTGGTAAAACGTGTGGCAAGGTTGTATGTAAAGTTATAAAATTCTACTGTATAAGACATGTTCCAAATCTGGAGAAACAGCTTTAAGCCAGTTCCCCAGAGACAGTACACTAACCAGTACCTCATCCAGGTGTCAACACAATCAAGTGGACTATCACCCAGTTAAGTTACTGTCTTTGGCAGGAAGAAGGATGTGAATGAGAAATTTACATTTTGGCAATGGAACTACTGGAGGTTCCCATACAAACAGATTTTGTCTCCTGAACCTTAGCTGGAGATGATTTTCAAAGTGGAAAATAACTATAAGTGAAAACAGAGGACACAAATTTCTCCCTTCATTTCTGTTCATAGCATTAACAACACTTGAAAGACAAAGGAATCATCATTGATTTGGGGAGAGATCCTGGCTGGAAGAGTCAACCAGTAAGACTGCTATAACATATGGTGAGGGAGACTTTCACTTTGAATTCACTTAGTTTGTTAAGTTAGGTATTAGTTTGTGTTTTACCTTTTTATTTCTCTGTAACCAATTCTGACTTTTATGCCTCATTACTTGCAATTACTTACAATCTAGCTTTCTGTGGCTAGTAAATTAATTTTGTTGTTCTATCTAAACCAGTATGTCTGGATTGAAGCATTTTGGAAAATCCATTTGACATAAGATTTGTGCATATTATTTTCTAATAATAAATTGACAAACTTTCTATGAGGTTTTATTGTCCAGGAAGGTAATGGGCAGTACAAAATGTACATTTTTGGGGACAAGTCTGGGAATCGGAGTTTGCTGGAATTGCTCTAATATAATTCAGGAGTGGCTGGCTAGAGCATTCATATTTACAGTTGGGAGTAATTTACATGCAAGAGGCTGTGGGTGAGCAGACCAGCGTGATTGCTCTCATAGTGACACAATGTAAAAGACACCCCAGGTTGGAGAATTGAGGGGACACAGCTGTTCAACAGTCCAGACTATACCTTGGGTAATGTCACACATATAGCATATGCTAGCAGACAGTCTCAAAGCACATCATAAATATTAGCATATCTTAGCCTGGAAGCTATCTTTGAGGGGATTGGAGATAAACCATCTATTTTCCAAATGAAGAAACATGAAGGGCATCTATGCTCAGCAAAAATGGTGTTACTACAAACTGGTGGGCAAAATAAATGCTGTCTTGGTTTGCATCATCAATTGGTTGCACCATTTGGGAGCAAGCCTTGTGTAAGCATGTAGTCAGGAGCTCAGAGTGGAGGAAGCTCTCTGCTCCACCTGCTGGTGAAAAGGGAAAACTATTGCTATAGAAAGAGCACCATTTTACATACCCATAATTCCATCAGTCACACTTAGAAATCATCCTAACTGTACCAGACTTGTCCTTTGGTAGGGAGAGGAGGCTGGAACTCTGTGACAGAGAATGGGGTTTCTTCTTGGGGAGAGAATTTCATCTCTGAACTGTGAGATATTTGCTCTAGAGTCAGGTGCTCTTAATATCCTTCTCCTGAGGGGCCTGTGGCAGAATGGACTCCTTGGTGGAGCCTAATGAGGTAGTAGTACAGCTGAAGCAAGGTCAGTGAGGTTCTCCCCCATCACTTAAGCTGATCTGAAATACAAAGCATGGTCAGGTGATGGCACTTTTAAGGTGAGATTAAGCAAGCAGTTTCAACAGGGCTGGAGCCAGATATGTAAAGGCACTGCCCTTTGATACTTGAATTGTTACTATTTACTGACCTGAACTGTGAATGCGATTTAGGGTGGGCAGAGTGATGTGTCCAGGGAACTCTTACTTGCCAGGCTTGCACAGAGACTGGAGGGGAGAGCATTGATTGGATTATGGTAGATTAATAGAGTGTTCTAATCTTTGAGTGTTATAATATTGCTGAGTTTTCCCTCATTCCATGACTCTGTTTCCACTAATAAAGATTCCCTTGTGTTTTATCTAGACTTGGAGTACGAAAGGGCATTCTGCCCCTTTAAGGGCCTGCAGAGCCAGGGACCAGCAAGCCCTGACTTAAAGGAGAAGCTCAGCAGGCAGGTGTTGGGAACCAGTTGATCCAGCTCAGCAGAAGCTAATGATTGGCTCTGATTCCCAGCAGGAGGATATAAATGAGGACCCAGGCCTGTAAGGGGGTGGTAGGAGAAACAAACACATTCCTCAGCAGTGGCAGGTTGCAATGAGGGAGATAGGCCTGCCCTGTAGTACCCTTGATGTTAAGGGAGGAACATGACCCTTGAGTTACTGAGTAGTAGAGGACGCTGCAGTATCTGTCTAGGTCAGGAAAGTAACTTCTAGTTTTTTCCATATTTCTTGCATTTGTGTGGCAGAAGAATAAAAGCACCTGCACAAAAGACTAAAACAGAGTTGGGTGTGGCTGACTGTATCCCCCCACTCCCAAGATGGTGGAAAGGCCCACCAGACTACACAATGTACTTACAGGAGAGGAGGTTCTGCCTGTTAAGGGCAAGTGGATTCATTTATTGTTCCTGGAATTCTGGATGTGGGGAACAAGCTAGCTCTGCTCTTCAAGAAGAACCCTAGACATATTGAGCCTGGTCCTTATTATTGCTCTTAACCACCTGGCAGAAGAGTATACTGAGGTCTGTTCCACAATGAAGGGTCTTTGGCTCTCTGGTAATACAAATAATAACAGTGACACTTGCATACAGTTGCATCAGCGAAACATGCACCAGCTTTCTCATGCATTACAGCTGAATGATTCAGCCACTCCCCAAGTTCCAGCACACAATGCCCTGTCTCACATATCAATGCCTGCACATCAATGCACCCCCTCCCCCTAGTATCCCCTGGGCAGTTCTACAGGAAGTTCCTTACCTGTAATAAAAAATAGGAAACATATGTTACAGGTAACTATAGCAAGTACCAGATCAGCAGCATCCATTAGCGAGTTCCTTGAACTCCTGTGCTAGGTTCCCACTGCTTTTGGATTGTAACACTTCCTGTTGCAGTGAAGAACTTTTTATTGCACTTTTTGGGGAGTATTTATTTTTGTTTTCTAATGCTAAACTTAATACATTTTTATTATCTGAATATTCAGCATTACTCTGAGATCACTCAAGTAGTATACTGTCAACAAATCAGACTCTGTTGGCCTGTTTTGTGGGACTATTTAGGTAATATGAAGAGCTGCAAGATGGATCCAAACTCATGAGTGAGAGACCTGCTCAGAATCTGGAGTTAGCAGCCAATCCAGGCCAAGCTTGTCTCTGCCAAAGTCCTGGATGTTCTACTTGCAAAATGTCACAGAGGCTGACAGAGTTGAACATTAAAGCCAGTTCCAAGCAGCGCAATGTTAAGAAAAAGGGGCTGAAAGTACAGCTCAGAAAGGCCCAGGACAGTAACCAGAATTCTGGGCCCAACAGATTCAGCTGCTCTTCTTTGAGGAGTTGCATTTGAGCTTCATGGACGGGTCATCCAGGAAATTTGCCATGCATGTGGCAGCTAGTCAAGAGCCCAACAAAGACATACATGGAAAGAACCCTAAGGATCAGGAGGTGACTTACCTGAAGTTCAAGGATCGGATGACAGAAGAGATGAGGAGCCATTGTTGCAAGGCATAAAGCTATATTTCTTTTTATTCTATTTCCCATTGTTTAACCAGGTACTTAGAAGATAGGGGGATTGTTAATTTAATTCCATTGCCACTATTCTTATTTTATTACTTATTGTAAAGGCAGACATTTCAGCGCCAATATTCTTGAAAGTCACCAGATGATGTGATTGCAGATAGCCTTACAAATTCAATTTAACAGAATACATATGTGGACAGCTGGATGTAAGAGAAAGACTTATTGTTAATTTGGGTACAGTTCTTTCTAGAAGCTGTTTCACATCACTGGTAAAGTCTGTTCACTACTTAGTCTCTCTCTGACTGCATCATTTCCTACGTGTAGATGCTGCCTACATGGTACTCCACACAAAGCAAGTAAAAACATTTCATTGGGTCAATACAATAGAATTGCCCATGATGGCAGAAATTCCCTAGTTTTTGGAAGTGTCAAACAATACTAAAACTTACTGTACACTCCATTAATGCCACCTATGATGCTTTAGTCAGTGTGACAGCCCTCTTCCCACTTGGGAGTAAATATTTAATGGAGGTAGGTAAAAGCCCCAGACTGGAGAAAAAATTGACTTGGGTATCAGAATCCCCCATCCACTCCTCTAGCTCCTGACCATGTTAAGAAGCAAAACATCTTTTCCAAGTCTCATGAAAACTAATATGCCTCTTTGACTGCAACACAGTGTCAGTTCTGATCATCAAATTAAAATGTTTTGTTCCAAATTTTCAATACTTTAACACAGAAGTGAGTTACTAATAGTACCAGCTATGTATCTAGATTTAAACTCCCCAGATAGCCCCTTCTACAATAGGCGGACCCAAATACACTCCAACTTTGGAAGTATTCGGATCTGGATCCAGGTTTTGGGTTTGGGCCCAACTATAATTATAAGGTTAAATATAAACTAGAATTGATGACTGGTGAGGCCAACTCCGTCTCCCTCTCCATCAGCTTACACTGCCCTTATGTAGGAGTTTTGAGTTTGTCATTAAAACTGCATGTTGCATTTTCTCCAGTTTTGTTGATTTCTTCCTGTCTCTTGTTCTCTTCACTAGCTGGAGGAGGAAACATTGTATGTGCTTTTCACTGTCACATAGTTGTTACACTCCTAATTCTTTAACTAGCCACTTGTTCTTCCTTAAGGGATATTGTGGAGTCAGCTGCTACTGCTTCAGAAAGGGACCAGAGAGCGGGAGACAGAAGACTAGAAAGTGAAAGGGTCATGTAACATTTACAACCTGCTCTGTCAGTAAAGAATCCCTCCTAGTTATACTGCTATGCCAGCCACTGATAGAAAAGGCCCAGTGAGTGCTATTCAGGAAGTGGGGATGTAAAGTAACAACGTGGGATCATGGAGAAGGCAGCTCACAAATGAGTTCAACAATGTTGCTTAAAAAACTAAGCTGAACTTGAGTCAGTTTTCATCAAAGTATGAAACTGAACCCTTGTCACACATTTTGTTGTGTGAGAGCGTGAGTGACCAAAAGTTCTCCCAGAGAAATTCAGAAGATTAAGCATTGCAAAAAGAAATCTGCTCTAATTCTAGTCTTGTGGTACTGGTGTCTTATTTTTGAAGATTCCTACCATCGCCACCATCTTCTAACCTAATGAATGTTCTGTGGGGATGGCTATGTTCACAGAAGCCCAAAACAAAACAAACCTTGTCAAACTTAAAACAGTGATACATCAAACATCACTCCACTTGACTCAGCAGTATATGCCAGGCACAGAAAGTTTCAAAAGGAGTACAAGAAATGTATGGGGACTGGTTGTTTTTAATGGTACAGTTGCAATTGAATTACTACAATATATAAATGAAGTTTTATGGCTATTTTGATTCTTATGGTAGTTTAATTCATGACTCATCAAATACCCCTGTGGATGCATGTTAGGGTGGCCAGACAGCAAGTGTGAAAAATCAGGACAGGGAGTGGGGGGTAATAGGAGCTTATATAAGAAAAAGACCCAAACATCAGGACTGTCCCTATAAAATCAGAACATCTGGTCACTCTAGTCACTCTAGTGCATGTACCCAAATCTTTAAATTGTAAATCTCCTGGCTGGCTTGATGGCTTGGCTATGGCCCAATTTCTCACTTAGTGATGATTATGGCTCCCTCCTCCCCAGAAACCAAATATATAACAGCCTGAGACACTCAGCTGGCCTTCTAAATTTCTTCCACAACTCCCCAACCCCTGTAGCCTTAAAGGACCAATATGCCTGTTTACACCATGCATTGCTTGTCCAATAATCGTGGTCTCTGCTGAACAAAGGCATCAGGATTCTCAGTCTCATTTCTGAACCCAGGTCTTCAGTACGGCAGCACGATAAACTGCCACTGTGCTGCACAGAGAGTCAGTGTGTCAAAGTTCATATCATTTCTTGATACTAAGATACAATACCCTATGTCTTCATTTCTGATTAAACATGTTTTTTTAAAAAAAAAAAAAAAAACAAACGAACATTGGGACTCATAGTTAAGTTAGTGTCAGTGTTCGCACAAATGAAGCTATACAAGTGCATCAGCATTTGCAGGATCAAGAGCTAAATATATGCTTATAAAGATATCTCCCTTCACCTGGGAGCCTCTCTTTAGATTGGCATTAATTTTGCTTGTGTTTTGAAATATATTCTTCTAACTGAGCAATGCAATCTTTTACTTCCTTTCCCAGTAAAACAAAAAAGCTTTCAGTGTGAGATGAGGGCATGCTCTGATAAGTGACTCAACCAGCTTACACTTCACCTGAGTTGACATCTAGCAGCTTACTTCACTGTTTACAGCAGTCCATCAGCTTTATCTATCCTAGAGGATTTTCAGTGGTTCTGATGAATGGGTGTTAGGAATGTCAGCAACCCTACTGTAAGAAAGGATTTTGGCTGCCAACATGGTTTTCAGCACCATGTTCATAGACTTTAAGGTGAGAAGGGACCATTATGATTATCTAGTCTGACCTCCTGCACAACATAGGCCACAATCTCACCCACAGATTTCTACCCCAGATCCCTAAATGGATTCAAGGATTGAACTCGCAACCCTGGGTTTAGCAGGCCACTGAGCTATCCCTTGACTAGCTTGGTATGTTTTGCAAAGAGCAGGTATGAAGATATTCATTGAAATTGTATCTAGACTAGGGCTTCTGACATTGCTAACATCCATTCAGATTAACCAACACTGGCACCACTAGGAAATTTTGATAGCACTCAGAACGGACATAGCTTCTATGTACACCTACACAGGGTACAAGCCATGACAGGTGGCTAAAGCAATAAGAATCTGAGGATCCCCTAATCAAATACATCCTTGCTCATTCTGCCAGAGTTGCCTTCTACTAGGCCTGGGGCTCACCCCCGAAACCTGTAGGATCCCCAGGTTTCTACAAGTGGCTAAAGCCATCTGCATGGCGGTCCTGTGCCTCTGCACCAGCTCTTTGCACCCAGTGAGCCTACTGCTTCCTGAAAGTTCTGCTGCAATGGAATTGCACTGCCAGGAGCTCCTTCCTGTCAACAGCTGCACCTGGGACTCCATAAAGGGGGATTCCACTATCAAGAAGCTAGGTTGTATTACCTTTTCTGGGTAATCTCTGCAAAACTAGATGGGGGTCATGTACTTCCCCCCATCCCCACCCTCAGCCAATAGGGAGTTGCCCATTCCCTGCCTCAGCCCTTTGAATCCTCATCTGCTGGGTTCCTAAAAGGAGTGATGTTGCATTAGAGGTGCTGATCCCACTCCTTTGCCTGGAGTGGGGGAAGATCCACATGCAGACTGAGGGGATGTGATCTGGCCCTGTGTAAACAGGGTGGTGGCAGATATAAGTGATGGACAGAGTAGAAAAGCCACTAATGTACATACAACTTACTTTTTATTTGAAGAGCCTAAGAATGGTTGGCCAAATAAATCAGTTCTCAAAAGCTAATGCCCTAATTTACTAGTATTGTGTTCTCAGTGTTCATAAATATTTCTCACATGCCACTTAATGTTCAGCTGATCACAGTGAAAAAGAACACTTTAAATACTGCCACCTATTAAATACAGATATCAATGGGCTGGATTCATCTTGCTTTTCTAGACTGTTCAGCAGTGAGAAGAGTAAGAGACAATTTGATACTAATGGTCTGTTAACATTTTCAGAGCCTTTTTTTCAATTCTAATATAAATATTCTGAGACATTTTGGAGCCCAAAATGTGTGTGTGTCTATAGTCTCTCTGCAAATAACACAAGTGCTGGTGATCTTTGTGAGAAATATCATTTATCTTGTGCCTTGGATGAATGTGCAAAGTGCAGGTGAGATAGTCAATTTCCACCAGGATTCCTTCTAACATTCCAACCCCCTGAAAAGCTTTGCCTTCAGAAAAGCAAGGAAACTGCCAGGTAAACTTTCCCACATATTACACTGGCTTGAGGAGTAGGATTGGGCAATATTCAATCCTGTAATAGTGGCACATTTAAGGGTGACCCTTCAGGGCTAGGAATGGGAACTTTATTCCCCTGGGAAAGGAAGATTCACAATTTTGCAATGGGACAAAAAGCACTATCTTCTGGCTTGACAGGTTCTAAGATACCGTATCTTAAAATCATAACATGATTCTATATAGAAGAGCTCCTTTTAGGTTCCTACAGTGTTATTTTTTCCCTGCACAGTTGCAGTGAAGATATTGGCATTCCTCTTTAAAGACAAAAAAGCATATTAAAGGCTAGTCCATATGACAAAGATTTTGCCAGTATAACTATACTGGCAAAGTCTCCTACTAGAGCCACAGTATATATATCAACAAAAAGTTGTTTTCTCGGCATAGTGAAACTACTTCCAGGAACAACATAAGCTATACCAGCAAAAGGAATCTCTTGCCAGTATAGGCTGCATCTGTGTGGTATTTTGCTGGCAAAACTTTGTAGTATAGACCTGGCCAAAGACACTTTTTTATAAAACTGTCAATCATTTCAGAAATAATTTCTCTGATAAATATGCACAGGTAGTTAACATATAACAGGGCAGTGTGTAACAAAGGTATTGTTATTGATATGGGATGACCAACATAATGTAAGTGTGACTTTGTCATTCAGGAATGAGGACATCCTACACTCAGGCCAACTATAAAGCACATCATCATATATTCCGTGGTGTGTGTGAGTGTGTGTGTGTGTATGTATGTGTATGTATATAATATGAATGTGATGGTATGAGTGCTGCTGTCTGGAAAGGGTTACCGGGTCCTTGGTACATGGCTGTGTAGGACAGAATATAAAAGGGAAGGAAAAACTGAGTTAAAGGGAAACAAAGGAGTGGGAGTATCCTCTTTCCTTCTGGCTGGTTAAAGCAGGAAATAATTTCCCAGTGTTTCTTGAAAAGGCCTTAAAAAACTAATACCTAAAGCTTTATCGTCCTGCCCTGGCTGACTTGCTGCCCACTAACTTACACTTTTTTTTTGTGGTGATAGCTTGGGCATGTATGTACCCAATGCCAGACATGTGGATCCCAGCATCAGGAAAGTTAAGACTGCTCCTGAAGACTGAGCGCTTCCCTGAATGTCCCAGGAGCACAGGCCAATGAGAAAAGGGTGACCAGATGTCCCAATTTTATAGGCACAGTCCCGGTTTTGGGGTCTTTTTCTTATATAGTCTCCGATTACCCCTCACTTCCTGTCCCGATCTTTCACACTTGCTGTCTGATCACCTTAAAGGGGATGTAGTAGAGCTGCCCTGCAACAGAAAGAAATTGATCTAGAGAGGAAAGAAAGTACTTAATGCTGGAGATATGAGAAAGCAAGAATATACAGAACTGTCCACCCAGTAAATGTTGATAGATTTATTTTCATTGATTTCCTGCCAGCTGTTCTGAGGTATCCCTGGTGGAGTGATGCTTTTATTTGCAGAGTCATTGCATGATTTTAGCAGGTTTTTTTCCCCTTCATGGCAATCATGTACTTATTATGGCATACACACATCCCCTAGGAGCCACCTAGTGTTTTTAGGTTTAACTTGATACTTAAAGAAGTCTCCAAAAGTAATAGCAGACTAATAAAATTAGAATGAGTGTATTAATGGGCCTTTTTAGTCAGTCTAGCATTATCATCATTCTTGGTAACAAATCACATTTCCATTCATAAAGGAATTACCTGATCTGAATAGGTGAGATAGAAAGAAAGGTTTCTCTGCCATTAGTAGATTTTGTCACCCATCCTGGAGTCTTCTCTTTTGCTCGTAGAAATATGTCTAAAAGACCCTGTGTGAAATCCTGGTACTATTGAAGCCAATGACAAACCCTCCATGGACTTCAATGGGGCCTTTAGTTTGGGGTTTTTGTTTTGCTTTTGATCTGTGCTAACTGAACAAGAGGGAAATGTCTCATCAACTTAACTAACTCCCTACACTTTGTTTCTTAATGAACAAAATCTCTTCTATGAAAATGTTCCTTTTCAAAAAATGGGCTGGAGTGTGCATAGTTCTACCATTGCGGAAACACCACACCCCATTTTGTGTGCCTGCATCTGGCCTAGATACAATTTTGCTCTTTGCAAAACCCTTTTTCCTGGAAGTAGGATGAACTGTCCATTCACAGGAATACCATTGTATAGAAAGATTTGCTAATACAGTCCTTGGAGCTGTATTTTTAATGAAGTAAGTCTCTTTTTGTATCCTTACAAATCCATGAAAGAGACAGATCAGACATGCCGTTAGCAGACCCATATTAAAGGAGATTTGTGGATAAAGTGGGAAGGTCTGAACCAAGGGTGGCTCTAGGCGCCAGCGCAGCAAGCGTGTGCATGAGGCAGCAAGCTGGGGGTGCAGGGCGGAGTGGGAGGGCCGGCGTGCTGGTCGCTGTCAGGGAGGCAGTTTGGTGGCCTTCCGAGAGGTCTGGGACCGACAGACCTCCTGCAGAAACACCATCAAATCTGTGGGAGCAGCAGACCTCCTGCAGGCATGCCGCCAAAGGCCACCTGACTAGCACGCTTGGGGTGACAAAAAACATATAGCCACCTGTGACAAAGCTCCAAATCTGTACTTGTGGGTCCTGCGCTTCCTGGCAGATTTAGGGGCCTCAGAAACTCATCTAGCCCCCGAGTGACCTCCTCTTCTCAGTATAATTGGCAAGAGTCACCGCCTAGTGAGTTACCTTCATCACAGGCCAGTATAGAAGATGGAAAAGTGGGCAGCCCGGGCCCACCCTCTACTCCGGACTCCAGCCCAGGGACCCTAATAGTATCAGCTAAGATGGCTGACCTTTTAGCCACAAAACACAATACAATTCCCTGGGCTACTTCCCCACAGCAGTCCCCACTTCTTCAAACTCCACTTCACCCTTACCTCAGGGCCTCCTTCCTTCTGTACGATATGTTGTCCAACACTCAGTCTCACCAACAGCACAACTTCCTTCCACAGCTCCTGACACCCACAGCCCACCTGACTAACTGGGAGGTTTTTATCTGGTTTCAGCCAGTCCCTGATTGGCTTCACGTGTCCTAATCAGGCTAGCTGTTTCTACTCCTTTCTAGAAGGCTCTTAATTGGCCCCAGGTGTCTTGATTGGCCTGGAGTAGCCTTTGTTTGGCTATCCAGGGAACAGGGACCTGCACATCCTGAGACTAATATACCTGCCTTCCAGCACTCTCATATATCCTTCTGGTCTGACTCCGTCACACCACCCCTGGTCTGAACTTTACTTTAATATTGCCTCTCACCAAAGCACTGAAGCATATATTTAACTTTAAATACATAAATAATCCCATTGAACTGCAATGGTTTACTCATGCTTAAAACTAAGCACACATGCTGGCCTGCATTAGTTAATCGGCTCCTATAGTAGGAACAAGCCTTCCTCTTCAATATTAAGCCTGGGTCCTTGCCTATACCTAAAATTTAGGTAGATTTAGTTACATTTCTTAGGGCTGTGAAAAATGTATCAACCTGTGTGATGTAGCTAAATCAATCTAATCCCTACTGTAGATGCAGCTAGGTGGACAGAGAATTCTTCCACTGATCTAGCTACCACCTCTCCAAGAAGTGGATTACCTACAGCCATGGAAAAACACTTCTGTTGATGTAGGAAGCATCTATGCTACAGCTGTACTGCAGCAGCTAGAGTGGTTCTGTAGCATAGACATTCCCAAGTAGCTGGCCTTGGTGCAAGAGGATTCTGTGACAGTGAGAGGGGAAATTTTCCCCCCACATCTAAATCCTGGGACTACTGTTGTGCCTCAGAGGATGAACCAGCCCTTCCTGTTGCAGCAGCATTGTTTTATAAGGAACAGTGGCCAGCAGATAGTAGCTTCATCTTCTCCATCACTTTCTTCCCACCAGACTTCCCTGCCCTGCTTCCCTGTGTTGGTATGTGAAGGAAGCTACCAGAAGCCAGGCAGCACAAGATCACAGATCCTACATGTGACTTACCTAAATCCTCCCTCTACCCTTTCACACTCAGCACAGTAAAACTGGACACGTTCACTAGTGGACAGTGCCAGCCATGGATGCAAAGGATTTGTGCACTAGTAAATAACTTAACTGCTGCCTCAAACTGTGAATGAGACTGACTCTAGAGTCCCAGGAAAAAATAGATTTTTTTTTTACCTAAAAATGACTGGGAGGAATTTGTGGGATTTCACCCACCTCTAAAAAATACAATATAAGGCATTTTTGTGGGTTTTTTGTTATAAAACTGAACACTTTAAAGTAGCGTGGCAGTTTTATTTTTGCATACTTTCCTTTTAGTGTCTGATTAGAGATAAATGTATCCTTTTAAATTTTGCATTATCCTCCACCACTACTTCATTGCTCAGTTCAGGGACAGAATGTCAGTGTGTATAAGTAAAAGAGCTTAATTTTTATGATTGGCAGAAGAATTTATAATTATATTTGGAGACTTATCAGTTAACCAATGTTTGTGCCACTTTATAGGTACCATGTTGATTTTGTATTGTTTTAGCTTCTTAATGAAAATGTCCTACTGAAATCTAAGTATATTACACTATTACCTTTATCAATGAGACCATTTTTTCTAATTAAAAATAGATCTGGTCAAACTAACTTCATATCTATTTTTCATACAAGCATGTTGATTGGCATTAGTTATATTACCTTCCTTTTGATTCTTTATTAAACCAATCCTGTATTAACAGTGGCATTATTTTACCTGGGATTGATGTCAGGCTAGCAGCCTTATAGTAGCTCTTGCATTTACTCATTTAAAAGACTGGTACAAGTTTAGCTTTCTTCCAGTCCTCTGGAACTTCCCCAGTGTTCCAAGGGTCTGTTTTCTCTGTTCTGCTTTCTCTTTGAGAATAAATGTGCTTGCTTAGAAAGAGCTGCATAGTAGCTCATAACTTCTGGCAATTACAGCTTTTCATAGTCTTTGGAGAGAGAGCAAAGTGCAGATCCTGGCCTGTTTAGACAGCCTGGTTTTTGGGGAATATCAGTGTAGGCAGAGAACTTTGCAGCCTGGAAAAACCCTGCTTAGTAGGGAAGGAGGTGCACCTCTCTACCCAAGAGTGATGTGACAGCTGGGAGCCTAGAGTGGGTTCCCTTGGTGGACCACAGAGGGGGAATACGGATGCAGTTTCTCTTAACTATGGCATCTTCCATTTATAAGACTGAGTGGTAGACAGGGATCAAAAGGCATCACTATAGTGCAATTACAATTATTAATATATAATTAATATATAATGTAATTATATTCTAGATTTACTTAGGCCCATATCCTATAAACCACTATGCAAGCGAATAGCGTTATGTATGTGAGTAGCCCATTGACTTCAGCTAGTTAATTACTGCTAAAATCCAAAATATTGTTGTTATATAAAATATGTAAATTTTTATTGTCATTCTCTGTTGAACCAGATACTATGATTCTGTAGCTAAAGCATGAACTGGTATAGGTTCTCTGAATTTTAATATGCTTAGATGAAAAGGCACAACAACTAGGGGACATTATTTGGCTACATTGTTCTTTATACTTATCACTGCTTCTGATTTCTTGTAAAATTGGTGTCTCTAATTTTTTGATTTAGAAACAAAATAGACTGTCCTCCCTATAATGTTGTGTTCTTTTCACAAGTTGCTGAAACATTTTTTTGAAACACCTACATATCCTATCAAGAGGATCAGGTTGCTGAGTAATTTGGCTCTTAGACGCAGCTCACCCACCCCCATGAAACTTTTAATAATATAATTCATTTCAGCTGCAACCAAGACATTATAGGTTCTGCTTCAGTAATTGTCTGTCATTCTTTTTCATTTTGAAAAGCATAACCCCTCAGAAAGCATAATGATCTTTTTAAAATTCAATAGAACTTGTCCTTATTTAGGATGTAAATTGGGCCCTTAATTATTTCTATTCAGAATAGACCTTGTTGCCATCTGCAATAAATCTGTTCCTTTTGGGAAAATTTGCAGTAAGCACAGACTGATCCCCAGACTTAATCATGTTAATTCACCTTAGGGATGCTCATTGGTAATGTTATAAAATGAGTTAGTGGTTAACATAAGGTCCAACCCAAAATTAATAGCAAATGTAAGACTATAAAACAAACTACAAAGTTGACTGCAATTTCCATCAATTAGCTATAAATATTACAAATTAGGTTTGTAATTAGGACTAAAGTGAGAAAAAAACCAAGGGTGGGAAAGATATGTTGAATTTCCATCCAGGCATTCAGGAAGAATGGGGAAAGTTATGTTGTTGAGCGAAAATGGAGAAAAATAACAAAGATAGAATAGCCGCAGCTTATTGGATATTAAATTGAGTTTGAAGTATAGATGATCTAAGAGGGTTAGTTTTGCTTTTGCCAGACCCTATTAATCAGGCTTTGATCCTGCAAAAACATGGTGGGTTTTTTCCTTCATACCCCTCCAGTAATTGGGGAGAGATAGGAACACTTGGATGCATTATTCTAATTTGGGCTCATCTGTACCCTAAAGTGCTTAATTTGAAATGTAAACTTCATTAAATGGAGGTGGGGAGGGAAAGAGCTCCTTGTCTCGATCTATGAAATTTATACCCAGCTACGCCATATAGTTTTAAGGGGGCATTGTGATCATCTAGTCTGATCTCCTGTGTAACACAGAAAATTGTGATTCCTACATGAAGCCAAACAACTTGTATTTGGACTATGACATATCCCTTAGGAAGACCTCCAAGTGGTGGAGACCTTATTACATCTCTTGGTAACCTGTTCCAATGGCTAAACACTCCAACTTTTAGCAGCTTTCTAATATCAGATATCCCCTTTCTGGTTTAGGTACTTGTAGACTATAATTAAACCATCTACTTTATATAGTATCTGAGACACTATATAGACTGAGCTCTTGTAGTGTCACAAGCCGGATCAATACTACAGACTTCAACATAGTTATACTGGTAGGTCAGTCTGTAGATTAGATTCAGCTATACCAGCAAATCTTTGTATTTACCAATATGGCTCATTTTGCTTGGTTGAGGGGGGTGGTTTTACTATACTGGCCCAAAGCACAGGCTTGCTGGTACATCTGCATTCACATTAGGGATATGGAATAACTACCTATGAGGACAGATTAATAAGATTGGGACTTTTCAGCTTGCGAAAGAGATCACTAAGGGGGGATATGACAGAGATCTATAAAAACATGATGGGTATGGAGAAAGTAAATAAGGAAATGCTGTTTACTCCTTCTCACAAAAATACAGGAACTAGGGATCACCTAATAAAATAAATAAGCAGCAGGTTTAAAACAAACAAAAGGAAGAATTTCTTCACATGACACACAATCAACCTGTGGAACTCCTTGCCATGGGATGTTGTGAAGGCCAAGACTATAACAGGGTTTAAAAAAGAACTAGAAAAGTTCATGGAGGATAGGTTCATCAATGGCTATTAGCCAGGTTGGCCAGGGATGGTGTCCCTAGTCTCTGTTTTCCAGAAGCTGGGAATGGGCAACAAAGGACGGATCACTTGTTCTGTTCTGTTCATTCCCTCTGAGGCTACTGTCATTGGCCACTGTCAGAAGACAGGACACTGAGCTAGATGGACCTTTGGTCTGGCCCAGTATGGCAATTCTTATATAAAATACTGTGTTCCTTTACTGGTACATGGCTCCTAAGGTAGACATAGCCTCACTCTAAGGCCTGTTTGCCAGGCCATAAATCATTCTTTTATGAACCCTCCGAAATTAGGGTTAAGCATAATCCATTCCCAGGCCATGCAATAGTTAACATTCCAGAGATTATTTTTTTTCAAATTGTGCAGCCAAGGTACCTACCCTGACACACAATAGTTCACCAAGGGAAAAAAAGGACATGCATATATAGGCACAAAGAATCAAAATGCAGCACTCTGGTTTTATCTCTGTTTAAGGTTTTAAAGGAATTGTCTTGTTTTTCTCATTGCACAGAGTGAAACTTATATCTGTGCAGAGGGTGAGTACAAGCTGCACAATTTAAGCCCTATACTGAGGGCTTAAGTGGGATTTTAGGTCATTGATACATGTTGTGTTGGCTCCCTGCACAGGAACATATTTCTCCTATTAAGAACTTCATGGCCTAACATTCTGTATGAAGCCAATTTTCCTGGAGGGCAATAAAATGTATTGAATTTGTAGTTGATTTAAACCAGTAATACAAATTAGCGCATGGCCAATTATATACGTAGGACACAATTCCGATCTCATTACACCAGTGTAAATACATAGTAAACCCACTGAAGTCAATGGAGTTAAACTGATGTGAATAAGGTATCTATCCACTGTGCAAACACGTAACAAAATTCCATGAATGAAAATTTGCTTAGAATTCCATATCTGTAGAAAAAGAAAAAGCAGCTTGTATTCTCCAGACTAGTGCAATTAATATCTATTTACAAGGTAAATTCAGATTGATTCAACTTTTACTGGTGGCCCATAGATAACCCACAGTTTTGTGACATGAGCAAAGCCTTGTGACTGGAGGGTACAGTATTCAATTTCATTGTGATAATATTATCCTTCAGTCCTAGTAGGTTTTTGCAGGACTGTACATTTGAACTTTTGCTTTACTGCAGCTATTCTGGACAAATATTTTCACCCAGAACTTTTCTATACTCAGTTCTGAGGTCTTTGGATCTCAGCTGTATTTGAATCACATTCCAGCATTTCTCTGATCCAGTTGTGCTCTAGAGAGCCCTCAGTACATTCATAGATGCTGATCACAGCTAGTGAGAAAATTCTATATAACATTATTATTAAATCTCTCCATCACTTCTCATTGCAGTATCTTAACAGTATTTTAGGTTATATAGTTGCATTTAATCCTCAGCATTTGATACACTGTTCAGATATAATTCCAAGAAAAAGTACAATATTGTTTAATCTATGGCAATTTCTGCAAACAGAAGGGAACAGGGAAATGTGGTTTTGTTCCGGGCTTAGACCAATGAAGCCGGGCCACAGTTGGAGGCTCTAGGCACTATTGAGGTACAAATAATTTATAGCATAATCATTCTGAAATTTAAGAAAACAGGGGAAAGATACAGCCTTGAATATTAGTAATGAGCAAATTTACTAGGGAAGAAATTAACCCTGCAGCTGAGCTTTTTTGT
This sequence comes from Dermatemys mawii, assembly GCA_007922305.1. Lineage (NCBI taxonomy): Eukaryota > Metazoa > Chordata > Testudines > Dermatemydidae > Dermatemys > Dermatemys mawii. The sequence continues at coordinate 14,452,371 of ML677350.1, forward strand.
TTGTGCTACATACTGTCTTTGTCCAATATGATAAATATCCAATTGGTGCGCCATTCCGCTGTCAGCAGGTCTAGCTCTGTAAAACAGGCTGCTAAACTCATTTTCTATATAGCCTGCATAGAACAGTTGTTAATAAAATTTGTTTTCTGGTTAAAAAACCAAAAACTCAATCTAGATGTAAAAATAAAAATGTTTTCAAAGGTAACCAGCCTCCCTACCCAAAAGGCACAAACAAAAACACTTCTCCCTCCCATTCCCTTCCCGCCCTCCCCAAAGAATTACCCAGGGATTTGGCACCAACAAATGTTGGTGCCCGGATGGCAACCCTGATCACCTAAGGCTGGCCCTGTTTGGCATCTGTTCTGATATTATTGATTTGAAATAACAGAAGCATCTGCTGCTAAATTTTGGACTGGTGTCAAAAAGTTCAATGTAATATAGTGGGCTCAGGATTTATTTTCTATACCTCTACACATGGTTCTGTTTAGATATTTTCTCCCAAGAAATAAATAACATTGACAGACTGTCTTTTTCATACATTGCATTCCCTTCCTTAAGTTATTAAATGTAGTCTTGTAGTTCCAAGATTTTTATAAATTTATCACAAGTGGCACTGAAAAATAACTGAAGTAGGCATATTTTATTAACAATATCCCTCTCTGTAGCTCACATGCTTGACTGTAAAATATGCAGTATTGTCTGATTCACTTTAAGTATTTAGACTGTTTCTGAAGGACATTCTTGAATCTTCAAGAAGCCACTGTGGTCTAGTGAATTAGGCTATGAGGATTCAAGAGTCGTGCATTGGAATCCAGATTCCAACACTGACATTCTTTGTGACCTTGGACGTGGTACTTGACCTCTTAGATGGGGAAATTGAGAATCAATAATATGGAGATAATATTAAAATATTTCACCCACTTATAATTATAACAGAATTAACTGCAATTTTGCCTTTTATCAGAAGAAAGTAATCATCAGGCTGAAAGAGCAGTTAATATTACCCGCATGTAGACCCTAATACAGCAAAGCATTTAACAAATGCTTCAGTCCTTCCCTTGCTTAATTGGATCTAAGCATGTATTTAATTGCTTTACTAAATTGGACCCTAACAAGTTTAAAATACCCTATACAGCCCTTCATAATCTCCATTTCCAGCGGAGTGATAGCCCCATTTTTGTCTCCTATGACTTGAAGGAGCATTTTAGCTTCTCTTCTGCGATTTCTTGTACCGGTGTGCTAATGGCTGTAACATATCCATTATTCCATCCTAATGGAACATTTCAAAGGAGTTAGATTATATTTGATCTGATGGTTGTTTACCGGTCCTGCTTAGCTTCTTTTAGAGGGTTTATGATGTATCCCAAAGGTTACTGGCATTTAAAGAAACTAATGAAAAATGCCTGCATAAATGACATGACATTTCAAAAATCTGCTCTCAGATTTTCACCCCTATGGCTTTCTGCTTCAGTGAGACAGTTTAAATATTCCCTTTAATGATTATTTAGGATTAGGATATTCAATTGGAGATGCAGGTATGACCTTATAAAACATTATAGATATGTTGAGAACATTTCCACACTTGCAGATATCTGATCTAATACATACAGCATGTGTATAAGTCCATAGGGAGACAAGGTGGGTGAGGTAATATCTTTTATTAGACCAGTTTCTCTTCGTGAAAGAGACAAGCTTTCAAGCTACAAGTTCTTGATCAGACCTGGGACACACATATGCATGCATGCAGATGTTTTATGCCAGCTGTAGTTAAGGCTATGTTGAGGCTTTCATTATAAATTCCTTCTTTCAACATGTCTGTTGTATTCTAAAAGATTCTCTTTTGGGAATCAGATTTTCTGTGGTCAATCTCCACCCAGAGGGAACTATTTCTGGAAAGCTGAAGCAAAATTTTCTCAGTCTGTCTTTGAGTTACGAGGGTGAAAAAAATCCCATTGTAGGGGATTACATAGATCATATCTAATCTTTAAAACAGCTGAATTTTACCATTTGAAATGTTGTAAGCCCACCTCGGAAGAGAAAGGTGGGGACTAACAAAGAATCCTAAGGAAGTTAAACACCTAATTCTCATATCAGTAGGAGCCAGTTACCTCACCCTTAGGCCAGGTCTATACTACAGACCTGTACTGGTATAATTACATTGCTTAGAGGTGTGAAAAGTCCACACACTTGAGCAATGTAGTTATACCGATCTAACCCCCTTTGTAGACAGTGCTATGTGAGTAGCATTGGAGAATCTTCATTCATGTACTACAGCAATGCAGCTCTGCCAATCTAGTGTTTTAAATGTAAACCTGCCCTCAGATGCCTTTGAAAATCCCCGATTAAGTTCTTTCTTTATTTACCCACAATGACTGAGTTGAAAGCATTATTATACTTGGCTTTCACTCATGCATAGGAGCCACTTTATGCTAATCTTGGGAACTCCAATACTAACTGCAGAACTAAAACCTGCCTCCAACATAGAGCAAATATTAATGGGCTGAGCACTGAGAGAAGGAAGGGCAAAGGAATGGAGAAGGAATCCTCCTCCAGACAGCAGAGTGTTTCGTAACTGCTAAAGCAGGCCGAAGGCCTTCTCTTTGTGCTCAGTCACTACGCCATTCCGGAACATTCAGTGGCACAGATAGCCCAGTCCTGACTTGTGCTTCAGAGAGTGCAATGGTTCTGACAGCCTATTCAGCATTTACTTCCCATTCACTCGTGTAGTGGATATCTGTTCAGAGTGTTTTCAGGAGAGCTGGATGATAAACAGCAAAATCATTATGTGAACATTAAATTTCAAAGTTCTTCCCATTTTGCAGGATTCCAAATGGACCCATTTCCTGATTTTTCAGAAAACTTGTTATTGAATATTTTTTAACTGAAATTATTTTTTGAATTTTTTTCTTTACCAAAACCCAGTTTTCTTTACAAGACTAAGTTTTTTTTGGCAAACTGAATTTTGTGATGACAACTTTGAAAACTTTCTCTAGATATCTTGGGGAAAGTTTAACAATGGACAATTTTTCTCAAAGATCTTTTGATAAAAGAGCCACTTTTCTATTTTAAAAAACTGTTCAGGAAATTTTTCATCATCTCCAATTTTGCGTATAGAAGACTTCCTTCACAGGCAGATTTCAATACAGAAACAGATTCTGTACTGAATTCTTTATGCTTCCAACTCAGCATTTGCAAGCTCAGTGGGAGAAAGGCTCCCTCCTGTGGAGCTTATGATCTCTGCAGCTTTTCTCCTGCAAAGAACATCAGATTTTATTTCCTTTATTTAATTTTCCTTCCTTTATTTTAAAGTTGGTGAAATTTTTGAGACAGTTCAGAGTTCAGGATGGGTTGATTCAAGAGGCCATAATCAAACAGTCATTGATCTTGAAAACTTAGGATGAAATCTTGGCCTTACAGAAGTCAATCACCATTGATTTCACTGTTAGTTTTGGCAAGGTGCCTTTGGGAGGCCTGTTCTAGGGATAACTCTATTCAGAGATCCTGGATTAAGATCATGAAAGTCAAGCTTATTTAAAAGGTGTCAGTTGACAACATTTGGTTTAAGAAACCTGGGTTTGGGACTTCTTAGGGTACGTCTATATAACCGGTAGCATCAGCGGGTAGTGTTCAATGTATCGGGGATTGATTTATCACATCTCATGTAGACACAATCAATCAATCCCCGAACACGCTCCACATCAACTCCGGAACTCCAGCTGCTCAAGAGGAGTAAGCGAAGTTGACGGGGGAGCCGCTGCAGTCGACTCACTGCCGTGAGGACGGCCAGGTAAGTCTGTCTAAGGTACTTCGACTTCAGCTATGCGAATAGCGTAGCTGAAGTTGTGTATCTTAGTTCGAAACCCTCCTCCCCCCAGTATAGCCCAGGCCTTGCTTAAGAAAAGCAGCATTCAGAAGGCATAAACAAACAGAAATACCTTATGTATCTAAAGATACAGGGAAATTGCATCTTATTACAGAACTATACAGTAACAGACATTGAATTAAGTTAACATTTACCAATCCATCTCACAGGAAGATAACTCAGACCACCCACTTCATGTGCAAAATCATCTTTCATCCCTAGATTAGCAATTCTTTGATAGATATCTAAAAACATCTATACACCCCATCTTCCTCGTTACTCTCCAAAATATAACTCAGCATATTCTGAGGATATTCCAGCTGTACACCCACAAAAATGTGGGTTTTTTTTCTAAACTCATGGAGTGTTATCCATCCACTAAGGTATTCATTGACAAATTGTGGGGAGGAGGGGAGAAAAGAAGTAAACTATAAATAAATGTGTTCATTTCATCTTGATACATTTTCCCGTTTTACATAAGAATTTCAAAGACTGTTCAGGGTGTTTTTAAATACATTTTTGCATTTGTCTTTTTTAATGATTACTTCATTCGCAAGATCATTTCTTTAGTTTCATGCGATCCATTTGGGGCTGTGCTTCACACATTCCAAGGTCCCAGTGTGCTCTGGTGGTTGTGTGACGATCGGAAACCTCAGTCAACACAGGGTCACGCTGAAGCAGCATGCTGTTAGTGTTTTACCTGCAGTACAGTACTGCCAGGATACTACCCTATCCAAAGCCAGAGTTTATAGTAATAAATGACTTTCTCTTAGCAACTGGAAGTAGTGGTGTAGCTGTGCTAGTCCTGTGCAATTAGAGAGAGACAAGATGGGCGAGGTAATATCTTTTATCAGCCCAGCTTCTGTTGGTGAGAAACAGAGCTGAAAAAGAGCTCTGCATAGCTCGAAAGCTTCTCTTTCCCCAACAGAAGTTGGTTCAATAAAAGGCACCCTCATCCACCTTGCTTTTCTTAGCAAAGCAACACTGCACATCCACTACACGTTAATGACCTTTTTCTATTTATAGGAATAGCAACTCTCCCTGTGTAATGTATTCGAGATGCATATGACCCATCACTAGGAGAACAGACAAACAGCTCTAGTAACTAAATTTATTCTGCACATCTGTTAGACTTGGAGGAACTTGGCTAACAGATAATGATAGAAAATGGGAATTGGCGCTATAGAACTCTAAGCAAGGGTTAGGTTAATCATTCCATTTAAATATAATGTACTGTATCTTCCTCCTGGAAGGTGATTATTTACTTTCCTTTACTGGCATGGCCGAATTATATATTACAATCTTGCTGCAGAGGAACAAGTCAGACTACTGAGTCATAGAAACAATAGAGACATTACAAGCTTCCTCAAGAAATGAAGATAAGGACAATTTGAGAAGTCATTGACTTCCACAGACTTACTCTACATTTACACCAAGGTGACAGAAGGAGAGATGGGCCCAGTTTCCCTTTAGGGTGTAATATTGTTCTTTCATACATTAAATACATTAATTTCCCCCAACCACAAAGGAATCTGCTCAAAAGAGATCATAGGCTGAGTGGTTGTATTCTGTGCTAGAAGCCCCCCATTGGAGGAGTTCTGGAGGCAGCGGTCAGTGGGGGAAGATAACAGAAGGAAGAGGGTGCGAAGGCCATGCAGAAGCCCCTGGTTTCCAATGGATTGGCCAACAGTCTGGGTTCTGTGGTTCTGCCAAGGGAATCTTATGGCACCCCGGGCTGGTGGCTTTCTCCCAAGGAGTCAGGGGACGAGGAGTAATTTGTCCTCAAGCTGAGAATCTTGGCATCACTTTCAACCATACTTAGACCAATGGAAAACCATTTATCAGCCATGATTGAAGTGTTTTTTCCAGTCATCGAATTTATGTAAGCGATGCTTTAATTAAACCTGTGTGTAGCGGGGTGGTCATCTCATTCCAGCCCTGAAGGAGTTAAAAGAACTGGGGGAGAGGGCTGCCCAGGGGGAGCTCATAAGGTAGGCTGGTTGAGGGAAGTAACCACAGCTGGGGCCATGTCCCAATCAGGCCAGACCTGGTGGTCCTGTTATAAGGGCTCAGGGAGGAGCTGGGTAGAACACTCTCCCTCCAGCTTTGGAGGGAAAAGGACCTGGCTGCCTGAAAGTTTGGGGCGCAGGCAACCGAGCAGGGCTGGGAAAAGATGAGAGGCGCTGGAGAGTTCCCACCTGGCAACTCCCCAGGCTGCAGGCCTGTTGCAAGGCCTACAAGAAGGCACTGGGGCTGCAGGGGGGCAGTCCGGGGGTTAGGCAAAGGGGGCAGGTCCAAACCCTCCCTTGACAATGATGAGTGGCTTGTACACTGCAGTCTGCCCCAGGGAACAGGGACTAGATGATGACTGGCAGTAACCACTGAGAAGAGGAGGGGATAGAGGGTTGGGGGTTTCCCAAGGAGGGGAGACCCAGAGAGAGTGGGGGCACTGCCAGGAGGTAGCAAGCCAGATAGAAGGGCACCGGGGTCCGAGAGGGACATGGGGCCAGCGACAGGCGAGGCACCGGCCTGCAGAGGGTTCCCCGGAGCTGGAAAAGAGCTAATTCCCAGACAGACAGCAGGCGGTGCCACACCTGTGAATCATCACATCGCTATAAGGTGGTGGAAAATGCAGGCAAATGTGGTTCACCACTGATACAAGGGGAAGGTAAGGACTGGGACTATTGCCGAGCAGGGACACAAAGGAGTGATGGATCCCAGATACATGGAGATGTTCCTTGCTGAAGGCTCTTGTGCCGACCCTGGCTGGTCTCCGGTGCCAGGGCCCCAGACAGCCAGCAGGAGGCGCTGCACTGGTGAGTCATTGCATCGCTACACCATGATAATCTCTCAAAAGCCATGTATGCCTTGAGACTACAGTACCTCATTAACAGTGTCTAAATCCCTTAGGCTGCTTTGAAAAGCTCAACTGTTGTTGTTTAATCCAGTTTTGTTCTTATGCAGCATCCTTAGTACCGCAGCAGGTATCTACTCTGCAGTATATAGAAATAAGTAGTCAGACAGTCACTTTTCCTTCCTTAGATCCTTCATTTGAAAGCTCTTCTTAAAAATGTAAGCCTTTTCTGGTCAGACATAAGTCAACTTTTACACCAGAATAATTTGTGTCTGTCTTCATTTCTTGCAGTTTGGAAATTATGTATATTTTTTTCCAAGTTGTTTAGATGCTTTTCACTTCAACCTCAACATGTAAAATTAGAATTTACACTTAACTCACATGGATGCAAATTGCTAACATTATTTTCCAGAGAAGACTGGAGGCATTTCATTCAGTTAAATCAAGCAATATTTTTTTAAGCTGTGTCATTTTTGAGCACCACTATTAGCGCGCGCACACACACACACAGACACACACAGAGTGTGTTTCACATGGAAAGTTTCTTCTATTTGAAAAGCTTCTACTGGCTTGAGAGAAATTCCTTATTCTTAAAGGTTGTGATCTAATGCCTGCTGAAGTCAATGAGTCTCTCCTTGGACTTCACTGGGTGTTGTATCAGGCTCAAAGTGGGAAATGCTGATAGAACTGGTAATATCTCTCAAATGAGAAATTTTTAGATTCGCCCCCTGTATGTTGGTGTGTGTATGTGCATGTATAAAATAATTCTTCTAATATACAAAGAGTAGTAACTCAGCTAAATGTATATTAAAATATGTACTTGTAACACTTTCTGTAGCTCCATACTGTAAAGTCCATCTGTCCATGGCAAAGTTGCAACCTGTCCAATTCCTGATCAAAATATCAGTAGAAAATTAAATCTCAGTATTTAAACTTAATGCAAGTAATTTCACTTTATAAACTGTACAAACTGAAAGATTAGTGTCAGTCTATCAAACATTGAGTTCTGTGAGTCAAATGCATCTGTAGAATTACATTTCAAGCAGATAATCTGCTCAGAGTAACAGCTCTCACTGCAAATATAATTACTCCTGTCTTAATCCATTTTAATTAGGTGAGCAGAAAATAGGTAGGCCAGTTTAGTAAACAAACCTTGATAAATGTAATCAAGAAAGACATTACTTCAAAATTGCTAGCTAATATTTATTTATTTATTTGCTGCTATTTGGTAGATTAAGTTTAGCATGCTATTTTTTAGTTAGAGGTAAGAATACTTAATTGATAACCTGCAAGATGTAACAATTTTCCTGGCAAATGAATTCTGCCACATGAACTTTATTAAATTCTAGTCAAGATCATCTGTTTGTCACAGGCTTGAGCAGGTGGGTCAGTAATTTAATTAAAATCAAATTGGATATGGAGATTAGGCATTGGTTAATTTTATTTCAATTATGGTTTGCAATTGGATTAGAAAGCATATTAGTACCTGGGTTATATATAAAACATACAATGTTCGAGTGAGCTAATGTAGGAGTTAAAATTTCATGCATCATAACATATTGCAAAAAACAATACAATCAGTCTTGATCGTTTTTTAAAAAATGGGTGACTGGAGGAAGGATATGGATGAATAGTGGTAGGTGAACAACATTAATGCAGATTTGGAATTGCTGTCTTATCCTTCCACTGCTTGGCTTGATTCTCCTTTCGCTTCAGTCAACCTGCCACTGGAGTAGCTCCTTTAACTTCAATGACTCCTGAGTGACACTGGTGTAAATCAGAGCAGAATAAGGCCTGTTGTCCATCACTTTGTCATCTTTTTGGCCTGATTCCAACTGCTTAGGCAGAAACACCCTAATAACAAGAGAGATTTTCTAGGAAGTATAATACTGATCATTCCTACACTTCTGCATAGACTTTCTCTTCTCTGGTATTTGGATTCAATAAAGGTCATTCCAGAGGTTAATTTATGTGGATTTATATGACTACTTAAATTGCAGTTAACCACATTTTTAAATTATGATTTCAAGCAGCATGATGTAGTCTTGGGGTGTGTAGCTTGACATGACTCTGTTTAGCTGGTTCTTTCTACAAACTGTTAACTTTCTAATAGATGCTGAATAACCAGTGATCTCTTCAATTTTCCTTTTAGAAGCCTCCTAGCTCTGAGAGGGATTTAGACCATTCAAGACCTCATTTCCATTATCTCTTATTCAGGCTAAATTTAAATCTAAGCACCCTCCTGACAATTATCATTTTAGCTCAGGTCTTTCAATCCATCACTCTGTGATGACCCTGCAAGAAATGTTGAGATTTCTCATTTCAGCCCATGACTTATCACTGCTTCTCATATGTAGGAAATTATGGCATTTCTGCTCAAAAGAAATCAGCCAAAAGAGACCAAAATTCCTGTCTTCACTGACCCAGACAGTTCAGTCATCTCCTAATAGAAAGCATATGTTATCCTTGTTTCTCCTATAGTATGCTGCCTATGTTAATGTTCCCTTTTTTGTGCTAGGAGCCCCTGGATTGCTTGTAACATTACTGTATACAATAGATTAGTTTCATTCCTGGTCCCCTCATGGTCAAGTCAGGAGATGCTGGAATGTCAGTACCAGCATTTCTCACAAGGGAATAGAGAAAAGGATTCCCAAGTACTAACCAAACTCCCCCTCTTTCCTCTCCAACTTTCCTCATTCTCCCATTTTCAGTCAGTGCCGAAAGTATCACCCACCCGCTCCACCCCCCAGCCCTGAGTGACACGGAGGATGGTAGCGTTGATTCTGTCCTTTACTTTATATCCAGGCCCTCTGTTTCAATGAACCCTACGGGTATGTCTACAATGAAGCTGGAAGATGTAATTTCCAGCTTGAAGAGACACAGTCACTAGCTCCCGTCAAGCTAGCCTGCTAAAAATAGAAGTGTAGCTCTAGTTATGCTAGTGGTTGGAGGTGCTACCCGCCCAGAGTACATACCTATGGTCTCAGATGGACTTGTATTGGGACAGGTAGCCTGGCCCACCACTCATGATGCTGCAGTTACACTTCTATTTACTCCCTCTAGCTCTAGAGTAGACAAATCTTAAGAGAGGGAGAGAAGCTGTGAGCAAAAGCAGTCATAGAGTCAGATTTCCACACCACTGTATGTGGCCCAGAGACTTAGAGCCCACTTGTAGAAATGAGATGGGAAAAGGACTTCAGGATCCACAACCATCCTGATCCAGCATCCCAAAGACCCCTGAATGGAGGGAGAAAACCAATATCAGACATGGGCCATGAGTTCTCAACCTTCGGGTCATGACCCCCAAGAGGTGTCAAAGGAATTACAACTACTCTGCCCTTCCTAGCTAGTTGGGAGAGCAGTCCCACTATGGAAAAGACACTGCAATATGGGTAAAGTTGAGAGCCACTATTATAGTCCACGGGCTAGTTGCCATGGATTGCCCATGGGCTGGGGGCAGATTAATTACATGGGCTTGATACAGGGGGATGGAGACTTTCACTCAGTCTGAATTGCCTCTGCCGGGAAGTTTTCCATGTGGTGCAATGGGAATTATGAATCACATAAATTAAAGATAGAAAAAGTCCATCTCTCTTCCTTTCTGTTAACGCAGAAGTGTTTCCCACAAGACATTATCTAGTATATTGTTCCATCCAGTTTTAGATGTCCCAAAGTGATAGACTTTTACACATCCTTTGAAAAACTATGCCACAAGCCTAAGAGATCTCACTGTCAGGAAGCTTTTCCTGATATTCAAGCTCTAATTTCCAAGTCTTAATTTCATCCTACTGATCCTGACTATTCCTTTGTTTACTGCTCAGATAAAGACTCTCCATCAATGCTGTTTACACCTTTCAAGTATATGCAACTGTTACAAAATTACCCCCTTACTTTGTCAGCCCTTGGACCCTGATCCTGTAATGGATTTATGTAGCTGGGCCTATAACCTCTTATGGGAGTCCATTGACTCCAATGGGTGTCTACACAGACAGAGGGGTTTAACTATGCACCCCTCGTTGCAGGATCAATCAGGGTCTTAGTGAAATTATACATTTCAGAACTTGACCCCACTTTCCCGAGCATAGCTAAACAAGGGGGTCTCTTTGCAGTGCTTTACACACAGCACAACTAAATACTTAAACATTAAACATAGCAGAACTAAAACATTAAACATATTTTCACATACATGCTCATAAAAATCAACTATTTTAGGGATCAGAGGGGGGTAGCCATGTTAGTCTGGATCTGCAAAAGCGACAAAGAGTACCGTGGCACCTTAAAAGACTAACAAATGTATTGGAGCATAAGCTTTCGTGGGATAATACTCACTTCATTGGATGCATGCCATTTGATACAGTAGTTTTCTGTTTGTAGATGTAAATGTCTTTAGACTTTTTCATAGAAAAACCATGCCACTAATTTGGAAAAAAAAAAGTTCCATTAAAAAAAACTACTGGGGTTCCATATAAATTATTCTAAACAATCTTTCTCTAGTCTTTTTCTGAACCACCCTAAATAATTGTAGCTGCTTTCTGTTAAATTCCAAGCATGTTCATTTAGTAAGTAGGAAATCTTTTCTCCCCTTTACCTTTTCCATAAGGGATGTGAAGTGTAAATATTAAGGCTGAGCCAGGCATTGACTTTTTATAAATCACCACTGTGACATCTGGTGTGGCTTCAGAGACCCGGTATTCTTTATTAAATGCAATTACTTTTTAAAAAAATTATCTACAAACTGATACAAGCAGAACTTGGTGTTTTCTTTTAATGTTTGTCCCACATTTTATGGCATTTAATATACACGTTCCTCATTTATTTTCTAGTTCCAGAAGCTGAGTTTACATTTTTTTTATTATAACAGTTTAGTATGTACAAGGAACTGCACTGCATTTAAAAAAATCCTGAAGTTTACTTTCAGTTAGAGACTCATACTGCAAACCCCAGACCCAAATATCCCTAAACTTAAAGTGGATTGTCTCCATCTCCATGTTCAGATATATATTCTCAGTGTACGTCAACAGTGCCCACCAGATTGGATCTACCGGAGATTGATTTATCGCATCTAGGATAGACGCGATAAATTGATCCCTGAGCACTCTCCCTGTCGACTCTGCTTCTGCCTCTTGTGGCAGTGGAGTTCCAGTGGTTGACTGGAACCATTGCTGCCGTGACAATACCCAGTTAGTCAACCTAAGATTCACATAGCTAAAGTTGCATATTTTAGGTTCACCCTTGCAGTGTAGACCAGGCCTCAGACTTAGCAGTTTCATAGTAGCATTTTTATCTCGTATGCAATTGTAGTAAAGCATCAGCTCTCCACCTCTTCCCATTCTGTATCTCCTACGTAGTATTTTTACTCTTCAACAGGTCATAAGCATAAGCTCCCCTACTTTCCTGCATAATTACTTTAAGTCCCCCCTAACAAACTTCATCTGTTTAAAACCCAGCAGTTGATACTCCCTTTACCTAAGTGGAGACACTCATACCCAAATAGTTCTCTCTCGTAACATGGAATTCCAGTGCTCCTCGAATCCAAATCACAGTTGATGCCTTCACTGGTATCATCCTTCTCCTTTCTTCATGCTTGCCAATGGTAGGGTCTTTGAGAAGATTACATGCTATGCTCCTCCAAAGGCCCTTAAGACATTTTTGGTTCCATCAAACCTTTCTCCACTGATGTCAGTTGTTCCCATATTATTTCCATTCAGTGGTATGTATGCGCATTTTAAGGATTGTTTTTACTCTTATTGTGACATACTTTTTTCTAGCACCCTCTCAGCAGCCTTCTTTCCTTTGTTTACCTTATCTGGGCTGCAGATGTCACGGGCCATATTCCTTATTATGGACAGATTTCTTTGTGAATTCTGTCTGCTACTGCTTGGCATGTGTTCTTCAGTTAAGCTGTTCTTAATCTGGTCCTCCTCCTGTCACATTAAGGGTGTGATAGCTATTGTTGATATCAAATTAAATGGTGCCATCCATGTTTCCCTTCTTCTCTTCCTATAGCTTCTAATCTCTTTGATGTCTCCATCTTTCTTCATTTTCCTCCTCTCTCGCACCTGATGTATCAACCTGCAATGTCTCTCCCGATTGTTCCCAGTGGTATCTCTCCATTAAAACCTGCTTTGTTTTTTATCAGGGACTCCAGCTGGTCTTCAAGCTCATATAACTGTGTTGCTGATTCTTTTCTTCTCACAACAGTTTTACACTAGTGCAACTCTATTGGTTTCAGTGGAGTTGCTTCTGCTTACACCAGTGTGTGAGGAGACTGAGGCTGCAAATATGGAACCAAGCCTCTGCACAGGGCATGTTCAGACTCACTGATCTCTCTGTCTCAGAGTTTGCCATGTGGTTTCAAAATTAATATCATACAATACATATGTGAAAGCAGGAGTATCCTCACTATCAAAATTTCATTGTCCATATTCTAAGTAAGAGACCCAACCGTAGAAAATGGGAAGAGGCAACATTTTAGGAAACTTTGACTTCAATCAGGATTTAATTCGGGAAGTAAATCTTGATGTATTTTAATTTTGCTTTTCAGTAAGGTCCACCAGATATATCACTGCAGCATAATGGCCCTAAGCAGGGAAAATGACTGACAACACAGTCCCATTTGTTTTCACTTTGCAACAATTGCCAGGTAATAATGGTAGCAATCATAAACAACACCAACTTTAGAGAGCACAGTCATTTGATTCATGTCCAGGCCGTCAACCTGGCAGGTTTTTTCTTATTATTGCTGTGAAGCCATGAGACCATTTGAGTGCTTTCTTACCCCACAGATGTGCATGAGCAACTCGGTTGTGCATGACCTCACACCCCAATTAACACTCCCACATAAGAATACAAGATTTTCAATATTTGTATGTTTATATATGAATACATACGTGTGCCCATATACGAGAAAAGGTGCCACTTCACCCACTGCTAAAATCCACCAATCTCAGAAAGCAGAGCACAGCTGCAGCTTACAAAGGCCACATTAGCACTGCACAGCAGCTAGGACAGAAAATGAAGAAGAATCACCCAGAAAATTGACATGGCACCAGAAATGTAGATAAGCAGAATATAAATTACTTGAATGGGACTGTGGCCATGAATAGTCCACCAACACTGCTAATTTTATGGAAGGTAATACAGAAATCTGTAGTCCGATTTTCAAAACATTTTTGCATGCACAAGTCTGCTGTAAATGAAATAATTTACATATACATTCAACACGTGTACATGCAAGTACCTTTTTGCCTGTGCAAAATCTATTTGCATGTAGGTACCACAGTATATCTGACTGGGACTCCAAAAGGAGTTCCTAATAGTTCTCTTTGAATGAGAAGATGATGCCTATGATACTGGATCAAAAAGGGAAGAGGGAACATACTGGGGAAGATCTTTGGCACTTGTAAGTAAGTGCAAAGGACCCACCATGGTAAACATGTTAAGTAAAGGTAATTTTCACATTTTGAAACTGTCTCCATATTCCACAGCCACACTCATTTTCATAATTATTGTACAGAAGTATTGTTAAAACCTGTAGCAGAGTTTTTACAACAGAGTTACAGACCCACCAGGAATAGAGGGTGCACAACATGAAACTCTGAGTTAAACATCTGGCCACTGGAACCCCGGTAAAAAGCAAACACTGCTAGGATCCTTTTGTGCTGTCTATTGTGACAGGTAGAGTACAGGCAAGAAATATACATAGCTGCCTTCCATTCTGTTCATTGGAAGGAATATTCTATTTTAAACTGCTCCCTGGGTAATAAGCAAAGTCCAGTAGCAGCAAAGCAATTGTCAACAATGGTATTCTGAGGGATCAGTTTGGCCTCTGGCTGGGAGAGCACAGCTTGAATAAGAATAGCAAACCTGGTCTAGCACTACGGCAGGCCTTGATAATTGATTAAATGAATTCTCCACAGATGTTCTACCAAAACAAATTAGGATTCATTGGGCACCATGGACCACATTCATTCCTGATTTATCTCTGTTATTCCCACTGGCACCACTTAAGGGATGAGTTTGGCCAGATATGTTCAGATTTCCAGGAGGTGCTTTTACAGAGTTCTCTGTTCCCGTCTGGATTTATTGTCTAAAGTTGATAAAGAGTCATGGAATGGAAAGGGGAGGGACACAGTGGATTGAAAATGCTCTGAAAGAGGAAAATGCTTTTACTCAGATTCACTGAGCTAAAAAGAAGCAGAATACGGCAGTGACAGAAATTGGAGCGCTAGCATTTGTTATTATTTATTTAAACAATTGCAAGATTTGGCAATAGAAGCAATGCATCCAGATCTGCATCAGATATTTTAATGATATTATTTGGGAACCACAGCAAATCATGAGAGACAAAGAACAATGTATTGGCACAGAGAACTTCTACCATTTAGGTCTAACACCTGGGCAAACAGATGGCAAGTGACACAAAACTGATAAATATAAATGAGTCCAAGGAGTCCAAGTCCAAGGAGGGGGAGATCAGGAAAGAGCTTGAGCATATTGATCAAGCAGTTTATCTGTAGAAAAATCCCCAAAGCTTCACTTCAGTTTGCAGATTGCCTGGAGTAAGGGAACTGGATTCCAATCATTTTGTTCCAAGTGATGTTGTCGTGTTTTATTCATTCTTGTATGCAAAACACCTTGAGATCCGTGGATTGAAGACCCTGTAACTATGCAAACTAATATAATTAGAATGCAATCAAAGGGGATATCATCACTGCACAAGGCATTCTTTAATCAATACATTTCCAGCCCAGAAAAAACAAGTCTTGTATATCTTTATGTGGGCGGGAAGAGAGAGTGCATAATTTAGCTTTTATGTAACTAGGGTATAGCCTGTTGGAAGTTTGGAAACATTGAGAGAGGTCAGTCAACTTTTGTTCAAAGTTCACTGTCTCTCATGATAACAGCTGCCTTCCTCTTGGTTCCTGCATTTTATTCTACCAACATTTTTCTTTTGGATGAAAAGCGATTTTCATTGAAAAAGCTTTCCCTTAAACTCTTCAGAATAGATTTTAAGGTGTGGCTGCATCTTGGTTTAAACTGAACAATTCTGCACCACTCTCTAGTCTAGAGGATAAACAATACCTAAATGGGGTGAGAGGGAATGGTTAAAGCCCTGGATTAAGATTCAGGAGGTTTGGGTTCAATTCCCATTTCTGCCACTGGCTTTCTATATGTCCTGGGGTATATCACTTAATCTGTGCCTCACTTGTAAATGCAGATAATAAGACTTCCTTTCACCTACCATTCGTCTGTCTTGTTTATTTATACTGTAAGCTCACCAGGGCACAGACTCTCTTACTATAGGTATGTACAGCACAATGAGGCCTTTAAGGGCTACTGTGATAATTACTCTAATGAACTCCTCTACTGTGTCCCCTCTTTCAATGGGTTCTGTAGTCTGAGCACTCACGCCATCACAGAGGTAGGCAGGACCATTTCTATTTATTTCTTTATTTTTACTGTGGCCAGGTTGTGAAGGCATTGAGGAACAACAGCTGCTCAAGAAGTTTAATCACACTTGTCATTTAAGGCAATGGCAGTAGCAGGGATTAACCCTGCTTTGTTGCTTTCCACCACCGAGCTGACTGTACAAAGAAAGTGATTTTCTACTCACGTCGCAGCTCTTTTCAGTTCTGCCAACTGAAGAGATGACTTGAACATTCTTCCTGCCACTTTCCTGGCTGTCTTGCTTGTATCCAGAGTGACCAAAAGTGACAGGGACTGAGCTCCCTCAGCTGGCCCCACTACCTACACATCTGAATCTAAAATATAAACAGCTTCTAACTGTTTCACTGGAATGTTAAAGAAGAGAGCCAAGGACAGAAGGGTTGAAAGAGGAAAATAGGAATGGAGGGCATGGCTGGGTAGCTAATGGTAAAACAGGCAGGAAGGGGGTTAAGGGAAATGTACTCCACAAGGAACTCCTCAACTACTGTTCCATTGAGTGAACAATACACAGAATGAGCTGCAGGTCTAAGCCCAGGACCCATGAAATTTGTAGGAAGTCTGTGCTACCTCAATCAGTTCTGGTTCCTTTCCCACATTGCTCCCTGGCAGCTTTTCTCCGTTGGAGGGGCACAGACCGGGTAATAGAGACCCCAGCTCTCTTTCCTCTCCCTGGGAAACTCCATGGAGCTGGTTCCAAAGCTGGCGTGATAACTCTCCACGCCAACCCTCACGGTCTCTGCCATCTCATCCTTCCCAGGGACCTTGTCACAGGATCACAAGGAAAGGGGCCACAAAAGCAGCTACACACCCCACAGGATGTGGAGGGCCCCATCCACGCACATATCTCAGTGTATGGTCTAGCCCTGAAATCTCATCCGTGGCGCACTATAGATCTCTGCCTGGGCATCCTATTCACATAAAATACAATTCAACATTGCAGTTACAGTATTCAAAGCCTTGACTAGTCTGAGGTCTGGCTTTCTGAGCTCAGCTCTTACCCAACATCCCCTTGACATAGTGCAGATTGACTGGGCAGCTCTCACAGCAGGTTCTTGAACTTTCCAGGACTCGCAGCAGAGCTTCATCCCCTCTGACATTCTTTCCCCTTCATGGTCTGGTGTTTTATGTGTCCGAGGTACAGGAGCCTTCTCATCATAAATGCTGAGCACCTCACAATCTTTAATGTATTTATCACCAACCACCCCTGTGAGATAGGGAGGGGCTAGTACCCCCCCACACACACTTTTTACAGATGGTGAACTGAGGCATAGAGAGCCTCTAGGCAGGACCGGCCTTAAGGAAAATGGTGCCCTGGGCACTTGTATTTTGGTTCCCCGCCCCCATTGCCCCTGGTCCCCATGGGTTCCCCACTCCCCATTTGCCCCTAGCTCCTGCACTTCCAGCCCTTGCACCCCTTCACCCCAACCCCTGCCCCACCTGTGCCCTAATTCCTACACTGTGCCCTTTGCCCCAACTCCTGCATTCCCTTCCTGCACCCCCAGCCACTTCCCCTCTCCTGCTCACTCTTCACCCTTAACCCCTGCATGCACACCCCTGGAGCTCACGTGGGGAAAATGATCTGGATGCATGGAGCAGCCGGAATTGCTCCCCCCTGGAACGCTGCTCCTCCGCACACCCCTAGGAGGCTGGGGGATGGGGAGCGAGGAGCAACGTCAGGGCTCCCTGCTTCCAGGTCACTTTCCCCACCTGGGCTGCATAAGGGGAGAACAGAGAGCAGCAGCTTCTGATGCTCGCCTCACAGAATAGCCCAGGTAGGGAAAGTGACCTGTATGCACAGAGCACTTGGTGTTGCTCCTCACTCCCCCTTCCATCCCCTATGGGGACATAGAGGAACATTGGTAGGGAGGGGGTGAGCTGTATCTGTGTGTCACCATTTCCCACCCCTGCCCCTCAAGGTTCCTCTGCTGGGAGAAATCTGGGAGCCCCCTGGGAAGCAGTTTCTGACACTGCACCAGCAGCACACATCTTTGCACTGCCACGCGGCGCCCCCTTGACCACTAGGTGCCCTTGTCAGGCACTCAGGTGGCCCACCCCGAAGGCCAGCCCTGCATCTAGGTGGCTTTGAAAAATCTGAATTTAAATGGCCTTAAAAGACAAACTGAAGAGACCTGCACAGTGCTTTTGCATATGCAAAAAAGGCCAAAAAATGCTACTGCAGGTCACAAACTGAAATGAAATGCTTATCGCCTATACATTTAGTACAGACAGTAAATTTCATGGTGTTCTGAACACCCTCAGATGTCTAGGGCTCGCAAGATAGGTCATAGTACTGTAATGAAAGAAAAACAGATTGCTTGTGAGGATTATCGAGAGATAACTGTGGTTTCCACATGATGGCAGTGTAGCTTCTGCTCTCCCTGAGGTTATACAAGTCAGCAGCACAGAATCAAATTGCTCATTGATCTGAATTCCCTGGGGAGTAAACTTACTTTGATCTCTTCTGACAAGGAGTTCCGCAACCAAGGCCCTATGACCGATATTATTTTGTTCTCAATGCCTTATGGTCAGAACCTAGGTCTACCCAAACATATGCAAAGGGGAGTTGTGCTGAAAGAGCCAAGTCTTTCTTTATTTGTATGACCGTAGCACCTGTGAGCCCCAGTCACAGAGCACTGTAGGGTGACCAGACAGCAAATGTGAAAAATCAGAATGGGGTAGAGGTGCTAATAGGAGCCTACATAAGAAAAAGACCCAAAAATCAGGACTGTCTCTATAAAATCGGGACATCTGGTTACCCGAAGGAGCAGGACCCTCTTCTGATAGGTGCTGCACAAACACAGAACAAAACAATGGTCACTGCCCCCAAAGAGCTTAGAATCTATGTATAAGACAAGTGACGGACACAACTAGACCGGATAGTACAAGGAAACAATGAGACAGTATTGTCAGCATGGTAGGCATTGTTCTTTGCATACCAGGAGCCTGTTTGCCAATTTTTTTGTAGACATCTTGCCAAATGAGATGGGTTTTTTGGTTTTTGGGGGTGGGTTTGTGGGGAAGGGGGGTGAAGGGTGATACCCAAGTAGCTTTGCAGCTGTTTATGAGGAGCACCTCCCAGGCATGAGGGGCAGCATGAGAGAAAGCACAAAGAGGGTTGCTGAAAATGTAACAAGTGGGCAATGGAGGGGTGATACCTTGGGCTGATCAGAGGCAAGCAGCAGCAGCAGCAGCCCGGTAGCAAATGAGAGACGACGGGTAGAGTGGGAATTTACCATGAAAGGCCTTGAAAATTAATACAGGCTACTTATGTGTGATGTTATACAAAGGGGGGACCCACTGAATGGATTCAAAGAAAGGAGTGACCTGGTCAAAACTCCTGTAGTCTTCGCTCAGGGAAAAGCTCCCATTTATTTTACCCAGTCAAAACTCCCGCTAAGGTTTGCAGGTTTGGTGCCAAAAACTTTACAACAAAATAAATAAGTTTTAACTTGAAATGTTTTTGGTTAAATGACCTAACAAGTCAGAAAATAAATTATTTCTTGATGTGGGGCTTCTGAATGATTTACCATATGTATTCAAATGTAAATGCCCTGTCCCATTGATCCATTTGGGAGAACTTTTCTCTCACTAGCTGCTGTCACTCTGGGAATTCAAGAAAATAACCCCAATGAATTGCTCTGGTTAAGAGCAACTCTCACATTTTGTATTTCAGTCAACCCCTCCACCAACCATTAGCAGATTTTGGGAAGTTTCCTATTGGAGGAGAAAGCAGTGACAAGGAGACTGAATGTTTTCTTAGTGTAATTCATTTTATTGGTACTTTATACCACAGGCCTTGAACAGAGGTGGTCATAGATGGCATGAGGCAAACTCCTTTTCCAGAACTCTCAGCCCCAGTACCAGTGCCTAGGTCCCAGAAAGCAACTTTGCCCCAACAATTGACTTTTGTTGCAGAGATTAAGGCAGAGACGAAACTGCCTGACCCTGTGCATACAGCTTGCCCTAAAGACCCTGCAGCTAAAGGAAAACAATCCAGCAATTCTTCAGAACTGTGTGTAACAGCGCCTTCTGGTGACTCCTGCCTTAATACTGTTTTCAAAATCTGAAACAAATCTGCTGCACAATTATTGTGTACATGAAACTGGCTTGGTTTAGATTTTTAAAAGTAGCTATGTTTTATGATTGTGCTTTAATTCCAAGTCTTAAACTGATTGATAAGGGAGGTGACTAATCTGTAATAATTGATTGTGTGTGCAAATTCCACTCTTTCTTATGGCTTGTTTACACTGGCAAGTTTTGTCACCAAAAACTGCCTTTTGGCGACAAAACAGTGATAGCGTACACACTGCAATGTGACTTTGTTTTAAAAAAATGCCAGTCTGGTGAAAAAAAACTTCCACACCTGCGAGAGACTTTTGTCTTTTCTCCTCCCTTTATCGTCAACAAACAGCCAGTGTAGATGCCACGGCTTTTTTTTCGATTTTATTGGCCTCCCGAAAGTATCCCACAATTCCCATGCTGCCGCTCTGGTCAGCAGTTTGAACTCAGCTGCCCTGCAGCCAACCCGCTTCTCTCCTTTGCAAACCCTGGGAATTTTAAATTTCATTTCTTGCTTGCTGGCTTCCCAGAGGATCTTCCCAGCTGGGTTCCCAGGTGAGCATGGCTGGCTATTGTGCCAAAAGCGCTCCTGCTTGGACCACCGCTGAGTTGTTGGATCTGATCAGCACATGGGGAGAGGAGTCTGTTCAGTTGCAGCTGCAATTGACCCATAGAAATCGGGACACATATTGGCAGATTTCTCAAGGTTTGCACGAAAAGGGCTATGATCAGGACATGCAGCAGTGCAGAGCGAATATAAAGGAGCAGAGGCAGGCATGCCATAAAGCCGGGAGGTGAACCATCACTCCAGGGGTGCACTTAACACCTGCCACTTCTATAAGGAGCTGAAGACTATACTCGATGGTGACCCCCTCTCCATCGCCAATAGCCCTGTGGATACTTCAGAGGCAGCAGAAAGTGGGGGCCACCAAGAGGCTGAAATTCTAGATGAAGAAGTGGAACTAGAAGAGGATGGGGAACTCCCACTGGGATCGCCTGGTGGCACAGGCAGACAGGAACTTTCTCCACTCCAGAAGTGCTCTATGGGGAGCAGGAAGCATATGAGATGTCGCATAAGTTGCTATGGCTTGTGCAGGGAATCAAAAAGTAGGAGTCAGGTAGTGTTTCCTGTGAGCTGTACATTGCCCTGTGTAGCTAATCTGCGTGGCCAAGCAGGGTGTCAATGAACATCGAGACCTGCAGGGACTCCTCCAGGGAGAGACGGCAGGGCTCCGGCTGTCAGTCCCAGGTGGCAGCAGCAGCACAGAAGTAAGGGTGGCAATCAGGACCGGCTCTACCTCTTTTGCTGCCCCAAGCAAAAAAAAAAAAAGAAAAACCGCTCGGACTGCACCGCCCCAAGAATGGCCGGAATGCCGCCCCTTAGCGTGTGCTGCCTCAGACACGTGCTTGCTCTGCTGGTGTCTGAAGCCAGCCCTGGTGCCAATGGGGTGCTAAGTCTGCTGTGAGAAGTGATATTGACAAATATCACTTTTCACATTGCCTTCTTTACTTCTGTGCTGCTGCTGACACAGCACTGCCTTCAGAGCTGGGCACCTGGCCAGCAGCTGCTGCTCTCTGCTCTGCCTTCAGAGCTGGGTGGTGGTATATGCCCTGGGGTGAAGGGTGTAAACAATTACAGACACAAAGAAGGGGGAGTCCAATCAAGTAAGTTTGAGAACCACTGCCCTGCAAGTTATCTCCATATCTCCTGTTCCCATGAGGTTCCACACTAACTCACCCCCAGTTTTCTTCTTCCTTTTCCTCCCTGAGCAGAAAAGTCACTTACTTTGAGTGTAGGTCTCCCACCTTCTTATCCTAAGAACTGACAGTCAGAGAACCTGGTAAAGCTGCCCCTGGGGAGAAAGTGGTTGCTGGTGTCCCACTTGCTGAACACCTCAAACACTTTGCCCGGGTCCGGCTTCTGCTTGAGGTTCTCTTTCAGGGTCCTTTCCAGCATTGTTCTGGCGGTCGGAGTGATGATGGTGTGATCTGGGATCTTTATGCACAGCACCAATATTCCCAGCTTCTACAACCATAAAAGAAGCTAGACAGATGCTGGAAAGCCTATCAGAGTTCAACTCCATGATAGGGTTCTGGGAGATTTTAGTGCCTCAAAACCAGCCACTGGGGTTTCCTCCATGGTTACAAGTTCATATCCACCTTTGATCTAGAATCAGAACAAAGACTGGGCAGAGCAGCCATTTCTTTGTACAGTTCTAGCTTTTGATCCTGGCTCTGTGTATCAGGTAATCAGCAGACAAGGACTGTCTCCTCAGGGCATAGCTTCAAAAGGCTGCATTTTTGCATAACTGGAGCTGGGGAAACCTCTCCCTAGGGATTTACTAAGAATCCATGTAATGCTTATTGTCCCAAAAATCCATATGTCTGCTGTGGCTCAAAAGCTCGTCTCTCTCACTACCAGAAGTTAGTGGTATTCCCTCACTCACTTTGTCTCTCTTTATACTTGTCTGGCACATTTTCAATACAGTCTTTTGAACTTGATGCTTCCCAGGTTTCACATCTGTCACATCTCTCCCCTGAGGAAAGTTACATACAATCCCGGCCCACGTTAATAAACCTAATACAATAAGGTCTTCCCAGGTGATTGCCATATCTGTCACACAGTGGAAACATTGAAATCAGTAGAACTGCATTTTCATAGTTGTGAGAATCCTGCATAAACAGATTTATTCACAGATTAGTGGTGTGATAGTTAAAGAACTGTCCAGTATTTTGTATTTTAAAATGTTTATTAAAATCAAATACAATATACCCTTCTGTCTGCATATTTACTATTTTTAAAAATCAGTTTCTTAGAAACTTGGGAAGGAAAGTGTGAAGCTTTTGGGGAGTTGTAAAAAAACCTCCACATTTGTTTCTTTTCAAAAACAAAAAAATAGCAAGATGATTGTATCAGAGATAACAAAGAAAATTATTATACTGATTTCTCTATTTTATTTGCATACAGTTCTGTTGGTTAAAAGGTGCCTGTAATGGGCTCTCTCACATTTTGAAAAGGGTATTGCTTCTGTGAAGTCATAGCTGCGAAGTATAGCCTTCACAATACTTCATGGTTATGATATATGTATGCTCTTACACATGTCAAAACTCGCATTATAGGCTAATAACATATTTTAGCTGTGTTTTGAGGTTTGAGTGCATGAAGCTCTGATCACTCCTATTGGAGTATCGCATGTCTTGGAATGTGTCATTGCTTCTAGTTTTGAAAAAATGTGGGTTTTTTTTAATTGTCTGGTTGCTCCAGTAAATCTACTAACTTGGATTCATTCTTACATTTGAAGCAATTAAAGCACTGTTATAGCTAGGGTGACCAGATGTCCTGTTTTTAAAGGGATAGGCCCATATTTAATACTCCTGTCAGTATCTCAACTTCTTCTTTAAAAGAGGCAAATTATTCAGTATTTTCTGCCTACCCCCTCACCCCCATCAGTACTGGCAGGTCCTGCTGCTGGCCAGATCCCTGCTTGCCAGCCGCCTGCCCACCAGCAGTGAGTGGGGGTGGAGGGGGGGCGTTCAGTGGCTGACGATGGAGATGACTAAGTGGTGGGGATAAGATGCAGCGTGAGGCCAGCCGCTCCCCTGGCTGGTCCATCAGCGCAGCCCCCATTGCGTGCCAGCTCTTGGCCAGCAGGACCCCACCGAGTCCCATTTCCTACCAGCACTGGGTGCGCTCTGTAAGCTGCCACCCATTGGCCCTTTACATGTTCCCCCTCTTGCTGTCTTCTCCCTGCTTTGCCCCTTCACCTGCTCCCTCTAGCCCCACTGCTCCTCCATATCCCCAACAGCGGAGTACATTCTGCTCCTAGTGCTATGCAGAGAACCAACCCCTGGTTGGAGCGCTCAGCTCACAAACAGCCTGACCGGCAGGCTCCTTCCTTCCCTCACTGCCTCTGGCTGGGTTGGCACCTCAGGAAAGCCCAAGACCCTCCAGCCCAGGGCACTGGCCAGGAGGAGCTGAACCTGCGTGTGCTGGCGTGGGGAAGTCTCTCCGCCCCTCAGCTTAGCTCTGGAGTGGTGAGAAGGTGCGGGGTGGGGGGAGTGATTTCCAGCCTATTCATGCTCCAAACGTGCAGGTTCCACAGCAGCCTCCAGGACAGGGAGGACACACATATACCCCCCCACACCCCTTGGGCCCTGCCCCCAGGGAGAGTGGGTCTACTCCTTCCCCTAAGCACTCTCTTCTGCTGAGCCACTCTGTGGCCTGGTTCACTGAAGCCCCTGTTGTCAGGTTCCCTGGGCCCTGGTGCACCATGCATCCTTAGGTCTTAACCCCTTCCTGTCTATGCTGTAGCCAGAGATGGCTGGGTCATAATGGGCTTTGCCTTCCCTGGCGCTGTTGCTGACTGTTCGCCAGACTTCCCGGAGATCTCCACTGCCTCCTCCACTCCACCCATGAAGGTCTCCCGTGCTCGCTGCGCTGCTGGGGCCGGAGGATTAAAGGGCCTTCAGGGGCAGGAGGAACTGGTGCTCAGGAAGGCTGTCCGTGGCTCTCAACCTGGCTCGACTCTGCTGGGGGAAGAGTCAGTGGCTTGTACTGGTGCTGAGGCCAACCCAGCGCTCGGGTGTGTGGGGCAGCAGCTCGGCTTCACAGTGGATCGCGGAGGCCAGTGGGGCAGGCAAGCCGGGGCTTCTCCAGTCAGAGGGGCCCTCAGGGCTTTTCCTTTTAGGGGGTGGACTTGGAACTCTGGCATGGGTAGGGGGGACGACAGCAGACTAGCTTCCCCAAAGCACGGATTCACCCGACACCCATGACTGGGTTATGTTGGTGGCCAGCATAGAAGTGTTAGCTGCATTTCGATACTATTCGTACAGGAAGAGACAAGCACTTCCAGCCACATGGCAGGGCCTGGTGGTGGAGAAAAGACGTCCCTCCTCCCTCCCCACCCACCTCCACCGCCACCCCTTGTACTCCGCCCCCCTGCAGCCAGAAGCAGCTCCTGACCCTTCCCTCCTGCACAGTGCTGAAAGGCTGCGCTGTGCTGGCAACATTCTGGTGCTGGCAAAAATCAGGGGTGGGGGACATGTGAACCTGTGCCCTCCCCAACATGTTGTCTCTGAAAGACATGACGCCAGGTACCAGGAGAGGTGGATCCATCGCAGGGCCCAGCCAGACATGGAGGGTGGAGAGCACCAGGCAGGGAGAGTCGGATCAGTCAGCCACCCTTCTCCTGTGAGAGAACTGTATGGGAATGTGTGTGTCACCTCCCACAGTGCGGGGGGGCGGGGCGGGGAAGGAAGAGAAGGAAAGGGTAGATGTGTCACCCTTCCCTGTGTGAACCCTACAGCCTTAAAGATAAGAAGGTGAATAGAAAGAATCCAACCACACAATAGTTCTTTTTAACAAGGGCTCAGTCAAAGTATTGTTAAAGTTTATAGTGCATAGTTCTAATTGATTGCCATTGAATTCGTTTGAATATGACTAATTTTACCAGGTGTCCTGTATTCACCATAAGGAAATATAATCACCCTAGTTATAGCTTTAACATAATTTTTAGTGTAGTACATAGTGTCATTATTTATAATAATAGTCTATTATTTGAAGTACCCATATCCTAAGACCTCTGTGTCATGAGAAAGAACTAAATATAATAAATATCTCCTAACATGGTAGGAAAACAACCACCCACACACAGGAACCTGATGCTGCCAACACTTAGGCCAGTGCTGAACTCTGTATGCCTAAGAGTTGGTAGGATCAGGGCCACAGTTAACAAGAGAAAAAAGGTGTACAAGTCTTGTGTTTACATGTGGGCATATCTAGATGGGCTTTGGACTGTGTGTCCTTTGCCCATCTGGATTATACATACCTTCCTTTTTGGAAAGTGCCCAGCGCATTGTGCCCACTGCTGATCATAAGTAACAACTGGTGTTTGTGTGTGTGGTTGGGGAAGGGAGCGGTCTGCGTAAACGTATGCTTGTGCGTTTAGCTTTTATGTGCCTTTATGGCTGGTTGCTTGGGTGTGTTTCTAAATGAGCATGCCCTGTGTATGTGTGTAATCATAGAAATGTAGGGCTGGAGTGTGTGTGTGTGTGTGTGTGAGAGAGAGAGAGAAAGAGAGAGAGAGAGAGAGAGAGATCATAGAAATGTAGGGCTTGAAGGGGCCTCCAGATGTTGTCAAGTCCAGCCCTCTGCATTAAGGCATGTGACAGTGTAGGTCTGTATTACTACTAGATGTGGTTTTATGTTGAAATCAAACTAATACACTTTTATTCTAAAATACCTGCTCACACGCTATCCTGGAAAAAGGACTTTTTTGCTGGTATAAGCTGTGTCTACACTGGGCCTATTGCTAGCACAGCTATGTTGATTGGGAGTACGGTTTTTCTTTGGGCTTGTCTTCACTACAGCCAGGAGAGATCATCAAGACACAATAAATCAATCGCCAGCGGCGCCCGCGCCCCCCCCCCCCTCGACTCCGTAACTTCAGCTCTCCAAAAGGCACAAGCTGGAGTCCATGGGAGATCGCGCCGCCGACCACCGCCGTGAGGAAGGCAGGTAAGTCGGCTGTAGATACACCGATTTCAGCTAGATTATTAATGTATCTGAAATTGCGTATCTACAGTCGATCCCCCGCGCTGGTGAAGACCAGCCCTTTCTCCCATTCCTCACACACATAGGCTAGCTATGCCGGCATAACTTTTAAAAACATAGATCAGGCAACAGACTTTTACCAAAATTACAAGGGGTGTGAGTGAAAACCAGATTCGTTAAATCGGTGCAGCCCAGCCCTGCAGGTTCCTGCCCCCTCCCGCCCCGCCAGGGCGAGGCCGGCGGGGCGTGTGGGATCGGAGGGGGCCGCGCCCAGGCCGGGGAAGTCCGGGAGTCCTGCCCCGGGGCTAGGGGGAGGGTGCGCTCCTCCCGGCTCCGAGCGCCAGGCAGGGGGAGGAGCAGGGAGCGCGGCTCCCTCCTGCCCCCGCGGCGGCTGGATCCTGGCAGCCAGCTGCTACCTCCGCCGGGGGGAGGGCGTGGCAGAGCCACGGGCGGCCCGTCCCCGTCCCCGTCCCCGTCCCGCCTGCACTGGGCGCTGGAGCTGGGCGGCGGCGGGTCAGCCAGGGAGTAGGCTCCGCCGAAGCCGCCGCTGGAGCTTCTTCCCGCAGCGGGACCATGGGCACCCCGGCCGCCTCCGCCGCCGAGCGCAGCTACATCCGCACCGTCCTGAGCCACCAGACCATGCAGGAGCTGGACAGTTCCACCCTGGCTTTGCCCTCCGAGGCCAGGCTCGTGGGCAGCCGCGCCGGCGGGGAGAAAGGTCTCCGCATCCAGCAGCAGGTCCAGCAAACCCTGGCCAGGAAAAGTAGAGGCTCCCTGTCAAATGGTGAGTGCCCCAAGGTGGACCCGATCCCACCTCCTTCTGCCTCTCCACGTCTCTCCACTCTGCTTTCCCCGCCACTCCCCCTCCTCTTCTTCCTCGTTCTCCTTGTTCTTTTGATTCTCCCTCCCTCCCCCTTACTCGATTAATACCAAGAATCTCTGGTTCATTTTGCTTTCTTCTTTACAGTTCTCTCACAAGGCTTATGCTGCAGGAAGGCTCCTGAAAGTGACACTGATATTCCGTGTCTCTCTGTACTCCCACCTTGCCCACAGAAAAGTTTGACTCAATCACCTCCAGGAGTGAAATGTCTCCCTTACAAACCCTACCCCGCCCTTCCCCGTTCAAACCATTCTGCCTGTCTTCCCCACTATGGGCGATTATGTTAAGACCAGCTGTGAGGTTCTCCATTTTTCTGGCTTCTTTCAACTCGGTGTCATGTCTCCAGTTGAAATTGTCGCTATATAAATGTAACCAGGAGTACCTAAAGGATTTAGGAGTGCAGTACAGATTTGAAAGTCAAGGGATTTATGCTCTATCGGTGCTTTTGAAGATCGTGGACCTTTTGATTAAGCTCAGTATCGGTTATGTTTGTAAACTGCAGTGGTGCTCGGGAAAATGGCCTTCAGGTGATCTAATGGGACTTTCCTGCCTCTTACAATATTTACCATAGGATCATAGTTGCGTCTCTTCTTTTTCCTTTAATGCTCTCTCTTTTCTGATTAAATAAATTAGTTCTGATTTTCCTCATCTCGTATTTTCACAGCAGTATATAACTCCATTGACTTCAGCTGAGTTACTCCTAGTTTACCACAGTGTGAAAGAAGAATCATGTCTCTTCCTCCTCCACCCCGCCATTCTGTAACCGTTCCAGTGTGTTTGTTTTAATCCTCTTTTAATTACTTTTTCTAGCTGTCCCCATTTGCTAAAGAAAATGGAAAGAAATAAAGAAAATAATGTCTTGCCTGCCTTCAGGCTGCAAACGTATAATAAACAAAGGAGAGATATAACAAAATACACATGAACAAGGAGTGATTAGGAGACCTGGAACTAATAATATCATAGAACAGGCATCGGCAGCCTTTGGCACACAGCCCATCAGGGAAATCCACTGGTGGACTGGGACGGTTTGTTTACCTGCCTCATCCACAGGTTCAGCCGATCGCAGCTCCCACTGGCCGTGCGTGGTTCACCATTCCAGGTCGATGGGGGCTGTGAGAAACAGCGGCCAGCATATCCCCCAGGCCTGTGTCACTTTCTGCAGCCCCCATTGGCCTGGAACGGTGACCGTGGCCAATGGGAGATGTGATCGGCTGAACCTGTGGACGCAGCAGGTAAACAAACCGTCCCAGTCCACCAGTGGATTTCCCTGATGGGCTGCATGCCAAAGGTTGCCAATCCCTGCCATAGAAGATTATTATTCACACTTTGCATTGGCGTGCGTAGTGCTTTATAGTTAAATAAAAGGATATCAATCCTTTAGGAGTCTCTGACCTATGGTTTGGATTCATGCAGCCACACCCTTTGCACACCACATGGATCCAGGGCCTAAGAACCTGATCCTCTAAAGCAGTGGTCTTCAAAGTGGGGTGTGCGAGACCACCCCAAGGGATTTGCGAGACCCCGGTGCCGTCGCCAATCCCACCCAGGAGACCGCCGAATAGACTGGCGATCTATTTTTGTCCAACCGAAATGCCGCCACAGAAAGCGGAAGCTTTCAATTTGGCAGCATTTCGGCGGACATACCCCGGGGGGCTGTGAGTGGACGCCGGACCGCGGAAAGGGGCTGCGGCTGGAAATCTTTGAAGAATGCTGTTCTGAAGTGCTGAGAGCTGAGTGCCTTTAGCTTTTCTTATAATATGGCCCTATGTTGGTATTAATTGGAAATATAATTTTACTTTAAAACAGAGGCACCCAAAAAGCTGACAATTTAAGGATCAATCATGAAGCTTTAATCCTGTTTTTTAAGTAAAAAGATGAGAAATATTGACACACTCTTTACTATAGTCTGATGCTCCATTGATGTGAGGAATCTTAAGCTGAGTTTTGAGTACTGAAGCTATCTTTTTGTTCTCATAAAAATATGAGTGAAAGTATCCCTTATGGGTAAATATAACTCATCCAACTGTCTTGTCCCAGAAAAAAAAATAAAAATAAAAAATATCTGATCTAGTGCTGTTGGTGGCTTCCAGCTTACAAAAAAAATCACTAAAAATGAATGGATGCAGTCACAATTGTACCTTCGTTAAAAAGACTTTGCAAGACATCCATCAAAATCACATACCCTTAGTTTCACAATTAAGAGCTCAGTAGCTGTAGACAGAACACAGTTTATATGTAAATTCTCAGCTTGTGAGCTTGAGTATAAAAGAAGGTTCCAAAGATTTTAACAATTGCCATTTGTTCTGTTGAAATGCATTTTTATTTATTTTATGGCTGACAATAGAGTTGAGACTTTGAAAAATGCCTCTTTAAACTGAAGCTGACACATAGGGGTGAGTCAGGACAATGTAAATGTCAACACACCCAAAACACTCAGAAAGAGAGCTCCAGACCTACTACTTTCGCTAATTCCTCTGCAGGATGTTTGCAGTTCTGATGGATTTGGGATATTTGGTGGTTTTTTATTTGCTTTGTTTATCTGAAATTCAGTTATTTCAAACATTTTGCATTTTTGAAATGCCAATAATTTTTTTAAAAATAGGCTTCAGGAACAAGAAGACTATATGTAAAATGCCTGTGATGTGTGCACTAGTTATGCCACAGTTGTTCTTCTTTATAGGTACCTATGCTCAATTTATCACACTTCTTTGGATTATTTCCAACTCACAACACAGAAAGACCCAAGAAAACTGGATTTGCTTCATATTAATTTTTAGACTTAGGTAAGCCCCCTCCACAGAGATTTGCTACTATTATAAATGAAAAAACCACCCATATTCCTGAATTATAAAGCCTTTCAAACTTTGCTTTGACACCAATGGCTAAATATACACCGGGTGCCTAATCCTGCACCCCTTAAAGTCAATGGGAAAACTCTCATGCATGTCAAAAGGAGAATGCTCAAGTCCCTTTGGTATAAATGCCCTATTGGTAAGCATTTCAGTCCCAGTTCAGCAAGCCACTTAAGCATACACATAACTGAACTATTCATAGAATATTAGAAGATTAGGGTTGGAGGAGACCTCACGAGGTCATCTAGTCCAATCCCCTGGTCAAAGGAGGATCAACACCAACTAAACCATCCCAGCCAGGGCTTTGTCAAGCCGGCCCTTAAAAACCTCTAAGGATGTAGACTCTACCACCTCCCTAGTAACCCATTCCAGAGCAGTAACCCATTCCCGCAGCCCCCATTGGCCTGGAGCGGTGAACCGCAGTCAGTGGAAGCTGCAATCAGCCAAACCTGCAGAAGCGGCAGGTAAACAAACCAGCCCAGCATGCCAGGGGCTTTCCCTGAACAAGCGGTGGACCAGAGTTGAGAACCACTGCTCTAGTTGCTATACAATTAAAATTGAGTGCTGTTTCAGTTTTATTTTAAAAGAAAAATACCTGGTCAGTGGTGAACACCAATACCAATAAACCATCTCTATTGTCAGATTATTATATTATTATTAAATATGAGATACTAAGTGGCATTAGTTCCAGCTACTGTTGAACTAGTTGCTGTAGTTTTACAAGTTAAAGGTTTGGTCAGAAAGAAAATTGAGCATGAGAGCAGTCAAATGAAAATTTTGATTGTCTAAAAAGATAAAAGACTGTTTCGCAGTGTGACCAAATGGCAGAGAGTTTATCATCACAGAGAGCAGTATCAAAAATGTTATGCAATAATGGGTCTGGAATTCCCCCCTTCAGCTCACATATGTAATTTTACAGTATTGGCAGTTTTATGTGCTCTTCAAGACATTAGAACCTGTTATATTTCTGTTTCTCCTTTTTCACCAGTCTGGATCTCTTTGATGTGTCTTTACTGGCTACTTAACTCTGTATCTGGCATTTCCATTCCTCTAGTGAGTGATCAAAGTCCACATTCCTTTACATCCTTAACAGTTTTATTGATGGGTAGAATCTGGCACCATAGCTAATCATAAAGGGCCCTGACTGTATAAGTACTTTCACTGAAGAAGTCACATTCAATTTTATGAGTAATAGACCTATACATCTTCTGAGGTTTTGGAGGACAGTTTTGAGGGTAGGCCAGTTATGGATTAGGTTCCCATTTATGTCTCCCTTACGTTTCTTCATTTGTATAGGTCTCAATGGGATTTTTCTCCCTTGCATTTAGATGATTTTCTCTCTCTTTGTTTGAGTAGATGTTTCAGTAGAAGTTGGATCATATCTCACATTTAAAAACAAAGAAAATCATTTCCCTTTAAAATCATTGTAGGATAAAGGTGTTAGATAGAAGGAACATTTGCTGACGGCTTCCATTCATATTTTTTCCTGTTTAAATTTTTTGCTACTTCTTCCTAAACAATAAAAGCTTTTATTTTTCTTCAACTACGAGAACTTGTGCAACTGTTCCAGCCTGGACAAATGTAAAGTATAAAACATTTAGATGTGTATACTGTAGGGATCATTCCTCCATTGGCAGGGAGATGGACTGAATGATCTGAATGACGCTATCTCGAGCATCTGTGATTCCACAAAGGTCTGATACAATACGGTACATATTTAACTGCTTCTGTGTTTCATGAATATTTGAATATGAAATAGGAGAAGGAAGAAAGCAGGAACCCAGAACTCCATAGGGTAACTGCAGGGGACTTTTGCCCACTCTGAGACAGAGAGGGAATCGAAGATTCATGAAGTGAGAAACCAGAGAAACATGAGAAGATCATGACCGCGAACAGACTCTGACTACCTGGAGTATTGTTATATTGAGACCTGCTGGATTTCTTGGCTCCACAAGGTTTTTGTGGTAGCCATCCAAATACAGGAACAGATGGTAACAAACCTCATAATAGGGATGTGAGCACACACAGAGTTTGAGGCATTTGGTGCTCACAGAGTCTTT
This sequence comes from Dermatemys mawii, assembly GCA_007922305.1. Classification (NCBI taxonomy): domain Eukaryota; kingdom Metazoa; phylum Chordata; order Testudines; family Dermatemydidae; genus Dermatemys; species Dermatemys mawii. The sequence goes on from ML677350.1 coordinate 14,484,941, forward strand.
ACAGACTGAGTGTCCCATTCGTATTTTGTGCTGTGTCAGGTACACCCAGATTTGTCCTACTGTGACTCAGAGGCTGGGTAGTAGGTAGGTGGACTTTGACTGCAAGCTGCAGATAGGCTACCACCCATGACCCAGGATTATTGGAGAAATTTAAGCACTTTGAAGCCTTTCTGGACACAGGAAAAACTCTGGTACCATGTCCAAGGGATCAGCAAGGGCTGGAGGAGAAACACTTACAAGATGGGTGGAAGCTTTTCCTGGAGTCTACTCAGGCTTTTCAAGATTCCCTCTTCATTACAGAAGACGTGTTGCTAATTCTCATGATTTTGTCACAAGTCTAGTGATCTTTGGTGTCTTTTTTTAAAGCACCAGCTTCCTGAGTCCTGTGATTATGTAAACCTTTTTGTTAAAATGAAAACTGAAATTAAGCTTCTGGTACCCTAGCTGAAAAAAAAGAAAAAGAAAAAAAGCCTTAAAATCTGATCCCTAAAGTGCACTGCTTGTCCACCCTGAGACCCATCCCTGCATAAAGGCTCAGAAACCAGAAGGCAAATATCGAATACCCAGACTTCATTTATGGTTTTTGTTAAATCTCATGGTTTTAAAGCCAGTCTTTTGATTTTGAGGGCCTAACTCATGACTTTTGAATATTTGGAGTTGGCAAAACTGCAAGTCTAAAGGCTTGTCTACACTTACAGTGCTATAGACCAAGGCTAAGAATTGGAGATGAAAAACATATATCTGTATATCCAGCACAAAACCTAGAGGAAGGAGTCAGTCTCCTTACTCCAGGGAATACAAAGGCAAATCTGACTTAGATCTCTTTCTCTGGGTCTAATAGTTATGGAGAAATCCAGCATTAAGTAGCAGCACTCCCTTTGGAAGTAGAGTTTCACAAGAGCACTGAAGGTCAAACCCGTTGACCAGTTAAAACCTAAAATCCTTTGCGTAGGTTCTGATTTATCCTTACACTGTTACATTCCATTGAAAATCCCATAACAGTTCCATAACATAATCCTTTTTCAGTCTCTTAGTCTGTTTCATTTTTGCCACGTCCTTTGCCAACCTCAAAATGGTTACCTTGGTCCAGATTCACAAAGGTACTTAGATGCCTAAAAGCACCTAAGCAAGTTAGATGTTTAACTCCCATTGAAAGTCAATGGCTGTTTGTTTTTGTAAATCCCACTAGGTCCCTACCTTTAGGCACCCAAATACCTTTGTAAATCCGCCCCCTGCAGTTTTAAAGATGCAAATTTAATTCAGTTTTGGCTCAGTTAATCACATAGTTCTTTGGTTGTGTTCCATCTGGTATTTGAGGACAAACAGCCTTTTGGATCAAAGTGATGTGACCAGTCAGATGCTTTAGGTCAGCGTTTCCCAAACTGTGTTCCGCGGAACACTGGTGTTCCGCACAATGTGAATAGGTGTTCCGTGAAAGAATCGTACTAAAAAAAAAAGGGCCTTTAATTTTTTTTAATTTTAAATTTGGCATATTTGAAGCGTATTTTACAACTCTTTTTGAATGACTATAATTTAACATAAAACTCTTTTTCCGGTTATCGACAGAGCTCATATTGAATATCATGGTGTAAAGAGAATTTTGATTCTTGTACTTGATTTTTGTACTACTTTATACGCGCTTTCCAGTTAGAAATTGTTAGTTCAAGTTATTTTAAATTTGTATTTTTGCTTTGTTTTATCAAATAAAATATATTTGAGCACAAATAATGCAATTTTTTATTTGAAAACCAAATGCCTACAAAATAATATTATAAGTGGTCCGTAAATATATACCAGGCTAAAAATTGTTCTGTGGCCAAAAAAGTTTGGGAAACACTGCTCTAGTTCAAGGGTTGGCAAGCTGCCTCTCCACAACCACATGCAGCTCTTTGGCTGCCCCCTGGCAGGCAGCCATTTTTTAAGGGTGTGTGAGGAGCAGGCTCTGGTTGGGAGGTGGTTACCACAGGCGGCTCCCCACACACTGCTCCCGGAAGCTGCTGGCATGTCTGCGCAGCATTGGGGGAAGAGGGGCTGGAGATTTCTATGCACTGCCCCCGCCCAGAGCCTGCACCTTGCACTCCCTCCCGTACCCTGCCCAGTTCAGAACCTTCTCCTGCCCTCAAACTTCCTCCCAGACCCCACGTCCCCTCCCTGCCCCAGCCCAGAGCCCCCTCCTGTTTATTTTCAAATTCAATCAGCAGAAGTCACATTAAAAGTATTGGTGAGTAGTAATAACTTTAATATGTTCAATTATTGTTAGCTGATAAATTCTAACTCTATAAGTAACTTTGCGTGTGATACAGCTCTCAAAATATTTCGGTCAAAGACAAAAACAAAAAAATGGTAGTTCTTCTTTGAAAGGTTGCCAAGCCCTACTCTGGATTATTGATTATTATTGAAGACTAGTTTTCTATCCATATAAACTACTGCAATTCTGCTTCAGTCATATCCTTCCTTGAAATGTTGACTTTTACTTTTCCCCTTGAAACACCTCTCTATATTTTATGTTTATAACAATATTTGCAGTTAGTCATAGCCAGTGGATTCCTGTGAACAATAATTTAAAAAACACCTGTTACATAGTCAAAAAATATTCATTTTTTTTAAGCAAGGGACTTTACCTTCAGGAAGCATTATATTAATTATAGACTCAGAACCTGAAAAAATGTTAAATGAAAACAAAGGATCAGATTTTTACCAAGGAAATAACGGAGAGTCAGTTTCATCTTCAGTGCTAGCTAGACCTTGGATAAAACCTGAGAGAGACAGTACACCATGCCTCCCACGTTTTCTCTAGGGATGCTTAACCTTTCAGGTCTGGATTGGGACTGTCATTAACCCCTTTTCTCTCCGAGGGTCTTATGCCATATGTCTCCATAATCCATAGAATTTGCTCATGGCCTCTTACTACACTCTGCATGCAGAACTCAAGGAATTAATGAAGCATCGCCTGCTCCAATATGTTACCACTAGATTAGAGCCTAAGGAAAAAGAAACATCAACAGATGAGCTAGGCAAGTATGCAGTGCAGATTATATATACCATGTGTGCTGCATTTTTCAAAGCTATGTCAAAAATGCCCTTGCAATATATGTACAAGGAATAACATTCACACAAGCACTCATTTTCACAAGAATTTCTGTCTGCAATTTTCTGTTTTCAGCCCTGCTAGCATATTTTGTGTGTGCTTCAGGCCCTGACTTTAAAATTGTAACTCTGTATGCATATTTTGATTGAAGTTGTGGGTTATCAATGAAAACAATTGTTCTGTAGTTGGAAAATATGCCTTAGAGTATCCATTCATTGCTAGAAGCTGTTTTAATGTAATCCCTTTTACTTTAGTCAGTCATCCATCAGAACATAGCAAGTGAGAATTTTTAGAAACATCCGGTCATCAACATATTTTTATGAAGTAGTTGTTTTGGCCTCTGGCCATAAGAAAGCTAAAAGGTAAAAAATATCTAATATTTTATGTATCCATAATGTGAGAGACTGAAAAAATAACCACTCGCTATCCAAGAACATTGCTTATCCACTACCTGAACATAATATAGTGAATACCTAACACCTTTTCCATTTCTCCTTGTTCAGTCTCCAAGTGATATATATGTTGTTATCATCATAGGCTGGGCATATATCGTCCTTTTGTTATAACGTAATTTGTTATAAAAGATTACGCTAGTCTTCTTTCAATTACAGGCGATCTCCATCGGGCCAAGAGTGTTCCAGAACATGTTTATAACCTGGACACAGTTGATAATTATTTTTCTTCAAGACCTCCACATGGAGTTTCATATTATCAATCTCTCCAGGTGAGGAAAATGTAGCTGAAAATATGTAGAATTGCAAATTTATGACTTTGCTGCCACAAACAGTGGCTCGATTTTTTTTCTATCATGTTAAATGTTCACATTATAATCTCTTTAAACCAGTAGTGGGCAATCTGTGGCCCTTCAGGGTAATCCACTGGCAGGCCACTAGACAGTTTTACATTTGCACAGCCCCCACAGCTCCCAGTGGCCACAGTTTGCCGTTCCCAGCCAATGGGAGCTGTGGGCAGCAGCGGCCAGCATGTCACCCACTCCACATTACAGAATGAATAGTGTCATCTCTAGAAAGGTGGGACCACTGAGGGCAGGAACTGGAGGTAACAGGAACCTCAGGGAGATGTCATGGTTTTGATGGTAGAAATGGAAGAACCAGGGAGAGTGGATGACATGGGAGAATGGCTTGTAGCTTCCCTGTACCACAGTGTGTGACTATGACTCCTGAAATGAAGCATCCTTTTCCCCATTGCGGTTCCCTCCATTGCCCTTAAATATGTACCTCTCTTCGGTAACAAATGCAACCAACCCCATGAGCCTGACCCAATCCTACAGCTAGATTGTGCACCCCCTTCCTTCCACTGGTGAGCATTCCCATTGTTGAGACTACCCCTGTGAGGAGCTCCTCACCAGAGACCGTGAGGAGTTTGCAGTCTGGCCCCTAGATGCTATCGCCTCCACCCTACATTCATAATTCACATTAACTTTTTAATGCATGTGTATGTAAATAAGGTGTGGTTTAGGGATTATGACAAGTTGCCAATGTGCCCGTTGGTGCCAGAAAAGCTGTTCATCACTGCTCCAGTGCAAGGTCAGATAAGCCGACTGCAAGTACAAACCTGACTAGAATATCATTGTTAATGCTCTTCACTGACATAGCCTCTTTCATCTGTCTAAGGGTTTAACTTCAGCTGGAGATGTTGATGTTCAGTATCTTTGAAAGTCAAGCCCTAGGTGTGTCAAGCTGAACACCTAAAAATGGAGATGACCCAGAATGTAGGGGCCCTGTTGAATATCTCGCAATTTAGTGACTTGCCCAGGATAACACTTCAAGATGGTGGCAGAGCAGGGACTAGAATGCAAGAGTCTGGGCTCCTAAACTCTAGAATGCACTCCTTCCTCGTTTCAGTGGGAGGTTAATGAAGAAGTGCAATAAAACCCATTGTCATCTGCATCTTTGATTGAAGTTGACATTACATTGTACTGTTCTACTCGTAACTGGCAAAAAAAAGATCCACCCAAATTATAAAAATTATAAAAATAGTTAAGAAAACAAAAAAGCTATGTTCTTCTGGTGACTTTTGTCCCTTTTTGCTGCTTTTGTACAGGTGAGCTCACCAGTCACTTACAGAAATGGCCGGGAAAGTACAGGCACACAGTATAATTCATACAAGACAATGGAAGAAAGGTATCAAAGGCAGCCTCTGAAGAGATTAGAAGTTTCTCCTCAGAAAGGTCCTGAGAAGCTGGCTTATGTATACAGTGATTTCCGCTACAACAGGGGAAACCAAGTTGGATTCACTTCAAGGCATGGTGATAGTGGGAGATCTAATGTTAGTGTCCCACCAAGATATGCTCGCTCTGAGATTGTTGGTCGTGGCAATCGTGATTCTGCAATCAGAGCTCACACTTATCAAATCCAGTTTCACAGAGGACATTTTAATGACGCAGTCTTTGACAGTGCCCCCACCAGCCCAGCTGTATCTATGTACCCACAAGCTGGATTCAGTCGCAGCATGAGCAACCTCTTAGAGAAAGAGAACTACCTGACTACGGGTAGTGCCGTGGGACAAGTCAGAACACCCATTTCTTCCCAAACTGGGTTGCAGAACAGGCAGTCTCTGAAGTCCAGCTGGCAGCAAAGTATCTTCAGAAGCATGCAGCCCATGAGGGAAACTCCCCAGCTAGCTGCAGTGACCAGTGCTACTACTGAAACAGGTGGGAAGAGGATGGCAATGACTGCTGCTGTGGCCGCAGCAGAAAATGTTCACGTTGGAAAAGCAGGCCCCAGTGGATCTCAGCTAGGGTAAGTCTGACTCCAAATCGCCTCCCATTCACAAATACCTGGAAGTTTTCATATGGATTTTATACCCCACATGTTTCCCAGTAAACAAAGAAATGATCCCAGTCCATCAGTTCACAAAGAACTTTTCTGGCCAGTGGCTCAACAGCTGACTCAGTCTAAAATATTTCAGTGTGGAAGAGTCAATTTATGATTTCTTTTTGGACTGTTATTTTGAATGAATGGAAGGAAGAAGGGAAAATTATGATTATTACTATTGTTGTTAACTATATATGCTGTAGTGCCAAAAAGCCCCATGACTGGGGTCCCATTGTGCTAGGCACTAGTCAAACATATAGGGAGACATGGTATTTGCCTTGAATAATTTACAGTCTAGCTTGCAATAGTATATTGACAGGCCTTGTGCTGTTGGGTAGATCAGATCATTTCAGCTCTGGTTCATTTGGCTGTTCTTATATAGATTGATCTGCTTGATAAACAGAAGAATATTACATAGTTTACTATACTTCACATTCCTGTTTCATGTTTTGTTGTACATGTCATTTAAATGTTAATTGTTCTGCTAGGACCAACCGTGTAATTAGAGAATTTCCCTTTTTCCCCACAAGTCTAGCCTTCAAATTCCTTTTTTTCCAAAGCTTTTCTTGCTTTCGTATTTTATTGTTGTTGCTTTTTATGTTTGCTGCTCTGTTTGATGGAGTTTTGTTATGGGTTTTGAACATTTCTGATCAGATAACTACAGCATCGTTTGTTTACCATGGAATTGAGTGTACAGACCATTCAGGTGTACAGTATCAGAGTAGAGCATTGTTCTTTGTATTGTCAGGTCAGGACAAGTTTATCATACAGTAAAATGATTCCAGTCAAAATGTAGCCTGTTTAAACAAAAATACTGAATTCCTGGTGTGGTTCCGATGCTCTTTTAAAGCAGGCAAAGTTAAGGGATTAAGCTGACTGAGGCTATGGGGCAGGCAATGCTGACAACTGAATTTCTGTATTTATCCTCTGACTAGGTCTGAGGAAGTGTCTGGGTGAACCATAAAAGGTTTGGCTGTTCATTTCAGTTGGGATATGCATGCAAAAGTTCAGATTTTACTTGTACTTGAAAAGAAATATCTGAACCTTGGTTGGTCAGCAAAATTGTCCTAAAAAGCTCTCTGGAAGAGCCTCTCTCATGAGCGTTCCTTACTTCCTGTGTCCAGTTGGCCAGTTCTGAAAATGGTCTCCCTTGAGATGTTATGGCACTTCTGGTCCTGGCAGAACCAGGAAGTACAGAAGCACAGGGGAATGAAATAATTAGAATAAAAATTAGCCACACTTTTTTTAAAAAAAACATAAAACTTAGAACAGGTCAGGAGGTTTTGGGGAGTGGGGGGCGGGGTGGAGAGAGAAGAGAGTTGGTTCAAGTTTTACCTCAAGATTTAGGCCAGTTCTTACTTTATCCACGCCAGATTACTTCTTTATTGTATGACTTTCAGTTGTGTCAAATGCTTGATTTGATTCACCCTTCATCAAGCTGCTCCAGCAGATAAGGCAGACACAAGCCCACTGCTGTCCTCCCTCAAGAGTCCTGCCAGGGGGAAGCAGCCACTGCCTGAGACTTCCCAGTAGATATGGTAAATCAGTGCATCTCCTGGGTACTCAAGTCCCATGCTCTCTGACTGACTCTATTCACTGTGTGAGCAGTGTCAGTTGGCTCCAGGTCGCCCAGCAATGCACAGATTGGGGACATGTTTATACCGTTCACTCCCAACACCAGAGGAAATTTCTACTGCATAAGCCCACGTCTTGGATTCTACAGGCAGGATGAATCAGGCCCTCATATTCTATTTTCCTGTATAAGCTACTGTTAACTGTTGAATGGTAATTTAAGTGGCTTTGTTTCTCCACTAAGGCCCTGATTCATGAAAGTACTTACATAATGCCTAAGTCCCGTTAACTTAAGTCTGTATTTAAAGTTAAATACGTGCTTAAGTGCTTTCCAGAATCATGACTTAACTCTGGACTTGTTTCAAACTAAACCCATTCAGGGGAAAGAGGAGTGCTGTACCCAGACACCAGTGTATTTTTATAGAGAAGTTGTTTTTTTTAATAAAATTAGAGGAGCAGCATAGAACAAAATACATAAGTGATTCACAATTAGACAATATGAGGATGAATTTTCAAGGCAGCACCCAAAAATAACTACCAAAATCCAGTTAGCAAACAACTTGGTTTGTATCTCCCACAGGTAACAACACTTCAAGGGCCACAATTTAAAATCAAAACAAAATCCTTTAGCTTTGTGCGAGAATAAATTTTGTGTTTGCAATTAATTTTGGGCACAAATACTAGAATTTAGATGTCAGACTATAAGCTGTTGGCAAAATTGCTGTTCACAGCTGCAGGGAGGTGTGTCTGTATTCTGTTGTTGTGCCTATAACTGATTGTGATCATATTCAAGTACAGAGGCAAAATTAGTGGCCAAATTGAGGCCCTCTTTGAAAATGTAGCCATTAACAGCCAATTTTTTCAGCCCAGCTTTTGCTAGTACTCTGTATTTTGGCACCCACAAATTATGGGCACAAATAATTGTGGGAAGCCTGTAGGTCACTTGAATATCTAAACACCTATATGCTCCAAGTTTAGATGTTCAAGTGCCCTAAATTGCAACTTTGAATTACAGCCAGATTATGAAAATCTACCCTTAGATTTCCATAAGGACATGGTATTTATTCAAAGTATAAGAACCTGTGTGATGGGTCATATTAGTTAGAGGTTGGAAAAAACAAATAGTCAAGATATAGCCCCTGAAAAGAGATATATCACTTGATAGTACACTTGATCTTAGACAAAAAGTAGAGAATAAATTATAATCAAATAAACTGTCTTTAAATACTGAATTAAGAATAGATTCGTTACAGGTGCTGGTATATAACAAAATACCTGTGTTCTGTGGGTGCGTTTTGTGTCCAGGCACCTACAAAAACTGTAATTACAAACTCTACAAATTCCCCCTTCTTAAAAAAATAATAATTCTAGATGTGAATAACATTTAAGTAGAATATTTGCAGTTCATTCTATTCCATGTTAGCACAGTCCATCTACTCTTACAGATTGCACAGCATAATGTAGAATTAAGTATAAGAGATACCAGACACATTGTGCTCTCATGTACACCATGGTAAATTGGCAGTGTAACTACACTGAAGTCAAGACGATAAACTGTGAACATATACTGATTTATCCTGGGTTTATATCAGTGATACCAAAAACAAAATGTGGCCCTGCAAACGTTATTCTGTGATAGTAATCACCACAGATGATGAAGAATGAGGCAGGTCTTTCGCTTCCAGTAAATGCTGGATAATTAAATGTTATGAGTCCAATTCTGACTCTTTGGGGTCTGATTCTGCACTAATTACATAAATGAGAGTAGGATCAGGGCATTACTCATGTAAAGCACAGAGAATGAAATCCTGCCTCCATGGAAGTTTATTGGAGTTTTGTCATTGACTTCAATAGAGGCAGGATTTCACACAGAGTAAGCAATCCCCTTCCCCAAATATCTCTTAATCTAAGACATGAGTAAAAAACTTCAGCATTAAGCCTTAGCAAATGTAAGCATTTAGCCTTATAATAAAGTACACACTGTGTATTTTACAGCTGTGTGCAGGAAATTATTTCTCCTTAAAGATTAAACGAGAGGATGTAAAATCATTAAACTCTTTATATATAAAATACAAGAATGTAAAAACATTTACAGAATATTTAGCTAATACTATGAATACAGAGCATAAGGCACAGAGACACTCAGCACTATCTTTTGGACATGCCAATAGGATGATGCACCAGGAAGACTCTCACATCAAAGGTTTAGAGAGTTCCTGGGGTGCTGCTGCCCTTTGATGTTACACAGCTGTTCAGAGAGCAGTTCCTTCTGGGATAGTCATTCTGATTGTGCTGAGTGTCACCTTAAAATTATCAGACAAAATGGTGTATTGCAGCTACTCTATATTCTGGTCATCAAGATAAAGTGGCAAGGTATAATGGAGTAGTCTAGAAGAGATACAGATATCTTGGAAGTTCATATGCTTTTTTACACTCGCCTTGCTGATTTGTAATATGGTAGTTGTTCATCTGTGAAGGTTTTGGAGTTAGGACAGGATCAGAGCTTCAAATTCTGATTTTAAAAAGTTGACAAAAGTTTGGTGGGGGGTTGAACTTTTAAATATGCTGTACAGTGGGTCACACACAACATATTCCACTGTCCTGTCAGATAAACTTCAGTGAAATAATAATCAGATTGAGCCTCAGACTATTATAATTAGCTTCATTGTAACCTTGTGAACGTAAATGGTGGCTAGTGCAAGTACTGCAGTACACAACAACAGGATGGAGGCTTTGGGTATGACATGTGAATGCAGATATCAGCCATGAAGAAAAACTTTCAGTGAACCACATACTGCTCTAGATCGCCTCGCAGAGTTACACACAACTCCCACTGAAGCCAGTGTATTTGTTTTGGTTAGTACACGACCGTGTCTTTCTTGACTGATCTCAGTGCCATGGATTAGTTGTTCCAGATGTACATGTCCTGCTATCAGACCTACTTTTATAGCAAAAAGAGTGGGAAAGTGTGTTCTTTTCTGGCTCACATTAAAGGGAGTAAGAGGAAGGAATGTGATTCAGTTTTATCAGTTCTGTGTTGTTCAGGTTCATTATGTGTGATTTTGATCAATTGTACGATCCTTACACCAATGTTGCAATTTAGAGAACCTCAGCAGCTGCGCTAATTTGAATTGGTGTCAGAGCCAGTCATGAGAATTGGTGCCAAGACCAGTCATGTAATTGGCACCAAGCACAGTTTCATGCACAAGACAAGCTAGCCCATGTTGATATTATTTTTGCTCATAAGCCTGTTTCTGTTTCTCCCTTCCATTCGACACCCTCATCCAGTTTCTCCTCCCCTTCAATTTTCATTTTTGCCCTGTCCTTTTTCAAAGGTTTTATTGACATGTCTAGCAGATGTCTGTGTCCTACAAGAGCTCTCTTCGACACCTGTCTGTTAAGTAGATCAGTTCAAAACACTAATTCAGAAAAGAAGAGAAGACAGGAGATTGCATGGTTCATAATAAATGAAAACATAGTGGAGACCTCAGGACATGAGTGTAATTTCATTTGTGATGTGGATATCACAGTTGTTTTCCTTCTCTTTGCTGTTCTTGCAGCCATACTCATTACGTTTTATGCCTTCTGATGAGCCTCCAGCAGCGACAGATTATAATTTACAATTAAAGTTGGTCAGAAAAACTCTGATAAAAAATTTTTCCATTGGAAACCTGCCTGGTTTCCTGCCACCTCAGTCAGCTCGCAGACTGTGGGACACATCAGAGCTTCCAGGGTCGGCAGCTCACTATTTGGACTGCCTTGGAGTCAGTGACCTCTAGGTTTCCAGACTCCTGTGGCAACTGGCTCTCCGATGTTATCTGGACAACAAGAGTCTGGTCAGTTCCACAGTGTTGTTCAAGGGTAGGCATAAGCAAATCTGAGGCGATTCTTGTTAATTTCAGTCAGGATCAGCCAGAGTTTCCTGAATCCTTGATTCAGCTGCAGACCACCAGGTGAGCAACCAGGGATTCCAGGAATATATTTTGTTTCAGAAACACCCATGCTTTGGTGCTGCCAAGATAAATTATTGTGGGATTTCAGTTCCATGAAAATTTTTGCATTTTTTTTTGCCCCAATTCAAAATGAATTTCTGAAAACTCAAAAAGTTTCATTGAACTGAAGTTTGATTTCCTGGCCAGCTCTGCTTACATTGTAGAGAAATGTGCTGGGGGTGAAAGGGAATGAGAGATGCACCTTGCCTGCCCTAATTCTACACGCACACATGTATGCATTTTATTGGCTTCCATCCCCTCTAGATGCATTTTACTGGCAACACATGGGCCTGGTGACTTCTCCTTCCAGCTTTTGACATTTTTCCTGACGTTGTCATCATTCAGGCAAAGATGCTAGCAACTGGGAGAAAATGGGAACATAGTTTTGAATGCTCCTGTGAGGCAATTTTATATGTTTCATTCAGTGAGTGGAAAATAATTTTGTTCCACCATAAAGAGGTTCTGTCTGTCTGAAACAAAAGCAACTTTCAAGCTCCCCCCAAAAACCCAAGGGCCAATGCAGCAGATGTTCCATGCATAAAGCAGTGGAGAAAGAATAGGACATAGTGAGTGTATGCCATTATCATGCCATTGCAGAGAAAAACAGACATCAGAGAACCCTGAAAGTTACAAACTTTCTAATTTGGCCTCTCATGGGGACCAGTCCTTCATGGTGCTGTGCACCTCTTAAAGTCAGTGGAAACGGAGGTTGCTCTGCACCTCACAGGAGAAGTTCTGGTCTGGTTGTGTAATTCTGGCAGGATTTATCATGTGCTGACCCACTTCATGTTATAACAACTCCACTTGTCAGGAATTTTTCCAAAGCATGTGTTAGGCTGTTATGGATACCATGACCTTTCTCAACTCTCCTGTTACTGGGAGGTGCGTTGTAGTCCAAGTATAATTAAAGAGTGTTGATAGTTATGAATTGCCTGGTAAAAAAAATTCTGGCTGAGTGCTAGTATTCTGCCATCTTGATTCACCATAACTTCCATGGCTGTATATTTAGGAGTCCAGAAGGGGAGATGACTCTGGAGCTCGCAGTGAACACCCTGGACACTGAAAAGACATCCTCATTACCCCGGATCCTTGCTGCAGTTAACTTTATACAGCATGAGTGCTTCCAGAAAGCAGAAGCCAGAAAGAAAGTGAGTATTTGTTTTCATATCAACTTCATGCTAGTAGAGCAAGGAATGCGCTACATTTACAGCACTGTGTTGTCTGCCACTGAAAGAGAAAATGACAGTTTAAGAAGCATCATGGGAAACAATAAATAACATTCTCAGCCAGGGTCTCCTGCTGCTGCAATTTATTTTAGTATCATTGAAGTCAATGGGGTGGTTCCAATTTACACTAGAAAAAAAGTCTGGCCCTCTATTTAGTATTGACAAGCAGTTGTGCTTACCATACAATTTATATGTTTTCTGTTTCTCTTCTCCCTTCTCCGTTTTTTAAAAATTAGGGACAATTTCATTAAAATAGATATTCGGTTACAGTGGAGATGGCAGCTTGATAAATACCTATGTAGAAAGAAAATAAGGTACTTCGATTGTGTCTCTGGACATCAAAATGTGCTCTGGTGTTTGGACAGGAGTATACACCGTGGGATAATGGGAAAGAGCAAAATTATCTAAGTTGAGAAATCAGTTACCCTGTTATTTAGCACTACAATATCTGAAGGTTGGGCATATAAATAATAATAATAAAAAAAACCCACACACAACCTGCTGAACCTAGCTCACCAAATTACATGAAAATATAGTAAAGTGAGTAGTGTGATTCCTCATTTGAGAAGAAAATGATCAATTATGGACCACAAATTCCATTAGTTTTTTAAAAGATTTGTGCCCAGAGTTAGGCTTCTAAGTTCATATTAAGGCATCTAAATAGTGGCTTCATTTTCAAAACTATGAGCACCCAGCAGCGCCTAAATATAAACTTAAAAGCCTCACTTTAGACATGATTTTTTAAAAAGATCTTGGTCAAAGTCTACATTTAGCCACTACATGTTCTGGCTTAGATATCTAAACCAGTACTTGGATGACTAAAACAGGTTTTTGTGTGCCTGAATACAAATTTGGGCATCTAAGTTGGACCACTCAAGTTTGAAAACTAAGCCTTTTATGATTGTATCCTGTTTATAGCTGAGGTGATATGCACCTGATCTGCAAAGTTAAGACCTAGATTTGTACAGGACATTATTTAGGGTTTGGTAGTAGTGTTTGTGTTGAACTGAGATTCACTTGCTCAGCAGATGGGTCTAACAAATCTTTATTAAGGCAAAACCATAAGCAAGGGATTGTAGTAAGAACTATACTGGGTGATCTCTAATCTTGAGAGTGTAAGAAAGCCTAGATTTGGGGAAGTGGTTTTGTTGTTTTTAATGAAATGAAAGCCTGAAAAAAATACAAAGTATAGTAAACCCCACCTTCCTCTTAAATAACCCAAGTGTTTGTACACCCTCCCAAGACATACAAAGTAGAAATAGTGGTTATTACGTAGTTCTTGTTACAGCTCAGCATGCTTTCTTATGAAGTCATTGTGTACACTACTACATGTGCTGGTTTTGTCTGCTTTGTATAGTAATGTTTAATCACTCTTGCTAGACTTTTAACCATTGGAATAGCAAATAGATAAGTGACACCGATTTCTTTATTTTAAAGATCCCTATTAGGTTATTTTACGTAAAGGCTGAATTAAATAGAAAACTGTGCATTAATTTACAATATAAGCATTTTTATCTGTGTTGATTGTGAAGACACTTTTGTCATACAGCAAAAATGCTGATCATGGCAAACTGCTGAATATTCCCCCAACAAATTCTTCTATCCTCGGATCAGCAGTTTTATCAGGAATATAGTGTTCCAGGGTTGGGGGCGGGAAATGTAGACTGTTTGCATGCCATTCCTTGTAGTCCATGGTTTTTGACATCTGGAACCCAGCTACTGAGTATTTTGTGTGATCATTTTTCTTAGTATATTGGATGCCGTGGAGTGCTTTATTTGTTACTATGATCATGTGTAACTGGACGTGTCTGTAGTAACTCAATAGATAAGGCTGAGTTGAGTTTTGCACTTAAAGCAGAGAATCAACTTCTTTATTATATAAGAGAAATACAGTGTATCCTGAAATGACAACAATGCAAGAGCAATACCATAATGTTTAAAGCTTGTCTATGTTTGTGGACCTGCTTAGATTAAATGAGTTTTGAAGACACATGACTTTCCCCCCTTTTATAGTGTCAGTATAGGACAGAGTTAAGGTTGATTGGGTGCCCTAAACTGCATTACCAAACCATAACATGTTTGGATTTCCTTTACATTTAATTTCTAAGTGTGAGTTTCCTTGGTTTTGAGATAATTACAACAACTTTGTAATGAAATCTAAGTTACAGATATGTATTCTTAACTTTAACTCCATTTTAATGTAGTCTTTTTCTGGGAACATGTTATGTTCTATGTATTCTAATCTGAAGTATGAATGGATTATTACTTGTTTGTTTCATTAAATGCCAGATGTTGAAGGGATTATATGGCTTACTGTGTTGATTACATGCTACAGATAGGGTGACCAGATGTCCTGATTTTATAGGAACACTCCTGATTTTTTGGGTCTTTTTCTTATATAGGCCCCTATTATCCCCCACCCCCTGTCCTGATTTTTCACACTGGCTGTGTCGTCACTCTAGCTACAGAGCATTTTCCTACTTAGATCCCAGCTCAAATAAACTTAGGCTTCTGGTTTTTTGAGTTTATTCATTCTATTTTCTGGGTTTATTTTTAGCAGTTTGAGTTTTATGTAGATGTGAAAAAATCAACGTTTCTGCACTTTCTCCTTATGTATATTATAATAATGCATATTACATTGTGGTAGTATATACTTAGGGCTTTGGATTTTAGGTTTTGACTGATAAGCACCGATAAAATGCCCCTAATTTTTTTTTTAAAAAAATCAGCAATAAATTAAATAAAGAAATAAATAATCAGCAATAAACATTGGAAAAAACATGAGAAATGGTTACTTGGATCTAAGGGCTTGTCTACACAGAGCAGTAATATAGACTACAGGGGTATGATTTCTCAAGCATACTAACATGTTGCGCATTAATTGGCTTGTATAGACCCAGCTGATGTGCACTAAACATTCCTTGCTGTGCTTTAAGGTTGCACTGTTTGAAACAGAACAATGTTAAAGCGCACTAGGGAATATTACAAAGAGGTTAGTCATTAAAATATATACTACTGTATGTACGTATATATACATTATAACATATAATATTAAGTATACATTACTCTTTGTAGTTTATGCCCAGAGAAAGCCACAAAAACCCGCAGTTTTTGGACATCTACATGCACTCACAAATTGCTAAAAACAAATCAAAAAAAGAAATTAATAAACCCCCAAAACACAGAACCTAGTACATACTGTGAAGAATAATCTCTTTGAAACTGCAAGTTACAATTTCCAGTGTTAATTAGACGATGATATTTTTTTTTTTGGTAGTGGGGGTGTTTATTAGTTAAAAACAAAAATCAGAAACCCTAAATAAAATCTAGATTAGCAGAGACCAAGCCTTGTTCACTTCTTTGGTAGTCTTAATCTACTTTCTGCTGGACCAATGTCAGCATTTTTAAAACTACCGTCATAACTAGCAGCCTTATTTTCAGTCTTGGCATAGAGTCTCAAAATGGGTTGTGAAGGACAGCCCCAGCAGACCGGAGCTTAAGGAGTGTTTGTGTGGCATCATGAAGGAAGCATGCATTGCTCCTTCTTGTGTTGTACTTGTGTGGGTTAACAAAAGAGTTCAGCCTCCACGTCTGGAAGCTTGACTCTGGGGCCTTTCACCTTTCCCTGGTCCATTCACGCATCCAGATAAGAGTTCCTCTAGATGGTGTCCACTGACTCCTTGGATTCCTTCTCAAACAGTGGACCTTGTCTGGGGTTCTCTATTTGGCGCCCCTTTTGGATTCCCTTGTTTCAATCCTTTCACCTGCACCTGTCCCCTTATTTTTATTCTCTGTCCCCTGTAATCTGTTAGATACTGAGGCCTCTTCTTCATCTGAGAGCACAGCCTTCTGGTGTTTGGTGGATATAAATAGGTCAGTAGCTTTCATGAGCTCTAGAGTCACTGACAATTACAAAAAGAAAGCCAGTAATAATGTTTAAAGAAAAACAACAAAACTAAGAAAGCAATGTCAAAGGGACATGTTGGTTTTGTAGCAGTAAGCAAATAGGCCTCCAGTGTTTGTGCCCCACTTACGTTGAGAGATGGCTATTTCTCTAGTTCACTCTATGAGAATCAGAGTGTTGAAAGCATAGGGAATCAAGTCAGTGTATTAGCAGGAAACTTTACCTTTTATGCAGCTGAGTCAAAGCAAAGCCAGGGCATGAAGATAACAGGAGGCTTTGTTGCATTTCATTTCTTCCTAATCTCAGCAGCTGCCAGTTAGATTAAATTCTTTTTATCATACGGCTCCATGCTACCCATAATAGTTATATCACATTTCTAAGTCTTATATGTACAATCTTTGCTACACAAGAATGAGTTTGTCCAGAAGACTCTGTTGTATTATGGGATATTGGATTAAACCATTCCTAATTGTGCTCAACTGTAAGATATGATACATAAGAAACTTGTTCCTAAAGAAGCCAAAACTCATTTATACCACATCTTGGGATAACTGGGATACTGAGAGTTGCCACAGCATATAATCCTTGAAACATATTTTATTTCCCTACTGCTGCTGTGATATAAAATGCTCTTTTTGTTTTGCATTCCTTTTGGATCAGATCATAAGTACCTGGTCTTCTAAAAAGAGACTGAAGAGATATCTCTTCTATAGGTCTGCATTAACTTAAGAATTGTATAGATTTATTTATTTAATTTATTGTTGTGTACTCTGAGGCTTTGTACTGTGTATTTATTAAATTCTTGTATAGTGTGCTATTGTTAAGAAGTGCCTCGTCAGTAAAATAGATTTATTTATTATGCCTTCAGCCCACGCAGCAAGGGACAATAAGGAAAGCTGCAGCTTTTCCAGCAGGCTGGCTAGCATGGGAAAATAAGAATTTTGAACTTCTTTAGCACCTTCCATCCATGTAGCTCAAAGTACTTGACAAATATTATTGCATAAAATCTAAGGACAACCCTGTGAGGTGCAGAATTATCATCATCCCCATTTTATAGATGTAGAAGCTAAGGCACAAAGAGGTTAAATGACTTATATGAGGTTGCACTAGACTGTGGCATAATTAGGAATAAAACTTTGTTTTCTTTAATTCCAGCCGCACACTTTAAATTATGTTACCTCCCTGAGCTGTAGATTTTGACTGTGACTTATACAGAAGCCCTAGGATAAAGGGTTCCATAAGAAAATTTACAATTAGAGCTGGGCATACTCTTTTATTTAAGGAAGGGGAATAACACATTTGAAAAAAGCAGTTTTGAAGTAACTGAAGCCACTCAGGAATCTGGTCACATTTGATGAATAATTTAGCTAGATACAAAATGAGAAGGAAGGAAATTTTAAAAAGCCAAAAACATTTTCAAAACAAAGTGTTTTGACATTTCCTTTCTAAATGACCTATTTGATTTTGAAATGACATTTCATTAGACCCAAACAAAAAAAATTAGTTTTTCATTTCAATAGGAAAACCTGAAAAGAATTAGTTTCTGTTGAAAACTAACCAATTTTTTTTCCAGACTTTGCAATTCCTCCAAAAATGAACCAAAAACTCAGTTAGTCAGCTCTAGTTACAGTCATAGCCGATTCACTACCCTAACTAATAACTATCAGAGCTTCAAATCATTCAGCCCACTGTTGGACCTAAACAAATGAAAAAGGTCACAGAAGCTATATTTGAGAAGGCATTTTTTCCCCCGTATCTAAACAATAAAAACACTTCTCTTTGATTTCCTTCCCCAGGTTTATTTACTTGGTGGCATTCCCAAGCTACTGCAGCTCCTGAAAACACAGAATGAGGATGTCCAGCGAGTGGCAAGTGGAGCTTTGAGGAACTTGGTGTATGAGGACAATGATAACAAACTAGAAGTGACTGAGCAGAACGGGATCCCAGTCCTGCTCCGTGTACTCAGAGAAACCAAGGATGTGGAAACTAAAAAGCAGATAACAGGTAATACTTGCAGAGTATTTGCATTCAAATTTGCAGTGCTCTATATAGATCACAGGCTTGCTGTAATATATGTTTGTTTGTTTAGCTGGATGATTGATGGGTCAAACATAATCATGAGAGGAACAAGGATTTAAAGGGACATTGTCAACTTTTAGGGCTCCTGTCCTCAGCCAAATCCTGAAGTCTTTATTCAAAGCCAGTTTGTTCTCCTAGGGAATAATAGCCATATAGGGGCCAGGAAACAGCAATTTCCCATCTCTAATCTTCTGACTCCTTACATTGCAGAGGCTCAATGGCCTACAGCTCCGGAGAAGACAGCAAGGGGGCCTTTCAGACTTGTGCTGCTCTGAGAAATCCACTAGGGAGAGAGGGATCACTGGCACTCACTCCCTGTATATCTGCAGCAGCGCTCGGCCCCCTGCTGCTCTGCCCTGGCCTCCTGGCAGCTTGACTCCAGTTTGTGAGAGAATTAAAGTCACCATTTCACACAGAGAAAAAGATCGCTCTGTGAGCGCTGCCTGGTGGCTCTGCAGCACCCAGTCAATGGACAAATGCTCTCCCCAATACTTTTCTCTGGCAGTTGTGTACAGACTAGATCATGAGCAAACAGGAAGTCATGTTAATGTTCTTTAATCCACAAAGGAAAAACTTGTCTGTGTTCTTTCACAAATAGAGAAAGACAAAATGGGGAGACGGAAGGGATTTATGTTAAGATACTTTTACTCTCAAAGAAGAGGAGAGTAAAAATATTGAATTGAAAAGCTGTTGAAATAATAGCACTTGAAGGTGTCTTTTCATTTTATTTTTTTTTAAGTGTTTGAAATATTGTTCTTCCCAAGGACTGGAAAAGAAGCCTTGTGTTTGTCACCTGTCTTGGCCAGGCAGTGCAGTCATGGCACCGTTAAAATGCATGAGAGTTCATTACATGTAGCAACTGCAAAATCAGGTCCCTCTGGTCCTTTCGTATGCAGCATGTTCTCTCTGTGTATAGTGGTACATTTACACTGGGAATGTTCACTCCATCACCATCGGTCTAATCTCAGCATGAGAAGACATGGTGATAAAATGCCTGTGGCATGTGGATACTGGTAGTTCCATCATTCTTGCCATCAAAGGAGCTGCACTAGTGCTCGGGCAAAGGGAAGAGAAATGGTAGTGTAGGCCAAGATATTTGTGACTTTTTCTCTGTTTTAACTTCTCAATATAAAATTCAGATTCAGCAATTCTGCAGTTGCAGCTACCACTGAACATGAATGTTGATATTAATGAGTTGGAGAATATCTGGAAAATGTTTAAGCATTAATACACAGCACGTGTCAGATTGCATAAAGCAGGACGTTCTCAGATATTCTCAACTCCCATAGACTGCAAGGGATGAGGAAGGATCTTTTAAAAGCAAAAGGAAACTGGATACCACAATCTTATTTTAGTTGCAAAATCAAATAGTCCTTAATTTTAATGGACAGTGTTGCTTTGACATATTTCTGTATGTACTAAACCTCATTGGAACTGATCACTGTCCCAGCTTGAGAAATACGACTGAGGGTTACAGAAACTATAGTCTAAGATGTTTTCAGTGATCCGATCGATACATGGTGCTTTATTCTGAACCCAGATGGAGCAGCTCTGACATCAGTTTCACTGAGTGGATGATGCTTCCAGTTTGAGGTTCACCCACTAGTTTTGTGACTTAAACTGTGAATGCCATTGCCCTCCTCTGAGAGCTAATGGAATATCATCATGACTGTGTAACGTAATCACTGTGACAATATACTTCAAGGGAGGGGTCATGATGTAGAATTCCATGCCAGAGGTTCCCACCTTACAACATGACAGCCCAGTCTGTCTTTCACACCATATCTTAATTACTTGTTAATTTATGACTGCAAATTAGTCAATGGGAAAAATCCCCAGAGTTATTCCTATAATTATTCTGCCCTCAGAGCTCTATCAATGTCTTGTTAACCTGTCATAGTTCAGGAGAGTTTTGGAGCTTGGCAGTGCCAGGCTTAACTCCTGTGAAAGTGAGAGGCTCATATCTCTTATAGCCTAGAGCCTGTGATTTTCCTTAATGATGATGTAATCTCTGTATAAGACCAGGGCAGGAAGGCTCTGTGTTTCTAATGCTGCATAAGAAGCACAGCATCAGAGTTCTGTATCTGAGGGAAAAAATGTAAACTTGAGGAAACTGATAGCCTTTAAAGAGTATTAGTTAGCTATTCCCTCTGCAAAGAGGGTCAAGACATCTTTGTTCAAAAATTCTTTGTGAGATATGTATTCGCTACCAAATGACGGAAAGATTATGTAATTTTCATATACATGAGAGAGGTGCATCCTGACCTTAGAAGCTCAACTTCAAGGTCACTGATTAGCTAGTGGCAGGACTGTTAATGTAGATTTAATTGGCTAAAACTAAGCCAGTTCTGACAAGACTAACATTTATCTCTCAGTTCCTAATATGCTGGTATATACCTTCACCTCCACTGTGTGTGTGTGTTTGTGTCTCTCTCTCACACGCGCACACGCACACACACACACACACACACACACACACACGAGCAATGGAGTTCCCCTAAAGAAGTGTGACTCCAACTATATGCCTCTGGAGTATGTAGTCTATAGGTATTGACTAGGTAAGGCATAGATATAAGGTAAAATATAGGTATAAATTAAGATTATACATGCCCAAGTTTGTAAGACAATAGCTTAGCATAAGGTCTATAAAGCCTTAGCAGAAGTGACCCTAAGTCACAAGGTATCATAAGATAAACAACTATGAGTACACAGCTGAAAGGTAACCGCAAAATAGCAGTTGATGCTAGTTTAGATATTTTAGGATAAGAACATCAGTAGATGTTCAGCAAGAAAAGTGCCATAAATACATCAGCGGGATATACACCAGGAAGAGAAAGGAGTTATTTAAGCTAAGCACCAATGTTGACATATGAACAAATGGATCTAAACTGGCCATCAACAGGTTTAGGCTTGAAATTAGATGAAAGTCTCTAACCATCAGAGGAGGGAAGTTCTGGAACAGCCTTTCAAAGGGAGCAGTCAGGACAAGAAACCTAACTGGCTTCAAGACCAAGCTTGATAAGTTTAAGGAGGGGATGTTATGATTAGACTGCTTACAATGGCAAATGGCAAATCTGTGCCTGCTATTAGCAAATATCCCCAATGACAAGAGGTGGAGCACTAAATGGGGAGGGCTCTGAGTTACTACAGAGAATTCTTCTCCAGGTGTCTGGCTGGTGGGTCTTGCCAACATGCTCAGAGTTTAACTGATCGCCATGTATGGGACTGGGAAGGAATTTTCCCCCAGATCAGATTGGCAAAACCTGTGGGAGGAGAGGGGGGTGGTCTTCCTCTGCAGCATGGGGCAGGGTCACTTGCAGGTTTAAACTAGAGTAAATGGGGGTTTCTCTGTAACTTGAAGTCTTTAAACCATGATTTGAGGACTCCAGTAACCTCAGCCAGAGGTTATTGGTCTATTACAGAAGTGAATGGGTGTGGTTCTGTGGTTTGCAATCTGCAGGAGGTCAGACTAGACCAGGGGTAGGCAACCTATGGCACGGGTGCCAAAGGCAGCAAGTGAGCTGATTTTCAGCAGCACTCACACCGCCCAGGTCCTGGCTACCAGTCCAGGGGTCTCTGCATTTTACTTTAATTTTAAATGAAGCCTCTTAAACATTTGTTGTGTGTAAAGTAAACAAGGTTTTAAAATAGTTTAGTTCTATATTATAGACTTATAGAAAGAGACCTTCTAAAAATGTTAAAATATATCACCAGCACGTGAAACGTTAAATTAAAGTGAATAAATGAAGACTCGGCACACCACTTCTGAAAGGTTGCCAACCCCTGGACTAGACGATCGTGATGGTCTCTTCTGGCTTTAAAGTCTGAGAGAGAACACTTTTCCTAAGTGTAATTATCTCCCTTGTGCACAGTGAGGCTCTTGTAATAACTCCAAAACTACAAAGTGTGAACAGGCTTCTCCAGTTAGCTCATATTATGCTACAGAATCAATAGATCAGGCAACACATAGCAAACTGCAAGTGGACGGCATGGACTGACACACAAGGTAGAGAAATGGAGCTGGGAACAATCATACTGTGCATGATGTAGCCCTTAATGAAAGATGTAAATGATGCTTTGAAACACTGTAGCGACATATGCTGCTTACAGCAAGTGCTACCTTCTGCCATGTACTCTGTGAACCCCAGCAGAGGGTCAGAGGAGGAAGCCATGTTAGCACACCAACCCGACTGGCTGTGATTCTCATAATGGGGATGGGAAGTAGCATCCGACCAGCATGTTTTATCCAGATGTGGCAAACAGCTGCAGGATTCCCTGTGACATTTTCTATGGCTCTCTGGTCTAATCACAGAATGGTGAAGTGACTTCCCCAGGGTCACGCTGGAAGTCATGTAGGAGTTGATAGCTTCATAATTGCATTGTAACTATTAAAGAAAAGAAAAACTTAGACTTGCTCCCAGTTTAACGCGCAAGCCAATTCACTGCAGATTCTTCTTAGGCAGGGAAGGAAGTTGCAAATTAATTGTAGAAGAAGAGTCTGTTAGGTTGGGAGAGTGGAGGACCTGAGAGAAATACCACCCACCTGCCTCAATGTGGGGGAGAACTTGAGGGGACCAGTGGCGAACAGGGCCAGCTCCAGCCACCTGCGCTCCAAGCGCATGCCTGGGGCGGCAAGCCGCAGGGGGCAGGCTGATGTTCGCCGTCGGGGCAGCCTGATGTTCACAGTCAGGGCAGCAGTCCGGCTGTCTTCGGTGGCATGCCCATGGGAGGCTGCCGTGGATTTGGTGGCATTTCGGCAGTGGGGACGACGAAGCCACCGGACCTGTGGACCTCCTGCAGAAACGCTGTTGAATCTGTAGACCGGACCACCTGCAGGCGTGCTGCAGAACTTCCATGCTTGGAGCGGCAAAAACCTTAGAGCCACCCTTGGTGGCAAGGGGAGCCAATAGCAGCAGCAAAGGAGGAGACGCTCGCTGTGGGACATGAGTAGCCCTTCCCCTCCTGGGAGCATCTGCTAGCCATTGGCCAGTGATGGGGAGAGGAGCATTCAACAGCTCCCAGGATTTAACCCTGTGCAAGGGTTATGTGGGTCCTCTTTTGGCTCCATTTCAGCAGCCCCAACGTACCCACCCTGAACTAGGAATGGGGACCCGGCATGACAGCTGCTGCTGGCCTAACCAACTGCCCATTTGGGGGCCAGGAAGGAATCTTTTCCTCTCCTCAACCAATTGGCCATGAATCAGAGAGTTATTTGCCTTCCTCTCAGCACCTTCAAGCCACAGTGGGTTAAGTGGGAATGCACTTAATACCTAGCTCAGGTACTTGAGCTGTTAATTCGTCGTAGCTTGCAGTCAGGTTCCAGTACAGTTGAAAGGATAAATGAACAGTTCCCAGAGGTAAAAGACCTGGGATTTTGGTGGTGGGCCTTAGGCTCATGAGATAGAGTGAGACCTTGTGGCCATCGCGGGGTGCACTGCACTCTGCTGCACTGCACTCTCTGTCCCCCAGCCATAGGTGCCGAGTTTCTACTCTACTGCGGGGCTGCCCCCCCATCTCTACCCAGGCCTTGTCCCCATTCCACCCCTTCTCCAGGCCCCACCTCTGCCCTGCTTCACCCCCATCCCCACCTCTTCCCGCCCTGTTCAGTTCCTCCCCCGAACGTGATCTGCTGCAGGCAGTAGGCGCTGGAGGGTCGGGGGCCTGATCTTTGGGGCCCACCAATGTGCAGGAGTCAATGGGGAGAGGGGAAAGTTCTGGCTAGGGGGTCTGCTTGTGGGTGCTCAGCACCCACCATTTTTCCCCAGTCCCAGAGCACCCACAGTCAATGCCTGTGCCCCTCGCAGTTGGGAGGGTGCTAGGACTTGGGGAGAGCTGATTCATGGGGAGTAGGCTAATGAGAGCCTACCCCACGTTGTGGGTTATATGGTAAGGAACCCTGTAACCCCTGCACTGGAGCCAATTAAATGTCTGCTATAGGAGAGTCTGGGTAATGGGCAGGTAGTGACCCTCCCATGTGCAAAAGTTAAATAAAAGTTGCAGCCTACTGCTTAATTCCATGCATGTGTCTATCCTGATTTCACCGCCGTGTCTGCATCAAACAGCATATTTGTTGATTATGTAGAGAGTTCAGCGGGGAACAGAAAGTAGAACACCCAGAACAACAAGAAAAATCAGCTTTTGAAACTGAGCCAGGTATGCCTGCCGGGGAGTGTCTAACCTCTTGATCTTGTTATTGTGCAACATTCATCTAAGAAATGAAAGAAAATTTCTCCTGCAGGCAGGATTACAGCACAGACAGACTGAACTGTCATAGAAAGAAATAATAATTTAAAAGGAAAACCCTCCTATTTTACATAATCATCTCTGTAAGGCGAGAAGTATATGCCACTACTAGCATAATGACAGGTTTCAAAGTAATATCTGTGTTAGTTTGTATTGGCAAAAACAACGAGGCGAGACTAACAAATTTATACGGGGCATAAGCTTTCGTGACTTAAAACCCACTTCATCAGATGCATCACTCCATGAATCTGATGACGTGGGTTTTAGCCCATGAGATCTTATGCCCAAATAAATTTGTTAGTCTCTCAGGTGCCACAAGGACACTCATCGTTTTTACTAGCATACTGTGTAGCATATCTGAAGGTAAAGGGCCTGATCCTGCAAACATTTTTTCATGTGAGTAACTTGATTCATGCCTATTGTCTCAATGCGATTGCTCATATGGGTAAAATTAAGCATGTGTGGGAGTGTTTGCAGTATCAGCAACATTTTAAATAATATTTTGGCAGCTGTGAGTCTTCTATTTGAGATGTTTTTAATTTTTTTCCTCTCATTTTATAACACGATGTTCCCGTGACAAATTGATGTATATTGTTTTGTTTTGTTTTACAGAAGCCAGTTCACAACATATTCTACTTGAACCCTCCATTTTATTTCCTATTTACTGCATTAATTTTTGTTTGTTAGTGTTTCATTTTTCCTAGAAGAAAGCTCTCGTAATACACAGGAGTGGCAGTATTCCCAAAATTTGAGTGGTTTTTTTCCCCCATAGTTGGCAATGATTGTAATTAAAATACATGCTGTATCCAGGTATTATAAAAGAGATATTATCCATGATCTGCTGAGAGGAACATCAGCCCTGCGCTGTGCTGCTTTTTCAAAGGATGAGGTTAATGAAAGTCAGAGCAGCAAGCTGGAAAAACAGTCATTCTCTTTGTAGTTCAGAGCAGCAGTTTGCATATTTCACCCAGAACAGTACCTTTAAAATCCTTGGCTTAGTCTGTTAGAATAGTGTAGGGAAAAAACTAACTAGTTAAAACTAGCTGTGTAGACCGTGAACATTCACAGTGTACATCACTTCTTCCTGAGTGTTCCTTTGGCTGGAAGGTAACAGAATTCCAACCGTTACTATTTTTCACTCCTGTGAAGAATTCTGCTGTTAAATATGGAAGAAACTTGGTAACAGGAATCTCTCATCTTGGTGTCTGCAATGTATGATGGTGATATGCAAAATATTCTGTAGTGAAGTATGGTTGGTGAGCTAAAATTCCAGCCCCTGACTAGGAGGGAGGGAGGGGCGTGAGTATGACAAAAGTGGCCAGGGGATTTGCTGAATCAGAGCATCCCCATTGTGATCTCCACCAAGAGGTACCAAGCAGAACTTCAAAATGCCCACACCTGCATGACCCAAAGGTATACTGCCTCCCTGCCTCTAGAAAGAAACTAAAAGTAAGAAAAGATGAGATTTCTGGAGAGCAGCCTGAACGGCCCCACCCTCCAAAAAGAAAGAACTTACTGTCTCATACCATCTCCTGTGTCACACCCACCTCCATCCTCAGTTTGGGATTTTCTTGTCAAACTGCTTATATCTAGCTTTCTTTGAGTACGTGCCAAAGGTAAAGAAAATGCAACGACAGCCATAATTATACAGTGGTACATATTCACAGACCCACATGTTCCAGACAGGCCACAACTTCCACTGCTGCTCCTAGAAAATGAAAGGCAATACACTCAAAGGGCCATATACTCACTATAATCCACCCATTGACATCCATAGGAGTTCTGAGTGCAGATGTTAGGAGACTTAGGATAAGTTTCTCAGGTGACATGAGTGGACCTAGTACTTTCATAGCTCTGTTGATATCATTGGAGCTATGCCGGTTTACACAGCAGTTCCTTTATATACAGAAGTCAGAGCTGATCACATTCTCAGCACCTTCACTTCCCTTTCTTCTCCATTTCCCTTGAGAGTAGATACGTGAATCAATAGTTACCTGTTGTTTAGTTACCTAGAACACCTACTTATTATTCCCTTCTGGGCTTTGGAACCCCACCATGCGGTTCAGATCCTTCTGTATTTATCCTTTGACATAGTGCATATACTATGTTACTGTAGCTCCATGGTGGGGAAAGAGAGTTCTCACTCATTTGATCTGTGTGTTTAATTACATTATGGAACTGTTTTTAAAAGCTAAAATGCTTTTTAAATGCAAAATGTGTATCATGAGAGAGAGCACAAGGAAAGTGAATAAAAAAACTCATCATGAACTATGAGCAAAAACTCAAACATGCAGTCACTTCTGTTACCATTGTAGGCCCCTGGGCACTTCTTACCTGCTTGTGCAGGTACAGTAAATGCCAAATTGAGTTCTTTGATCGTCATTCCACACGAGCTGCTGGTCTCCTGGTTTTTGGCATTGCTTTTCATTAATTGGTCACTGCTGCATAGGGGAGAAGTTCTCGTATACTTGTTTTTAAAGAAAAAAGACATTGTATTTAAGGACAAAACCTTAGCTTGCAGATGTCAATTAAAATTGTTTGAAGTCCTTTGTCAGTACTTTCAGAATTAAAAGCTGTGGCTTGTAAGCATAGTAAGATCAACAGTGCAATACTTGTCCAGAAAACCAGTATTACATGAACTATTAAACTTCTGACTTGCTCAGTTAAAATTCCTGTTTCAATTTAAACATATGCAGTAAAATACCATAAATCAGTAGTTCTCAAACTTTATTTTTCACGGACCTTGAAAACTGAAAATTGTGGAGGGTTTTGGCCGATCACTTAATGATCTTTCCAAATGTTGGTTGTACCATTAACTAACTATTGTAAAGCGCTTTGGATAAAAGTGCTATGTAAAAAAAACCTTAATAATTAATGTGTTTTTCTACAAATAAAAGCACACAATTCATATTGTAATATCAGCAGTCTTACATTTCTAATGTGATGGATGTGCCCTCTCCCCCTCACCGCAGCAGCCCCCAGGCTGGAAAGGAGGGGAGTGTTTCCCCTGCTGCAGCAACCACAGAGTTGAGGCTGAGAAGGAGGCCATTTCTCCCCAGCAGCCACAGCCCTGGAGCTGGGGAAACTTGCCTCTTTTTCTGGCCGCCACAGCCTTGCACATCCCAAATTCCGCCCCCACCCCCACCCCGCTCCCTCTTCTCCACCCACTACCCCCTCCCACATACCCCCTAATCTCCCCAAGGCCACCACCTCACCTTACATGTGCATCGTTTCCAGGGTCCAGGCACCTAATTAGTGGAGCCACACCTGCACAACTCCACTAATTAGTTGGGTGGCCCTTCATTCTCTCGTGTGCGGCTGCCCAGGTGTGCACCTTAGAGGGAACTATCTGCGGACCACCTGACTGGCGCTCATGGACCACTGTTCGAGAACCTGTGCCATCAAGCACTGTGCCTTTCCTTCTGTACGTGATACACTGCCATGCTTCTCAGCCTGCCAACACTGGGAATTCATGATATCAGTTCCATCATATTGATGCTTTAGGTCTAATATAACTGAGGACAGCAGGGAATGAGTCTTCTTTTAAAAGTTATCAGATTTTCACCTCTGATCCAAAGCCCACGGAAATCAATGTGCATCCTTAATTATAGTGGGTTTTGGATTAGACCTTGTAAATTGAGTTCTTGTTGCCATTCTAATTTATTTTGGCTATTGTAGGTTTGCTGTGGAACTTGTCCTCCAATGACCAGCTGAAGACCCTGCTGATCAGAGACGCCCTGGAGCCACTAACGGAGACCATTCTTATCCCCTACTCTGGTTGGCCAGATAAAGATTACCCAAAATCGACTATTGTGTCTGACCCTGACATCTTTTACAATGCCACAGGATGCCTGAGGTGAGTTCTCCATCTACAAATACCCTAAATGCTACTGATGATAACGCTGGGTTGAACGCCTTCTTTGAACTTTACATGCTACCAAGCACAGAGGGGAATGTCTTGTTTACAGGCTGATGTGTAAGTCAGATTTTGAAATGCCAACCTAGTATGTATCTGAACTGAAGAGCTGCGGTTCAGTATCATAAAAACAACTTTATCAATAAAGTTCCTGCAGCCCTTTCCAAGGAGTGCTGCACAGCTAAAACATTTCAGTAAAAATAACCAGTAATCAAGGACCCAGTTATGCAAGCCTTATTCGCACTGAAATCAAGGGGAAGGCTCATTTGAGCAGGAACTGTTGCTGTGGCTTGCAGGTTTGGGCCCTAAATATACAGTATAATATGAACGGTCTTTTAAAAAATCACAGGTGCACCATTACAAAGTCTGTGCAGGGGAGGGGATAGTCATTTAGTGCAATACAAGGGAAGATGGTCATTTTAAAAAACCTTGAAAAAATACTTTTCCAGTCAGTTTGTAAAGTGTAGCGGGATGAGTGAAGCTGAGTATCCAGCAAGAGTGGTTTTCCAAACCCAGGGACTGTTGCAGCAAAGCGCTCTCATCCGCTGATATAAACTATGGATGGTGAAAGGTAGAGATCGTCTCCACAGGGAAGAGATGTCAGAGCACATGTATCTCATCCACAAAAAGTAGTACCTCTGACACAGCTGTCACATCACTGCAAAATCAATGCCTGTTTAATTTTGCTCTGTATCATTTATAGGAACAGTGAAGTTCTCATTCAAATACCTAGTAGCTGTATCTTTGGCAGTCTCACAAAAACATGTCTGCCCTTTTGTTCTCTCCCTCCCATGCACACCCTAAATACTTAACATACTCACACCCAGCGTGGGTGTTTGTCAGTACCTCTGGAAAGCCAGGTGGATTTAGGATTGCAATAAATGAAGCATTGTTGTTTGAAAAATAATTTTGCAATGCTCAGTGATGCGCGTGGAGAATAAAAGTTAAACCAATACATTTGTTTAGTTATTTTTTTATTGTGCTAAAACAAAACATTGTTATGGAAAGTACCTACAAATTATAGTAAGTATCCTCAATACGTACATACAAAGAAACCTCTCTTAAGCATTGAAGTGACTGATGTATCAATTTCTTGATTAGAACGTGGCCTTTTAATAAAGGTGAAGCACAGCTGTATTGTGTACATGTATAGCTACTTTGGGGTGGTTTCTTAAGATTTTGTCAAACTGGGCAGAAGGCTGTCTGTTATATTGATTTCACTATAGTGGGGGTATTTTCTGAATTTTCCCTTCACTGCCAGATCACACACAAGACTTTAGCAGTGTGATTACACTTATAATTAATGAAACTGAGCATGTTGTAAAATAGTGGCTTGTGCAGCCTCTGGAGGGGAGATTCCAGGTACCTGAGCAATTCAAGTGCGTCTGTGGTGAGTCTGTGACACTGGGACCCAGTCCCATGCAGTATTTGCTCCTGTGCCTTCCCAGCTGTTGTAGCAATGCTGTGAAGCTGTGATGTAGCAAGGGGAAGGACGTCAGATACACAGCTGCATTATTTATGGTCCTCGAGCTGGCCAAAATATTTCTGTCCCATGCTGCTGTACTGCATCTGCTTGAGTGAGACCAGATTCAAGAGGTCCCCACACAGTTAGCCTAATGAAAAGACTCACCAGAGGTAACAATTTAATTTGTGAATTCAGCAATAAGGCATGTAGGTTCTCATCCAGAGCTAAGTAAAAGGGGTCTTTCCATGGACTTTAAGGAGTCAGGATCATTGAAGAACCAGATGAGCAATTTACAAATTGTTCACCCTGGAAATGTAAAGCAGATGCTATTCAGTTATAGCAATTTTATACCAAACGTGTGTTCACTTTGTTATTCACTAAGAAGTGTTGTGCCACTGGCTTTTTACTCATTATTGAGAGCGTGCATAAGATGCAAAATTAGTCCATGGAAAGCCTAAGGTGTGTCAGAACTGGAGATTAAAACTGGACAGTCAGGGAACACAGTTGTATTCCCCTCTGTCCTTTCAGTCTGCAGGATATGTTTTTTTCTTTAAATCTGATATGTGATACACTGAGACACATCTTAGTGGTGGAGACTTTAAAGAAATATTCCTTCGTCTTTAATTGAAAATAATCAGATTGCGGCTTTGTAGATTTCCCTTGGGATACTATGAGGTGGTCATTAGAGAATCTATTTAATTTGTAAGCTTGTCTTTGGAGCCCCTCACAATGATATCCCGAGGACTGCACAAACATTACTGAATATATCTTCACAACATCCCGTGAGGTAGGGAAATAATATCTCCACTTTACAGAAGAGGAGTCTGAGGCACAGAGATTAAGTAATGTGACATGCCTGTGGTCACACAGGAAGACAACAGAAGAGCCAGGAGTTGACCCTATACTTCCTGATTCCCAGGCCAGTACCTTAATCACAAGACTCATTTATATCAGCAGTGACAGGAAGTCTCTACATTTTACCTGCAAAATCCACTTTAATTATTTACCTCCTCAAGTTACAGATTTTGCAGCATCCGCAGCATGACAGTGTTGTCCTAAAAACTTTGAGGCAATTTTGTAAAGGCAACTTCTAGTTTTCTGGGAATGACATGGAAGTGGTGGGCACTGCACTATTCTTTTTTTTTAAGGAAGGTTAGGTAGCTACAATATCCCTTCCTCCCTTTGGATCTGAACAATACCCACTGAATGCTCATTAACTTCACCAGGCATTGGATCTGCCCCTTGGACACTGAAATCGGAACATGCTTACCAATGGAATGAGCATTTTATTTCTATTCATTGAGCTTATAAGACATACTAACATTTATATTATGGAAGCACCTCTAAGCCCCAACTGAGACTGAAGTTCTATTGAACAAACACATAGGGAGAGATAGTCACTGGTCTGAGGACCCTACAGGCTGAATAGACAAAACAGACAAAGGGTGAAAGGGGACACACAGATGAGAAGAGTGTTGCCCAATGTCACATAGAAGGTGAGGAGCAGAGCTAGGAAGAGAACCAGGGTCTCTGTACTCCCAGTCCATAGCCGTAGGACTTATCAACATGTAAAAGTTGCCATGGTGTAATCTCTGTAACTGATTTAGTTAAACCATTGCAAAAGGCTAGGTGGACACTTACTTCTGTTTAAACTTATTTCTGTTTAGTTAGTCTGATTAGAAGCTGATTTAAGCTAACTGGCAAAAGTCACTTTTAAGCCAAAGTATGAGTGTCCACATAGCTTTTTGCATCAGTTTAAATCAATTGGTTATAAAATCAAACCTTTAGTTAAATCAGTGCAATTTTCTCATATTGACAAGCCAGTGGGCTCTGTGCCACATGATGACTTCAGAGAGGTGCACTACATTTGCAAGAGCTAAACACAAGTGTGAGCACAGGAGATTTTTGTTTTCACTAACAAGTGCAAGAAAATGTATAGTAGATCAACTATGGCAGTTGATTTATAATCCCATTAAATGAGAAAAGTAACCTGGCTGTAGTTTTGGACAAGGCTCAGTGGAGTCCCTAGAGCTGAATGTGAAACTTCTAGCCTGAGAAGCTGTCCTGTTTCAGCTTGCAGATGTGTGTTTTGTTAACAAATTCTATTTGCTTTTGGCATACAGATTTCCTTTAGTGGAGTAGTTGCATATATATTGCAGAACCCACTGCTGCTGCGCTAAAGGTATTGCATAAGCCATTCTCCCTTGTCAAACAGCATGGTTTTACAGAAAACACGCAATGGTGGTTATATCAGACACATGCTCAACAATGAAGATTCTGTTCCTGTAGGAACATTGCAAGGCCACAGATATCCTGACTACTAATTAACTTCAGTTCTAAGGAATAATAAACCAATGTAAAAGACAAGACATTTTATTTGAGGGATTATAAAACCAGAGTCAAACATTAACTACTTGGTGTAAACTTTTGTGTCCTAGTTCATGTCTACTATGGGGTTCTGTACATGGAACCAAAAAGATAATCCTGGCATCTGTAAATGCACCAAATCTTTGTGGGTAAAAAGAGATATGTCTGTTAATTGTGCCCTTTTACAATGGGCATCTGTCATCTTAGGCTTGATTAGTTATTTGCTTACATATGTAGCCCAGAACAGCCATTTCATAGTCAGCCAGGATGCAGAGGCACAGAATTATTCCCAGTGCTGGCTGTGTACTAGTCTTACGAAGCTTATTGTCGCAACTTTACAAATCTTATATTTGCTTAGTAAATGATATAGAATTACAATGTGAATTGTTTTGGATCAAATAAAAATGGACATTGAGCCAAACTAGTCGTTGGTGTAGCTCCATGGAGTTCAGTGGAATTACGAAACCTGTTCCGAGAATCAGAAGAGTTTTAATGAACTTTTTTTAAAAATTCTTTTTGTTTCCACTCTTCTGCCCTTCCCACTTTTGTGTAATGAAATACCAGAAGAATATGTATTTCTGACCAAAATGAGATCAAGAAGTACTGGGGAACTCACAAATAAGGCTGACCTGTCAGATTGTGTAGCCCAGTTCTTAGCGGGGAAAAAAAGATTCTGACGAGATTTAGGATCTTTGTCAAGCCAAGCCTTTTAAAATTGTCCATTTTCAATAAAGGATAAAGAGAAATGGCCTTGACTTTTTTTTTCCTCTCACACTTCAACATCATTGTGTAATCTCTTAGATTACAGTGGAATTACACCTGCTATGTGTCTGTATTAAATATGGGAGTATCTGGCTCAAAGGATCATGAAATCCAAAAGAATGCTACAGAAAAGTCATGCAGTGAAAAACAGGGCACAGAAGGTGCTATACTGGCAAATAATTTGTTTTAATATATATACATTGCCAGAATATAAATCTGTAATTAGTCCTTTCTTTTGTAATAACTGACATGTTAGTTGCTCATGTTGTTAAAGTCTGTAGCCTGCAGCTTGTATTGCAGCATGAAAGTTGTACTTTGAAGTTTAAACATTATACGTAGCATATTTCTCATGTTAAAGGTGAACTACCAAGCTGCTTTTCAAAAAATGAACACACTCTTCATGAGATCTTCATGATACCAAAAGAACAGCTGCAGAAGATAAATGCAGGCCAAAAAATAAGTAAGAAAAATGTTTTTAAAAATGTACATTGAAATATTTAAAAATTTATTCCTTCTTTCCTTACAAGTCCTAAATTCAAGATTCACCTTTGACAGCAGATAACATTGCAAATAGCTAAAACACCGCAATGAACACAGGACACCACCTCTGTTCCGGTGTGTATATGATTTTGGTCAATTATTGCAGGAGAAACATATAAGTCCAGTCTTGAACCCAGGATCAGGCCCATGAGCAGGGGCAGGGAGTGGGAGGAAGATGAAGGTTGAACTGATTTTCATATATTTTTCTTTAGAGTGTTAAAATATTGGCAGTATTTACCCTGTGCATGTGATATGAGCGATAGTGCGTTGTGATTTTAGAAGAATTTCAAATTCCCTTTCTACTGTGATATTTGTGACTCCTCCCCCCTCCAATTGTTTGCTCCCTTTTGTAAATACTGTCGGTCATAAAAGTAAACATTAGAAAATGATCAGGTATGTTTCAGTGGCTGCCAGACACTGAGCTTCTGACACAATGGTATTGTCTGTATCTGAAAGAAACTTTGACGTTGTGTCCTGAACACTCAGAGTTAGGTAAATCAAAAGAAAGGGTGTGTTGCCTAACAACCAGGCACGGAGATAAAATTGGCCTTACTATTTAATGAGCTAATCAAAGAAGTTCTGCAGACCTGGCACTGAACTAAGGAAACCTTTATGGATTTTAAAGATAATGTTCCGTGTCTTTCTCTTGATCTGAAAGTACTGCACTCTGCTCTAGTTTGGCTTCATTCATTCCCTCTCAAGTGGAACTAGGTGGATTGGGTAGCCTCACAGCCTGAAATGTTATGGTAGCCACTACACACTGAAATATATGGTCTTGGGCAGGGGTTCTCAAACTGGGGTCGGGACCCCTTGGGATTGCAAGGTTATTACATGGGGGGTCGCAAGTTGTCAGCCTCCACCCCAAACCCTGCTTTGCAGCCAGCATTTATAATGGTGGTAAATATATTTAAAAGAGTTTTTAATTTATTGGAGAGCTCGCAGAGGCTTGCCATTTGAAAGGGGTCACCAGTACAAAAGTTTGAGAGCCACTGGTCTTGGGTGTGTCAGTGCATGGCTGGCATGGCTCTGCCTTTAATATGAAAAACAAAACCGTGTTCTTAGCACAAGACTGCTTGTGTTTCTTTGTTGTCCTTTGCACACCGATGAGAATATGATCTCCCTTTTGGCATGAACTACCTGTTCAGAAGGGTTCTTCATGAATAACAGGAGACAAATGCCTTGCACCAGACAGAAGATGATTGTTCGGTCTGACCTGCTGCAGAAGCAGATTTACACAAAGCAGGCGAGAGGCAGAGCTCTGTAAATGCAGAGTGGGAAGTCTGCTTCCTTATTAGAGCTGTGTGCTGCCCTTACTAGTCTCTGGAATGTTCATTCTCCCTTCACTGTCCACTTCTCCTTCTCTATACCAATTCATTCTTTGTTTAAAACAACACAGACCTAGGGCATGGGAGCTAGTGCTCAGCATACCACAGCCGCCAATCTTTCTTATTTCAGCAGAGGTGTCCTGTCTTTTTAAAATCATTCCTCTGGGTCGCTTTATAACTGAAATGTCCCACAGGAAAATGCATCCCAGTGCTTTGAAAGGATGGATGGTCTTTTGGTTAAGGCACTGACCTAGGGCTTAGGAGATCTGGATTTAGTTCACAGTTGTGATTCGGAATTCCTGTGACGCTTTGGAAGAGTCACTCAGAGTATGTCTACACTACCCGCAGGATCGGCGGGTAGCAATTGACTTATCGGGGATCCATTTATCGCATCTAGTCTAGACACGATAAATGGATCCCCAAGAGCTCTCCCATCGACTCCAGTACTCTACCACCACAAGAGACGCAGGCAGTGTCGATGGGAGAGCAGCAGCAGTCGCCTCACTGCTGTGAAGATGCCTCAGTAAGTCTATCTAAGTACGCCAACTTCAGCTACATTATTCATGTAGCTGAAGTTGCGTAACTTAGATCGAGACCCCTCTTCTCCCCCACATCCAAGCACTATGGTTGCTGCTGTCAAAAATTCATACATGAGTACGCTTTGTGCAGTGATTTTAAAATAGTATGCTGTAGCATAGTGCAATTCCATATCAGCTAGTTGTCTTTGCTGGTAATGGAAATTCCATAC
Source organism: Dermatemys mawii (assembly GCA_007922305.1). Taxonomy (NCBI): domain Eukaryota; kingdom Metazoa; phylum Chordata; order Testudines; family Dermatemydidae; genus Dermatemys; species Dermatemys mawii. The sequence goes on from ML677350.1 coordinate 14,521,005, forward strand.
TTATCATTTGTGATATTTTTAGCTCTTAGGTGCTGGTGAAACTATATTTGATATGCACAAGCAAGACTGTTACACACATCTCTGTTGACATAACTATAAACTGGCAAAAGGGTTGACTTATTTCAAGTGTCTCATGTCTGAGGAAAATTAAAATTGCAAAGCAATACCAATTGATGCCATGTAAATAAGCTTGATTTCTAAGTGCATTAATTCTACTCAGTATCATTTCACAAGGGAACAAATGAACTCGGAACTTTGCTTACTAACAACAACGCATATCCAAAAAGAAAACTGCAGTGAGAGTATATCCTCATTTAAACTGTATGAATACCACCAGAGGCAAAAAAGCACTAGAATTGCATTGGCAGCATATAAAACACCACATCTGTTTTAGGGAACTTTTAAAGTGGTAGCTCATCAGCTTTATGGCATTAATAAAATTTTAAACCATTGTAATTTGCCACCTGGTTGCATAAAACTTTTTTGATGAATTTATTGTGAGTGCCTCATTTAAAGGAAAATTTTGCTACTTTGTGATGAACTGTGATATCAGACTGCATTTTATATTGTTTTCCAACAAAGAATCTGAAATGTGGTGCATTATACAGGCCCCTCCCCAGCAGAACTACCTGAGCCTAAATAGTGAGGCTTAGATTTATGATGCCAGCATTCTGAAATTCAGGTCACATTCAGTTATAGAAATAAATGTATCTTAAAGTTATTGGCCTCATTGCTCTCTCCATAAATTGGTAGTTCATTCGGGGCTCAGCTTCAAGTGGGAATTTTTGGTTTTTAAATCGCTTTTATAGTTTGTTACGATTATCTCACAAACCACAAATCTTCTGACTGAAAGCTGGGGCGGACAGTTGTTCCCTGTTGATCTGTGAGGCAGAAGAAAATATGCAGCGCAGATTTAGTGGCACTTTGCACTGGAATGGGGAAAGGAGGGAAGCGTGGCTTTAAGCTGCCTTTGTACCTCCTATATTCTGGGACTCTTCAGGAGCCCTCTGGCCTCGACTAACTTAGACTCCAACTGCCACTAGCCTTCTGTGGGCCATGGAACAGAGAGAATAGCCAGAGCATAGTATGCTCTAGCCACAGGGCTGGCTCTAGCTTTTTTGTCGCCCCAAGTAAAAAAGAAATGGAGAGGGGCGGCTGAATTGCCGGGGTGGCTGAATTGTGCCACCCAAAGAATGGCTGGAATGTCGCCCCTTAGAATATGCTGACCCAAGCACGTGCTTCCTGGGCTGATGCCTGGAGCCGGACCTGTCTGGCCATGTCCCTTACCTCTCCACTCCCTCGGTAAATTACCCTTGCCTGGGGATAGGAAGGAAAGCCTGTGTGAAGTTGCCCTGTCAGCTGTTCACCTCTGAGCAAAGCTCCTTACACAGAGGGCATTCCCTGGGGTGGAGACACCTACTTGCTGCCTTTAAGCTCCTTTTATATAAAAGAGTCTTGAAGCAAACAGGGAATCAGGACTAGGATCCTATATTGGGACACTAAACCAGGTGAGTGTAAATATCCCTCCACCTCTCTTTCACCTGGGGGAGCAAAAGAGAACTAAATATTTATAGCTCATGAGGAGATAGGCCCACAACTTCACCAGGTGGTTGAGGAGATAAGGTGAGCAAGGGGGAAGTGCTTGACCACTGACCAGTCCATCAGTTCTTCATAGCATCGCTGTGGGGACTGCAGGGGAGAGAAGGAAGCCTTCCCGAATGGATGTAGCAAAAGTCTCCTCTCATGCTTCCCTTTTGCATGCAGTAGCAGCAAAAGTGGCTCATCTCCTAACTCCTCACTCAAGAGGTGAGGCAGGACTGCTGCTGTCTCTTCCAGGGAAAGCCCACTTCCTGTCCCCTCATGCCACATTCCTGTCACTAAATAAGACGATGAAGACTTGTGGCACCTTAGAGACTAACCAGTTTATTTCAGCATAAGCTTTTGTGAGCTATAGCCCACTTCATCAGATGCATAGAATGGAACAGAAGTAAGATGTATTTCTATACACAGAAAGCAAAAAGCAAATGGATGGCTCTCTTATTATACTAATTGATTGCAGTTCCCTAGTTAATTTACCTTCAATAATTCTTATCTCCTGTCAGACAGAGATTCCATTTCAAAAGGTTTTTTTTTCTTCTGCTGATAATGGCCCATCCAAATTAAACAGCCTCTTAGAATTGGTATGGTAATGTACAACTTTTTTTTGTTGTTTTTTTGCTTTCTGTGTCTATAAATACATCTTACTTCTGTTCCATTCTATGCATCTGATGAAGTGGGCTATAGCCCACGAAAGCTTATGCTGAAATAAACTGGTTAGTCTCTAAGGTGCCACAAATCTTCATCGTCTTATTTACAGATACAGACTAACACAGCTGCTAATCTTATTCCTATCGCTGCTGCTGTTAAGAAGCTTTGGGCCTTTTTCCCTCCAGGGCTGAGCTTTCTTTACACGCACAGGAGCTATGGGCTTCCCTTCAACACCCACTAAGTTTGGGGAGTTGCTCCTGCAGCAGAATTAATCTCGGGTTCTCGTTTGCTCACCAAGTGAAGTGAAGGGCAGTCACAAAAATGGAGGGAAATATACACTTGATCACTCTCCCAGTAGAGTAGTGGGGACACGGACTCTGATAATGTCTGGGCCACCAAAATAAATCCAAAAAGGAACAGTACAACTCCACCACCGAGTACAACTCCACCATCATCTCTGCTTTCAGCCACTAGGAAGTAGAGAGAGAGGCTGGGGAAAGAGGAAATACAACATTAAATTAACTCTAATATGAATTTGAAGAACAAACTCCCCATTGGAGTTCAGCTACACAGGAACTACTAATTCCCAGCAACTAGGGTGACCATATAGCAAGTGTGAAAAATCAGGATGGGGATGGGGGTAAGAGGAGCCTATGTAAGAAAAAGCCCCAAATGTTGGGATGGATCCTATAAAATCAGGACATCTGGTCACCCTACTGCAGTGGTTCCCAAACTTTAACAACCTGTGAACCCCTTTCACTAAAATGTCATGTCTTGCAAACCCCTTCCTAAAAATGAATATTTCCAGGGATTTTCTCCTTTATCTGGGTATAAATTAGAAGAGCAATGATCTTGGAAATATAAATTTGTTTTTATGACATGCTTATTAAATACTATTTATTATTAATTATTATAATTATGGTATTTTTATTACATTATGAAAATGGCAACACTCTTCCAAGATCTCACTTTCGTAACCTGTATCACTTTGAATAAGCCTGTTATAAGACAAGGCTCCTATGTTTCATCAAGGAGTATCAGATGTAAAACAGCATGAAGGTCTTTAAGAAGCCAACTCAAAGAGTTCCTCCTACACAAGCATTCAGGTCTTGAGCAGTCCAGACAAACAATGCATGTTATAACAAAGCTTAAACTTGTTCTTCATAATTTTCAAAACAATATTAGCTGCCTAGTTAATTTTAAAAAGAGCAAAAAATATCCACCTCCCTTTCCATTTCTTATAATGAGTCTTGAAGTTTAAACCTCCTCAGTGTGATAGATATGCTTGCTTTGATCTCTTAGCTTTTGAAAGCTCAGGGGCTCCGGGCTGCTGGCCCTCTACTGCTCGGGGTCCGTATGGACAACTCTATACGCCATTAGGGAATTTTTTCCCAGGAACCCCCTGTAACATTTTGTGAACCCCCAGGGGTTCCCGAACCCGATTTTGGGAACCACTGCCCTACTGGCAACCCTTATAGACAAGTCCTAATATTATTTACAATTTGTATGCAATGGATCTAGACACCAATCAAGTTTGTACCCCTTGGTACTAGTGTTGTACAAACACATAGAAATTAGAATATAGTAGGAGTGAAGCCAATAGAGTTCAAATAGTCTATAGAAACCTCTATTAAATTCTGTAGGTTTTTAAAATCAGCCTAATAAATTCTGTTGCTGGAATATAGTTCTCTATTAAGTACTCAATGATTGATAGGATTTTAAAAAAATCTGTAGAAAGGCTACTTGAATTTGGCCTCATAACTAAGACTTTAAATTTCAGTGAGCTGAAGAAGTATGAACTTGTTTTATGGCAATTTGTGGAACTGGGGAATAAGTATTTAGAATGCAGGGTATTGGGAAGGGAGTCGTCTTCTATTATTCAACACCTAAGTTTTATAACTAATGTACAGAGGTTGTAGAGCTTCATTTCACGTGTAACTATAGATGAGTGATCATGGTTTGGAGGATTTAATTGGTTTGGATAACTGCCCCCAAAATATGGATGCTTATCCAGACTTGGGGCTTGCCATACCATGGCAGAAATCTTAAAATAATCTTTCCGTTGATATTTTGACACATCCATTTACAGTCTTGAGCTGAACTAGAAATCTCAGTGGCACATGGAAATTAAATAATGGAAAAAGTCTATCAAACTTGTTTGAACTTTAAAAAAGTGTTGGCCCAGCTTCTGGGTGAAGGTTAAATACCAGTCTTATTCTATACAAATAGATTCACCTGTGCTTCTACAGCATGTTATATTGTCTGGGTTTTAAGATGAAAATCTTAATTAGCAGAGTCTTTTGTTACTTGATGACTTTTTGGTTACTCAGCATCTGGTAACACCCAGCAGAGGAGTCAAATCATGTTCCTACAACTTCAGTATCTTTTCTACTATTTAGCCAGTGGGCGGGAGGAAGGCGAGGAAGTTACCAATATAAATCTCTTCTTACCTATATATTCCTTTCTGGACAGAAACATGAGTTCTGCTGGCCCAGAAGGAAGGAAAAAGATGAGAGAATGTAATGGATTGATTGATTCTCTTGTGTATTACATCCAAGGAACCACTGCAGACTACCAGCCTGATGACAAGGTACCTCTTCAAAATGGAAGGATTCTGCACCAGGACTAATTGGGAGGCGAAAACAACTAAACCATTTAATTCATAGAGATACTGTAGAACCTCAAATCTCCTTCCTTAGAGGTTTTTAAAGTCAGGCTTGACAAAGCCCTGGCTGGTATGATTTAGTTGTGGTTGGTCCTGCTTTGAGCAAGGGGTTGGACTAGATGATCTCCTGAAGTCCCTTCCAACCCTGATATTCTATGATTCTATGACTTACCGGTCAATTGGACACCCTGTGGAATCAGAAGTAATCAGGCAGCAGCGGAGACACACACGAACAAAAATAAACAACTATTTAATTGCCACGGGGCTTTAGCCCTGGGGCTCAGGGCTTCAGCTGTGGGGAGGAAGGTTAGGACTGAAGCTCCAAGGTAGTGAGGAGGTCAGGGTTCTGAGCAGAGGTGAGTTGCGGCAGGGAGCTGTCGGTGGGTGCCCCACCAATTTTTCCCTGTGAGTGCTCCAGCCCTAAGGCACCCATGGAGTCAGCGCCTATGTGCAGAAGTGATTATGAAGGAACTATCACATTTTCACTTAGCAGAGAAGAAATGTCAGATAAGACACTTTGCATAGAGGGATTTATCATTGTGTCCTATGAGGGTAACACATAGGTAGAGAGTAAAATTTTCAAAAATGCCTAAGTGAATATAATAAAATGCCCCATCATTTAAAAAGTGATTTAGAGCTAGATTTTTTAATGTATTTAGAAGCCTAAAGATGTAGATGGGTACTTACTGGGGTTTTCAAAAGCACCTGTGATTTCTGGTGTCCCAATCACTGTTGTCTGGTTCTTCTTTAAGTGACCAGAAACCCAAAGCTTGGCCATATAAGATGCTGAATCAAACATTCCTCCCATGTCTGTATTGTCTCTTTGTGCAGAAAGCTATAATGACATTTACATCTTCATTATTTTAGGCCACAGAGAACTGTGTGTGCATTCTTCATAACCTCTCCTACCAGCTAGAGTCAGAGCTGCCTAGCAGTTATGCCCAGAACATCTATATACAAAGAAAAAATACTCCTACCAATGAGAAAATCTTGGGGTGCTTTGGAACACGCAGCGAGAAAGTAAAAGTGGTAATGTGTGAATTTATTATACTTTGAATTGTTAGGCAATTCTAGTGTGGCTGGCGGCAAATGGTGATCTAACAACAGTTGTAATAGACCTCGGAGTCCTTCAGGGTTAATAACTGGTCTGGCAGGGTGAGCCAACCAAATTCATTTCAAATGAATGACACTTCACTAGAAGCATGTAGGTTTCTGACTCACTGCTGTTAGTTTTACAATGTCTGATGACACACTATTTTTAAATACTTATCTTTTATAAACCATTGTTTGAGTTCACAGCATACTGTAGTTTCTTATATCTGAGGGTCTCAAGAGCCAAGCACTGAACTTGATTCTGATCTTATACTAGTTTCACACTGATTTAATTCTGTTGACTTCAGTTGGTGGGGTTACTCCTGACTGATATTAGTGAAAAATAAAAGCAAAAGCAGGCTACAGTTACAGGATGCCTGCTTTAGATTGTGATGCGCTTGGTCATATAAGTTCTCCAGTTCTAAAGGTTTGATCTCTTTACATGTTTAGAAACAACAAGATATTCTGCTACCCGAGGAGAAGAGCAGTCCCAAAGGCGTAGAATCACTCTGGCATTCCACACTTATTAGGATATATCTCTCCTTAATAGCAAAAAGTACAAGAAACTACACTCAAGAAGCCTCTTTGGGAGCTCTCCAGAACCTCACAGCAGGCAGTGGACCAGTAAGTCGTCCTGTTTCTTGTTTCTTTTTTTTCTTTAATTTAGAAATGTGGAGACCAGGCTGCAATGTGAGATGTTTATAGTTTTGAACTCAGACCGCCATTGTGAAGTTACAAGTCCACAGAACTGATCAATAAGAAAGAATCAAAGAATGTGGACGTGGGGGAGAAGCTCAGAATTGAGGATACTTTCTGCTTCGCACATTAAGGGGCTGTTCCTTCTCTGTATACATCTCTTATCTAGCAAGCTAATTCGTTGGGACAGGGAGGAAGACATGGGTGTATATAATAATGATGTAAAACATTTTTTCTTCTAATAGTATAATTATTTCTCTGTGAATTTCCTCAAATTGCAGAGAACTCCCTCTGGCACACCCACAGCCAAGGTATTTTTAAAGTATCATCACCTTTCTTGTATATGCCACTGACTGGCCAAACAATCCCAGGATCAGGTGGTACAAAAGGGATTTAAAGCTGCTATTCCATCACCCATCTCTTCTGTCCCAGTTTCTACATAGTTCAGGATCTGAGCTAATATCTCAAACATTTCTGAAAATAATCTGTAATCTGCGTAACTGCATTGCCTGCACTTTTCAAAAAATGAGATAACTTAATGCGATGGTTGTTTATACAGCAGTAGAGTCATAACAATTGCTCATTAAAGTTCTGTGCCTTATGACAGATGCCATTTTCAGCAGCTCACACAATTGTCCAGAAGGCAAATGGCCTTCAGAGTATTCGATACATGCTGCATGTAAGCAATCCAAGTATAAGGAGGACAGCCGTCTCATTGCTCAGGAACCTATCTCGTAATGCCTCTCTGCAGAGTGAAATAGGTGAGCAAAGGACTGATGTTTTCTTTCAGATTTTATCTCTGTCTCTTCTCTATTTTCAGTTTTCCTTCTTTTTTTTAAAAAAGGTAAAGATTGGATTACTGGATTTAACAGATTTAGGGCCAAATGCTTGCAGTCTTGTTTCAGGTAAAGGTCCTATTGACTAGCATATAGGTTTTGCCCAAGTGAGGACAGTAGGCTCAGATTCTCTCTGTTTCACAGTATTATGTATTTCTTGTCATACCTTTTCAGAAAGGATTAAATGAAAGAACTTAAATCAGTCCAGTTTTGGAGAGTGAAGATAGTCTTGCATTTAAAGTAATTCACACACTCACAAGTTTACCATGATGTAATTAATCCCTATATTTGGCCCTTTGAATGTAACCATTAGCTGTCAAGGTCACTGTATGCTGACAGATCTTCTCTTTCCACTGGCATTAGTGTAAGGCCATGTCTACACTCACACTTATGCTGGCAAAGTCACTCAGGAGTGTGAAAAACACACCCCTGAGGGATGTAAGTTTTCCTGGCAAAAGTGGTAATGTGCACAACGCTACGTCGGCGGGAGACATAGTGAATGCTGCTCGTTGAGCTGGGGTTATTATGTCGACGGGAGAGCTCTCATAACACAGCTATACAAGCGGTACAATAGAATTACACTATGTAAAATCTATGCAAATATGTGTAGAATCAGGCCGTTGTTCCAGCTACTTGTGTGCTCTGCCCCTTCCCCGTCTTCCATCCTGTGTCTCTTCTCTATTTAGATCGGAAGCTTTTCAGGCAGGACCTATCTACTACTCTGTGTTTCCTCAGTGCCTAGCACAGTGGGGCCCCATTCTCAGTCACTGAGAAAAACTAAGGCACTACCATAATAGACATGTTTAGAAACACAACCACACGAGGTTCCTTACCCACTTTACCAGTGCAGCCCAATGCAGCATTTAACCCAATAACTTGAGTATATTTTATTGTAGAGATCCATGCTGCATATTGCTGCGCATCTCTTGAGAAGTGCGGAGTATCCAGAACTCCCATTGGTCTCAAGTGGTCTCAAGTTAGGATTTGGACTTGGGATTTGGTCTCAAGTGTCATTTTTCTGAAAGCATTCTTAAGCACATGCAAAACTTTAAGCACACTTAATATTCAGCTCATGCTTAGGTGTTTTCCTGAATCAGGACTGGTTTATGCACATTCTTAAATCAGGGCCTTGAATTGGAGTTCAGAGAGCTCAGTAGCTCATGTGATCAGGGTCATAATATATATACCTTACAGTTCAGAATTGCTACGCCAACATTTATGCTATACTCATCACACCTTACACAGTTAGTGCAAAAATATTTTATAACATGAATTATTGAAAGTTAGTGAAGTGTCCTCAGCTTGAATGGGTTGGAGTAATATATAATATATGTTAAGCTGCCTCAGACTGGGGGGCTGCAAAATACACTGTAGGGAGGAAATATCAGCTTAACCATATTTATAGCTAGACATCATCATACCCACAGTTGGCTATAAAATACAATCATTAACTTTCTTAAGAAGTGACAGCCCAGCTGTTAGTAGACACCCAGTAACGTAAGTGGAGTAAACCTGGTATTAGTGTGTTGTATATACAAAGCAGAATATATGGTACATTTGTAATTGAATTCTTTGTTTCCCTTTCATCCTTTAGCCAGAAACGTCTTATCAGATTTGGTCTCCATACTTCCTGACTCTGTCCAAGGATCAGATGTTACCAATGAGACCACAGCTTCTGTCTGCTACACATTGTACAACTTGACCGAGAACAGCTCCCAGAATGCACGGCTTCTCCTAAATACAGATGGCCTACCAAAGATAATGAACATCAGCATGAGTGACAGGTAAGCCATTTTAAAGTTTCACCCAAGATAAAAGAGCAGCAGCATCCATTAGAAAGAATACAACGTAAAGGAATAGACAGCCTAAATAATAATTGTAGTGTGACTCAAATCAAACACATTGGGTAACACAATAAAGCCCTTTTTAATAACTGCTCTACCTTGTCTTTTTAAATGTCTCCTCAAAATAGGTAAAACTGCGAGTCTTTCATGGAACTCATGGATTCTGTGACTTTCTGGGACCGCCGTGTCTTCTGCAGTGGCCAGTGTGGCTGAACCCAGGGCTGCCTGAGCAGCTGAGGCAGACCCAGGGCTAATTATAACAACTGCAGCTTGGGCGGCCCCGGTGCCAGCCACACCGGCCGCTGCTCCGGCTGCACCAAGGAACTGGTCCTGGGTGCTCCCCCGGAGCAATGGTCCGGGACCCCATAACCAGCAGCAGCTGCTGTGCCCTGGGCCGCTTTCCCGCACCCCAGAGCAGCAGCAGTGAGGCCCCGGGCCACCCCCTCCCAGCAACAGCAGTGGTGTGCCAGAGCCAGAACAGCAGCACTGTCCACCAGAGCACCCACCTACCAAGCACCTGCAGTACCTTGGAGCCCCCCAGACCACCAAAGATTTAGTCAGGGGTGTTTATAATACAAGTCATGGACAGATCAAAGGACATGACTTTTTGTTTATTGCCCGTGACCTGTCCACGACTTTTAGTAAAAATACCCATGATTATATCATAGCCTTAGTAATATGCCATGGCTGTGTCTACACTGCACACCACTGTAGGGCATGTGTAGATACAACAGTGAAAAGCAAGCTGTGTCCACCTGCAGTGTGTATAGTGTGTACATGTGCAGTGTGTACTGCTACATGTGGCAGTAAAAGGCTCTGACAGGGGAAACACAGCAGGGAAAGGCCCTGGAGAGCATAGTGTCCCACTGCCTCAGCAGGGAGGCAGTGGGACACTAAGCTGGTAAAAATGGTAGGGTAGACAGGGGAGGCACTGCTAGGGCATGGTGAGAGCTATGTAAGTAAGGTACATGCTCACAGGATTTCAGAGTAGCAGCCATATTAGTCTGTATCGGTAAAAGGAACAGGAGTACTTGTGGCACCTTAGAGACTGACACATTTATTTAAGCATAAGCTTTCAGAGGCTACAGCCCACTTCATCGGATGTATATCTTTACTCTACTTGCCTAAGCAGTGTCTCACTAAGTATGCTACTTTTTATGCCTGTAATAGGGGGGCATACAACGTATGTATTTTATCAGCCACTGTAAAGAGTAAGCAATGTAGACATACCTTATAGTATAGGAAATTCATCCATTGGAGGATTAGGTCTTTTATATAAATAATTCTCTTTGTGCCCTTCTCTCATACGGGTGAAATGTACCTCAGTGCAGGGGGCCTACACAGGACTATCCATAAACTAAAGTCCCACTCTAACCCTTAATATTGGATTTAACTAGTACAGAGGGCCTTCGATGTGCCCACTGCGCTGCAGTGTCTTTCACCCATAATGAATACGCCTTAGAGGTGGAGAGTTCAGACTACTCTGTTGGGAATATCATCACTAATAGCTAACGCAATGAAGTGTGTCCCCTTTGCTACTGTAGGTGGTAGGGATATCATGAGCTGTACTGGGGGACCTGGAAGAATGAACTCAACTCTTGTCAGGGAAATGGAGAAGGAATTGATCATAAACAGTCATGTTTTTAAGTGTGAACACACCTTGTGTTCACGAATTGGTATATTAAATGTTTTTTATTTATTTTTATAAATTGCAGTAATATGCTTACCAAAGCTAGCAAAGCTGCCTCAGTCCTTCTGTACTCCTTATGGTCACATACTGATCTCCACAGTGCCTACAAAAAGGTAAGATCTGGGTTAGTGCCGACATTGAATCTGCCTTCAAATTAAACTGCTTTGGGGGTTTCTTTGTGCAGTTCATGGAATGCAATGTCCTGTATACAGAACACATGTAGAACATCTGGCAGTTCTGCACTGGTGGTAACAAATCCATGGTGTGGATCACAGTGGGCAGAATTGTATTCTTAATTTGGTGTCTGTGTGCTGGATCCTGCTGGGTAATGAGTGCTCTCAAAGGGGAGGGCTGTATGCCTGTGTAGCTGGAATGCAGGGCAGCGGAGTTCAATACAATGTGCACAGCAGTCACAGTTGGAATTGTGGGATACTGGGGGAGGTCAGTTTTGTTCTTTTTTTGTGTGTGTGTTTATTTAAAGTGCAGGTCTTAGGCTAAGTCTATGCTAGGGCCTTGTCTACAGTGAATAGTTTTATCGACAAAAGTTACGCCGACATACAGCCACCACTTTAATTAAATCACTTTGGCATGTCCACACTATGCTCCTTGTGTCAGCAGAGTGCACTGTGGGTAATTATCCCACTGTGCAACTGGCCACGCAGTGCTTTGGGAAGGGTTTGCAATGCCTCAAGGAGCAGGTACAGCAGCATATGAACCAGGTTTCTCATAATTCCGTAGGCACCCTACTAGATTACCAGCCACTTCTCAGTTGAAGTGTGGGGAATGGGAAGGGGGGAGAGTGTGTGACGGGCGGGGTGGGGGGAAACAGAGAGAGTGTGTGTGTGTTGGGCAAGCGTGAGTGGGTTACCATACTCTCTCTTTAAGTTCAGACAGCAGCTGGAATCAACCACTTCTGAATGGGGGAAGGGGAGCGGGGGGAACACCTCACACACATCAGCCCCCTTGGCAGCAGCAGCCTGCTTGCAGCTGTGTTCCTAGTGCAGCAGAGAGCAGGATTCCACATCAATTATTTTCTGGTTGCTGCTGGAGTGAGCGGCGTGCTCAGTTGTCAGAACTTCCCAGAGCTTTGAAAGGGGAGGGCTGTATGCCTGTGTAGCTGAAATGCAGGGCAGCGGAGTTCAAAACAATGTGCAGAGCAGTCACAGTTGGAATTGTGGGATACTGGGGGAGGCCAATTATGTTGACATAACAAACAGCAGCATCTACACTGATGCTTTGTCGGTTTAACTTTGCCACAAAAAGCTATGTGCCTCTTGTTGAGATGGTTTTATTTTGTTGGCAAAACAGGAGAGTTTTGCTGACAAAAGCAGCATTGTAGTGTGAACACCTCCACTGTTTTGTCGCCAAAAGCTGCCTTTGGCCAACAAAACTATGTAATGGAGACAAGGCCTAGAGAGCTTACAGCAGCACAGCTGTACCACTGCAGCTGTGTCACTGTAAGGCCACCCACGTAACCGCTCTGTGCTGAAGGGAGCTCTCCCATTGGCACAATTAACCCTCCCCTCAATGAGGGTGATAGCTGTACCCTGCCGACATCGCACTGTCCTCGCCAGCAGTTATGTCAGTCAGGAGTGTGGGGTTTTTTATGTCCCTGAGTGACATAAGTTTTACTGACAAAAGTGCTAGACATAGCCTTGCTCCTATTCAAACAAAAGGGAATGGCAAGGGAAGAAGGGTTGGCCAGATTAAACAACAGATAACAGTCAAAACAGGATTGCTCATCAAACCAGCTCTCGTCTTTCCACTTGGAGCCTATGCAATTGCTTTTTTCAGCCCACAAGGAGGATCACTTTAATCCGGCTGATGAGTTGGGTGCCTCTGCCCTGAATGTCTTAAAAATTTCCTCATTCTTTTTTTCCCGCTGTTTAGAACTTTCACCTTCTAAAATTCTCGGTAAATTAAAAGAACCCAGCTTTCCAAGCTGTATTGTTTTATTATCTAGTTCCGTTCTTGAGAAAAATGATATGTTGTGTAAGATCACTCATGAAGTAGGTTTATGAGTTAGTCAGATATATAGTGTACTTCACTGGAGTTGGTCCAAGTAATCTGGTCAAAAATAGCCTTCTTCTCTTGTATGAGAGTTCAGTGTCCAGGTTCTGTAGCCAAAGGAAAGCCTCTATATCAAGGAGGACTAAGCATTGTAAACCACATGAGTTATTGTCTTCAGTGCTGCCCCACAATCACAGAGCGGAGAGGAAATCAGGTCAAGCCAATGTATACTTGTGAAACTCTGGATGAACTAGAGAATAGCCTGGTGAGCCTGGTCCAGGGTCTACAATGAAGTGGATAAGGAAGCAGATGCAGCAAAGAACTCCTGAACATACTTAGAATATTAGACTTTCTTTCACATTGGTGCTTCCAAAATCTGTAAGACTGTAACTTTCAGCCCCATGGAGCTGTGATCATCCATTTGTGTAAAGGACCAGTACCACTCTTGTCCAGGGGTGCACAGGTTACCATAGCAAAGTAGTGATTAAAGATCAGCTATGATGTCACAACGCAGTCCACAGAAGTGGTTCCTCCGCTGAATTGAGCAGATCTTTGAATTGGTGCTGCATGTTGTTTCCTATCTGAAATTAGAGCATCAATCAACCATAGATACAATGAGTTGGTTTAATTTGTCGCAGTTCTCCAGGCAGATTCAAAAGTAATGGCATCTCATCTAAGGTCTGGCAAGCAAGTCTACCTCATATTGTGCCTCCCATCACAGTAGCAGAAAGCAAAGCTAAAGTAGACAAAATGCAAAATTGGAGCTCGAGTTTTCATAATAAAAAAATGGCATTACATCACAGTATACAGACCGTTCTTTTACCAGTACTGCATACACAGGTACTATATATGCAGACCAGAAATCTAGGTTGTAAAGTAAGATGCTGTAACTGACTCCCCTTTAGTATTAGTCTCCATTGTGTACAGCCACAAATTCATTACAGTGTCATAGAGTTAAGATAAAAGCTGATGGCCTGAATTTTAAAGTCACTATGGGCACTTTTTTGCACTCAGATTGAGACTTCTTTAAAGGGGCCTCGTTTTCAGAAACTTCTGAGCACTGTCCTTTTAAAAATCAAACCCTTTTAAGGTGTCTTAGATTGGGCAGTGAAAAATTGAGGCATCCAAAATCACTGCTCGCTTTTGAAAAATTAGACTGACAAAGAAGCAAGAGGAATTACTTGACCAAATAAGCTCAAATAAAATCTTAGATCATCCTTTTATAGTAACATTTCATATGCTTTGTCTGTGGCTGGCAGTTGGCTTTTGTCCTATGCATTCCCTTTGTTTTCAGAATTGTCATTAACTATAATTCGATCTTTTTGTTTCATTCCAAAGGCTCAATTTAAGAAGATAGATTTCGTCAATAACCGGACAACGAGAGCATACAACTCACTCAAAGACTAAGGCAGGCTACAAATATATAGAAACTGTGTTTGGATTTGTACAATTAGCTACTCATATCAGCCTGACCACCATGAACTGTCAAGTATCTGACAAAACAGAGACTGATTTTGTATGACACCTAATGCTGTGTTCTGCCTTCACCCTGTATAACACTGTTCTCAGTGTACTTCAAAATGTCAATCGCCAAAGATGATGATGTTAGGGATTCCTAGTGCAAATTTTTTTAAGCTTACTATATTAGTCAGTGTTTCAAACATTAGGTTTTTATACAGAGAGGTTTGAAATTCTGACCTGCAACAAATTCTTTATAGGCTACTTTTTAAGCATGGAATTCTCCAGGGGGTAAATTTCAAGCGTGCTGCTCAGGGAATAACAACTTTTTGTTAGCCACAATTGTAGTCTTCCTTTCATTGTGCTTGCGCAGCACTTAAAATTTATCTCCACACTGTGTGAAATGGAACAGAATATTCAAAAAGAGTTGTTTTACCATGTGCATTTTTAAAAGCACCCAGAAAGTTAGAAGGTTATTTTTTAAAGGGGTTGTTTATCTTTGTTTTTTATTTTTGTTTTCTATTTCTTGTGCTTAATGTCTCTTTTGCTTTGAGATCTCAGCAGCAACAGCAAATTGACAAGCAATAATGCAGCTTCAGCCCACTTTCATCCCCACTTTCCTTTCACTGCTGCCAGAATTTTCGGCTGTGTCCCAGATTAGTTTTAAATAGTGCCAGCAAGTTACTACTGGGGAAATTCTGCGCCACTGCGCCATACAGATTTTTGCAGAAATGAATGTTATGTGTGCAGAATTTCCTTTTTTCCCCCCACAGAAATGGGCTGCAAAGATGTTGGCTGCCAGTAGGAGCCACTGACCCATCAGAGCCCAGCTCAAAAATAGAAAATGAGGCCAGGGAGAGGGGGAAGGAACTGGATGGTTTCCAGCAGTTGCAGTTCCCAGCATGCCCTAAAGGAAGGGGGTGGCAGCGTGCAGGAAACTCCGTGCAAGCCCAGGACCCAGCATCAGGCTGTTTCTCCCTCTGGATTCCTGCACTCTAGGACAGAGGTGGGCAAACTTTTTGGCCCAAGGGCCACACAGGGGTTCAAATTGCGTGGAGGGCCAAGTAAGAGAGGCTGGGTCTCCCCAAACAGCCTGGCTCCGCCATCTATCTGACCCCCACCCACTTTCCGCCCCCCTCTGAACCTCCTCAGAACCCTCGACCCATCCTACCCGCCCCCCATTCCTTGTCTCCTGATTGCCCCCTCCGGAGACCCCCCACACTCTAACTGCCACCCCAGGACCCCACCTCCTATCTAGCCCCCCTGCTCTTTGTTCCCTGACTGTCCCCTCCCGAGATCCCCACACACACTCTAACCACCACCCCCTCCCCGGGAGTCGGACCCCACAACCTAAGCCTCCCCTCACCCCACTTGCTTATGTGCTCAGCTGGGCGCAGGGCCCCGCAGCTCGCTGCGCTCAGCCTGGCGCCCCTACCCGGGAGCACGGGGCCCAGTGGCTCGCCATGCTCAGCCTAGCCCTGCCCCCTGGCTCGGGAGCGCAGGGCCACTGGCACTGCTCCCCGGCCCAAGCTCATGGGCCTGATAAAAATGCCCAGCGGGCCATAGTTTGCCCACCCCTGCTCTAGGAGGATAGTAGATGTGAGTATCTAGGCCAGGGAGGGGCCCCCGGCTGGGCTCTGGGAGAAAGCGGATGTGAATGTCTGGTCCCCAGGCTGGGCTTTGGGAGGGGAGAAACAGAAACTGGATTGTCATAGGGATTTCTCTACCTCTGGGGGAATTTGGTGTGTGTACTGGTACAGACATACTTGCTGACAGATATTTTGAAATAAAGTACCAAAGTAATTGAAATCGATATGATTTATTTTGACAAATAAACTCTGCAGAATTTTAAAATATTAATTTAAAGGTAACGAGAGTGGAGATTGCTCCCTTATCTTTATTACTAAGGATATAAGTGAGAGATTAGGAACATTGTTGCTTAGGACTTCATCTGATCCCGCTTTATATGGTTTCACTTGCAGACATAAATTATCCATCAGCAAAATCATAGTCTCTCCATGGCAGTTAATTGCAATATGACAATCAGAGGAGCGTGACTTCAGCTGTGGGAATACGTAACAGCAGGAGATGAAATTCTAAATAATACAACACGTGGGGTTTATGACATGATCCTGTACCTGGAGGAGGGGAAGTAGGTTGAAATAGAGAAAACATGCAATGCTCTCTGTAAAAAAAAAAAAAAAGAACTATCTCTTAATCAATTTTTCATGGCGTTCTTTGAGCGAGCAGCTGATCTTTAATGTATAAAACCCTATAGGCCAGATTATCAACTAGCACAAATCAATGGTGCTCCATTGAAGGCATTGGAGCTATGCTAATTTTATGCCAGCTGAGAATCTGGCCCTACCTATTTATAGCCCTCTTTTGCATAGCCTTCACCCTTACGGCACCTTCACTACCAGCCTCTGGCACGGGAGCTATTACCGTATCCCTGATCCACCAAAGGATTCTTCCACATTATGGAAATCCTCAGCAGTCTGCTTTATACGAGGGGGACTGGGAGCAGCGACTTAATGGGCCAAGAATTGTACCCATTCATTTTAACAGTCCTTACTGAAGTTTCAGATCTTAACTTACCTAAAGCTATAACCAAATGAACCACTGCACAGCAGCATATGCAAATATATCTCTGGATACTAGGGAGCTAAATTCTGCTCTCAGATGTACATAGCTATCATTGACTTCTGCGGGAGCCACATGTGTGCATCCAATGCAGAATTTGTCCCAGGAAGTTTAACAAACACCACTATTTTCCTACCGTAGATCATTTTAATATATTAGTTGAGGCTTTTTCTTTGCTTTGAATAACTAACACCAAATGCATCAAGTGGGATGCTCTTAAAATAGTTTGATCTTCAAGGACTTTTGCAACAAGTTCTATGCCCAAATAGAGTTGATGCTAAAAAAAACTACAAGGGAAAGACAAGGATACAGCCTCATGTATGTAAAAATATTTTCATTATTTTGTAAATGTGATTGAAAACAGGTATTTACAATCTGAATGTTTCTCTCCGGTGTTGCGAAACTCAGCCCTGCTGCATCATACTAATGAATGAACTCCAGGAAGTGGCACTGAACAGTGTAGTACTGCACTGGAATGAGTGAAATGCAAAAAAAAAATGTACAAAGAGCATAAAAGATGAAAGTGAAGAATGAAAACCAACACAAGTACCACAGAAACAGAGAAGATCTAAGAATTGAGAAGGAGACTTTCAAAAGTGCTCAAGATTGGCCTAACTCTGCTCCCCTTGAAGTCAGATTAAATTAATTATGGTGCTAGTTATAGCAGGTACATAATGTTGTTTTTTTTATGTTCACAGTGTCCCTTTAAATCATGACTGTTCAAAATGTATTTTGGCATTGTAAGCAGGGAAAGTCAGAGCTACCAGCATTTGAAAGTAATAAATAGGGATGTTTGAGAATAAATATAGGGACATGCCTTATTATTAAGGATTCAAGGAGGATTGGGAAGATTCTGTTTTTATTGGTAAATGGTGAAATCGAAATTTACCAACATACACATACAAAACAATGAACAAATATTTCCATTGACAATAATCAAAATGTACAGACATGCAAAGTGAGAAAAATGCTGCTTGAGAATTTACTAGAGCCCCATCTTAATGTGTGCAAAATGTGTTGTAATGCCGGCATTAGCAGAGCTGGGGCTGGGGCTCCGTTTAGGGAGTTGTAACTTTTTGAATCTCAGTATCTGCTGTCGTTAAGTCAGTGCTGTCTGACTCACCCAAGTGTCCTGCAACTGTGGAACAAAATGCTTAAAACTCATAATGTATGCAACAGAACATTTAAATTGATAAAAAATCAAATTCTGCCAAGGCATCTTATTACAGCCGAGCTTCTTTGTTTATGCGAAATTTTGTAATTTCAACTGGACTCCAAGGATGAAAAACTGTTAATTGGAGAAATAAAAAAGCAATTGCTCAGATGGAAAATCTGCCTTTGAATTGTATGACTGTTAAATATTGGAAATATTGGTTCAGAGTGAAAACTTCCTGCTTTCAAGCCTTATCTACCTTAAAGAGGACAAGTCCATTTTTGTTATTAGATCTTGGTATGGAGAAACAGAATTGCTGTAAAAGGATCATGTAGTGATGCAGTTTAGCTGTTTCTGGTTTTACCAAAGAACTCCTGTATCAGTCTGTTTACAGTAGAATTCCTGTTACAACATTCCTTGTAGATGCAGTAATGATTTGCCCAAACCCTTGGTATTCCGGAGGTTCTCACTAGCCTTGCAGAGGTGTTTTCTATCGGGCTGATCACACCAGTAGTATCTGAGCATTTCATAAATGTTAATAAAATTATCCTCACCTTGTTCCTATGAAGCTGGGAAACATTATTCCCCCCCCCCCCCCCGCCTCCATTTTTACAGAGGAGTAACTGAGGCACAGAGAGATTAAATGATTTACCCAAGGTCATCAGGGAGTCTGTGGCACAGCTGGGAATTGAATCCAGATCTCCTAAGTGTTGAACTCGTGCATTAACCAGAAGAACCTCCATTCTCTTTTAGCAGAATAATTAGTAGTTAATAGTGCTGTGCTAGGACCGTGAAATATTGAGATGGATTCACAGCCAGAGAGTGGTTCATTCTTTTGCTTGTTCCACCCATCTAACTTCTTCTCTCTGCTATCATGGCTGGTACGTAAGGGGCAGGGCTCTCACTCTCTCTCTCTCCCTTGCTAATCAGAGTTCAGTTGCAGCCATCCACAGTTATGTGTCGTAGCCAAAATAGCTGTATTAGCCTATGTGTATAAGAGCTGTGAGTTTTATGATTTTTTTTTCCAATTCAGGGTAGAAATGATAAGGTGTATATGAAGCTAAACCCAACCACTGCTTTTGGCCCATGCAAAGCTCAGCGGGGGTGAAGAGTTAGCAACCGCAATGAGCCGTGAGCCTACAAGAGCTCCAGCCCTTGCAACATTTAGAAGTGTTTAGCCTGGTAGTTTGTCCTAGAAGCAGCTTATGAAAGCTGAGGGATTGCATCTTCTGTTTCTTCTATCACCCTGAGGCTGGATGTTAGTGTGTCTCAGGGGTTATCTCAACTTGCCCAAAGAACACATTTCCCTGTTCCTTGGGCTGTAGGACAAAGACCAACATCCTGAATTCACACACCTCCCCCTTGCCGAGATTGAGACACATTCTGCCTCCTAAACACAGTGAAACTGCTACCGCTCTGGTGCAAGTGGGGGCAGGTTATGGCAGCTCATGCAAGGTGTAGTAGGGCGGTCATCAAGGAGCGAACTGGGTTACTCAGAGTATAATGGGAAAATTGAGGAGATAAGTACAGAAAATGAGGATTGGCAGCACTAAATTGAAAAATCAGGCCACTATTTTCTTGCAAATGAGATTATAGATAAAGACAGCTGGAAAGCTACTTTTTCCTCAGTGCCTGTGGCAGTAAAACCTACTCCCTCTTACAGTGTTTGTTACAAACTCAGAAACCAGGGGATAAGAATTTGGAAGGTCTGCAGATGATCCTAACAGAGCAGTACCCGTCAAAGTCAAGTTATAGAATGTTTCCAGTTCTATAGTCGAATGAGGAGTCAGGGTGAATCTGTAGCTGGCTATATGACAGAGCTAACAAGATTAACTCAATATTGCTCCTCTGGAAGCGTCCTAGAGGATATGTTGCGGGACAGATTGGTTTGTGGTATTAATAATGAGAGAATTCAAAGGTGATTATTGGTTGTGACAAAGTGGGGATTTTCCCTTGTTATGTTGTATGTGAATCTTACTGTTGAGCTATGTACGTTCTACTGTTTTGCATAAATAATGTGTGTGCCTCAGTTTCCCTTTGTGCTGCACCAATACCTCAGTAGTGAATAGAGGTGTATGAGTTTGGCTAAGACCTCTGAGGCAGGTGAGGCTGCTTCAGCTGCCTGTACATATGCCCTTCCCAACCTGAAACCCAGGACGGGGATGCAACCAGGTGACTCTTTGCCCCAGAAGTGAGACAAAGACAAGGAGGAAGAGCACCAGGGAGTCAGAGGTCGGGTCACTGGAAGCTGGCAGTCTGCTTGGAGGGACTGGAAGAGGCGGAATCCAGGGCTTCTGGCCCAGGACTCCCCAAGATGGACTTGGCTGAAAGTCACTGATTTCTGTGCTAACAAGTTCTGTCCTATGCTATGTTCCTGTCGACTAATAAGCCTTCTGTTTTACTGGCTGGCTGAGAGTCACATCTGACTGCGGAGTTGGGGTGCAGGGCCCTCTGTCTTCCCCAGGAGCACCACCCGGACAGACTCATTGCAGGAAGTGCACGGTGTGGAAGGGGATGCTGCATGCTCTTAGGTCAGACCCAAGAAGATCGAAGCTCTGTAAGCTGCTTTGTCTGGCGACAGTATGCTCAGAGAGAGGAGGCTCCCCCAGAGTCCTGACTGACTTCATGTGGAGTAGTTCCAGAGCATCGCCCGGTGACTCCTTAACACTGACCCAAAGCAGTAGACTTAGCGACTGCAATGGAAGCAGCAGTGGAAAACTTACAAGATTTGCACTTAGAATCAAACTGACTCAATAAACAAAATACAAATCCAGTTGCAAGGGACTCAGACTCCTAAGGTGTATTTCCATTCTGGAGAAGCTCATTTTGCACCCGTTTGTAAACTTAAAACAACCTGGTGTCATATATGCCTCAAGATTGGACACTTGGCCAGAAAATGCAAAGGTGACTCTCAAATAGCTGCCATGTGCAGGAGGGTAGACTCCAAAAGGCCAGCCAAAAAGAAGCAAGCAGAGGGCTTTTTTACCTTGAGGAGACAGCAGACACAGAGATGGAGGTACACAATATGTACCATCTAAAAGGCAAGAAAGTGGGCCTGTACAAGGTAATGATAGAGTTTAAACAATCGATCAGCACAAATGGAAGTAGGTAAAGGGGCTTCAGATCCTGTGATCAATGAACATATATTTTAGCAGTGCAAAGCAGGACTGAGCCCACCAGTAAATGCAGGCACCCATGTACCTACACTGGGGAACCCCTATAGGAGGTAGGTTTTGTGTTTTTTTCTGGAAAACATAAAAACCAGAAGAAAAAGTTACCGATCCCAGTGATCCAGAGATAAAGGCACAATCTCTAAGGCAGTGATTGGTGGAACCATGAAACCTGATTTGTGACAAAATTTTCAAATTAGAACCTAGCAAAGCAGCAGCATTCCAGAAGACCTAGATGCTCAACCAGACATGTTTAAAGTTGGGTTAGTGACCCCGGAGGATGTAACAGGCGGTATCTAGGATTGGTTCAAGCCAAGTTACCTTAAAGCAAGACCAGCTCCTTATGCCTTTAGCAAAGAAGATTGGGATCAAGTTATCCAAGCTGGAAAAGAAGGATATCATTTCACCAGTGCAGTTTTCTGAATGCGCCTGTCAAAAGCACCAACGGTGAAACCAGACAAGGTCATCCACATTTGCAAGGATTATAAAGTCACAGTGAATCAAGTCTCCAAGTTAGACAATTACTCCATTCTATGAAGGGAGGATTTGCTGGCAGTGTTAGGTAGGCATCAAAAATTTAGTAAGCTGGGCCTGTTGCATGCATACCAGCAGGTGAGGCTGGAGGAGGACTGTAAGAAATGTACCCCTCTAAACATCCACAAGGGTTTATGTTAGTTCAGTAGATTGCCATGTGAAATATTGTTAGCACCTGGAATTTTCCAGAGAGCCATGGAAAATTTAATTAAAGTTGTTGTGTGTTGTAGTGAGATTGTG
Organism: Dermatemys mawii; assembly: GCA_007922305.1. NCBI lineage: Eukaryota > Metazoa > Chordata > Testudines > Dermatemydidae > Dermatemys > Dermatemys mawii. The sequence continues at coordinate 14,543,283 of ML677350.1, forward strand.
TTACCCATGGAAAAACCTCAATTAGCCACTGGTAGAGGTTTCCCAGATAAGGAAATAGACTAGCCAGGATCCTTTCCTGGCCCAAGTGCAGGAGCACATACTGCAGTGTAAGGGGGCCAAATCAGTGTAAGGAGGAAGATTTTCACCCATTTAGGATCAGGAATTCAAGAACTGAGCATGGAGACTGGATATATATTGTGGGCTATAAGAGTCATTATTCCCTCATAAGGACGAGATAAAGTTCTGCGAGAGTTACATGAAACTGGCATTTCACACATGAAATTGTTGGCTCAGAGTTCTGTTGGTGGCCAAGCAGGGATGAAGACCTGGAAAATGTAGTAAAGAAATGTCAACAAAATCAAGTATCCTTCCAGCACTGGTAGGCTGGAACTAGACTATGGCTCTGCACACATGTAGATTTGCTGGCCCATGTATGTGGGAAACTCTTCTGGTCATGGCAGATGCACATTTGAAATGGTCGGACGTTCATGTGATGATCTCTACTGCTACCTGTGAAAAGTTCAGACAGACCTTTGCCACAAGGACCACAAGTTGTACTTGTCACAGACAGTGGGCTATGTGTTATGACCATGGGGTTGAAAGATCTTTTGAGCAAAAATGGATTTAAACATATACAAACTGCCCCAAAGGCCTAGCAGAGAGAACTGTGAGGAAGAGAACTCATTTGACCTCAGTCCATTCCAGCCTGGAGGGGAAAGTGTTAAGGAATCAAGCTCTTGGAAAGCAAAACCATGACTGTCATGCTAAAGCCAGAAAGTTGAGCCCAAAGGACGTGGTCTACAGCAAAAGTTTCAATACTTAACTTGCCAACGTGGATTCTGGGTACCTCCTAGAGCAAACTGGACCCTTGTCGGTTAAAGACCGTTTAAGTAATGGTCAAATAATAAGACATCATCAAGATCATGTCTGCTTGCAAAGTAATGTGCAAGCACCACAGCCTTTGTCCATGAGTAATGATCACCCAAAGGAGCCATGGACAGGAGAGGACACAGTTTTGCCAGGAATGCTGGGGAAGTGGGGTATCTACAGAAATGCTGGACCAGTAGACTGAGGGAAATGGGTCTAAGCCCCTGTAGGCAGCCGGGGCTGTTGAAGAGAGTTGTACTCTGTGAGAGAGAGAGAGGAGCCCAATTTAAAGGACTACATATGGGCTGTAAAGTAAGGGAATGGAAGTAGTAAAGTGTTCATCAAGGGCTTAACTGGGTTACTCAGAGTATTATAGCTTGGAGCCATGTTCCAACTCTCCCTTCCTGTTTTGTTAATGGGAGTTTTCCTCCTGACTCTACTATGGTGCAGTAAAATAAAGCAGCTGGTTCCCAGCCTGCAGCCCTAAGAATAAACTTCTTTCTGTTGCACCAAGCCATCTCTTTGGAAAACAAGGTGACTCCACACACCCCATATGCTGCAGAACTCTGCTTTGCTGAGTGTTTCTCAGTGATAGAGTAGAGGAGAATTTAGGAAGTGACCATTGAATCTAGTACCATATGAATTCATAGACTTAAATTCTCCACAGATGGGTGTACAGGGGACCTAGCTACTAACATAGCTGTAGGGACAAAGCTGAGTAGCTGCTCTTCACTCAGGTACCAGTTTACAGGGAGAGATACACACACACACACACACACATTTTTAAATCCCGCCAGCGAAACTCATTCATTCCGACCTTGTGCAGGAGGAAGGATCTTTTGATCCTTGAGCAAGGCTCAAGCAAACAAGGTAACCCAAGGATGTGATTTTCTGCATAGAGTTAGCCGGTATAGTGCAGGACACAACAAAGAGAGCAAACAGCCTTTTTATAGCAGTCAATATATTTAAGCTGGTGTTTTCCTACCCCTTTATGTGTACTTTGCACTTTTATAGGTTTATTCTCGGTGAATCACAATACCGGGGGGGAAAAGCAATCTGTTAATTTCCTTCCCACGCTGAGAGCAAAAAATTTTTCCATATGCAGAGAGCAGGAGAGTTACTAATTCAGTATTTGAATTTGAATTCTTTCCTGTAACGTATCTCCCAGTGCTCTACCCAATCTACTTTTAAATGATTCAAGTTAAAGGGCTTCAATATCATGGTTACAAAATTAACCTGTTAGTTATCCTAAGCTCTCATGTTCTTAGTTTTATCCAATTATCTCTAGCAATGTGCCCCTAAGACTGCCCTAAAATATCCAGGCATATTAGGAAGGAGAGGAATTGGTTAATCATTTGACATGTCAGTATTAAATATAATTTAGAGAAATCACAGGAACACCCCACAAAGAGACAGAGACTTCTGAACATGAGCACCCTCCGAACCAAGAGAGGAAACGCATTGCGGTAGCAAAGAAGAACTGGGATCTCATGGTTAAAGCACAGGACTAGTAATCAGGTTCTGTTCTGCCTCTTCTACAGACTGTCTGAGCTTGAGTGAGTTAACTTAGCTGTGCCTGGGTGTTCTAGTCTGTAAGTTGGGAGTGATATTTACTTGCAGGGCTTTTGTAAGGATTTATTAATTAATTCTTGTAGAATGTTTTGAGGTCCTCTAATGCAAGATGCTATAAAATGTGACATGGTGGTGTGATTCTACTTGGAAATCTTGTGCATCCCCATAAATGGGAATCTCAGCATACTTTCGGCACTATGGAGTATGTGATCTTTAGTGGGTAAACTAGTGAACAGATGCAGGTACCACGTAATACAAAAAGCAACTATCTCTGTTGCAGCTGAGAAATCAAAAATAGGAGTTCAGGTTTGGATAAGAAAATTAAGTCTTTAATTCTGAAATAAACAAGCTGGAAATCTTGTGAAAACGATTTTCTTGTTATATTACTAGCATTTCTGCTTTCTTCATGGCCAGAAATGGAAGTGAGGAAAAAAGTCAGTAACTTAACTGACCTCCACCTCAAAGCTTTTCTTAGGGCAGGTCTACATTACAGTGGGGATCCACACTGTGAGATTGATCTATTGGGGGTCGATTTATCGTGTCTAGACTAGGCATGAAAAATCGATCCCCGAGCGCTCTCCCATCAACTCCAGTACCCCACCGCCGTGAGAGGCATAGGCGGAGTCAAGGGGGGAGCAGCAGCAGTCGACTCACCACCATGAAGGCACCGTGGTAAGTTGATCTAGGTACATCGACTTCAGCTAAGCTATTCTCGTAGCTGAAGTTGCGTACCTTAGGTCAGAATTCCCCTCTCCCTCTCCCCCAGAATAGACCAGGGCTCAGAGTGAGCAAAATTCAGGAAGCAAAATTCTACATTATTTTGCTGAATGTAAGCGCACTGATAAAGCATAAAGGGATGACCAAACCAGGTTGGAACAATAATGTCCAGCACAATAGGATCGAATCTCTGTTGGAGCCTCTGGCATCAGTTGTAATACAAATCATACTCAGCTGTTTCCTCTTCTGAATGTAAGACGGAAACTGTACTATCTCCGATATCATTGTATGGCAGCACTTGACACCACTACAGTGAGCAGTAGCACCACTGTTGTTCAGGCTGCATTACAACTTCTGTTTAAAAATCAATCTTTCTAAGTCATCTAAAATTGGCATGCTTCCTTTGAAATTTGGTGTACCTCAGGCGGGTGAAGGATAGGGTTAATTAATTAAATTTCAGATCATCTGAGCCCGGGGTTCCAGAGATATAAGCCATGGAAAAAATAGCCATTTTTCAGAAAGCTTCTAGGAGCATTCGGGGGAAGTGGGGATTGTTTTTTTACATAGAGCTAGAGATCAAACTATTCATGTGATGTGGGTCAAAATGAATCATAGAGTCATAGAAGATTAGGGTTGGAAGAGACCTCAGGAGTTCATCTAGTCCAATCCCCTGCTCAGAGTAGGACCAAGACCAACTAAATCCTCCCAGACAGGGCTTTAGTCAAGCTGGGCCTTAAAAACCTCTAAGGATGGAGATTCCACCACCTCCTTAGGCAACCCATTCCAGTGCTTCACCACCCTCTTACTGAAATGGTGTTTCCTAATATCCAACCTAGACCTCCCCAAACTGCAACTTGAAACCATTGCTCCTTGTTCTGTCATCTGCCACCACTGAGAACAGCCAAGCTCCATCCTTTCAGGTAGTTGGTCTCAATCTGTCATGTTTTACTCAATGTCGTGCATGATGCCCACTAAATCTTTAAAGAACCCAAACTGAAAATAGTGTTTAAGAAAATGTACAATTTTTCCAGTGTACATGCGTCAGTACAGAAAAACAGTCAGAAGGTTTCCATTCCCACTATTTGCTATGCTGTAAAACTTGACTCTTGTAAACACTCTAAAATCTATACAGTTCCTTGGATTGCTTGGAAATTTGGTGTGCCTCATTTGGGCATGGAGCAGCATTAGTGATCCAAATTTTAGGTCATTTGGCCAAGGAGTTTCCAAGTTACAGGTCCCCCCAAAAAACAGCTTCCTTCTGTTGCCTTGTTCTATTAAACTGAGAGCTACTAAATAAGGACTGAGTGAATCACAAACCTCTGTGAGTTCGCTGGCTATGAATTCACCCTTCAATTAAGATAACCAAGAATAAATTAATCACAAGCCCCTACTTTAAATAACAGGAATTTGGAAGTGAGTATCTGGAGGTTGCTACAGTTTGTGAGTCATGAGTGATAATTTTATTTTGGGGGAATGTAATCAAAGTCTTTGGGGAAAACAAGGGAGGGATATTAGGTGGTGGAGAAATGGGTCGTGGGCTGCAGCATGAAGATGGGGGTTATGGAAAGAGGGATAAATAAGGATGAGTGGGAGAGGTGGGGAGTATGACCAGGGAATGTGCTGATGCTATTGCTGCTGATGTCTCCAGTTGAAACCTTTGTACACTTGTGCAATAAAGATTTGCTAACTCATTCTGCTTGCTACATGTTGCCTCTGTCATAATGTAACATGTTTTTATTTCAGGGGGAGGCTTACTGTGAACACAACAGAATAGTCAGCAGCCAGTCTAACCAAAATTGCTATCATATTGGATGAGGAGGAGCTGGAAACAAGACTTTTGTGTTTGTGGAGAGGTGGGGATGAGGGATAAAGACAGGGACAGGTGTTGCAGCCATAGTGGGGTTTGGGAAATGAGAATGGGTGATAAAGGAGCCTTTGGTTGTTTGAGAAAAATCTGTATTTTACTAGCCTCTGGAGGTGTGGGGAGGAAGGGACAAGAGGCTGCTTCCTGATAGGGCAGATTAATGTGATGTTTCCAAAGACACATAATGCAGAGGGTTGGAACTGACAGTGCAGGTATCTTGACCACTGAGGAAAATGAAATGTATGTGCTGCCAGTGAGTTGTTTCTGGGAGATTTCTGGGTCACAACGTTGCAGAAGTTTGCAGGAGAGCAGGGAGTACAACATGACATCAGGATTGCTGACAACAGGCTGATTTGGGTGGAGAGAGATGGCCTGTGTTGGGATCATGTTTTGCCTCTCTGCAGTGTCCAACTGGTGACTTAAGAGGTTGTGATCTACTGGACATTGTGGCGATTCACTTGGGCGGAGATGATCCGGGCCTTATTCCTGCTGTGCACCCCATACAGTGTATGAGAGCAGATTTGGATGGCATCAGAGATGTGTGTCTGGGAGCTGCAATAGTTTTCTCTGATTTGGCTGAGCAGCTAACTGCTACAGTGACAGTGTGAAAGCTCTTAATAAGCAGGAAATTGGAGGGTTCATGGCTGTCTGGAAAATGTGTACCGAATGGCATAGAAACATTACAAGCTCTGACATCCCCTGTTTCTTGTAGGTGGGGTGCGCTGTTCGGAACAGAAACGCTGTCTGTGATACCTCTCACTGGCCCTGCCACAAACTCCACCCTCCAACCATTCTGAAACCCCATTACATGGTAACATAATTGTCCTTTGCTCCAGGCACAGCATGAGAGTTGGGTTACAGGAGGGAGAAAGACGTGGCAATGGATACATTTATATTCCAGGAAGTAAGGACTTCAGGGAGATGAGTTCCCTGCTTGCAGGGGGCAGTGCCAAGCCACAATAATGGGGAAAAGATGGGGAGGGGGAATGCAATGAATGGGTCAGGGGTATGGCAAGGAAAGAGTGCTGTAGCAGGGATGGTGGAGCCAGCTCATTGGAGAAGAGGCTGACTGGCTTGGTATGTAAATAATAAGACACATGTAAAATTCCCTGAATGATTATTAAATCCTATCAACAATATCTGTTTTTCTGTTCAAAAAAGTGGGAAAGTCAATGACAAAAAAACTATGTTAATGCATAGTTAAGCTTACTTGGGGAGATGATGTCCTCTTGCAGAATTCTGAGTTGAGCAAGACTCAAACTTTTGGAAACCAAAATGCAAAATTAAGGTTGCCCAAGCAACCTTACCTCTGCCCACTTTCAGCAATGCTCAGTATACCCTCATCAACAGACATACCTTTAGTCTGGTTCCCCATAGTTCCTGAAATGTACAAGTGCTTTACCTCGTTTTACAGGCCATTCACTCTCACCCAACTCAACATCCTGCAAAAGGATGACATACAACCAAACAACCTTAACTCTTCATTAAAATAGATTTTTTGACATTGACCTGTATTTTTAACTGGTGCCCCCATTGTACTCCAGATGAAATAGCTGTGTATAATTTCTACATTATTTAAAAAAATCCCTGGTGTGAAGCAGGGAGCTGAAAAGGTGTAATGGACCATTTTAGGTGTGAGGGGAGGAGAAAAAGAAAATCTTTGCATTAATTGTGGCCTGCATGTGGTGGGGTATTTTCCAGCTGAACATAATCCAGCTCAGTGGTTTGGGTTTCAGATTGATTGTGGCTCAACGGATGTGAGGGAGACCATGAAAGCACTCATTCCAGCTAACCTGAGCAGTAACTCAGCTAGGATAGTGAAACTAGAATGCTCAGTTTCACTTTGATTTCAATCAGTTTCTCTTTCTGGTTCCCATTCACTGGAATAAAGCTGTTATGTTTGGGTTCACACCACCACAGTCAATGTTTACAGTTTTGAATGTTTCCACTGACTTTTGTTTTAACTGAATCAAAAACATTTCCATTGCTATGAGGCTTTGTAAAATCCTTTCTGTAATGAATGAAAACGTTGAGACTAAAACAACTTGTGAGTGTCCCTTCGAGGGAGTCTTAACATTAGTAGCTTCAAAGGACTCGCCGTATCTCATTTATTATATTTTGTCAAGCTCTTGATTTCTCCAACACCATCATCCGCCTGTATTTCCTTTCATTCTTCCCTTGTCCACCCCCATCATTTATAATTCTCATATTATGGCTCCAATAGCCCCAGTGAAGCAGGTTGGGACAGCTGTCGCCATTCCTTTAACCATCTCATTAATCAGAGAATCAGACATAAATCCCACATCAAGAAGAATCCAGATCTCTTAAAGAACTTGTTAAGAGTCTCGTTTAGCTGCTGAATGAACAGTATTGGCCAAATGTCAAGGACAACTGAGATAAAGATGAAGGCTAAACATGTCTATGCAATTGTTTTGGGCTGCTTTAATCAACAGATTGCTTTCAAGCGCTAACCCCAAAGCCACTTTACTGTATCTGTTAAAGGTCCCAGCATCTGGAAATTACTTAGTGGAGTCCACATCCTTCTCACTGATTATTCTGCAAATGCAAACTGTTGTGCTGAGAGGTTGTGTAAATTCTTACAGGATTAGTAAAGGCTTTAGGCCATGATCATTTAAATATCTTTGATGCCTAAAACTCCTATTGATTTCAGTAGCAGTAGGTGCCTAAATATCTTTGAGGATTTGGCCCTCAGCTCCTCCTACTGGTTTATATTGCTCAGAGAGAAAGGCATTATAATCCTTAATGCTCAAAAAATTTTCGTGAAAACTATTAATTGGTTTAGAAATTGTCAACCTTCCCTTGATAATACACAGTATATCGTAAACCAGAAAGATAGATCGGCATTGCTCTCCTTTTTCTATAGCTTCAAATGGGAGATGTTAACCCCACCCTGTCAAACTTAATGTAGGTGACTGTAGGAATAAAGGCAACCTCCAGTTTGCTTGAAGCAACCACAGTGACTAAGGGTTATGGATGATAAATGAGTGATGATGACTTTGTATCTGGCACTTGGTAAATCCTGGGCACTGAGTAAAAGGAATGGAGAGAGGTACCATGGTATGGAATGGAATGACTATATTTAAGGACATCAGGTGAAAGAACCTCACACAGAAATAGTTCACTTGTTATGCCTCCAGGCCAGAATATCATAACACTCTGCTACTCTCGCTAAGATGAAGGAGGGCTGGCCACAAGATAACTCATGGGTTCCTTTGCTTTTGAGAGTAGACTCTCCAGAAGGTGTGCTAGAAAGTCTGTCCCTAGGTTGTTGATACTGCCTGAGAAATATTCTGACAGTGAACAGTTGCCTTGCATCCTGAGTGCCCAGACAAGATGATGATGGATCGTGTAGAAAACATATATAGAATAATTAGCCTTGTGCTTCTAAATGTGGGGTGTTATCGGATTCCATGCAATCTTACGTTGCTCCAAGGCAGTTTCAAAGGATTTCATTCCAGCTCGCACTGGAAAATGTTCCCTCTAAGTCCTCTTTTGGTGATTTATAAGACACTTAAGAGGTGAGGGGCTTTTCTGCACTGCTGCAACATTGTAAGTGTAGACAAGCCCCTTGGCTTCTAAAGCAGTCTATATTTTTGAAGAATTTAGGCTGGGGCCAATGGGGGCAAGGGTTACACTCCACTGTTAGGCTTTTGAATGTCAGCGCACACCAAAAATAGCTGCTGCAATAAACTGACTATTGAGCCTCTCTCACTCTGCAGAGAAATAATATGGTTCAACTTGTACTGTAGATACCGACCAACTGGTTTTACCTGTCTTTGCACACTGGTCTTAATCTTCCCATGCCCATGGTTAATCTATTTACAAAAGCTCTGCTGTCAAATCTGTGAAAGGTTCTTTGCTTCAGCAAAAATCTATAGTTGACTTGATGCCTATTTTTATAAACCAATTTTCCCTGGCATTAGCTAGTACAATGATGTTTCCATTATCCTAAATGAGGGGGTTCTCAATTTGTGAGAGAGATGTCACTGGGCCAGTGAATGACTTGTTGTTAGTATTATTTATGTATTCTGCTGTAGCACTGAGGAGCCCCAGTCATGGACCAGGGCCCCCTTCTGCTAGGCACTGTACAAATACAGACCAAAAAGATGGTCCTTGCTCCAGTGGGTTTACAATCTAAATATAAATCAAGAGACAGCAGTGGATTCAGCCAGAGGAGGGACACAAGGAAACAGCAAGACAGTATTCACCAGCCAGGCCCTCTCTGAAGTCTGATGCAGCAATGGCTTGCAGGATCTTGCAGAATATGTCCTCCCTCATCCTCTTTTTCCTTCTAGTTATCTGAGTGAGTCGTTCTGCTGAAGTGGTACCCCTCAAGGCCACAGTGACTGTAGCTATAGATGAAACACACAGAGGTAACAATGTCAGTAGAGTATGTACAGAAAGGAAAACTTCCAATTCAGAACTACCTCCTCCCCTTGCTGCCGAAAAGAGTTAAACAAGACATGCTTATTGGCACTTCTGGTTCAGAGTTCTTGTTCATGATGCCACTAACTGCACTGACCGTGGTGAATATGACCTGCCAGGAGTGAGGGAAATACTCAGTTGCATGAAACGATGAGTATAGGGCACTGACACTGAATACAGGTGACATTTTCCTCAGGCAGTGATTTTACCTGACACCTCACACCTGAGGCTAACAAAGGCAGAAAGAACACACCTGCAGCTGGCGTCCCGAAATCACCTGGGCCCATACGTCACCAGCCTGTTTAAGAGAATAGTGCCTGCCGAAGGGCTCATCAAATTGTGTGGGAAAGTGTCCTACCACAGAGGAAGAAAAAAACCTTCCAGAAAAGTTTGCAGAGTACCTGCATCGTGATCTCTCAGGAGGATTGAAGGGATATCCCAATGTATATAAACAAACTGCTTTGCATATCCCCTCCCCACCTAACTCTAGAGGGGAATGAAAAGCAGGTAACAACTCTATCTTTTTGTTGTTCCTCTACCTCAGGGACCGGCAACCTTTGGCATGCAGCATATCAGGGAAATCTGCTGGTGGACGGGGACAGTTTGTTTACCTGCAGAGTCTGCAGGTTCAGTCGATTGCAGCTCCCACTGGTTGCACTTCACCATTGCAGGCCAATGGGGGCTGCGGGAAGCATCAGGAAGCAGCGGCCAGCACATCCCTCGGCCCATGCCACTTCCCGCAGCCCCCGCTGGCCTAGTACAGTGAACCACGGCCAGTGGGAGCTACATTTGCACTACATTTGCAGTGTCTACATTTGCGCTGCATCAACCTATGTACATTGACCGTGGCTCAACGCCGCTCAGGGAGGTGGTGTTACTATGTCGGCATAACAGGGCATTTATGTGGTATAGAGACCATTTGAAATGGAGACCCACGCACAATTAGGCTGACACAAGACTGCTTATGTTGGCCTAACTTGGTAATGTAGAGCAGGCCTGAGTTCTGCACTGTACTCACTCACCAGGATTGAAGGGTCCGCCTTCACTGAGCCTTCATGGCCCCTTTGGCTGCACCTTTTCAGTGGAAGTAGTATAGTAATTACCAGCTTATCTGTAGCTGATAAGTAATAACTGATTGTTTGGGTGAGTAACAGGCTATAAGAAAGATTTTGTTGTGGTGACTGGCTGATTATAGTCCAGCCAGGAAAACCACACCCAGCCTCAAATGCAGTTTCAGCTGGATTACTCTGACTCTGCACATTAGTTTTCCCTGCAGCATTCTCAGCAAATGTACTGCAGCCATTATTTGCATATTGGAACCCCAGGGATCCTCCCCAAATCTGTGCAATTCTCTGCAGCTCAGTGCCTGCTTTGCACTCTGCCTGTGCCTCTGCAACGACACTGAGGCCCACTGCCCCTTACCCAATTTGATTCCCTGGTGCACAGCACCAGTCTAGCTGCGATGCCAAGTGATACCTGCTGGCTACAGCCCCAGAGGTTCCATAGCAAAGTCAGTGTTGACTTGGTTTTGTATTATCATTCTATGTTGCAAAGTCTAATAGGATTGATGGGGGTGGGGGTCATGGGAGTCCTTCCGGCCTCTCCTGCCCAGGTGTGCCCGTCCTTTGGACAGACCCGTAACCTTGTGAAAGGCTTCTGCAGGGAATGCTGTTGCAGAGATGGCACAATGCCAGCTGAAAATCCACACGGTTTTCATCCCTGAGGAAGTGGAGAGGACACTTTGGCCAAATGCACAGCCAGATCATGCAATTCAGGCACAGGCCTACACTGCAGACCATCCAAAGCTGCACTAGTCTTTGGAAAGCACCAAAGAGCTTTTGCTGCAGAGACGTGTCCCAGAATTCCACAGAGAGCCTACACAGTATTGCACCTCGAAGGTGCAGCATGCTTTACCCCAGCATGGCCAAGCAGCACTACTGGCTGGTGTGTGGAGCAGGGGAGTTATGGCTCCACCATCTCCCAGTTCCTTCCTGCCCCTTTTGGCTGACTGTACTGCCTGTGACAAGCAACTCAGCAACAATCCAGCACGCCCCCGAATGCAAGGTTTGCCAATTCTGGCAGATGTGACTGGTGTCTCTGTGTGCCTACTGTTAACAAATAGTGAGTGATAATACCAAACAAACAGCCCTGGGAAGAAAAGGCGATGCTGACTCTGTGCCTGGAGATTTTCATACATTGCCAATACACCAGTGCGATGCATGGCTAGAAAGGGTTAAACATCCTCCAAAATAAATAACTCTCAAAAGACATGTGGGGAGATAATGTTTGTGGTTTTGTGTATTTACATATATATGAGTAGGGTGGACAATGTAAGCAACAATCCCTGTCTCTGCTGTATTCTGATCATTCAGAGGTCAAAAGAACATCCTATCATGTACATGAATTGTAAACACAGGATATCTCAGTATTCATCTCACTTTGAAATGTGCTGTGAATGATGAAGAAACAAGCAAATGATCTTATAGCTAAGTACTGGTGATGGACCTCCTTCAAAGTAATGGTAATTACCTTTTGTTCCCTGAGGAATTCCAACTTGTCAAAAGGCATGAAACTGTATAAAAGATCCTTGGGTCCTGATTCTGACATCTCAGATCTGCTTAGGCTTCATCAGGGGAAGTTTGAATCGCAAGACTGAGGTCCCAGTTGTGCTGGTACGCCCTGAATATGACATTTGGATATTGAACTATAACCTATGAACTATTTCTGAAAGAACGCTTTGCAACTAAAAAGCTCACTACCTTTGCTATGAATTTGAACCTCAGTGAATTGAACTCATGTCTGTATGTATGTATATTGATCTTTTCACCATAATCTCTCTTTTTTTTTTTAATAAATTTTAGTTTAGTTAATAAGAATTGGCTGTAGCATGGGTAAGCTCTGGAATATTCAATAACCTGGGAGGTAATGTCCCCAATCCTTTGGGATTAGTAGAACCTTTTCTTTCATATGATGAAATAAGATTTACAGAAATGTTCATCATATTTGCTATGGGTACCTGGATGGAGGCTGGATCATTTTAAGGGAACTGTGTTGTTTGGACTTCTGAGTAACCAGCAAGGTAATATAGAAGCTGTTTTATGCTGGCTTGGTAAATGTAAGTATTAGAATATCTTCCAGCTTTTGAGGATTGTTTGCCCCATTTTATGCAGGTCACCTTAACTGAGTGACCATAGCTGGCCCCCAATGGGACTCCGGTCACAACCAGCTAGTGACTACTTTATTAAAAATCCATGTTTGCAGGAGAAACAGACTGAGTGAGAGCCTTATCCCTGGTCTGGCCCCTTTATTCTGCATGAAAGGGCTGGAGTGGCATAAAGGGGCCAAAAAAACCCAGTGAATGTGGCATAGGGAGGATTTCCCTGATGCAAGCATTGCTGAGACAACCAGAACCCCTTTGTGAACCCCGGTGTAGCACATGCACTTGGTGGGCTAGGACAGCAGCAATAAGCGCTGTGGAGATCCCAGGAACTACTGTGAGCTATAGGGCAGCCCAGAGAGACAGCCATAACTTAACAAGTCATGTCTGGGGCCTGACCAGCCCCTACAGCAACCCAGGACTTTGGATGGTGGCTTAAAACTGCCTTGGTCACTCCCCTCCCCTTGGGCTGTGAATTCTGTGATGTGCCTCTCAGAGTTCCATTGCAGAATCTCACCCACCGTGTGTGTATGTATTTAATTTGAAGATATTGTATTTCAAAAAGGAAAGTCCCTCAGTTTGGGGGATGAGCTAAATGACCTCTGGAAGGTCATTTGTTTGTCTGTGATTCATTTTTCCAAGTGCTGATAAACTCTGTGTGCAGAAAAACCCCTTCTCAGGCTGGTCGTTGCTACCTCCAAACTTTGATGTTATTATTCACACAAATAGTCATAGTGCCTATATAAGTTGGCCCTTCTGTGGGCCAGTAATTGACCTTTTAGTTGTGACTCCAGCAGAAATTTAATGGTCCTGTTTTGGAAAGTTAAGATCTGAATTTGAGAAGCATAGAGTATGCACAACTCCAACTGACTTCCCGGGTCCTGATCCTAACGCAAGAACTCTGAATCTTTTACTAAAATATGGAAACCTTCTGGCCATTGAAAGAGCTCCTGGGATGACTTGTAATTTAATCTCTGTTTCTCACATGGGTGCAACAGAACAGTTTGCAAATAATTAACCCAGCATGCCAGCACCTCTGAGTGTTGGAGCTCAGGATTCTGCTCAGGATTCTGCTTTATCAGATGTCCTTTAGCTTTATTTGTTTGAGTTTAGTTAATTAAGGACAGTCAGTCCCCATCTTCAGTTGAACTGGTCACTGTGTCCCAAGGACAGTGGGATAACATCAATGTAAACCACACTATTGTGAGTTCATTGCCGGTTCAGCGTTTCTCTCTTCTTTTCCCGGAATTTTCCAAGAGGGACGTGTAGCACCAAAGGGCAATTTTACTATATTATTGATCTGGATCAAGAGTATGTTGCTTTGCCAGCCACATTATACTGACTCCACTGTTTTAAGACAATTAATGTTGGAGGCACTCAACAAGGTTTTACTTGAAACAGATTTAAGAAACAACACTACAACAAATGTCAATGATATGTTTGGTTACGGCATGTACACAAATAACAGTCTAGCGATATTTTTGCCCCTCTGTTCACTATTTTGCTCATAAAGAGGTGTTTGGGCCCAACAACAATAAGATATGAACAGAACACTTATTCACTGTTACCCCACAACACAGTTAGTGTGTCCTGGATTTTTGTGTCAAGTTATCCATGGCTTATTTCCATTGTAACACCCGCCATTCAAAATCTTTGAAATCTTTTCTTAAAAAGCAGGCGGAGCATTAAGTATGGCTTTCATGTTAACAAGTCCCCTTATTCCTTTTTTGTTAGCTGTATAGCAGGTTTTAGAGGCAAAACCACTGTCTGCCATTCTTTTTAGTTGGTATTATAGAGTCTTAAATGTTCCTTTGGGGCAGGGGTAGGGGTGAAAGTAAGCTGGTACACCCCAGTACGGTGTACCGGCAAGAGCTGGTGTGCCCTAGCGGAGCACCAGTTTTCCCAGGCTGCAATTTAAAGGGCTTGGGGCTTCCAGCAATGGCTGGAGCCCCAAGCCATTTAAATTGCTGCCAGAGCCCCACTGCTGGAGTGGGGCTCTGGAGCAGCAGCAGTGGAGCTCTGGTGTCTATTTAAAGGGTCCAGGGCTCCCACTGCCTCTGCCACCCTGTCCTTTAAATAGCCGCTGGAGCCCTGGGACTCCAGTGGCTATTTAAAGGGCCTGGGCGGTAGATGCAGGGGAGCCCTGGACCCCTTAAATAGCCCCCAGAGCCCTGTGGGGGGAGGGGGGTGGCTCTGTGGCTATTTAAAGGACAGGGGCTCCCCTGCCTCTGCTGCACCGGTTCTTTAAATAGCCACCACTTTCTGAAGAAGCTGCTATTTAAAGAACAGGGGCGGCAGAGGCAAGGGGAGCCCCCGGCCCTTTAAATAGCCACCAGAGCCCTTTAAATAGGAGCCCCATCCCTACCCCAGGGCTCTGCGGGCTATTTAAAGGGCCCGGGACTCCCCTTGCCTCTGCCACTTCAGTCCTTTAAATAGCCCCCACTTCAGAAAGCAGAGGCTATTTAAAGAACCGGGGCGGCAGAGGCAGGGGAGCCCTGGGCTCTTTAAATAGTCCACGGAGCCTCCCCCGCGTACTATTTAAGGGGCTCAGGGCTCCTCTTTAAATAGCCGCCTAAGCCCTGGCATAGTGAAGGGGCTTCGCCACTATTTAAAGGGCCCAGAATCCCCAGATACAGGCTGCTACCTGTTGGGGGTGGGGGGAGGGACTTATCGGTATAGGGCGGGCTGGAGCTGGCTTTGACCCCCCCCCAAGCCTTGCCCCATCTGCCTGAGGCCCCGCCCCTTCCGGGGGCAGAATCAGCCCCCAGCGTACCGATAAGTGCCTATAGTTACTTTCACCCTGGGCAGGGGAGAAGGAACAGTTAGTTTAGATGGTCCAGACCGACTGTTGTTGGAGTTTGAGTCTGTTTCCTTTAAGAAAAAACAAGCCAAACCCACACAGAAGAGGAGAGGAAAAGACTAGCAATGGTAGAAAATGCAGCTTCTGTCTGATGATTTCTTTAACTGGCAACCTCACTGCTGAAGGAACAGCACACAGTGTCTGAGGTGACAGAGGCCTGGCAAACTGGTACCAGCACTGGGATGATGACTGAGGCATTACTTGTAACTGTCTTTTTGGTCACAGGCTTACAGCAGTGCTGCAAAGGTTGTGTTGACCTGCTAAGCCTAATTATTATAGAACAGAGACAAAAGGAGACAGGAAAGAGAAGAAAGAAGGTGATGAAGGAAAATGACATCGGGGAAGGGTTAATGACCTATAACTCACATCCCAGGTGGTGTTCAGGAGTTAGCTGATGCTGTTGGAGGTGGTGATGCTATCTGGTTCCTTCTCTGGCCCGGTCTAGTCAGGATGCCTTTCAGGATCAGGACAATGAAGGCCTAAAGGTGTCAAGATGGATGCCAGTGTCCCAGGAGATAGTGCAGGGAACTGGGGAGGCGGGGAGCCATGATAGTAAAGCTTGTGTCTTCCAGACCATGTGACCTGACTTTCCCATCAGAAACATTGACATAAACAACGTCCAATTAAAATTAAATAATCAAAACACATTTTAGTGGTTTCAACTTTAAATTTCTTCTCATTCCTCTCATCGAGTCTTTTAGTTTATTGTTATGCCAACTGTGACTTTACCAAAAGCCTTGAAAATCTCTTATCATAGTTCTTTTAACTTAAACAAACCAGTTTGTACCAGTCTGTTTGTCTCCAACTTTTGCTGACTTTCATAAACACTTTTATGGAACTGGCCGAGTTGGCCTTTTTTTTCACCTTGGGCAACTCAGAGCACAGGACATTGCACAACGCCACAGATCCTCATTATTCCTGCTTCCTATTCCCGACTCTGAAATGTCTTCCCTTGCTATGCCTGGCTAGGCCCAAAGCTGTGTTAAAATACAGCAGAACTAGCCTATCACAAATGCAGAAGAGCATTTCAGGCTCAGCAGCAGTGCACAGCTGCGGAAACAAGAGGGCTGATGCTTCTCTAAAGAAATGTTGTGATTTCGGTTGTTATCACTGCACTGACACTCACCTCTCAGCTGTACCTCATTCTGGGGGACATCACTCAGTTTGTAGACCCAAAGTTCCTAGTGTTCCACACAAATTTGGGTCTCAGTCCTGTTATTTTTTGCAAGATGGGTGGTCCGTTGTGCTCACAGTTGTAGCATCAGGGCCTACACTCTTACTGGGTATTACTGAAAAAGATTTACAGCACTAATAAAAACTGAAGGGACAGAAAGAATTATAGACATGAAAGGAAGGAGTCTCCAACGATCTAAAGTTTCCTGCATGGCTTGCTTTTGTGGTGCTCTCTTTCGGGGTGTTTGTCAAAACCGAGGTCCCACATTTGGGCCTTGGTAGGACAAAAGAAGAGCTGGTCGACATTCACAGTTTCCCACAGATGGGAAATTCCAAAAGAAAATTTATTTTGGAAAAATCAAAATGTTTTGATTTAATTTTTCGGAAGTGAAATGGGGCAGCCGGCTTCCTCAACTCCTGGGGTCTCTGCCTGCTGCCCCCACACTGAAGGAATCCCCAGGCCAGCAGCAGAGGCAGCCCAAGAAATTGCCCAGAATTAGGGGCAGCCAGGGAGTCAGGGGAAGCCCAAAGGCTTCCTGGGAATCAGAGCAAGGGAACAGGGAGTCTAGAAGCCCTGAGAACCTCGGCTTCCTGAGCTACAAAGCTCTGGGCTGCATGGCAGGGAGCCTGGAAGCCCCAATGGTTCCCAGCCCCCAGGCAGTCCGCATGACAGGGCTGTCTTGGAGTCCCAGATCCAGGTAGTACAGGCTGCTAGCAGTCCACTAAGAGTTGTCAGAAACCAGGCAGCTGTCGGTGGGAATTCATCAAAACCAAAACGTTTCCACAAATCGGCATTTTCCAGTGAAAACCCATTTTGTTGGGAAATTGCCAACCTGTTCTAGCTGAGAACTGTGCTAACTGCACATGTACGGTTTAACTCCAAACCCAGTATTGTTGGATAAAGAATGTTTCTAAAATGGGCTTTTAGCCAAAGGGATCTTTTTAGAAGTGTTTGTTTTCCTGATCAGACTTTTGTTGAGTGCTAGCCTCAAACTGCTGTTTTTAATGCCTTGGGTTATAAAGTGCTGAATATCAGGTTTCATAATGGACCTACTTCAGCCTGACTGGCACTAGCGGGTGTTGAGTGAGAGTCATGGTAGTGATTTGAATTGCATGACTACTACTGTATCTGTATAAGAATAAACATGGAATCTGCATTGCCCTGACTGTACCAAGCACTGAAACCATCATACTCTTGGGCCCCAATCCCTGCAAACTCAAGGCCTTCAGTAGCCTAAATGTGAAATTTGAGTGTGCAAGGAATGTAGAATGGGCCCTTTATGATTTGGCATTCACATAGGATCTGGTCCTGAAAACTGTTATTCACGGGAGCAGGTCTTGCTGCTCCCCCCCGATCTAGCTCCCTCTCAGTGGACTCTTTCCATTAACATCAATGGGAGATGGATCAGGCCCTTGGCTAATCTCAGTAGACTGCACAGGAACATCTTGCATGAGTCAGGGCTTGCAATATTGGATCAATCAGAATTCCATCATTTTATAGAAGGAATCACTTTAATAGATGCCTGTTGAGGGCAAAATGTGTAGCTATGAAGGAAAATTCGTATCTAATTCGCATTCTTCTCAACTTCTCTAAGCAGCAAAACACACAGCAAATAAACTCTGGCTTCCATGGATCATTGTACACATTCAAAGAACAGCCTCTCTATTCAATTGTTAATATTAATGTATTTTAAATTTTCTATTTTTACTATACCCAAGGAATGATGAAGGGATCCCCCTAGGGTTGACTTAATGTAATTTTGTGAACAAAGGCACCTGCGTCACATTTCAAAGTAAATGAGTTTAAATCGCTTACAGACTGGATTGTGTTAACCTTTCAAATAACTTTGTCCAATCAGTGCAATTCCAGAATTCTTTTGACCAAAAATATTCCATTCTCTATATTTACAAATAATAATTAAAAAACAAAGAGGGTCAAACAAACACTAGTGCCTAACGAAAAGGGCAGTCCTTCAACTATTATTAGTAGTAGTGTTACCATAGAGTCGAGGAGTCCCAGTCGTTAAACAGGACCACTTCTTGTCTTTTCCAGGATCATTGAACACCCTAACTTCAGTACAATTACAGACTTAATTTAAGCCATGACTGATAGCAGAGTCTCCCAGAAAGCTCTCTTTTTACTGCTGCAGGTGAACTAAATGTATCCATAGTGCAATTTGACTGTAGTTAATGGATTGGCACCAGTCATAGGTTTGGCTTCTTTTTAAAGAACAACTTATGTCTGAATTAAGAACTATCAGTTGATGTATGTCAGATGAGCATTGTCTGTATATTCTTGCCCTTCACAGGACTGGTTTTAATCAAAACAATCCAGGGAGCGCCCATATCACCGGGAGGATTTTTAAAAGTAAACTATAGAACTAGAATTTGTAACCCTAAATATTGCATAATTTTCTGCTTCATTCAGTACCACTAGAACTATCAAAATATGCACTGGAGTTGCAGCCTTTTTATGATTAATACTTGCATAGGTGGAAACAAAAGTCTCCAACAAAGAGTGGGGCTCACTGCACTGTATCCCTAGAACAGCGATGTCCAATAGAAATTCGATGCTAGCCACACTTGTGGTTTTGAATTTTTCTTATTAGTCACATTTATAAAAAAGCCACATGCATTAGCCACAATTCAGTAGCCTATTAGTCACATGTGGCTAGTGGCGAACGTATTAGACACTGCTGCGGGCCTAGATCAGTCTCAAATGGATCCATTGATATAGCCACCAGGGTTGTGTGAAACTCAGCAGTTTCAATGCCTAGCAGCTCGCTGGAATTTTTTTCCTCCTTTTCTATAAATGTGAGGTTCAAACTTTCTTGAGTTTGGATTTGAATCAAAAAACCCAAGATACAATTCCCTAGCAACTGCTATGTTTTACCTGGTGTTGTGTTGAGAACATGAACAATGGAATAGTTCTAATTTGGCACTTTAAAGAAATACACATGAAATATTTTGGATCTGATATATGCCACTACTAAACTCAGATTCATATTAGTAATCTTGTGCCCACCCAGGGTGTTCTGAGTTTGTAGTGATGTCCAATGTATTTTGAATGCTAGAGAGCATCACCCATCTTAGCATCGCTGATCATATTTGAAATGTAACAGCTGTCCAGCTTCCCTTTACAGATAAGAAATGAAATATAATCCTTTAAATGAACACTTTGTAAAGCTTACTTAATAATGCAATGGTTTAGGATTACTCATGTATAATATGAGTCTGACAATCTAGGTGACAGCACATGTAAAATCAAATTGCTGTGGTTTTCCTTATCAGTGTAGAAAATCCATTATAAATACAGTGGAAATTATACATACTGGACCAAATTCATCCTTGGTGTAGCTCCATTATTACTGAAATCAGTGGTGCTATGCCAGAGTTAGATTTGGCTCTTTGCATTTCTGTAAGGCGTATGTCATTTTAAAACCCGGAGAGTGGAATGGTGAGAGAGCAGAATGGTCAGGCAGGAGTCAATCACAAAATGGAGGATGGGGCTCAGTGTTCTGGGTGTGGCCTCTGGAGCTCACCAGTAGGCGGCACTGTCCTGTATTTCTAGGTAACCATATTCTGACTAACGTAACTGTTCGGTTATACAGGGGAGGAAAGAAAGAGAGCAAACACCAGCCATCTTTATGATGGATATAAGCACAGAGAACATCAGGTTATGTCACTAATTGGATATTCCAGTAACAGTTGCCATTTTAAGCACCTAGATAAATATCTATTTCCTGAGCAGTGAGACACCTTCTAATAACAAGTTGCAGTTCTGGCTGTACAAGCTATTATAATGAAGTGCCACTAAAGCAAACCTCATCAGCATGGGGCAGTGTGGTAGAAGAAGACTGGGGGAGTTTGCTTCATCTTTTTGCTCTTCCCATGCCTTTTTTTTTTAGTCATGAGAGCTGCTTCCAGGTCCTTCTCCAATGAGGCTGGTCGGCAGCCATTTGCTGGTGGGTCATGTGAGCAGAAAAGATGCACAAACTAAGTACTGAGCCTGCGTTTACTGAACTGCTCTTTAGCATCATTAGCTCCCCAATGACAGGAATGATAAAAGTGACAGATTCAGAGTCACAATCGGAAAGTTTTGATGCCTTACATTGCCATCCATCCTGGCGAGGACGTCCCATCACACAAATGAGCTACATGGAATGACACTAGCCAGTTTGAGTAACAACAGCAGTGTAGCCAAAGCAACACACGGGAGGCTGCATGGCCCACCCACTGCCCTCTGACATACTGGTGCAGCCACTGCCCATGCCACTACAATTTTACTGCTAGCGTTACGCAAACTAACTTAGATCTAGCTAGACGTGCTGCAATCACACCTCCTGACTGCACAGTAGGCTGCCCCTTAGATCTTGTTAGAAAGATGCTCCTCGCCTGCAGGACAGGGAGAATCTTCAGTATCCAGGCCTGAAAGATACGTGCTTATTCCACAGCACTCAGAAGCGTGCTAAGCACTTCACACATGCCTTAAAATGACCCAGCCCCTTCCAAAAGCGCTTCCATCTAAAATTAGGCGCGACACAAGTAGTGAAGGTAACAAACTGTAGACTCGCTTGAGGATGGACCAGAGTAAAGCTAATACGATCACATTGCCGCTTACTGTACGGAATGGGCATGTCCTGGCTTATTGTTTTAATGTGCACATGTAAAACGTGCCCCGGGAAACCAACTGACTCCCTTACTGTGGCTATGACAGAAGAACTGAATGTTCAGGAGTTGGGGCATTCATTCTTGGTTTGGTGAAGCACAAGAATAGGGTTGCCAGGTGTCTGATTGCTGACTGGAACCCCTGATAAAAAAGGGACCCTGGCAGCTCCAGTCAGCACTGTTGACTGGGTTCTTAAAAGTCTGGTCAGCGGCGCAACAGGGCTAAAGCAGGCTCCCTGCCTGCCATGGCTCCACACAGCTCCCAGAAGCAGTGGCATGTTCCCCCTCCATCTCCTATACATCGGGGCAGCCAGGGGGATCCGCACACTGCCCACGCCCCAAGCACTGGCTGTGCAGTTCCCATTGGCTAGGAACCACAGCTAATGGGAATTGCGGCGGGGCGGCACCTGCAGACAGAGCAGCACACAGACCCAGCTGGCTGTGCCTCCATGTACGAGCTGGAGGTGGGACATGCTGCTGCTTCTGGGAGCTGCTAGAGGTAAGCGCTTCCTGGAACCTGAACCCCTAACCCCCTCTTGCACCCCAAATCCCTCATCCCCAGCCCCACCCCAGAGCCTGCAGCCCCACTGGAGCCCTCCCATACCCCAAACCCCTCATTCCCTGGCTGGAGCTTCCTCCTGAACCCCAAATCCCTCATCCCTGGCCCCACACCAGAGTCTCACATCTCCCCAACCCCCCAGCCCCAGCCCTGATCCCCCTGCTGCCCTCCAAATCCCTCAGTCCCAGCCCAGAACCCCCTCCCGCACCCCAAACCCCTTATTCCCAGCCCTACCCAGAGTCTGCATCACCAGACAGAGCCCTCACCACCAGCCGCCCACATCCCCAATCCACTGCCCCGGCCCGGTGAATAAGGGTCGGGGCAGGAGACTGGGGGCAGGGGCAGGGCACCCTTATTCACCCCAGTGAGTGAATAAGGATGGAGAGAGTGAGTGACAGAGGGAAGGGGAGGTGGGGACAGGGCCTCGGAGGCGAGGCGGGGAAAGAGTGTTCAGTTTTGTGCGAGCAGAAAGTTGGCAACTCTAGCCAAGAAGCATGAGCCTTGTGCTACTATATATCATTCAATAAGCAGTTACAACACATAATCCCAGGAGAAGACATTTGCAGAAGAACATCTTCCTTACCTGGAAAGTCTACTGTGATTTTAAAAAAAGTGAGTTGGTCGGCTGGGCTCCTATATTTGTCTCAGTGCACCTCCAAAAAATCCACCCCAAATTCTGATCAAGTTCAGACAGAACAAATGCTGCATGAGGCTCTATTTAGCTCCATAATCAACACCTCCATTCCATGGCGCACACTGCAAACAACTCTCAGCTAACAAGAGCATATATCTTTTCTTAGTTCAGATTTTGTGTCCTGATGGCTGTTGCACAGTTCACTAAGCTGGTCTTCTACACTGGCATTTGTTGTTGTTGAATGGTCTAACAAGTTTGATAAAATTCAATCAGAAGCTTTACACATAGCTGTGGGCAATTGTGTTTTAATTCTTGTCTCTCCCTTACACATCAGTTTATTCGTTCCTCCTTACCCTACTTTGTTTTTTATTATTCTACCCAGCATGGAATTCAGCTGCCATCACAAAGTGGGGAGGTCACTTTCATTTAGTTTGACCTCCCATCGTAAGAGATTCTAGGGCGTCTTATTAAGCTCAGCGAGGAGCTGGCCCTGGGCAGGCAGAGAAAATAATGTCCACCCTGTTTATTCAGTGGGTTATGTGCTGAGACAATAGCCATGTCAAATAAAAGCAAGGAGAAAGACAAGTGAAAGAAAGGCTAAGAAAAGCTCCAATCCAGAGAGACATCTGAAACCCTGAGTTCAAATATTTTCAGTAATGCATGTTTTTCTCAGGGTGTCTTTGCTTTTCTGTTGCTTTTCCCTGTGCTTGTCTTAGCAACCCTCAGACTGATTTCACTCTGCTGGCAGCCCATGCTGGAAAGGCTTGATTGATCAGTTCCCCATCACTCCTTTGTACTGTCTCTGGCCACAAAGAGTCATAGGTTTTAAGACCAAAAAAGTAACTATTATGATCATCATTTAGGCTGATCTCCTGCATATCACAGGCCAGAGAACCTCATCCAATAAATTCTGCATCAAGACCCAAAACTTCTGTTTGCACTATAGCACATCTTTCGGAAAGACATCCAGTCTTGATTTAAAGCTATGCAACCCATCATTGTCTCCTGCCCCAGCACCTCTGTTCAGCCAGTGACACCAACCTGGATGCTCTTTTTATCTTCTCCTCCTAGCCATCTCCAGTGCCATGCTTTTTCCCCATGCCCAGAGCAGCTGGTAATGAAGGGGGCACAGTACAGCAGCTCAGAGGTGTGGGCTGCCAGTATAGTGCCAAAAACTGCTCCCCAGGAAGCACCATGTGGCAGAGGATTCCCCCAGCGTTCTCCCTGCTTCTTTCCAGCAGAGGAACATGGACGGGCGGAAAGCAGTGACACACAGATACTGCCCAATCCCCTGTGCCTCTGTGACCCCCTAGGGAGCCGTGAAGGGACGAGCGAGGAGCAACACCAAGCGCTCCCTGCATCCAGATCACTTTCCTGCCCTGCCTTTACCCAGCTCAGGTGAGGAAAGTGGCCTGGATGCAGGGCCCCCTGACATTGCTCCTCATCCCCTCCCCCTCACAGCCCCCTAGAGGGGTGCAGTGGAGCAGCATTTCAGGGGGGACCAAGCAGCAATGCCAGGTGCTCTGTGCATCCAGGTCAATTTTCCCACATGGGTGCAGGAGGGGGGCACAGGAGTTAGAGGTGAAGAGGAATAGTGCAGGTTTGTGGGGTAGTGGTTGGGAAAAAGTAGGGGGAGTGCAGGGTTAGGGATGAAGGGGGGGATTGGGAGTCCACGGGGGCTCAGGGGTACCCACAGGGTCCAGGGGCAATGGGGGGGGCACTGCACCCATGGAGGCCGGGGTGCCAAAATATAAATTCACTCAGGGTGCCTTTTTTCCTAAGTTCAGCCCTTGGCAAAGGTGATAAAGGGACAACACGCCAGGTCCAGCCAGGTTGAACATGGAGCAAGGACCCATGTTATATTGGTGTAGAAGGGTGAATCTAAGCCATCCATCCTCTCCTCTGAGCCCTAGCCCCCAGCACACTTTAGAGCAGGCTAAGGATTGCTCTAAGTTACTATAACTAAACTACAGTGGTCCCCTAGGAACAGTTTCACCAACTGGGAACTGTCAGAGCTCCACCCTCTTCCGCCAGCCTATATTGGGTTGCAGATTAGGTGGCAGAGAGCCAGTGTCATGGGCTTTACATCACCAGGGAATTCCCCTTTTGCCCCTTTTGAGGGAGGCCCAAAATATTTTGCTAATCTGCAAAGAGCCTTGCACAATTTGGGGGCACTGTGATAAATGTAACTATTTATCAGGTCTCTTTGGTTGTACTCAATTGCAGTAGAGAGCCAAGAAATTCAGGCAGCTCGTCGCCTTGTACTGTAATACTTGTACTTGTAATGGGAACTTTGTTTAGAGAACACATGCTTTGTTCGGAAAAAGTGCTGAACAATGGCCTCATACCAGGTAGGTTAAACTGAGCCAATAGTTTCACACACAGCAAATTGTTTACCCAGCTGCACCTGGCCTTATGAATCCCATACAAATCAATGAGCTCCACTGCATTCTGCTGCTGTCTGTTTTTATTTTGGGTTCTGAAATAGCATTTTCCCTTTAGCTACTTACCCTTAAATATACCAGATCTAAGAAACGTAAGCAGGTAATGGTAATGCAATAGCTGGCAATAATGTTGAGCTGCTAACATCACTGAGTAAATGGTATTTACACTCATTTTCCAGGGAAAATTCAGTAGCTGCAAGAGGAGAAAGACATTTTTCTTGCTTGGCGTTCTCCCTCCCTCTTTCCTCCCCCCCCCCCACCCCCACTATCAGGTTTTCAGGCAATTTATGAATCCTAAAGTAACAGGGCATTATAAATGTAAAGTAACATTGCGGCAATATATCACAAGTATTTGCACAAAATCTAATGACTAATCCTTGTTCTGGAAGTTAGTCAAATACTTGCTAAGCAAATATATGACTTCCATGGAATTCTCACAGTCTTTGATGGCTTTGTGGAATTGGGTTGGTTACAGGACCGAGGTAGCCATAATTTGCATTGTTACTATACAGCACTTTAGTTTTTAAAAATAATCCAATAAGCATCATTTTACAGTTTGGGGAACATGGCCATAAATCCAGCTGGGAGTGGATCTTAGGCAGCTTCAAAGCTCTAAGAGCCACTGGGAGTGTTTGTTTATATTTAGCATTGACTGAAAGAATGATTGTCTGGATTGACTGAACATTCAGTGGTCAAGAATTTGGGCTGTTTTTCAGACTCTCTTGGGTTGATCTGGTTAGTGTAGCTGGCAACATTATAGCTAAAACAATGCCACACACATACACACACACACACACACACACCCCGCAGAGGATGCAAAAGATACAGAGCACTGTGGGCCGTTTTGTTTTTCGGTCCCATTCATATGAAATGCCTTTTAATACACCAAATGCAAAGTTATAGATTTAGGAACAAGGCATGCAATCCATTCGTACAGAATAGAGTCCTGGGTCCTAGAAAGCAAGGACTCTGAAAAGGGTTTAGAGATCATAGTGGTCAAGCATCTAAACATACGTGCCCAGTGTGATGCTGTGGCAAAAATAAATGAGGGGGCCCCAATGCGATCCTTGGATGTATAAACAAGGCAGTAGAAGTAGACAGGTGATTTTTGTCTCTGTACAAGGCATTGGTGAGCTCCCATACTGGAATACTGTGTACATTTCCGGTGTTTATATGTTAAAATTGTAAAAAAAATTGGAGCGGGTGCAAAACAGAGCCACAAAAATTATTTGAGGAGCAGAAAAAATTCTTTACAGTGCAAGACTCAATGAGCTCAATCTGAAGATTTAGAGGTGATTTGATTATAGTGTATGTACTAGGAAAAAATACCCAGTACTAAAGGCCTTTTTTAACGTAGGAGAGAAAGGCCTACCAAGAACCAAAGGTTGGAAGCTGGAGACAGACAAATTGAAATTAGAAATAAGGCACACATCTTGAACAATGAGCATGATTAACCTTTGGCACAAACTACCAAGGGAAGTGGTGGATTTACCATCACTTAATATCTTCAAATCAAGACTAGATGCATTTCTGGAAGATATGCTTTAGTCAAACACTAAGTACTGGGCTCAATAGGTTGAACTTTTGGGGGCCTATTATATACACCAGATCAAATTATAAAATCTAATCGTCCCTTGTGGTCTTTGACTCTATGAATATTCTGAAGATTCCCCTTCAAGAGGCTCCTGAGAAATCTTGGTGCTCAACTCAATGAGAAAAAAATCGCCACATGAGCAAGTGACTGATGGGGTGGTCCCAGGTTCCATCGCAGGGAATTCAGTCAGTGATGGATTTAGGCAGGCTACTTGGAGCCCAAGATCTGAGCCATCAGTTTATAGGGTACTAGACTATGAGGGAGGGAATCTCCTCACTGCTACAGCCTTTGGAACAGAGACGTGAACTTGGATCTTCTACACTGCAGGTGATGGCCCTAATTACTGAACTGCAGAGTCATTTTTTTTTCTTGCTTTCCTCTGGCCCAATGACTATTTAATCATTTATACAAAATGTGACACCTCTAACAGGAGAGAGTGAGAGACCCATCCCAGACTATCCCATTGCCCAGTGGGTAGAGCACTCCTTTGGGAAGGTGGAAGCCCTTGGTTAAAATTGCTGCGCCCAATCAGGCAACATGGGGATGTGAACCTGGCTCTCCTAGTGGCTAGATGAGTATACTAACCCCTGAGCTATAAGGGGACAGCCAGCTACTCCCCTAGTATCTTTTGTGTATGGCCCAATCCAGCAAGCAAGACAACACTTCACTGAGGCTTAGTCATGATCTAGGCACCCAGATTTAGGCACCTGAGCACCACCTACTGGCAGACATTTGAACACTATGAGGATTGTACTACCACCTAGGGCAGGGGTGGGCAAACTACAGCCTGCAGGCCACATGTGGCCTGCCAGCCATTTATATCCAGCCCATGAGCTCGCACCGGGGATGGGGGCCAGTGGCTGGGCTGAGCGCGGCATGTCGCGGGTCCCCGTGCTCCCTGGCTGGGAGCCAAGTCAAGCATGGGGAGCCGCTGGGCCCCGCACGCCCTGGCCGGGGGCCGGGTTGAGGAGCACCCGTCAGAGTATGGCAAGCAAGGGGGAGGTTTGGGCCAGGTGTGGCCAGCTAGGGTGGGGGGCTGTTGGGAGGGGGCAGTCAGGGAACAAAGAACAGGAGGGCTTAGATAGGGGGTGGGGTTCTGGGGGGGAAGTTAGAGTGGAGGGAGCGATCAGGGGACACGGAGCGGTGTGGGTGGATGGGTCGGGGGTTCTGATGGGGGCAATCAGGGGGCGGGAAATTGGTGGTGGGGGGTCAGCTAAGGGGGCGGGGGTCAGGCTGTCTGGGGAGGCACAGCCTCCCTTACCGGCCCTCCGCACAATTTTTAACTCCAATGTGACCCTTGGGCAAAAAACCCTGTGCTAGAACCTTTGCCAGCCCCTATTCCAGCTACACATTTTAAAGAAACAGTACCCAGCTCCTCACAGATCTCATTCTAGTTCCTTTGTGCGTCTGCTTGTGAACTGATAGCTGTGGGTTTAAGTCCCTGACCTGTTATAGGCTTCATGTGTGACCTTGGGCAAGTTACTTAGGGCTAGATCTCAAAATATTTTTTGTGCCTATGTCCAAATTTAAATCCTCAAAACCCCTGGTCAGCTGCTATCTAACCCTGAGGGTATCAAAATCCCTAGGTCAGTGGTTCTCAAACTTTTTGTATTGGTGACCCCTTTCGGACACCAGGCCTTTGAGCATGACCTCCCCCTTAGGAGTCGGGCTCAGGGGGCTGCTGGCAGCCCCCTGGGGCATGGGCCGGGTTCAGGGGGAGAGGGTTGCCAGCAGCCCGCAGCGGCAGGGATCAGGCTTGGGTGCGGGGAGTTAGCAGTGCTGGCAGTCCGCAGCAGCAGCCGGGGTCGGGGCTGGCTGCCGGCAGCAGGGGCTCGCAACCCCCGCATAACCAAGTTGTGACCCCTCCACTTACAACCAATGCCCTAGGTCAGGGGTGGGCAAACTTTTTGGCCTAAAGGCCACACTGGGGTTCAAAATTGTGTGGAGGGCTGGGTAGGGAAGGCTGTGCCTCCTCAAACAACCTGGTTCTGCCCCTTATCCAAGCCCCACCCACTTTTCACCCCCCTGACTGCTCCCCTCAGAACTCCCGACTCATCCAACCGCCCCCCATTCCTTGTCCCCTGATCGCCCCCTCTGAAGACCCCCCCCACTCTAACGTCCCCCCAGGACTCCACTCCCTATATAGCCCCCCTGTTCTTTATTCCCTCCCGGGAACCCCCCCCACCCTAACCACTACCCCCGGGACCCCACCCCTATCTAAGCCCCCCCTGCTTTTTGTTCCCTGACTGCCTCCTCCCGAGACCCTCATGCTCCCTACCCACCACCCCTTGGGACCCCACCACCTAAGCCCCCACCTCCCCCCAACTTGCTTACCGTGCTCAGCCAGGTGCAGGACCCCACAGCTTGCCGCGCTCTGCCTGGTACCCTGGGCTGGAAGCGTGGGGCCACTGGCACTGCTCCCCCGGCCCGAGCTCGCAGGCCAGATAAAAATGACCGGCCAGCCACAGGTGGGAAAGGATGGCTACTAAATTGCAAGGCAAAAGCCTCCCTGCAGAATCTCAGAGGTGTTTTAATGTATTAGCTATTCCCTTTCACTTTTCACCTCTATTTTATCATGAGGAACAAATATGGCTTTTCACAACAGTTGGGCATAGTTATCTGACAAATGACAGTAAAACAAAGGAGACAGTTTGTATAATAAAGTCTCTTTTTTCTTCTTTGGGCCAAACCATTTCTTTTAAATTAATTCGCTGTGACAGATTGGTTCCTAACTGAACTATGCATGTGAATACACAGCTCTACACTTGTCTGCAATTTAGTTTTCATAAAAGTCACTCCCATTATATTTAGTTCTATTTGCATTGTCTATGAAAGGAACAATCTGTTTAATCAGTAATGACTCTGATCTGGAACCAATACTTTGGCAGCTTTGCAGTTACACCCAAATGTAAACATCCCCCACTGAGACTGAATCAAATCTCTCAGTGGTAACCCAAGATCTGGGAAAGTGTTACTGGAAAGCGTTGTAGGAACGGAAGTATACTGTAGACTCTCCTATAAAGTTCTCTCTCTCATGCCTGGCCTTTGATGATTCAGCCCTGCTGCAGTTTATCAGAAACCCTTCAGTTACCTTTAGCCGTAGTGGAGGCTTCACACTTCTTAAACACTCCTGTGAGGGCATGTGCTCTGTCTCTTGACTAGGATGACCAGATGTCCTGATTTTATAGGGACAGTCCTGATTTTGGGGTCTTTTTCTTATATAGACTCCTAATACTCCCCACCCCTGTCCCGATTTTTCACATTTGCTATCTGGTCACCCTAGTCTTGACCAACTGTAGCGGGGCGGTCTGGTGCCCAACCGCCCCGCAGAGGGACGAGCCTCCCCAGAGACAGGAGGGGGCGGAGCTGGAGAAACCTGCGCCCCTCCCCCAGAGGTCAGCCGGCCGACCCGGAAGGATAAAAGCTCGGCCTCGGAGCTCACTTGGGAGGGAGCCACCGGAGGAGCGAGAGGCTACGGCCAGAGCTCCTGACCGGGAAGCCCCGGTGACCCAGTTGGAGCCCGGGAATTGGCCGAGCCTGCCCTGCGCCCGCTACCCAGAGGAGGAGGAGGAGGAGGGACCGAGCCTCCCCAGTCCGTGCTACCACGAGGAGCTTCCTAGCCTGCCCTGCGCCCGCTACCCAGAGGAAGAAGGACCGAGCCTCCCCAGTCCAGGCTACCCTGAGGAGCTGCCGCCCCTGCCGCCAGACAGCGACTCAGAGGAGCCCATGGAGGTCACCTCGCCTCCCCAGGTACCCTTTGAGGGGGAGTTTGGAAGTGGCCCGGGGGATGAGTGTTGAACCTAAGTCAGTGTGTTGCGGTCTGGATCCCCACTGACTGCAGCTGGTTTGTAACCGCTGCTAGGGCCCCGGGCCGGGACGCAGTGGAGCGGGTGGGCCTGCGTCCCCCCTGCCACCCTTAACCGTGGGTGGCAGTCTCCCCCTCAGCCCGCCGTCATTCCTCGCTGTCTGCTACTGCTCAGCCCTGCTTGAGGGTCTGAGCCCCTGACTATTCCCCGTGTTTGTGGCC
>ML677350.1:14573874-14785415 GCA_007922305.1 Dermatemys mawii
CGTGTTTGTGGCCCCGCCCTGCCTCAGGGCCTGGGCCTTGCAAACTGTTCCTGTTCAGCCCCTGCGTGAGGGTCTGAGCCCTGACCCTACCCCGTGGGTGGGTTGCCCGCCCGGCCTCGGGGCAGAGGCGGGCGGAACGGACGCTGCTCAGGCCCGACTGAGCACTTGAGCCCCGGGCCTGGGTATTCCCCAACCCGGCTGAGGGCGTGTAGCGGGGCGGTCTGGTGCCCAACCGCCCCGCAGAGGGCCGAGCCCCAGCGGCGACCCCCTACACCAACCTTAAAACTCGTTCAGATAGATCTGCCTCATCTTAGGCTACTCTTCAAACTCAGTGTATCCCATCTCCACACACAAATGTTATGGCTTCCTGAAAGAATCCTGCCCAGAAAAATCAACGGTCTCTGAGCATCATCAGTTACAGACAAGTTAGATTCTACAATAAAATGTTGCTTTTATATAGCAGCTTTTCTCTGTGGTACATATTATTCCTACTGAGTCTGCTATGCCAGCACAAGTCCACGCTTCTACACAGCATGGGCTGGTGTTCATAAAAATTATTTAATAGCACCCAAAGGTTTTCAAGACACTTCCTGTTAAGAATGTTTGCATTTATGAGACCCAAGGCTTTCAAAGCACTTTACAAACATTAGGATGAATTTCATACCTGTATTATGCCTGAGGGAATTCTGCACCAAAAATTCTGGAGCAGAATTCCCCCCGGAGTAACATTGTGTACAAGGCTATGAGTGAACTGTTGCCCGAGCCTTCTTTTGAGTGGGTCCAGCCATGGCTCTAGCTGGGACCGACAAGGAGTCCTAGCTACTGCTGCTCCAGAAAACATGCAGGACGAGACATTCAAGCGCATTTTGTTTCTCTTACATCTCATGCACAATGGAATGCCAGCTTTAAGATCACAGCATTGTTATGTTACATGTCTAGTGTGTGAAAGCAAGGAACCTATAAACACCCCAGTGTCACATGAAATGTGGCTCTAGCCCTGTCTACACTGGGGGCTTTCCAGCACTGTAGCTACACCAGAGCAAATCCCCACTGTAGGTGTGCTATCCCAATGGAAGATAAGGCATGCACTGGCGATTTCCACTAGAAAGTTGCCAGAGTAAATCCAACTGGTGCAGTGTGCCTATACTTGTGGTTTGCACCTACATCAGTGTAACTACACCACTGCAAATTTCCCTTCACTATGCATACATATGAAAACTACCACAATAATGCTTTATAGGTACATTAAACATGAAGGCACTTAACTGCACATAAATAAGACACATATTAGGTGTGTATATCTTAACAAGGTGCTGCAAGGAACTCTTCTCTGATGAAAACCCTGCACTTGGAACTTCGCTGACTATTGGCATTTTCGGCTTGTCTCACCCTCTAGCTGTAGGTGTCTGTGGCATACTCAGGAGAGCTCCTATGGGCTTAAAGGCCTCTAAATTGACTCCTGTGGTCTGATTCACCTTTGAATCATATGGAGATAGAGAGAAAAGTCAGTAATGAACAGCCTGAACGAAGTGCATTGACTGGCACTTCCTAGGAAGAAAAAAAAGCATATCCCCTTGGGGTAAAGAAATCAGTATTTCACGTTGTTCATCTGGGAAGTATCAGGGACACCTACGATGCTGTATAAATAAAAACATGATTATTAATATCTACCTCCACCCTATTATGAAAACATGAGCTGTTCTCTAGTGGTCAACTATGGCTCTCATGATCCTTTGATGTGATCACCAGATGCCTGCTTTTTCAATGCAATGTGTACTGAACGTTTTAAAACACCATGCATAGAAAAACACACACTAACTCTGATCCAGTGCCCGTGGAGGTCAGTTGACAGATGCATGGACTTCAGAGGGAATTGGCACAGACGTACCTAGAGTGCTGAAGACATACAAAAGACCAGCAGGACACACAATTTGGAGTAGGAATTATATTTGATGGTCCAAATGGTGTATGGACAATGAAACCACCCTCAGCCTAATTGAAACAAAACATGAAGAATTCCAGGCAGTTTATGAAGACATTCCAAGAAGATTTTCATGCTATTTCAGACTCCTGGCAAGATTAGGGAAAAAATCTTTCTACAATAACAAAAATCCTGCATTTTAAGGTCGCTTCTGCATATTTCAAACCCCTTTCCCCCTACCCTGTGTCTTATAGTGTCTCAGTCATTACCAAATTGCAGGCAAGAAAACAAATGGCATGCTGACAGCAAAACAGAGCTGGATGCTTGCTTGTAGCCAGTCATCACACAGCGAGCTGGACATTGCAGGGGATGAAGCTAAATAAAGAAGAAAAACTGGGAGAGTCTCATCTCTTCTGCAAGGTAAAGTATGTAGTGAATAAGCTCCCTACCAGCTATCCACAGGCGATACATATGCAGGGGGTCAAGGGCATCCCAGATTGGCCTGCCAGGGGCAGGGAGAGAAAGGGGCTCTGGCCTGCTCTCCCTGCACCTCCCCACAAGCCCCAGCACGTTCAGACACTCTCCCTGGAAGCCAGGTGGGTAGCGGGACAGAGCAACTCCTGCCTGAGAGATCCTGGGTGCAAGGAAGCTGTAGCCCACTCCCTGACTGGGCTCAGCTACTGGGGACTGGGGCTAAGAGACCTGCAGCCCCCCCAACACACACACACTGGTATGCTTGCCACCTGGAGCCTGGGCAGGGAGCGGGCCGCTGCTGCCTTGTAGCCAGGTTGTCTCAGGCAGAAGTGACTTCGCCTGTCTCCCCACCTGGCTGCCAGGAAAACAGCTGAACGTGGGGGGACAAAGAGCCCCTCGCAGTAGGTAACGTGGGGTGGGGTGAGGGCTGTAGCCCCAGGCTGGACACAGGGGTGTGGGGGGGTCACTGGGCAGGGGAGACAGGTCACATGTCCTCCCCTTTACATTGTGCAACCCCAATAGAGGGAGGAATCAGTTGTCTATGCAGCGGTGACACATGGGGGAGAGGGGGAGGTGTCAAGTGCCCCCCTCCCCCCCCACAATTGGCCTGCCAGGTCAGGGAGGGAGAGAGGCTCTGTCCTTCTTTCCTGGTCCCTCTCCCTTCCGACACGTTCCGCTACTCTCCCTGGCAGGGGGGCAGGAAGCAGGACGGAGCCACTTCTGCCTGTGAGAGCCTGGCTGTGAACTGGAGCCTGCCCCCCGGCATGCTTGGCACCTGTCACCCGGAGCCTGGCCAGGGAGCGGCCCCCTAGCCAGACTCCCTCAGGTAGAAGTGGCTCTGTCCTGCGCCCTGCCCAGCTGTCAGGGAGAGCGGCCAAACGTGCCAGAGGCAGAGGCAGATTACTGCACGGGTCAACGGGGCACATTCCTTGGGGTCCCGGCCCTGCTCCTCCTCCTCCCCACCCTCCAGTTGTTCCACCCTGCGCCTCCTCTTCCCCCTGAGGCCCCACCCCATGGCCCAGCTGGCAGATGGAGCTTGAAGTGGGGTGAGCCGATTCCCCCTGCTCCTGCACAGAGCTGGCTGAGCTGCTTGCTGGAGCCCCTCTCTGAGGCATGGGCTGGCACCATATGGTATGGAGCTGGACCAAGCCACCCCTCCCCCCTGCATGTCTGGCCCAAGCCCCTCTCCCATGCCCATGTCCCTGCCCCAACACAGGTCTGGCTTAAACCCCACCACTCACCGCCCGCCTCAGCCTCTTTTTGACAAATCTATACATTTGCCCCTTCTGAGCTTGCTGACTGGTGAGCAGTTGGCAAGAGCAAATGGGTCAAATGCCGAGTTTTGCCAAAAAAGTCAAGATGGGACATATGGTCACCCTAGACCAGGGGGGCCCCCAAACTTTTTTGGTCATAACCTCCGGCTTCACTGCGCAGCTGCAGCCAGGAGCAGAGCCACAGCCAGGGGCCGGGTATGGCAGGGCTGGGCCGTGCTGTCCCCCCCCGCCCAGGAATGTTTCTCTGTGCCTCCACAGTTTGGGGTCACTGCCCTAAGCTGTGGTAAAAGCCACCCAAGGAGCCCCAGACCCTCCACCTGCTTTGATGAGAGGCTGGAGCACACAAGAGTAGCCCCTGACAAATGGCCCTTCCCCCCAGGCCATGCTGCCCAAGCCAGGTGGAGGGTCCAGTGCTCCCCACAGTGGGAGCTGCCTGAAGTAAATGCTGCCCAGATAGTGCTCGCACTTTGAACCCCTTCCCACACCCTATCCCCTGCCCCAGGTTGGAACCCTCTCCTGGGAGCCCACACTCCCTCCCATACCCCAAAGCCAGCCCTGAGCCTCCTCCCACCACACCAATCCCCTGCCCCAGCCCTGAGCCCCCTCTCACCCCCTAACTCCCTCGCAGAGCCCACCCCACCAATCCCCTGCCCCAGTCCTGAACCCCCTCACAGAATCTGCACCCAGCAACATTTTATTTTAGCACCAGCCATACGGTATATCAACAGCCAGGACTACTTTTCTATGGTAATGAAGGCACCGGTGTCCTTTTACTGACATCAGTTTAGGCGGGTCAGGGAAGGTTGCATGATGAGCTCATCTTTAAAAACAAGACTGTTCAGAAAGCTGCAAGCAGGGACTCTCTTTCCTGATTGGGGAATTACCATGGGGAATGTGGGAATGCCAGTAGTGCTCCCCGGAGATCCAGCTTATCCCTAGCACCTCTGGCTAATGAAGCCTTACATGGGCACCAAGAAGTGCTTCAACTACAGGCTTAGCAGGTGCAGAATGACAATGGAATACGTCATTGGCTGTTTGAAGACATCATGGGCATGGTTTACCTTTTAGATTGGTCCTCAGTGAGAAAAATATCCCAATGGTGAGAGCTGCCTGCTGTGTCCTGTATAACTTCTGTGAAGCTAGAGGGGGAGAAAGGCAGAGGTGGAGCAGCTGCCTGCTAAATTTCAACAGCCAGACGTAAGAGCTAATAGAAGAGCTCGTTGTGGAGTTATATGGCTCAAAGCGTATTTTAATAGTGAGCCAGAATAGTGTGTGCGCTGTAATGTGCTTTATTTGGTCTCATGCTTTTGCCGCTGGGTGTGAATCATGGAGCGATTGCTTTGTATGTAGGAATACAACATTGTCAATGCACCTCTTACTGTGGTTTGTGAATGATGTTATTGGTTCTGTGACACAGTGCAGTAACAGGAAATTAGTGGGTGTCAGACCTGTCCAGCAGCAGACAGCATCTGTTGTGAAATGATAAAGATGAATTTTGTTCCCAAAAATAGAATTTTATTCTGTTCCACAAACAGATTTTTTTTAAAAAAATTAAAACTTGCCAAACGAAGGAAACAAAATTTATAAAGGTTAAAGAACACCAATTTCCATTTCCGGTACACATACACCAACTGGGGCTTTCTACCAAAATGCAGCCAGCTCCGGCATGGAGCATGGTCCTTATGTAATAGTGTATAGGAGCACTAAATTATACTAAACTAGCACTGTTCTCTCTAAGCTGTGCACAGATCCTAAACCCTGTGCACATGGCGAAACACTGCATGCAAAAAAAATTTTCACAGAAGAAATTTTTTGCACACATGGCCTGTCAAAAATTAGAGGGAACATTGAGCCTGGGACAAAGAGTAAAGAATACCAGCTTGTTAGAATATTGAAATAGCAAAATACTATATTCAGCTGCAACTACAGAGAATTTTAGGTAAGATAGTGATCCACTGGCAGACAGTGATCGATCTACTGGCGATAGATTTATCGTGTCTCATCAAGATGTGATAAATCGATCGCCAAAGGCACTCCTGTCGACTCCGGAACTCCAGCTCGCCAAAAGGCGCAAGCTGGAGTCAATGGGAGAGCCTGCTGCTGCCCGCTGCCACTGTGAGGACGACAGGTACGTTGGCCTAAGATGCCCTGACTTCAGCTACGTTATTTACGTAGCTGAAGTTGTGTGTCTTAGATCGATCCCTCCTCCTAATGTAGAACAAGCTTTAAACTATCCCTGGAATTCTAATTTGGCCAAGAAATTGGGACTGGTAACCCATGTCTTTTATACAGTATTGCATGTGATCTTAACTATTGGGGGCCTCCATTTTCCACCTAATCCCAGATGTGGGATCCTCGGCCACACACTGCTCCACTGCTGTATTAGCTCAGTACTAACTTGCAGAGGAGGCTGCCCATTATGGAATCCTATTTATTTTCACAGAGCTCACCCATCCAAACAACAACTACACCACACACCTTTTGAAATCAGTCAAGAGCACAGCCTAACGATGCATGGCTGCAGGCCACGCTGCTGTAAAGAATCAAACAGTGGATACACACATACAAGAAGTCTAAGTCAGGGATCAGAACAACCATTTGCCTCCAAAAAGAGAACCATCCTTAAGGGAGGCTTACACCTTTTCCCAGAAGAAATCTCCTATGATCAGCTTTTAGGACAATGTCTTATTTACCAGCTATCTAAACAGGCAGATAAATGGACGTTAATAAGTTTACTGATAGTTGGCAGCAAAACAACTCAAGCCCAAGGGCCTTTTATTGAGAACTGTGTTTAGCATGGGTGTAGAGATGCAGAGAAGCATATCTAGCAAGTAGAACCACTGTAAATAACATGAGAGAGGGGTTCTGCTAGACAGCACCTTAGTTCAAGGTTCCTTGCCCTGAAAACCGTTTGGAATAATACAGTCTGTCATGTCCTTACTCTCTACATGACATTAAGAGTATGCAGAAAATCACATGGGCACAGTTGGATGTCCCAAAAAAATGCGTTTATTAACTATGCACAATTATACAAGCCTTAGCTCCCTGTGTACACTGCTCAAAGGCAGCAGGTATAAGAGGACTGTGGAGGTTAAGCCTCCCCAGACAGCCCGCTGCCTTTGGAGCTTGCCGCTGCTGAAAGGGTGGTTCCCCCATGCCAGGGTCCTGCTCGCGCTCCACCCTGAAGCCCTGCTCCCACTTGTCCTCTTCCCCTGAGGCTCCACCTCTTCCCATCCCTGCTCCGCCCACATGGGAGCCTCATGGGGAAGGGGTGAAGAGGCGCGCACGGCGCGTGAGCAGCTGGCCGGCCGGCCAGGCAACAGGCAGGTGGTGGGAGCCCAGGGAGGGGGTGAAGAGGCATGAGTGGTGGGCCGTGGGGAGGGGGCCTACTGGGTCCAGGGGTGCAGCATGGGTGGGGCTTCAAGCAGAGGAGGTTGAGCGGAGGCAGGCCTCTGGCTGGGGCCACGGTGTGGGGGTGCACAGCCTCCCCAAATGGAGGAGTCATGCACTACCCCTGACTGCTGTTCTGGCAGGATCCTGACGCGTTCAGCAACAGACAACAGGGTGGTCCACTGGAGAGCACCCAGACTATTTAAAAGGCTAGGCCCTAATTCCGATACACTACACCCAATCAGGAATTAGGTTTGTAAAACTAACTGTATTTTACTGAAAGTACACAGTACTCATGCAGCTGTGTCCACAAGAGATCAGAGAGCCTGGCCACACCCTGTACATACTGAGTTGGCTTGCTAATGCTTCCTTGTTAAAAAAAAACCTCTCAGCTCAAGAGAAACAATCCTACTTCTTATAGTTTCTAATCTTTTTATGCTCCTTGGTGCTCATTTACTTACCCACACAATCAGTACCAACAAGAAGAGCTATGCAATATCACAATGAATCAGAGTATAGCCCTCAAAAACACAGGGAAAAAAAGGTTCCCAATTTTCAGTATTTATATAGCACAATGCAACATAATTACCTTGATTGGATTCATAGATATTCTCTCTCTAATGCAGGACAATTCAAAATCTGACAAGCGAGAGTAGCAACTGTTCTGCAAGCTGCTACGCCTTTGAACAAATTAGCAAAGAGCTGGTTTCTGATGGGTTCCTCGTCAGTTTGTATTACTGATTTGTAAATAGTAATGGTGGCTACAGTAGACATGCGACACATGCTACAGAATTAAACAACATATCTCGCCTAAGATCCATTCCTGGCTTTACATAATCAAGTTTTTGTGTGTCTGCTTTAAGGAATAAATAGTATGTGGTGTAACGCTGCAGATTTAAATTAATCTTGAAGGTATAATGCTGAAAACTGAACAATGTCTTACATATTGTATTCCTCACAGGGCCAGAGAAATGAGACCTTGCTATTGAAGATAGCGTCAATGCTCTTAATATTCCAGAATCTGCAACTGATATGAATTGTTTTTAGCAACAAGGAGGGGAATGAATATCATTTTAATTTGGTTTATTACACTGTCCAAAGAACTAATGGTGATAAGAGTCAGACATGCTGAAAAGTGAATCAGCAACCTGGATGATAAAAAGTATTAAATAAATAAGGCTGGGGTTTCAAATAGAACCTAAGGGAGTTAGGCACAAATGCTCTGGAAATTCAGTGAGAGTTGACTTTAGACTCTCTTGAAAATCCCAGAACAAATTTTAAAAGCCCAGTTAAACAGTAGACTACTCAAGGTGAATTAGAGCAGCTTTATGCCACTTTGATACCTTCTCTCCTGAGCTACACTGGGTACTCCTAGGCCAGTGGTTCCCAAACTGGAGTTCGTGAACTCCTGGGGGTTCGCAAAATGTTACAGGGGGTTCTCAGGAAAAAATTCCCTAATGGCAGACATCTGCCACTAGGGACCCCAGGCAGTATGGGACCAGCAGCCTGGAGCCTCTGGACTTCCAAGAGCTAAGCAGATCAAAGCAAGCATACCTATCACACTGAGGAGATTTCAACTTCAAGACCCGTTATAAGAAATGGAAAGGGAGGTGGATATTTTTTGCTCTTTTTAAAATTAAATAGGCTGCCAGTGTTGTTTTTAAATTATTATGAGAACAAGTTTAAGCTTGGTTGTAATGTGCATTGTTTGCCTGGACTGCTCAAGACCTCAATGCTTGTGTAGGAGGAACTCTTTGAGCTGGCTTCTGAAAGACTTTCATGCTGTTTCACATCTGATACTCCTTGATGAAACACAGAAGCCTTGTCTTATAACAGGCTTATTCAAAGTGATACAAGCTACGAAGGTGAGATCTTGGAAGAGTGTTGCCATTTTCATAATGTAATAAAAATACTGTAATGATAAATAATAATGAATAATAGTGTGTAATAAGCTTGTCATAAAAATCAAATTTTATATTTCCAAGACCACTGCTTTTATAATTTATACTCAGGTAAATGAGAAAATCCCTGGAAATACTCATTTTTAGGAGGAGGTTCATGAGACTTAACATTTTAGTGAAAGGGTTTCAGAGGTTGTTAAAGTTTGGGAACCATTGTCGTAGGCTATAGCTGAGTATCCAGCCCTGAACCTTTATCAGCTGCTTAGTTTCCTAAATGTAGGTACCAAGTTACCGGCTGCGTAATAAGGACCAGACTTAAGACGTACTTAAGTTCGTATGGACTAACACTTGACCAGTCTCAATTTATACACAGAAAAAGTCAACGATGTATAATGTGGGATAACTATTATTATTTGGCAGCACAAAACAAATAGTCAAACACAATAGCAACACTAGACACTGAAAATATATCTGTTTCAGTTAACTGAGAATAAATGTAACCTCAACAAATGAATGTTAGCATTATCACTTAGTGGATAAAGCTGTTATACTGCCACTCAGTGGTTAACATATATATAAATCAATTTATTTTTGACATCTGTGATAGGAAAGTCCTTTGTCCACCATTTTATCTGAGTAATTGTTGCACCTGTAGTTTTCATAGGCAAGGCACCTAACTATCATCATGGCAAGTAAATTAGATCAGAATATTTGTCTCAAGGAATACTTATTTATGGGATGTTCAATGCCATATCACTGTTTGCCAATATTATCCTACCAGTGTGAATAGCCTGAAGTTGTGCTGCCAAAAGATATTGACACTCAAATGTGGCCAGCTGTCTGGCTCAAAGGAAAAATGAGCCAATTCTGAAATACTCCCTCTCAGTAACACTTTAGCTTCTGACTTGATTACCCATCCTTTATTGGTCATCCAAAACCATAAATGTTCCAGTATTAAAATTTATGAGAAGCCTAACACCCACTTAGAATACAATCCTAGCATATATATTAAGCATATTTTTAAACACATGAAAAAGCTTCTCAGAATAAGCTCATTTTTCTCAGGGTGCCCCCATAAAAAAAAAATCTGTGAACTCATATAAAAATCTTTAAAGCCAGTAATTCAGTGCCAAATTGGATCCTGGTCCTGACAAGACGTAAATACATGTAATTTTACTCACATGAATAGGCCCCTTAAATATAAATATATAATATAATTAATAAATATAATGTAATATAATATAATATGCCATGCATATCAAACCTCCCCTACTTCCCCATCCATAGATCAATTATTGGGCCAGCCAAATGTACATACAATGAAGTAGCAGCCAAAAACTGATTAATTGCATATACATTTGGACCAGACTTCCAACTCCACTTTCAACCTAGCTAACTTGATCTACGGTGATCTGAATGTATAGAAAGAATTCCTTGCAGTGATTAGCAATTTACTGTCTGGCACAAGGCAATGTAGAATTTTAAATTTCAACTTGTGCTTAATGTAAATACATCTCTGTGGAGTTACTATCTGCCTTCTTAAAAGGGAGACCATTGAAAACATGACAGAATGTTGACATACAGTCTCTGTTATGCCAGTTATAGCTTTTGCAAGAAGAGAGTAAATCAGATAAGAATCCATTATTTAGCCATCTATCAATATTCTCTATCACGCAGAAACTTCACTTCCTTATCCTGTCATTATTTTGGTGGTGAGGCCAACAAAAGAGCACCATATCCCAGAAAACCAACATGTCACCATCACTAAGCAGTTGATTACAGAATTATTTTATCATGATCCTGCTGGAAAATTCCTGTAATAGTTCAGGAGGCCAGGAAGTGACTCTGAATTTAGTTGGTATTGAGGCAATTCTGTTTTACCTGCAAATTTATCTCTCTCTCAATTCTTTACAATGTAAACTTTAACTATGACGTACATATCACCATTCACTGGGCATGTAAATGAAACAGAGTTGGAGGCTCATGTATGGGTTTTTGTGAGGCTAAAGGCACAAAGCAGGATCAATTCCTTCTCTTCTTGAGTGAGCAACAGTACCATCCAGGGTCCCAAGTGGCCCAGGTCAGACATCTGGGGCATGGTGTTCATTGCTATAACTATACAAATGTGTAGGAAACTGCAGACAAATAATATTAGTTATTTTATTCTCAGAGGAAGACTATTATAATAATCTCAGAGGAAGACTCAATCAGTTGCTCAGCTGGATAGTGTCCATTCATGGTGGCTCTGTCATGAGCAATCATATGACTCACCAATATGTACAATGTTTTTAATTAAAAACAATACGTTATTAGTTTTGGCTCTGTTAACGAATCAGTGGGTAATAACATCATTTCTGGAGTCTATCTTCCAAAATTCCATGACAACCACACTACCCTTAAAATGTATCTGGTTCTGTTCCAATTTCTGAAGGAAAGATGGACAATACCACCCTCAGCTTTGTTGTGATTCATTTATTTAAATGGCTTCCAGTACAAGATAATTTGACAATTATAGCATTAAAAAAATGGAAAAAACTTGTAAAAGCTGTTACCAAGGCCTGATATCTAATGCCACAAGAAGCTATTATGCTAGTAAGGGCAGGTCTACACGAGATGCGCTACACTGCATT
Organism: Dermatemys mawii; assembly: GCA_007922305.1. NCBI lineage: Eukaryota > Metazoa > Chordata > Testudines > Dermatemydidae > Dermatemys > Dermatemys mawii. The sequence continues at coordinate 14,585,465 of ML677350.1, forward strand.
GCTGCACCAATGCAGCTGCACCGCTGTACAGTGTCTGGTGAAGACGCTGTATGCCAACGGGAGAGCACTCTCCTGTCAGCATAATTACTGCACCTCCGTAAGCTATGTCGCTGGGAGAGTGACTCCTGCTGACATCATGCCGGTGTGAACAGCGCTTAGGTTGCCGCAACTTGCATTGCTTGGGGTGGTAGTGTCTTTTTCACACCCCTGAATGACGTAAGTTACATGGACTTAAGTGGTAGTGTAGACCTGGCCTAAATGAAGTCTGCCTGGCCTGAGCAAGCTGTTGGGCAGTAAACACATGAAAAATAAGGTATTATAGATACACATGCATTTTTTTTATTATATTATATATTATATAACGGGGAAATTACTTCAAATTTCTAATAGTGTATAATTGTTTATATATATGCTACCTGAAGAGGGAGTTTTTTAAGAATCTAGGATACTTTGGTTTCTTTGAAGCTTTGGCCAACACAAGTTTCCAGTTATTTTCACTAGGAAGGATGGTCTCGTAGTTGAGACTCTGGAGTGGTCTCAAATCCTGACAGCCTTACAGGTTTCCGATGTGACCTGAGGAAAGTCACTTAGTCTCTATGTGCCTCAGTTAAAATGGGCATAATGAAACTTTCTCACAAACTGTGCTGGTCTTTTTTCTTAAATGAAGCATGTTTTCAAGTGTTCGCAGGTTCAGGGCTTCAGGCTGTGAACTCTTTGGGATAGGGATTGTCTTATAGTATGTGTTTGTACAACACTTGGCACAATGGGGCCCCACAATCGCAGCTGGGGCCTCTAGACAGTATTATAATAATAAAAATAATTTTCCTGCATATGTCCATATATTTCCACATTATGTGTCACTATGATTATTTGGAACTCTAGGTACAACTTATGAATTCTGTCTGATGTTATGAAATTATTGTATCAGGAAACGCCTCTGTGAGGATGTGGATTCCACCAGACCAGAGAGTTGTGAAGCTTAATGACTGTTCTCTGACTAACGGGTATGCTAAGGAGATTGCCGAGTAGGGAAATCAGTTCAACCAGAAACCAGATGTTGGTAGTGGCCATAAAAATTTGAGGGAAGATTCACAGATCAAGACACAGGAAGCTTTGGGCAGGAGAGAGGAAGAGAAGTGCATGCTTTCTTAGTAGGGTATCCAGAGCTAGCCAAGGTCAGAGAAATCTAGCTAACTTAAGTACTCAATGAATCTAAAAAGAAACCAAGAGCTGCAGAAGAAGAATCCTGGACAACCCAGAGAAAGCCCAAGTGCAAAGAACTCTCCAGAGTGGTGAGGACACTGAGGTAGCGAAAATGCATATAGGTGTGCTTATTATGCTATCTTTGTATCTCTTGTGTTGCTAAGTAAAGAGTAATTGTGTTTTAGAATGCTGTGCAAAGGTTGTCTGTGTATCTGTTGGCTTTCACTGTCACAGGGGTTAAGGTCTGGATTCTGTTCAGGAGACTTAAAGAGCACACAGGGCCCATCTCACTGAAGCCCAAACACAATAGCCTGGGAAATGCTTAACCAGATTAGGGAGCTCTACTACGGCTGTGTGTGTGGAACTGTCATATATTACATTTTCAGTAATTTTTTAAAAGATTCCTAGAGACTTATGGAAAGAGGTACCTATACAATTAAAATGTGTTATTATTTTAAATTTATATCATCATATAGTGCCTGGAAGAATCATGCTTCAGTCCCTGGAAAAATCATGGAGTGTACCCTCAAGGAATCAATTCTGAAGCACTTCAAGGAGAGGAAAGTGATCAGGACAGTCAGCATGGATTCACCAAGGGCAATGGCATTTTGGGTTGTATAAGTAGAGGCATTGCCAGCAGATCCAGGGAGGTGATCATTCCCCTCTATTCGGCATTGGTAAGGCCTCATCTGGAGTACTGTGTCCAGTTTTGGGCCCCACACTACAAGAAGGATGTGGAAAAACTGGAGAGCCCAGAAGAAGGCAACAAAAATGATCAGGGGGCTGGAGCACATGTCTTATGAGAAGAGGCTGAATGAACTGGGATTGTTTAGTCTACAGAAGAGAAGAATGAGGGGGAATTTGATAGCTGCTTTCAACTACCTGAAAAGGGGTTCCAAAGAGGATGGATCTAGACTGTTCTCAGTGGTACCAGATGGCAGAACAAGGAATAATGGTCTCAAGTTGCAGTGGAGGAGGTTTAGGTTGGATATTAGGAAAAACTTTTTCACTAGGAGGGTGGTGAAGCACTGGAATGAATTACCTAGCGAGGTGGTGGAATCTCCTTCCTTAGGGGTTTTTAAGGTCAGGCTTGACAAAGCCCTGGCTAGGATGACTTAATTGGGGATTGGTCTAGAGGACCTCCTGAGGTCCCTTCCAACCTTGGTATTCTATGATTCTAGCATCTCAAGATTAAAAACCTGATACAGTAGACTCTTGATTATCTGGGATGATAGGGAAAATATTAATCCTGGTTAATAAAATCCCAAATAATCACCATCCATAGGAAATATGTGGGGGAGGTTGGTTCACCAGCCACCCTGCACCAGGGGCGGCAACAAAGCCAGAGCCGGCCCTGCAAGTTATGCGTATTTTTTTTGACATCCTGGTTAATCCACAACCTGGTTAACCCGATCCTGGATAATCGAGAGTCTACTGTACTTAACTATCTGAGCTTTTTGTGCGGGTTTCCATGTCCCTAAATCTCTTCTGATTTTTCTGATGTTTATGCTGGTTCATCTTCTGCAGCAGTCACAGATGGCTCCTCTGTATTATGGGACTCTGAAATTATTGCAAAATTTTAAGACATATTAAAAATAATTCATTGGTAAGAGAATTCCTGGCTGATACTTTGCTAGTCACTGAATTAAACAGATACGGGTCAACTGAGGTTATCACTCACTAATCTGCACTCCAGTGTCATTTAGTGACTTAGAGCTGTTATTCTAAAATCACCACAAGTACTGATTCCACTTCCATATTAATGTGCTTCAGTTTGTTAATGTAGTTCTACACAATGCACTTCTCAATTCCACAAGGCCCTGTTTTTTATAGCATGTCCTGCACAACCTACACAGTCATGTCACTGTGGCCCTGGTTTCCTGCTTATTAAATCCAACGGCCCACCTATTTTGGGTCAGTCACTTTCAGACCACTTCACGGTTGGTCATGCTTCAAGGGGCTACCTTTCTGTTCTGTATTTCATGTTTCTGCCTAATACAATGGGGCTTTGGTCCATAACTGGGACTTCTAGGCACTAGAATAATACAAACAAATAAATAAAAATAATAAGAAATGCAACTCTAGCTCTAGCTACTTCCAAAATCACAAGTTAAAATGACACAAGGTTACATCACTGACTCACCAGACTCTGTGTAGTGAATTTTCAGTTGGTGAGACTAAGGGTAGGTCTACACTACCCGCCAGATCGGCGGGTAGAGATCGATTCCTGAGCACTCTCCCATCAACTCCGGAACTCCACCGTGCTGAGAGGCACAGGCGAAGTCGAGGGGGGAGCATCTCTGTGCCATAAAGATGCCAGATAAGTCGACCTGCATTCATCGACTTCAGCTACGCTAGTCACATAGCTGAAGTTGCGTACGTTAGGTCGATTCTCTCCCCGCAACTCCCAAAGTGTAGACCAGGAATAAGTATTTAAGAGGCCAAGAGTTAGCAGAGGTTCTTCTTAAGCCATTTCCCATGTGATAGATGGGGAATGTGTGTCAAACTGCAATTTAGATTTTCCTGCTTGTCAATTAAGAAAGTACAGGATTCCCAGTTTGAACCCCTCAGATAAAACAGAAATATTAGTTCATTGGTCTATGCTATGTACCTTTGGGATTTTCCAAGGATTCAGTTTCTAGTTCTGATTCAGTCTCAGCCAATAAAGGATTTGTTTTTTCATGGTCTTCTTTCACTATGTCATCTCTGTGGGATGCAGACGCTTCTGAAGAATTTAAAATGGCCTGTTAAAATATAAAGTTTTGTGACTGGTTATATACAGTGCAGAGTATAATAAATACAGACTATCTGAATAGAAGTACCTTGTTCATAGGCAATGCTGGGAACCATAATTACAAAATTTTCTGTTAAATAGGAGTCGGAGAACTTATGGTCTGCATATATTTGACAAAATGCAGTTGAAGAACTAGAAGCTCATTAAATATTAAAAACATTTCAAGCTGATACAGGGTACTTAAGTCTAATAAAAAAAAACCCCTTGAAACTATCCTACAGGTGGGAGATTATTTATGGCCAAATTTTGCTTTAAACCACTGTTTGTACATTAGAGCAGCAGTTCTCAACCAGGGCTCAGGGATTTCCGGGGGGCTACAAGCAGGTTTTAGCGGGGCCGCCAAGCAGGGCCAGCATTAGACTCACTGTGGCCCAGGGCAGAAAGCCAAAGCCCTGCTATGCAGGGCTGAAACCCAGGGCTCTGCCAGCCAAGGCTGAAGCTAAAGCCTGAGCAACTTAGCTTTGTGGGCCCCTCTGTGGTGTAAGGGCCCCAAGCAATTGCCCTACTTGCTACAACCTAATGCTGGCTCTGACTTTTATATGCAGAAAAACAGTTGTGGCACTGGTGGGCTGTGGTGTATTTATAGCATGCTGGGGGAGCCTCAAAGAAAAAGGTTAAGAACCGCTGCATTAGGGGAAGACGAGAGGACCCATGCTCCAATAAGCACCTGGAGAGGAATTCCCCATGTCCTCTAGCGTAGCTCACAATGCATCAGCAGCTCCAAACAGTGTAGTGTATTTTCCCATCCATACCACGCTAGCTCTGCTGGCCAGCGTGAAGCCCTGGCTCCAAACCATCACTTTCTGGGAAACTAACACTGTCAACTGCACTAGCGAGAAGAAGTGCTGCTAGTAATGCCACCTCTTGTGGGCTGTTGTGTAGTTTAGGGTAGAAAATAGGTAGGTGAATTGGCTGGTTAAGGTGGAATGAGGACAATATTTTGGGCAGGAATTTTGGATGAGCCCTCAGAGTCACCTTGTCCTTAGGGAACATTGTGTAAGGGGAGGTGGGGTGAGCAATGAGCGCCCCAATCTCACTCACTCTTTGTTCCAATGTGATGGCTATTAAGAATGCTACTTTCATTGATAAAAGCAGCACAGAGCAAGATTCTAAAGGTTTGAATGGTTTTCTGGTTAAGCATTTGAGCACTATGTTTAAGTCCCATGCCGGAGTGGGTTCATGGATGTCTGGGTACAAGTTTTGTAGGCCTGTTATAAATCTCTATGCAATCAGGTGGGCAAATACTGAGGTCCCTTCTATCTGTTGGTGGAAGTCAGTTATTACTGTGAGGTGGACTTTGATCGAGTTTGTAGTCAGTCCTGATTTCTTTAACGACAGTAACTACTCCAGGATCAATGGGAGTGGGGCCTACTTTGCTGATATTTGTTTGTTTTGGCACCAAATGGAAAACTTTTCCCATTTTTGGAGATAAGTATGTTGTGTGTTTTGTTTCCTGCTATTAAACAGTCCTTGTTGTACTTGACCTGAACAGGCTAATTCGTCCCCTCAGAGCCATGAAGGAGTCATGCTCTCACGTGAAGTTTCCCTGGATCGGGATGGAGGGCTTGTGCATTGTCCTGTGAGAAGAGATCATGTCATCAAGGGATCTTGAATGAAGTGCATATTGCCATGCAATTCAGGTAGGGGAACCAAGTCTGTCTGGGCCATGTTGACACTATGAGGATTATCTTGGGTCTGTCAGTTCATATTTTGTGTATGACTCCGGAGATCAGAGGAACTGGAGGCAAAGCATATGCGGCGGGGAGGTCCATTTTATCAGGAACACATCACCCAGTGATTGCTCTCCTTGTCTTGCTGGTGAGCAGAATCCTGGGCATTTCTTGTTTGGTCATGTGGAAAACAGGTCAATGGACAGATTTCCCCACCTCTATTTTGTCATTCAGTTCCTATTCATGTTCTTGTCAGAACTGTCTGCTTAGTGTGTTTGCCATGATATTCAGACGGTCAGGTAGACATGAAGCTGTTATAATGATGTTGTGCTTTATGCACTAGTTCCTTTAGAGATTCCCTACATCATGTTCCACCCTGATGGTTGATCTAGAACATGCAAGAGATGATGTCTGTTAATATCCTTATCGTTCTGTTTCTTATGAGTGGAAGGAAGTGGTAGCATGCATTGCAGACCGCGCACAGTTCTAGTAGGTTTATGTGAAGGTGCGTCTCTATTGGTGACCATTTGCCCTGGTCAATACATTGTTTCAGATGGGGCCCCAATCTGATCAGGGAGGCATCTGTTGTGATTTGAACTGATGGTGTTTCCCGTTGGAAAGGTAGGCCTGAGCATACGTTTGATGGGTTTGTCCACCAGTGCAGTGATTGAATCACCTCTACGGTGAGTGTGATTCTCTTGTTTAGGCTGTGCCTTCATGATAGGTAAACTATATTTAGCCACCTTTGTAGGCACCACATGTGTAATCCTGGCGTGCTTAACCACGAACACGGTGGCTGCCATGTGTCCCAGTAGTTGTAAGCAGGTGCGTGCATGCACCTATGGGCTATGCAAGACCACCAATTTAAGGGAGGTCATTGTTGTAAAGCGGGGCTCTGAAAGAGTGAGTCCAGGCGAGCACCTATGAATTCCAGTTGTTGTACTGGAGTGAGGGTAGATTTCTTTTTGCTGATTTGTAGCCCCAGGGAGTGGAAGAGGAGATGGTTAATTGAACACCTCTTTCTGTTTCTGTATTTGTTGAGCCCTTGATTAGGCAGTCGTCTAAGTAAGGGAATATGAGTAGCCCTTGTCTGTGTAGGTGCACTGCTACTACCGCCAGTGTTTTAGTGAACACTCTCAGTGCTGTCGATAGGCTGAATGGTAGCACTCTGTATTGGAAGTATTCTTGTCCTGTCGTGAACCTAGGAAGCGTCTGAGTCAGATGGATTGTAATGTGAAAGTATGCATCTTGTAGGTCGAGGGCTGCAAACCAGTCCCTTTCTTCCAGCGCAGGGATGATTGAGTTCAAGGTGACCATTTTGACTCCGTGGGCATGGATGAATTTTTTTGAGTTTTCTTCAGTCTAGGTAGGATGGGTCTTCACCCCTCATTTTTCTTTTGAGTCAGAAAGTAATGGGAATAAAATCCCTTCCTCTGTATTGTGTTAGGACTAGTTCATGCCTATTTGCAGAAAGTCTCAACAGATGCTTGTGAGAAGGGTCTCTGAGGAGGGATGGGGAAGGGGGGTGGGTAGTTGGTATAGATTTTAAAAGGATGGTATAGCTGTTAGTTCTAAAACCCACTGATTGGACGTAATCAAGGCCCAGTTGATGTAAAATAGCCTAAGTTGGTGCTCAAAGATTTGAGTGTTGTTTGCTGACGCTGGTGTTATGGGGAGGTCATGCAGACCTTGACCAACACTTCAAAATTGCGGGTTTTTTGGTGTTGGTTGAGATGCTGAGTTCTGGGGTTGGTTCTGTCAGCATCTTTGTGGTCTATTTCTTTGTCCCCTTGCTTCGTATGGTCTCTGCTATCGTGTTGTCTCTGTTTCTGTTGTATGGATGATAACGTTGCCTCCTGTTTGGTGTTGTGTATAGCCCTAATGTTCTGAGGGTTGCCCTGGAATCTTTCATGGAGTGGAGAACTTCATCGGTTTTGGTCGAAAAGAGTTTCTCTGTCGAAGCACAAGTCTTCCACTTTGTGTTGCTGTTCCCTGGGGATTCCTGATGAATGCAGCCATGATGTCCTGCCATTACAAAGACTGTTACTGTTGTGCAAGCTGCTGTGTCTGTCAAGAGCGGCATATTGTGCTGTCCTGGGGATAAGCTCGCCTTTGTTCACAATAGCCCGGAATTGTTCTCTTTTCCCCTTGGATATATCCTGGGTGAAATCTGTGAATTTGTTATAATTGTCATGATCATAGTATGCCAGTAGTGTGGTGTAATTTGCAGTAAGAAATTGCAGTGTGACTGATGTGTACACTTTTTGGCCTAGATGATCCAGTCTCTTTCATTCTTTGTCTTGAGGAGTGGATTTATATTGTTTGTTTCTTTTATTTACTGCATCCAACACTAAGGAGTTTGGTGGTAGGTGTGCAAATAGGATTTCCACCCCTTTATTTGGCACATGGTATTTCCTATCTGTGTGCTTGTCGACTGGTGAGAGGGAGGCCAGTGTTTACCACATTACGTCTGCCAGTTTCAGGAAGGCATCATTGATGGGAATGGCGATCTTGGCGGAAGCTGATGTATGGAGTATTTTCAGGATTTAGTGTTGTGTCTCCTGTACTTCCTCTAGAGGGATATTCTGGCTCTGTGCCACTTGCCTGAAGTGCTCCTATAAGTGTTTGAAATCGTCAGGGGCCATTGTAGTTGTGAGTATAACTGTTTTGTCCAGAGAGGATGAGGAGCTGTGTTCTGGATGTTCATCATGGTCTGATGTGTCATTTCTTTCTTCTTCCCCTTCCTCTGTGGCTTCAGAGGGTTCAGGTACTGAAGTCGGTGCTGATTTTATGGTTTTTCTGTGGGCAGATGGCCATTGTAGCTGGAATGGCATGGGTGGACATATCCATGGGTTAGCCAGCAATGGTAGTAGACCCTTATTTGGGTCTGATTTTCTTTTTGTATTTTGTGATTGTTGGGGAAGAATGTCCAGAAAAGACGACAGCTTCCTTTTCTTCATCGCTTGAAAATGATGGTGCGATGGGAGAGTGGGGTTGGTCTGGTGTCATAGGTAGCGGCGAATCCGTGGTGCTGAGTAGAGGAGAGCTCAGTGCAGATGCAATCTGAGTTGCTGTGGTTTGTTTGGCAGACATTGGTGCTGCTGTTTGCAGTGCCACTGCTTTTGGTGCTGACTGCTTTTTTGTGACCTTTCTCGGCACCGTGGTGTCTTGATTAGGTTGTTCTATGCTCTGTGCCGCTATCATCAGTGCCGGAGAGGGCACCATAGTTTGCAGCACTGGTTGCAGTGCCATTCCCTTTGCTGGGGTAGAGGGTGCCATGGAGTGGAGGAGGAGGCTGAACTTTGCCTGCTGCTTGACTCGTTAACTTTGCTGGCAGAGGTCCCTTAGTGGACAGTGCCAGAGATGCCCGGTGTATCAAAGGTACTCACTCTAGAGGAGCTCAACATTGAGGGCATGGAGTTCGCGGGAGACTGTTTCTTTTTAAATGGTTCTCAGCTTGGAGATGATGAGGCTCTCTTCCTTGATTTCTCCGAGGACAAGGCACTAGCTCTGTCCAGTGACAGGGGAGCCCCTGGGGATTCCATTGTGGATTCCATTGTGTAGGTCAATGTTTTCTCCATTAGGATGAGTTCTAGGCAGAGATCCCTATCTCTCTTTGTCTTTGCCTTTGAGTTACTATAGTGAGCTCACTTTTGAAGATGTGTAACTCCCCCAGGCAGTGGACACAGAGTGAATGTCCGTCTGATACCAGAATGGTGTCTTTGCAAGACGCACACCTTTTAAAATCTGGTGATCCAGGCATTTTTGTTTTTGTCCCTCTTCAAGGTTTTGGGGATGGGGAGAAAGAAATTAAAAAAACAATTTTTTTCACATTACACTACTAAAAACTACATCTACTTAAATCCAAGCTTAAACTACCTATCAGCACTATAACCACTATCCTAAATCTCTAAAATCTATTTTTTGGTAATAGGTAGGGACACCGCTAATGAATTCCATCACAAGCCAAGGACAGCTGAGAAGGAACTGAGAGGGTCAGGGTATGCACGTGCCAAAAGAGGCATCAACACCGCCACAAGACAGCTTCTGCATACACATGCCCTGACCAGACACTGCTAACAAAATCTCTGACTGATGACTCCAGGACACACCGCCACCTGAAATGGAGCATCCACAAGAACACCACTCGATGAAGAACTTGACTCTAGGAGTTATGTTCCTCCAGTCATGGAATAGAAATTTAACATGTGGCTTACGTACTCCCTCAGAACTAATCAACACCACTTCAATTTCAGATATTAAATGTTCACAGTGAACAATTAGTGAACAATCTATAGCTCAAGAATGATTCACTCAAACAATTAAGTAAAGAATTTCAAATAATGAAGACATTCAAGAAAATCAGACCACACAGAAAATTTGTGACAGAAAATTTGTCATGTTAATGACTGGCTTTGAATTATTGATATTGCCCTTTCAAAACTGTGAAAGGAATCTCTCAAATTTGGGGCTATTTTCTGCCCCACTTATTGGTAATCACAAAGATAATACCATTAACCACTGGATCAGTAGTTATATTACAAGAAATTTTACAGTTATAAGAGTCACATGACTATAAATGCATAAAGAAAATGAATGAATCAAATCCTACATTATGGACTCCATTATACCTGTAGCTAGCTATAATAGGTTCTTTATGGCCTTAGCATCACTTCTTCAATTTGTCCACCATTCCTCAGTTTCCTTTCTGCTAAATTAGATTGGATTCTGGCCAAACTATAAAGTCTTCACTTCCAGGACAAACAAAATCAGGCTAAGCACAAAACAAAGTAGCTCCTTTGCCCTCCCCCCAGGATTTTATCACGAGTCTCAGGATATTTGGTGTTTTTTGTAAAGTCCCAGCTTCTGGAGTTGTGTGATTAAATAAGAATCACAGCTTTCATTTAAACAGAAGGGTAAGTTTCTAGTCCTTCAAGCTGTGGAGAAAAGTTTGAAAACATGAAACAGGCTCAAAAATCAGAAGTCAAACGGAAAGCACCTTTTTTAAAAAAAACACATGATTTTAAGCCAATTGCATGATTAATTTTTTAGGGCCTGACTCATAATTGTTGGCCCTTTTGAAATGGCAAGCCTCATGCAGAGGTTGAAGTGGGACTTCCTCCCATCCTCACTGAAAGCTCTGGCCTGGGCACCTAGACAAAAACTGATGGCAATCCTACTCCTCCAGCATAGGCCAGTGCTGTATTGTGGCAGGCCTTTTCCTTCCTTTACTCTACCTCTTCCTGGGTCCTTTGATGTCTTTTCTCTTTAGGCCCTGAGAAACTTACTCCTCCTCAGGGTTCCTGCATCTTTACCAACCTTTTCCACAGACCCTCCTGGGTTCAGTGCCTACCCAGTTCTATAAGTGGCCAGCCCCACACAAGGCCTGGTCTTTCCAGAGAACTTTCCTCAGCAACTACATGCCCCCCTCTCTCTTTTCTCCCTACCACAACATCTCCAGTCACTTTAAGAAAAGGTTGCCCTTTAAAGGGCCTGCCTTTGTTCCCACCATGCACTGCAGTTCTGCCCACAACTACCAAGCATCTGTGAGAACTACATCTCCCAAAATCCTTAGTTTTAAAGGGCAAAGCTCTGTTAGTAGGCAGACCAGCAGTGTCTGCTATTAAAGGACCCAGCAGTCTCAGCTACAGTAGCCAACAAAATTATGGTAAATTTACCAGTCTCAGAAAAGACTAGACAGACAATCAGACCAGCATACTTCTCAAAACATCAACTACAATTAAAGTCAAAGGGATAATCACCAACCAATTAAAAATTTTGGCATTAATAATTTTACTCATTCCTCACCAGACAATTTAGTGAGTTTTTATCTTTACCATATTATTAATTATTATTTGTATTATAGTAGCACCCAGGAGCCCCAGGCATGGACCAGAACATTACCATGTTAGGCGCTGTACAAAAACAAAATTAAAGGATGGTTTCTTGCCCAAATTGCTTACTATCTTAATCATTCTAATATAAATATTTAAAGCACTATGTAGGCATATTTTTCTGGTTTTATCTGGTTTATTATTTTTTAAAAAAAATGTGTTTACCTGACCAGAAGCATGTCCCTCATCTGCTGATGACTGTATTTCCACTGTCTTTCCTTCCTTCTCTCCTGAGACTGAAGTTCCTTCAGTATCCTTTCTATTACATTTCTCTCGATCAGCTGTAAGTGAAACCGCAACTATATATACTGCCTGATGAAACGCAGAACTAAACAGAAACACAAATCCCTCTACTCCTTAAAGAAAAGTATATTCTTATGTAAGTAATTTATAAGTCTGGGAAATATGGGTTTCAACAATTTTTCAGAATTACACTAAGGACTTTTTGGTGGACAGTGGGTTCTTGACCACAGTTTTTTCTTCACATGATTTAACACACCTGATCATTCCTGGAGGACTAGTGTGGATACATTAAACCAGGGGTTGGCAACCTTTCAGAAGTCTTCATTTATTCACTTTAATTTAAGGTTTCGTGTGCTGGTAATATATTTTAACGTTTTTTAGAAGATCTCTCTATAAGTCTCTATATTATATAACTAAACTATTGTTGCATGTAAAGTAAACAAGGTTTTCAAAATGTTTAAGAAGCTTTATTTAAAATTAAATTAAAATGCAGATCTTATACCGCCAGCCCGCTGCCAACCTGGGGTTCCATTCATCTAAGCCGGCAGCGGGCTGAGCGGGGCCAGAGGCTGGGACCCCAGACCGGCAGTGGGCTGAGCAGCACAGCCCGCTGCCAGTCTGGAATTCCGTCTGGTGGCTCCTGCCTGCCAGGGTCCCAGCTGATAGCCCCACTCAGTCCACTGCCGGTCTGGGGTCCCAGCCCTGCCCACACAGAGTGGGTACCTACTTTCTCCCTGATTCATTCTCTTCCTCTCTCTCTGCACTGAGCTGAGGGTGGGAGTGCACTGAGCACAGGGCTGGGGGTGAAGGAGCAGGCTTGGAGTTGGGGTTGTCACGTTACTGAAATTATCTGGGATCATATAGACCATTGGTGCAACCAAGGTCCTGTAGGGGCACCAAATCTTAATGTAAAGGGGGTCATATAAGGTGTCTACGACCAGGTTATGATCTGCTGATTATGATTATGCTATCTGTATGTGTGTATCATTTTTGTAGTTGAAGTTATGAATATTGGCTCTGTACTGTCTTTCCAAATATTGTGCTATGTTGTTGGGGACATTTCAGAGCCCTTGGTGTTAAGCATTGTTTGCCATGCTTGATGGCCCATTGAGGACTATCAGCTATACAATGGACCCATTAAGGGAAGGCAGACACATGTCTGTCAAGGGGGGCAGGAATTGCCCAAGTGACTCAAATTCCATTTTGCTGTAAGTTTCCACAGCGAAGGACAAAGAACATTCTTGCACCTGGGAAGGATATAAAAGGGTGGTACCCCATCTCCATCTTGTCTTCAGTCTCTGGTCTCCAGCCTTGCTCCTACTTCTGGATGGGACTTTGCTACAAATGGGCGCTCTGCCCAACGGACTGATGACCCATTCCTCCAGGGAATGTATTCCAGAGACTTTGATTTGAACCTGCAGTTATTCTACAACTGATGCAAGCTATTACTGCATGTATTTGATTTCCTTTAACCATTTCTAACCCTCACCTATATCTTTTTCCTTGTATAATAAACCTTTAGATTTTAGATTCCCTAAAGGATTGGCAACAGCATGATTTGTGAGTAAAATCTGATTCGTATATTGACCTGGGTCTGGGGCCTGATTCTTTGGAATTGGGAAGAACCGTTTTCTTTTATTTGGGGTATTGATTTTCATAACCATTTGTCCCAAGGACAGGGGGCTGCTGGTGGTGATACTGGGAAGCTGGAATCTAAGGGAACTGCTTGTGTGACTTGTGGCTAGCCAGTCGGGCGAAACCAAAGTCTTTTCTGTTTGCTGGTTTGGTTTGCCTTAGAGGTGGAAAAACCCCAGCTTTGGGTTCTAGTTGCCCTTTTGGAAGCAATTTGTCCTGATCACGCACTCTTAGTGGGTCCCACCAGGAACAGCATCGTCACAGGGGTGTAGGGTCTGGCCAGGAGCTAGAACGAGGGAGGGGTCTCAGGGTTGGGGCAGGAGGTCTGGGTGTGGAGCGCTTACTTGAGAAGCTCCCATTTTGTGCAAGGGGTGCAGATGGGAATGTGGGTGTGTGTGTGCAGGAACTCCCATTTGGTGCTCAGGGTGGAGGTGGGGGGGTGCAAGAATCAGGGCATGGGGTGTGGGGGGACTGGGTATGTGCGGGCAGTGCAGGAGACAGGGCAAGGGGTGTGGTGGTGCTGGATATGTATGTCGGGACTGGGGTCATGCGGGGGAGCAGGTGTCAGGGCAGAAGGCTGGGTGTGTGTGAGGGGGGTACAGGGCTCGGGGCAGGGGCCTGGCAGGGGGGTGTAGGGCTCTGGGCAGAGAGCTGGGTGTGTGTGAGGGGGATTCAGGGGTCAGGGCAGAGGGCTGAGGTCCTGGGGGTGTTCCCAGCCCTCTGCCCTGAGCAGCTCCGGGCAGGGGGATGGAGGGGATATACCCCAATTCCATCCCCTTCCCCAAGGCCCTGCCCCCCGCTTCTTCTGTCTCTGCCCTGGAGCAGCAAGCACGCTGCATGTTCCCCTCCACTCCACCCCCGCCCAATGGCAGCAGGGAGGGAGAGGAGGAGGGGCAGGAATCCAGCACACTCAGGGAAGAGAGGGAGGGGGGGCAAGCTTGGCTCACAGCAGGAACAAGCTTCTGCCCCAGCCTCACAGGAGAGAGCGGGAGCAGGGGTGGTGGGGTGGGGGGGGGGGGGGGCGCAGAGAAGAGCAGAGGGGAATTGTGGGGGTGGGAAGAGAGCGGCCGGGAAGGATTTTTAATGGCATGCTGCTGCCTGCTGGCGTCCCAGCCGCCAGCAATGTGCCATTAAAAATTGGCTCGCATGCTGTCTTTGGCACATGTGCCATAGGTTGCCGACCCCTGCACTAAACTGATTCTGAAAGTGATTAGACTAACATACACTTTTAAATTGCATTTAAAATTGGATTAAACTAATGCCAGCGTGGGAAGGGCTAAAAACAATGATCAAACTTCCTGCTGAATTAAAAACTTTAAAGTCATTACAGTCTTCAACAGATCTCAGAGAAAGTATTAAAAAGCGAGAAAACTCACCTTGGACTGCTAAAATCATTTTATCAAGAACATCCATGACTTTTTTGGTGGGGTGTTTTACACAACAGGATTCATCACTTGGATTATTTGCTTGTTCTGAATGTGAGAGTCCTTGTGGGGGAAAATTTAAAGTATTAGTATGTTTAGGCAATATGCACTCAGAAGGCAGTTTAGTGTCAGTCTCCAAAGCCATGGAGTCCATCCACCACAAGAGTTTGATAATTTTATTCCAAATAATTCCTTAAATTGGTATCGATTTACAAACTTATGGAAATACAATAAGATAAGGCAAATGTGTACCAAGATAGCACTGAAAAACATAGTTCTACAAAATGCTGCAGAAACAGTTGCACAATTTTTGCAAATCAGTCATTTCTCTTGATCTATATGAGCAGTTCTCATTAATGTTATGCATAATCTACTAATTTAACAGGAGTTGCATATTTATTAAAGGAATAAACTACATCTTTCTACATAACGTGGTGTTTCTACATTAACTTGACTATTTTCTGTATCATTGCTTTCACGATTAAGCAAATGTAAGTCAATAAATCACAGTAAGTAAAAGTCAGACTATAACAAGTAAGACAGAAATTAATGTGCACCTGAAATGAGGAGCAGCAGCAATTCAAGTTGTTTGCTTTGTGAACTCATGTGCCTATAAGAAGGATTAAACTGTTCCGATTCTCAGGGCACACTTTACTTTTTTTGAACATAAAAGTTAACACCAACTTTCTAGTTTCCATATACTCATTCCTGCTTTTAAGAGAAAAGATGGCAGCAGATTCTTGATGTATAGTGTATATTCCTCTCTTCTCAGGGGAGAGTTCATTGGCGGGGCAGCAAGATGGACTACAATTTGGGAAAGAAACAATAGTATACAAAAATAGAAAGTTTCCTTAATAACTTTGATAGGGCTCATGTACTGATGCTAGATAAAAGGACTGTCGTCTGTCACAAAGAGAATAAACGGCTGAATTGAAAAGGCAACTCTGCTGTGAATATTTATGTACAGGAGCAACTTTACATATGTGACAAGTGTCTTTAAACAAAATGGATCTCCGCATTTGTGAAGATATATATCTGCCGATCAGGGCCTAGGGCAGAATTTTCATGCATTTAATATTAGCTCATATTTTATATAGTTGCCTACCTGTTGGATCTTCAGTTGCATGTTCTGGTTTCTTCTAAAAGGGGGGAAAAAAAGAGAATAAGTGAATGAAAAATATTGAACATTTCACTTTTTTAATGAAAAGAGGCACTATTTAGTAGTTTGTTGTGCTGAAGGGAATTTTTTAAATAATCTTCTGGATTCATTTCATAGTGGGGCATAATAGTAACTATCATGAGTTGTTGACTGTCAAATAGTTTCATTTCAAATTCTAACCAGGTTAGAGAGCTGTGTACATTAATTCTTGTGCTGAAATAATGCTACAGAATCATTTATATAGTCATTAAAAAAAGATCTTAGTTCAATGAGCTGAATTATCTTCAGAAAAAAGAAGTCCTCATTCTACTTTAATAATTATACTATAGGAATATCCATATACAGGAAATGACTGCAGAATCAGGCCCTCTGGCCCCAGTCATGGAACAATTTCTGAATATAGTCCCACTAACCTAAATTTCTGTAAGATTGAGACTTGTGACTCCAAATAACAGTCCTAATTCACTCTATCAAATATTAAATAGAACACTGTTAATAGAACATCATAGTTGACACATACTTAACAAGCACCAAAGTCAGAAAATTCAGTTATGTTTCCCACAACAGCTGCAATTGAGCCCCAGATACATATACAGTACCAAATCCTGTCCCCTTCCGAAGCAGAAAACTCTAAAATACAGCAAAACTCCATTTTATCATGCAAGATGGCTGGCCATTGAGAGGGTGTGCAAGGGGAAACCACATTTTGTATAATGGAATTTCCTGATTTTTGTGCCTGGGTAATTTCAGTTATAATGCTTTTGTTTGAATTACACCATGAAATGGAAGTCCTAGCACCTGGTCCTGTAACCTCTGAAGTCCATGGTAAAACTACCACTAACCTCAATATTGCAGGATCAGGTCCCTAATGCACTATGATCACATATGCAAATAAATGCCCTGGTGCTTTTGATTAAATATTAAAATAAAATTTTCCACATATGTTCAGGCAGCCCTTGTTTGAATTTCCCCATCTTGTAGGAGGAGAGAGCTGCCAGGCATTCTCTTAGATATTACCACTGGAAATTTCCAATTTCCTGTATTCTATAGGTAGGGCCCTTCATTTTCAGTTTTAATTTAATTTTGTAATTAATTAATTAATTCCCAGGAATTTATCAGCGTTTATTACCACAAACAACAGGTGACAGTGCAAAAAACTATTAATTTTTCTGGGTAAATATCAGGGTTTATTTTGGTGACTGGAAAGAAAGGGGGCAAAAGTATTTAGTAGATTAGTGCTTTGAATTGCATTCATCAATGTGGTTTGCTACAGAACTAAAACAAAACAACACACAATTCCACCTCTGAATTTAAGAAAATAATACATCTCTAATCCCCAAATAAAACTTTTCATTTGAATAAATAATTTACAGCTGTAGACTTAGAACTACTAGCCTATAAATATTTACATTTAATGACTGGGCCACACCATTTGCAGCGCATACACTCAACTTCATCCTTTCTCCTGTTTTTGATTTTTAAAAATTTTCAAATACTTCCTTGTGTTCTGAAAAGTATTCTGATACAGATTTTCCTTTTCTTCCCATTTAAGTGTGTGAAATCTTTAAACCATTATCTGCTAATAGCTTGAAATATGTTCATCAGTACATTCAGATGCGCACACATTTCAGAGCTTGAGTATGCACCTGTTTGCTTATTGCGTTTATCTACATAGCCTTACTCCAACAGGCAGCTTGGCATATACACACAGACTAATGTATTATGATAATATCTATATATCATGCAGTGTGTTGTATTTTCCTAATAAAACAAGTTGTTTTTTATATATTTGAATGATACAAAAGTATGGGTGAAAATCAGAAAAAAACTGAATACTACTTTCTGTAAAACGCAGAAATGTTTCAGTAAAAATTGGTTTAAATAGAAAATGAAGGGGCTTATCTATAGGGCACAATATTCTCTGGGACACAGAGCTCATGAAAATTGCCATGACACACTCCATCATGAAGGCTGATAGTCCTGTTATGCCTCTCCTAATGCCACTGTAAAAGCAGGAGGAGTAGGTGGAAATTTCTAAAGGAAATGAGGAGAAAGATCGATTACCAAGATTGGGGAGGGGTTCAGGGAACCAGTGGTTGACTTGGACTATGTCTACACTATGAGCTAGGGGTGTGATTCCCCTGCTTGTATACACATACTAGCACCTGATCTCAGACAGAAAGTTTAAATAGCAGTGTAGTCATAGCTGCACAGGTAGCAGCAGCAGAGACACAGCTTAGCCATGCTGAGTACTTATTCATTAGTTTCAGGTGAGCCTGTGAACACAAGAGGACAACAGATTTGTTCTTGACTAAAAGACATGCTCTCTGGGGTAGCTAGAGCTAAAGGTGAACGAGGGCTTATGGTTAAATAAACAATACTCTTTTTTTAAGAAGGACACTGTAATCAGAGGGTTATAGGCTTCCAAAGGGAAAAACAGCAGATACTAAACCCAGTAGGACCTCCTGGGTAAACATGTTTGGTAAACAGGGTACTGCAGCCTAGGGCCATTTGAGAGTGGGAAAATCATGTGATTCTACCTGAAGAGAGGTAATCACAAGGTCTGAGACTTGAGGGGGTGCACTCAGAGAAGGGGTAGAGTTGCAGTTAGTCCTGTAACTGTGACACATGGCTTTTCGCTGTAAACTTTCTACCACCTACTTTTTCATCTCGATTAGGCCAAATGATTTTCTTTATCTTCTTTGCTTTAATTAGGTTTTCACAGACACTACAGGGCTCACATGTGGTGATTAATTCAGTGTCACTCAGATCATCCTCAGTTCTGTAAAATACAAAAACATTGTCATTTTTATAGATTAGCCCTTTTTTGGTTCAAGTTATTTCTCTTAGCATATCTAAAGCTATTTCTTCTTCCTTCTCTTCCTCTGCCACTAACCAAAGGAGACTAGTAAGGAACCTCAGCCCCATGGCTAAGACTCAAGATACACTGTGGACTTACTGCCATGGGAAGTGATGGAATGAGATTGCATAGACTCTATCAAAGGAAGAGTCTGCATGGTCCTCTTTTCAGCTGTGTGCTCCCAGCACTGTAGAAATAATACTCCTGTCCTCACACACACAGCCTTGCCCACCACCATCCAGATCCTCCCAGTGTCCTAGCCCAGCTGCCTTCCTCCCCCTCTCTAGTAGGGTGAGGTAACATACTCTAATGTACCTTTTTGTAATCTTGTCCATCCTCCATTCACCCATGGCTCTCACTACACACGTCTTCACATCATAGCATCCATCATCATCCTCCCTCCCCCCTTCCTCATGGTCTCCATTTCCTCTTCCTTATTATTCTCACATCTCTACTGTTTTCCCTCTTCCCCTACCCAGCTCTATCTCCTCTCACCTGCACAAATTGAGGTTCCACATCTGCATCCTCCTCCTCACCTCGGCTGACATTTGCCCCTATTCGGCCCCTTCCTCCACCCTCTCTACCTCCCACATCCACACCCCCTGCCACCACCTCCTTCCCCTTTCATGCCACTATTCCTCACGCTTCCTACCTCAGAATAATTGCATTAGCTTCTGCACAGATGATTGCATGCTGGTCACAACTACCATCATCCTTCTGTGCAAACAGACTATTCACTGTCCCTTTTGGAAATCCATTGTAGCCAACAGCGACCTATAACAACACCAGGCAAAAACAAACAAAAAGAATACTTTCCCAGGACCCTGATGCATTTAGGCCCAATCCAACTCCCAAAGATTGTCATTGACTTCCATAGGAGTTGCTGTATTGTTGTGCACTTTGATCAGCTCGCTGTTATTCTTTGAGCATGTAGATTTCCATCTCCCAAAATGTTTGGTTTTTGAATAATGAATACTAAATGTACCTGAAGTCCCAGTTAGGGTTATAGTTCCTAACAGCAAATGCTGTTTTTAGGAGAATTTTTCTTTCAATTTCCATGAAATCTTGTTCATGCAAATTTGAAATTTGCTTTCCATGAACAGACATCTCAGTACAACCTGATTAGTCAAGAAGACAAATGCAAGAAAGGTTGTGGTGCACGAAGTGAAATAATTTAAAAATCTGAGCAAGACTGCCGTGTTTACCCAGCTGAGGTGTAATTATTTATTCATTTTGCAAATATTTATACTGTAGATCAGGGATTGGCAACCCTTTGGTACGCGGCACATCAGGGCTGCAGAAAGTGGTGGCCAGCACATCCCTTGGCCCACACCGCTTCCCGTAGCCCCCATTGGCCTGGAATAGCGAACCGCAGCCAGTGGGAGCTGCAATCAACTGAACCTGCGGATGCTGCAGGTAAACAAACCGTCCCGGCCCGCCAGTAGATTTCCCTGACAGGCCGCGTGCTAAAGGTTGCTGATCCCTGCTGTAGAGACTGCATGAGTGTAGTAGGACTGGAATGCAGGGAAGTCGGATGATTAGTAATAATATGTATCAGATAGAGGGGGCTTTGCACATCTCAAGCATTGTGTAGATATTAAATAATTATTCATCACAACATTCCTGGGAAATAGCTCAGGAAGTATTTTTATCTGCATTCTTCACCTGGTGAAGCAGACACAGAGGGCCTGATTCTGATCTCACAACGCTGTGACTCCACTGACTTGGTAACGGACCTCAAAAGTGCATTTCTTAGTCCTAGTCCTAGGTCAGCTATACCATGTTATGTTTCGGCATGTGCTATGGGTGTACTAAGACAATAAGTTTTAAGACCTCTGGAAGACTGTAGCTGCACATTTCATTAGCCTCATTATATTCTATCTGAAAGTTTGATTATTTTTTATACTCTGTTAAAAATAGTCACGTGGAAATATGACCTGTGAGTAATTTGCTCCTTTTGCAAGTTTCATTGTCTTTAAAATCCTGTCAGATTTTGACTTGTATTTGGGGGAGGCGGTGTAGGAGAGTTTTTAAGAATCATTCTGTCAGTCGAATTTACTTGCTCATTTATCTAAATAATACTGAGAAAACGCACAGAAATGCAGTGTGTATCTATTGCAGACTTGAGAACTTTTAAATATTTCTATGCATCACAATACATTGCACAAAAATCCTACAAGCAAAAGTTTAATGTGACAATCAGCTATAACAGATTAATGTTTGTATCAAAATGAATACTTGACAGTGAGACTGAGCGGTTTTCCTCATCATTTTCAAACTGCATCCAGATTAATATTAACAGTTCTTGGGCTGCCTATATTGTACTTACAATGTCGTCTTTTCTGTAGATCAGTGTCCCTACTCCAGTATTAGGACTGTCTGGCATGAAACAAAAACATCAAATAGTGAAGCTCCAACAAAGTCTCAGGATTTGATTCACCATGTTGGTGCAAAAGATATTCAAAGTACACTTCCCTGAGCCAGAAGAGGTTGCTATTGACACTACTGCCCTCCAAAGCGGATTCAACCAAGGAAAGAAAGTGCTAAGTTGCAGTGAGGGTTCCATAACAGCACCAGCAGCGAAGACTATCCAGGAATGTGGTGAATCAGCACATTCCACAGTTGAGTTGTCTGAACAGAAAGACTTCAGCCCACACAGCCCCATGTCCCTATGCAATCCACCTCTATCCCCACCTGGTGGTGCTCTTGAGTGGAAGTGACAATGATCTGTTAAATTCCTTTAGCACTACCTGCTGCTCATTCCAACAGTTATTATATCTCCTGGTATCTCAGAAAAAGCATAAAAAATACTATCTCCACCTGAGAAAGTGAGTCTTAATGGTTTCTGCTGAGATTTCTCACTACAAAATTGAACTCATCCACTCAGTGACCAAAATCAATTCAACATGATGCCCTTTCTCTGCAGCATGGGGCCTGGGGTCATTTGCAGGTTTAAGCTAGTATAACTTGAAGTATTCAGATCATAATTTGAGGACTTCGGTAACTCAGCCAGAGGTTAGGAATCAGGTACAGGAGTGGGTGGGTGAGGTTTCATGTTCTGCAATGTGCAGGAAGTCAGACTAGGTGATTAAGGCCAGAAGGGACCGTCAGAAAGTCTATGAGTCTGACCAATCGCAGCCAGCCAACCCAGCTTGAACTGCAAAAAAGGTAATATGGAATATTGTCTCAGGATTGTTTTTAAACTGTTATAAAATTGCTCCAAATTTGCAAATGTTTAATGAACTCAAAACCAGGCAAATCTGAATAAAAAAATATATTTTGGACCAATATGTCTAACATCGTGTGTGAGTGCACAAGAATAGGAACAAAAGAGTGAGCAAGGGACTAGCCATAACGGTACTGTCTGTGGTCAGAGACACAAGGATTACTCTCTACTAGCACCCCTGGAAGGTGCTAGAAACCACAAAGGGGCGGGGGGGGGGGGTGAAGGTTGGGTCATGTCCATGCTGGCTAGTCAAAGATAAAAGTGAGCCATCCTCCTAGAGGTTAGTGCAATGGATATTATTCCTTTGCTCACCATGGACCTCTAGGAAGCATTGTGCTTCTTTGGGGCATAATTTCACATGGAATTCTTGGTAGTGCAGTGTGGCTCTTCACCAAATGCAAGCTGATCTAGGGTTAAAGGTGCAATCTGGTCCTTTGTTATGGATATTTTTGCCGATCTCTACTACCAGCCTTGAAAGTATTTTTTTCCCGATGACCTGTATTGGTTGTGTAATATTAAGGTATAATTAATTTAATAAGTCATTATCTTGAATAAGATTACAGAACTCAGCTTCATACTTGCTTCCTATATCACATATTAAATACATATAATTCTCTTCTACCCAGGACTCTAAATTCCTAAACCTATATCTTTCCTATACCATTTTACTTATATTGACTTTACCTTAATACTAAAATCATTCACTTACCATTTCTGGCTGCTAGTAAGTTACAGAGCTGCAATGCATGAGTATACTTGGGCTCTCTTTGAATAGCATGTTTATCCTCTTGAAAATTATTTTCCTTTATTTCAGTATCAATGCCACCTGCCAGTGTCCAAAAAGATTCCTTTGCTTTCTCAATATCCTTTTTATATGATACTTGGAATAATTTATCTTTTGTAATGTGTGCCAGGTTAAGTATTTCTAAAAGTTTAGGTGATTGGTTAAGATCATATACAGAGGTAATTTCAGGGATTTTGGTCTTATCAACTGGAGGTGATCCTGTTTGTGGAAAAATCCTTCGCTTCACCATTTCAACATCTAATATTGGTATGTAGACTGCTGCAGTGATATAGCTTTTCCTAAAGATGTTATCAACATGTTCAGCTTCAATTTCAATGTTTTTCAGATTTACTTCTGTTGTCTGTATTTCAAGATTAGGCCAGTAATATACTTGAGAAACTTGAGCTGTATGAAGAAAAATATATGTAAGATAATATTTAAAAAGAAATATAATAAAGTGGACACACCTTCCTAACTAGTAAAATTAAAGCAATACTGGAAGTAATTATATTAGTTATACTTTTTCCATGTATTATTTATTATTCATGAGAACAGCAGCATGAGGCAGTTACGCTTAATACACACAATGGGGTCCTGATCCATGACTAGTGTTCCTAGGTGCTATTGCACTACAAATAAATAATAATCACCGTCTATGTACAACACCAGCTACACAAATATGAAAAAATGAGAAATTAACAGTCTACATCTTCCTATTAATCTCAGACACAATGCATCCTCTTCACTGAACACATTCAGTAAATTGAAAACATAGCTATAACTAACAATAAAACAGAAATTTCACCCTTAGAGCAAAATTAATTAATAGATATTTCAAAAATGTACATATTTTGAATTACAGACATAATACGAAGCCAGATATTTGTTTTGTCATATTTATTTTAAGAACTTTGTTTCCACTGTAAATGGAAATCTCAATACGACCCTAAAGATGGAACTGCCCACAGATATAAATAATCCATTTTAATGCTCACAGAACGGTACATTTTAAAATTAATTTCACCACTATAAATCTTAGAAACATAAGTCCATTTAAAATTCAGCTTAGTCAAGTAGAGCTTGATGTTTCTATTTGTTTATAATGTGATCAATTACCTATAATTGGGCTAAAAATAAAAATGATTCCTTTCTATTTAGCAAGGTGTTACCATATTACAGAGTGAATCTCTTTAGACCACCCAGGAAGCATTGTTTCAGGTGATGTGATTAAACTGAGTGAAACTACAGACTACTCATATTTATGAAACCAGGTGTGATTATCAAATGTTAATATTCAAAAATATTAAACGGGTTTATATGGTTTTGGTGATGATTAGTTTTTTTGTTTGTTTTTTGCAGGAAAATGTACTTTGAGTATTGAATAAATAGCAACAAAATATCTCACTGTCTATTTGTCTTCTGCCTTTTTTGCTGGGCATAACTGATGCTATGGAAAAATTAATGTAACATCCTCCCTTAACTTTTTAGAATTATTCCTCTAGCTTTGTATTATTTTTATTTTTCCAATCAGAGGTTATCAGTAGCCTAGCAGCTGTGAGCAGATGAAAGATGAATTTTCATTTCTTTGAATGTGACCATTTCTTCTAGGAATACCCAGAAGGCTTGCCAAAAGGATCATTTGGTAATAATATCCAACTATTATCAGGTTACAAATTGCATCCTAATACACTCTAGTGACTGGACATGTCCACTATATATGCATAAAAATCTTTCTGGCACCACAATTTCTACGTTTATTCCCATACAATCTCTCACTATTTTTAACCTTACTGGAAATGTTAAAAAAGAAGAGGAGATTACTCACCTTGTGCAGTAACTGACGTTCTTCGAGAGAGTCCCTGTGGGTGCTCCACGTTAGGTGTTGGTGCATCCCTGCGCTATCAATCGGAGATCTTCACAGCAGTACTCGTACCGGCCATGCATGTGCAGAGCCTGCCCCCCACTCTGAGTATACCTAATAGAACACATGCGTGGCTGGTTCCCTCAGTTCCTTCTCTACAACGGAGGCTACCTCAACTCCGAAATAGAGGGGAGGAGGGTGGGTGGTGGAGCACCCACAGGGACCTCATCTCGAAGAAAGTCAGTTACTGCATAAGGTGAGTAACCTCCTCTTCTTCTTCGAGAGTCCCTGTGGGTGCTCCACATTAGGTGACTTCAAAGCAGTGTATCTTATGGAGGTAGGGAGTTCAGATTGGGAAGGAAAGCAGGAGATAAAACAGCTCTCCCCTAATCGTGTGTCTACGAGAGGGCCCTGAGTAAGGGCATAATGTTTCACAAAAGTATGTTCAGAAGACCAGGTGGCTGCTTTGCAGATATCGGTCGGAGGAATCTTGCGGAGAAAAGCCACGGACGTAGCCATTGATCTGGTGGAGTGGGTTCTAATATCAGCTGGGAGGAGGGATTTTTCGTATTTCATAACAGAGGCAGATACAGTCAGAAAACCAATTTGAAAGTCTCTGGGTTGAGATAGGTGTGCCGTGAGATCGGTCGGCAATGGAGTCGAAAAGTCTGGGAGACTTCCGAAATGACTTGGTCCTATCTAAATAGAAAGATAAAGCTCTGCGGACGTCTAGGGTATGCATTGCGGATTTGAAAGAATTAGTGTGTGGTTTAGGGAAAAAGGTTGGCAGGTGTATTGGTTCGTTGAGGTGGAATGACGAGTGCACTTTCGGAAGCAATTTGGGATATAGTTGGAGGGTAACTTTGTCCTTAAAAAACAGGGTCTATGGTGGGTCTGCCATGAGACCCGCTATTTCTCCTGCCCTTCTGGCAGAAGTAATGGCCACTAAGAAGGCTGTTTTCGTGGAGAGATGTAAGAGGGAACAAGTGGCTAGGGGTTCAAATGGTCCGTGGGTTAGGCAAGATAATACCAAGTGCAGATCCCATGGAGGAGTAGGAGGTCTAACGTCTGGGTACAGTACTTGGAGACCTTTGAGAAAACATTTAGTAATCGGATGAGCAAATAGAGTGGTATTGTCAATTTTATCGTAAAAAGTTGAGATAGCAGCTAAGTGGACTTTGATGGAGCTATAAGAGGGTCCAGATTATATGCTCATCCTCAAACAGTCGAGTACGGAAGGCAGAGGTGCAGACACAGGGGGAAGTTGTTTGGTCGTGCACCACTGGGAAAAATGCTTCCATTTGTGGAGATAGTAGGATGAACTCTACTCGCACCACCTATGTAGAAGCACTCTTAACTTCATCCAAACATGATAGTTCATGCTGGGAGAACCATGGAGGAGCCAAGCTTTGAGATGAAGCATGGAGATGTTGGGATGGAGGAAGCGACCATGTTGTTGCGATAGTAGATTTTGTATAAGAGGCAGTGAGATTAGTGGTCAAATGGACATCCTGATAAGGAATGGGAACCATGGTTGTCTGGGCCATGCTGGCGCAATCAATATCACCCTGGCCCGGTCCATTCATATTTTCATGAGAACTTTGTGTAGGAGCAGAATTGGGGGAAAAGCGTAAAGTAAGTTCTCTTGCCACGGAATCATAAGTGCATCGCCCAGGGAGCCTTTGCCCAGTCCCGCTCTGGAGCAAAATTCGGGGCACTTTGTATTCTCCACAGTGGCGAAGAGGTCTATTGCTGGGTAACCCCAAATGTGGAATACGTTGGATAGAACGGTTTCGTTCATCTCCCACTCGTGGTCCCATAGAAAGTGTCTGCTTAGTTCGTCCGCTGTGGTATTCAGAGCACCAGGAAGGTAGGCTGCAGTTATGTGTATACTGTGAGCCAGGCACCAGTTCCAGAGTTTCATAGCCTCTGTGCAAAGGGAATGAGAGCGAGCTCCTTCCTGCCTGTTGACACAGAACATACAGGCGATGTTGTCCGTCATGATCCGTACACATTTGTTCTGGATTAGCGGAAGGAAGTGATGGCAAGCACTGCATATGACTCGAAGTTCCAGAACATTTATGTGTAGAGAGGTTTCTGTAGGGGACCAGAGTCCCTGAGTCTTGTGATGTAAGACATGAGCACCCCAGCCTGTGAGGGATGCATCTGTAATGATTATAACGGATGGAGGCAACTGGAGAAATGGGACTCCAGAGCAGAGGTTCGCGTGGACTGTCCACCATAGGAGAGAGTCCTTGACTCAGAACGGTATTGAGAAGGGTTTGGTTAGGGCGTGCACATTGGGTTTGTATACCGTGGCCAACCAAGCTTGGAAGCATCTCATGCAGAGACGTGCATTTTGGACCACGGAAGTGCAGGAGGCCATGTGGCCTAGTAATTGTAAGCAGTCTTGAGCAGTGACTTGAGGGCTGTTGCAAAGTTTCATTGCAAGCTGCTTTATGTTGTTGAAGCGATTGGGCGGGAGAGTTGCTATACCTCTCCGAGAATCGAGATGAGCGCCGATAAAATCTAGGTTCTGAGTAGGAGTTAGTGGATTTTTCTTTGTTTATTTGTATGCCAAGTGACCGGAAGCACTCAACAGTGAGTTGTGTGAATCGACGTGCGTCGTTGAGCATTGAGGATTTGAGAAGACAATCGTCCAGGTAAGGAAAAATTATGACTCCTTGCTTTCGGAGGTGGGCAGTAACTACCACCAGGAGCTTGGAAAACTCACGGGGAGCTGTGGATAGGCCGAAAGGTAGTAGCCTATACTGGAAGTGGGTCAAGCCTAGGGTGAAACAAAGGAGACATCTGTGGGAGGGATGTATAGGCACGTGAAAACAGGCATCCTGTAGGTTGAGGGTTGAAAACCAATTGCCCTGCTCCAGTGCTGGGATTATGGTGGTGAGGGTAACCATTCTGAACTTTTGTTTCTTGATGAAAGTGTTGAGCTGCCTGAGATCAAGTATTGGTCTCCATCACCCGGTTTTCTTTTCCGTTAAGAAATAATGGGAGTAAAACCCCTTCCCTCTGTGTCTTTCGGGCACAAGCTCCACTGCTCCCAATAGCAGGAGGCGATGTACCTCTTGCAGGAGCAGGTGCTCGTGAGATGGGTCCCTGAAGAGGGACGGGGAGGGAGGGTGAGTGGGTGGCATGGATAGGAAGGGAATGGTGTAACCAAGTGTGACAACCTCTAAAACCCACTTGTTGGTGGTAATGCTGTGCCATTGGTTGAAAAATGGTCATAGGCGGTGCCCAAAAGTTGGGACAGTTGAGATGAGCGCTGGAGTAGGAACATTGTTTTTGAAACCCTCGACCAAAGCTTCAAATCTGCTTGCTAGTCGGAGGGGGCTGAGGCACTGTAGTGGAATTGGGGCGGCGACGTTGGTATCTAGATCTTTGACGCTGTTGCTGTTCGTTAGTTCTCTGGAAATGCTGAGTATAAAGCGGGGTAGCGTGGATGCTGATAAGGTTGATACCTGTATTGTCTTCGTCTGTTCGTAGGGGTTTGTATTCTAAAGTACCGGAGGGTTGCGCTGGAATCTTTCATCGAGTGGAGGACATAGTTTGTTGTGGAGGCAAAGAGTTTATTGCCATCAAAAGGAAAGTCTTCAACAATAGCCTGGACCTCTCGAGGGAAAGAAGAAGAAGAGAGCCACGACCCTCTGCGCGTGACGACTGCTGTAGCAGTGGATCTTGCTGCAGCATTGGCTGCGTCTAGCACTGCTTGGAGAACTGTGCGCGATATGATTTGACCCTCAGAGATTAAAGCAGTGAATTGTTTTTTTGCTTCAGGAAGATCATCAATACAATCTGTAAATTTTCTATAATTTTTGTGATCGTATTTTGCCAGAACAGCTGTGTAGTTAGCAAAACGAAATTGTAAGGTGGAAGATGTGTACACTTTTCGTCCAAGCAGATCTGAATGTTTGTTGTCCTTATCAACTGGGGTTGAGCGGGAAGATTGGCGTTTGTTCTTTTGGGTAACTGCGTCAACTACTAGCAAGTTAGGGGATGTATGGGTGAAGAGGAATTCAGAGCCCTTGGGAAGGATGAAGTACTTGCAGTCTGCTCTCTTGCAAGTTGGTTGGCTGATAGGAGTCTGCCAGATGGCTTTTGTGGGTTCCAGCAGAGTTGGGTTAATAGGTAAGGCAAGTCTGACAGAAGAGGAGGGCTGCAGAATGTCTGTCAATTCATGCTGCTGCTCTGGAAGAGCCACTCTTTTGAAAAGGTCTTGAAAAGATGAAAAATCATCTGAAGCTGGTGGGAGAGGAGGGAGCAGTGCTTCATCATGCAAGATGGCTGGGTCTACTGTGTTATCAACAGATGGTGGCTGAGCCTGCGCTTGCAAGGGCGCTGTATGGTGACTGGAGCCAGTGACAGATTTGTGAGCTCGTCGTCCCAGACCAGTCTCAAGCCTGGTGGAAGTGGCACAGCAAGCGTGGTCTCAAGAGTAATATGCCCACGGGGCCCAATATGACCACTATTGTGGAAGGGCATGGGTGGCAGCAGGCATGGGTTTACGTGCCAAGCCGCAGGATCCTGAGGGTAGGATGAGGAGAAATTCCTCTGACCTCTAGTAACTGGGGTCTGAGGATGAGCTTCAAAGGGAAAAAAAGCCTCCTGGGGATCCTCCTCCTTCTCACTGGAGAGTGGTTCTGATCCTGGCTGAGCCGTTGGTGAAAGAAAATCTTGAAGTAAAGGTGACTGCAGGTCACCTGGTTGTATAAATTGAAAAGGTGAAGCTTCTGTTTGTATTGGAGGCTGTGGCTGAAAATAGCTTCCCTGCACCGGCGCTTGAAAGATTAAATGGCTGCCGGCCAGCTCAGCGAGTCTCAGCTCCGACACTGACAGCACGTTTGTAGCCTGCAAGGAGCGAGGCATGTCAGCGTTCTGTGGCACCGAGGTGCCTGTGGTGCCGCAGGGAGCCGTTTGTGAGGCGGGCAATTGCAAGCCTGCAGACTCTGCACCAATGTGAAGCGCTACTGCCGCAGCCACAGGTGGGATTCGCGCGGTGCCAGAGGAGCCCAGGGCATCAAAACTGCTCAGCCAGGGGAGCGGGGGGAAGGAGGCAGTAGACTTGCTGGGAGAGACCTTCTGCCGTGGAGTTAACCTTGCAGATGGCAGAAGGTGGTGTTTTTTTGTAGTCTTCTTTGATTTTTTTTGAAGCAGGAGGGCTGCGGTGAGGAGCAGAGCCGGAATTAACTCCTGGGTCAGAGGCGGACCCAAGAGACTGCTGAAGAAGGAGAAGGTTGAGTTTTAGCTCTCTGTCTTTTCTTGCCCGAGATTTTAACTTGCTGCAGTGGGCACATTTTTGTGGGATGTGAGACTCTCCCAAGCACTTAATACATTCAGAATGGCCATCTGAGAGAGGGATGGCATCTTTACAGGTAGAACAGCTCTTAAAGCCTGGGGAGCCAGTCATGTTGGCAGTGACAGCGCTGACAGAAAAAACTGACAGGATTTTTTTTTTTATTATTATTATTATTATTTTTTTTTTTTTTTTTAAGAGAAGAAAAAAATAACTAACACTAAAAACTAACACTACTGGTAACAAAGAACCCTCCAACTATAAAACTAACAAGGGAGGAAAAGTTTCCTAATGAGCCTGCTGAGCTCCGTCTCAAGCCGGGGACGGTAGAGAAGGAACTGAGGGAACCGGCCACTCATGCGTTCTATTAGGTATACTCAGAGCAGTGCGGGCAGGCTCTGCACATGCGTGGCCAGTACGAGTAGTGCTGTGAAGATCTCCGATTGATGACCCAGGCATGCACCAACACCTAATGTGGAGCACCCACAGGGACTCTCGAAGAGGAAGAAAAAACACTTTCCTAACCTGAGCCTTCAGCAGGCCACTTCTGGTCAGAGGTAAGGTTGCAGCTTCTGTTTTAATTTGACTAATTTATTTGCTCATTTTTAATAACAGGATTGTTGTATGAAAGTTCATTGAGGAGGACAGGATGACTTACTTCTCTAGCTAAACCATCACTCAACAATGGGATGAGTTATTCAGCAGAAGGCATGAGGGAATGGCAAAAGAGTAGTGAGGGAAAGGAAGTAACCCTTGACATCACTATTTTATCAACCTGTTAGTCTTTCACATGTATGATGCCAGTTAGTTACAAGTATTGTATCTCTGATACTGACCTTGAATCAAGAGTTTTGAACAATTAATGCAAGGCATTCGAGACAGGTAAACTTCACAGCCTTTCAGTGCATTTGGAAATCTTAACAATGCTTTTGGCACAGCATGAAGATCCTCAATGGAGCAGTCCATTGTGATAATCCTTTTCGGTTTGTTAGCTTCACAGATGACAATTCCAGTTTTGAAAAACTGCAAAAGAATGCTTTTATAATAACTTTAAAACAAACAAAAGGAAATATTTCTTTACACAACGCATAGTGAACCTGTAAAATATTTGCCAAAGGATGTTGTAAAGGCCAAGGCTGTAACAGGGTTCAAAAAAGAAATAGATAAATTCATGGAGGATAGGTCCATCAATTAGCCAGGATGTTCAGGAATGGTGTCCCTAGCTTCTGTTTGCCAGAAGTTGGGAATGGGTGACAGGGAATGGATCACTTGATGGTTACCTGTTCTCTTCATTCCCTCTGGGGCACCAGGCATTAGACATTGTCAGAAGACAGGATACCGGGCTACATGGATCTTTGGTCTGACCTAGTATAGCGGTTCTTACATTCTTATGTATAAACCTGCCAGTTAAAACAGGGGATAGCAATATCCACTTCACCAAAGCAAACTGCTTGCAGTACTTCCTTCTGCATGGGAGCATGTGCAGCCAGCTAAGCAGAACACAGAAAATGTTTTGGAGATTGATTGGGAAGGTGGTGGGTCTAACATACCCAGGAGATCTGCTGATTCAGTGGATCTCTAGGGAAATCTCCAGTAGGGCTTGTCTTCTCTGCAACCATTTGTTCTAGTATACTCAAATTACTGCATTCAAGCTTGCCTCGTTTAAGTGCAAGCAACCACACTCCAAAACAACAACTGGAGTTACACCGAGTGATCTGATTAGCACAGAAAATTAGATTAGCTGCTGTTGAGTTATTATAACTCAAGAGGTTGCATCCCCACTGCATTACTAGTCTGAGCTTCACTCCAGCATCACTTGAGCTTCAACCCACCATTAGCTAGATGTGCCAGCTAGTTTGATCTTAAAGCACCACTTATCTCAAGCAATTGCCTGATGTGGGAATGGGAGTCAAATCAGGGGTATCACCCAAGTTATAACTCAAGCTAAATGTGCTGTGAAGACACAACCTTAGTGAGGATTCTACAGAGTACTAGCTAGAATTATCCTTATTTCCCATGGTGAATCACATGCAAGAAGACAGAAGTTGTATGACTGCCTGCCTTCCAATATAGTAAACCCCAC
This sequence comes from Dermatemys mawii, assembly GCA_007922305.1. Classification (NCBI taxonomy): domain Eukaryota; kingdom Metazoa; phylum Chordata; order Testudines; family Dermatemydidae; genus Dermatemys; species Dermatemys mawii. Next base: position 14,617,612 of record ML677350.1, read on the forward strand.
CACAGTGCAACTGCCCCGGAGGTGAAATTTACATCCTCTGCAACTGCAGGGATGAAACAAGCACAATAATTTCACTGCAGGACTAAACAGGAAAATATTGGATAAGGGACAATATTTTAAACAGGGGTAAGTGTATCTAATATCTAATAATAATTGTAGAAAAAGTTATAAGATTAAAATATAGGTAAGAATTACATATTTTAGTATTACTTGTTTTAAAGCTTTCTGTCTTTGAAACTAAGGCTCACTATGTTACAAACTTAAGTCTTCTAAGAGCCAAATGTTATCAAATATATTATTGGTATTATTTAACATTTATATTGCTGTGGTACCCAAAGATCTCAAAAAATTTGAGGTCCATTGTACCAGGCATTGTGAGAACATATAACACATGTTAATCCCTAGTCCAAAGGGCTTACCCTGGACATTTTTAATAAGGAGAACTAGTGAGAAGGAAGGAAAGTAGTGCTTCTGTCTGGAAATTCCTCTCTAGACAGACACACAGATCCATCAATATCCATAAGAATAGATGGGAACTGCAATAATTTAGTACTAATATAGCCAAACTATTCTGATTACTACTCGTAGTTCTGCAGCGCCACATTAAACAGTATCAGAACATACTAGACAATGTCAAACACAGAATTCCTGATTTGTGGGGGCTGAATTTTGTGCTTGCAAAAATGAGGAACTATCAGAGCTGGCTTTAGGCAGGCACTTTCTCTGCAAGTCTTCTGTACACAAGTGACAGTGCACTTCAACCCCAACCTGCAAAATCTCTGCTCCTGAACCATTTTAAAACAGACACTATCAACTGTGATGTGTGCTTGTTTTATGATATACCAAATTTGGACTATGATATCATCATGTAAGACTAAATATTACATGACCAAGTGAAAACAATAAGATTTGGAAACCACTTCACTTATACGAAATCTTTACCAGATAATGTGATATTTTTGAAGGCTATTCCACCACTATTGGTTGGGCTAGGGACCAAGTATTTATGCCATTTCAAAAAATAAAAGGAGTTTTTGATTTATCAGAACTTCTTGGACATTTTGCATATTGTAGGTTAAAATGCTAACCAGTCAAAATCATAATCAGCAATATGTAATAGTCAAAAGCCTAATTAATATCATGAACCATCTTATTCTGATATTCAATAGATATTGAATTCACTCAACTCACTTTTTTTTCTTTTTGCTTGTTACCCACATCTTTACATCTTGGCTCTCGACAGTTTGGTGAATTTTCCATATGGAGAGCTAAGAAGATGCACAAATCTTCTTTATTTGGTAGACGAGAAGGAGGACCTGAAGAAAAAAGTGGAATTAGAAGCTAGTTTGTCAAAACAAGCATGGAGCAAAAGCAGCAAATGGAGTAAATGTAAAATAGCCAATGGGACTGAGCTACAGAGGATAATTCCCAAACTATGCAGTCTCTGGTTAAAATGAATGCTGCTGTACCTTTCATTTCTATGTGTATTAAAAAAAAAAAAAAAAGAACTATATCCCAAAATCACATTAAAATTTGGTTCACCTGACCCTCTGTGAGAATCTTTATTCTTGAACTTTCCTGATCCCGAGACCAATCTGTGCCTCTCCAATCCCCGCTGTAAGTTACACTGGCCATTCCAGCAGCTGGGGACTGCCAATGTGCAATGATACCCTAGTCTCCGGCTACTCTGCCTGCATCTGCTGAAGGGAGAGTAAATCTTATGCCTACCCCTTCCTTCGACTGGCACAGAGTGACTTCCATTGACTTCAAAGGCTTTGTATCAGGCCCTAAGCAGATATCCTCTACCTGGGACAGCCTTTTCCTCACTCACTCAACTTTACCTTCCTCTCCAAAACTCATTTATTTCAGTTAGCATATTGCCATTTATTTTCTCTTTGATGCTATATGTCCTTCTCTGTTACTTGAACATTATTTAAATAAATAACTCATAATTAATACAAATAACATAAGACAATTTATACAATCAGCTTTACTTAAAAACAACACTCTCCCAAAAGCTATATTCCCTTTCCATCCGTTACTATTGTATCTATCCCCCTCTGCACAATAATCTGTTGTCACTATCCATTATGTTACCTGTGTGTTTTAGGTTGTAAGATCCCAGGGACCTTATGTCTGCAAAACACTAGTGGCACATCAATAGTGCTATACAAACAACAACCTATACTATCAGAACAATAATTTTATTTCTATTATGGGAAGAGAGGCCCAGAAGTGGAATAGCATGGAAATTTCAAATTCAGACTGAAGTATGTTGCTAGAGATGGATGTTAGAAGTATGTAAATTGCCTGCCGGCATCATGGCCCATGACTTTCTGAACAACTAAATTTATTCAATCTTAAAGAAAAAAATAAAAGAAATAAGAATATATAAGTAAGTTCGATGAACATTTTTTATGCCTTTATCATTCTCTCTTTCTGCTTCTTCTCCATCTCTTTTTTCTGAATTCTCTGTTTGATTACCAAAGGGAGAAGCTGGAGGATAAAAGAAAAAGACAAAAAGTTTAAATCAGGAATGATGTATCAGATTTTCTCTAATGAGGTTTAGTAATGGATGGGATCCCATCTATTACCATGAATGAAGCCAGATCCCTGCTCACTACAAAAGGGAGAGGGTAGGATAACTAAGGATCAGTTTACTGCAATAAGTAGACCAGGGTTGGGCAAACTACAGCCCACAGGCCACATGTGGCCCGCTGGCCATTTTTATCTGGCCTGCTAGGTTGGGCCGGGGCCAGTGGCCTCGTGCTCCCGAGCCGGGGGTGCCAGGCCGAGCGTGGCAAGCCGTGGGACCCTGTGCTCCCAGCCGGGGATGCTGGGCCAACCGCGGCAGGCCCCGTGGCCCCGCGCTCCCAGCCTGGGGTGCCGGGCGGAGTACTGCGAGCCATGGGAGCCACGCTGGGCTTACCAGGTAAACAAGTTGGCGGGGGGGCGGGGCTTATGTGGTGAGGTCCCGGAAGGTGGTGCTTAGGGTGAGTGGGGGGTCTTGGGAGGGGGCAGTCATGGAACAGAAAGCAGGGAGGCTAGATGGGGGATGGAGTCCTGTGGGGAAGTTAGAGTGGGGGGGTCTCCGGAGGGGGCAATCAGGGGACAAGGAAGGGGGGGGTTCGATGGGTCAGGAGTTGTGAGGGGGCAGTCTGGAGGTGGGAACTGGGTGGGGGTCCAATAGGGGGTGGGGCCTTTCCTACCTGGCCCTCCGCACAATTTTGAACCCCAGTGGGGCCCTCACACCAAAAAGCTTGCCAACCCCTGCGGAAGACTCTCAATTATCCAGGATTGGGTTAACCGGGTTGTGGATTAAACAGGATGTCAAAAAAAATACGCGTAACCCACAGGGCCGGCTCTGGCTTTGTTGCCGCCCCAAGCACATTAAACAAAAAGAACCCACCAGGGCACAGGGCAGCCAGTGAACCAAACACCCCCTCCCCCCGGTGCAGGGTGGCTGGTGAACCAACCCCTCCGTCCCCATATTTCCTATGGATGGTGACTATCCAGGATTTTATTAACCAGGATTAATTTTCCCCTATCATCCTGGATAATCGAGAATCTACTGTATTTGATACACAAGATTTTAAAATCTGGCTGATATTTGGATCCAAAGGTCCTATGCAGGCAAATTCAGATTTGTCAAGGCTTACCATGAAAAAAATCAAGACAAAAATGTGAACCATAGTACAAGATGCAGGGGAGTGAGATCACTGTCATCATTGCACAGAAAAGACCATAGACAGACCAAGTCATCCTCAAACCATCATAGTGGGAGCCTTGAACTTCTCCTATCCCAGTCTTGTCAATTCTAGCTCCTCTCGCCTTCTCCTTGTCAGTCAATCTCTTCTTTTGAGCAACAATCCAGCCAACTCTTTTTACCTTTCCCTCTCCATACTGCTGCTGTCTATTGACCAGTTGACTCCCCTGCTTCCACCTTCCCCTCTGACTTTAAGTCCTGGCTTTTATTCCTCCTCACACTGGAATCCCCTACTTCATCTTTGGTTACTTTAATTTCCATATTCATGTCCCATCTCACCTTCCAGCCTCCTGCCTTCGTGCCCTCACTTCGTTTGACTTGCACCTACGGATCAACTCCCTGACTCATCAAAATAGCCAGTCTCTTTTCCCATTCTCTTCCTTTCCCCCCTTATCCCCAATACATTCTCCTCCTGTCACAGACTTTGAAACAATATCTGTCTTCTTTTTCCAACCTCTCCTTCTGCCCAAAGGACCCCATACATTTATTTATTCTAACCTCTCTTGCCCAGCTCACATGGTGTCACCCTTTCTCTCACTCTTCAATACCTCATGCTCAGTTTCCTTTCCCTCCCTATATAAACATATTTTTAACTTCTCCATCTTAAAATACTTGACCCTTTCTCCTGTTCATACTATTACCCAACATCTCTTCTCCCTTTCATCTCCAGATACATTGAACATGTTGTCCACAACTGCTGTCTGAAGCTTCTTTCTTCCAGTTCCCATTCTTGGTTCTTCTCATGTCTGGTTTCCACTCTCATTAAAGGCAACAGGACTTTGACTCTAAATATTTATGTCACTTTTGAAAATGGGACTTAAGCATTTTTTATAATTTTATGCATTTTTCAGGATGTATGTTTCCTCTTGCTTAAATCAAAGGGACTAAATTATAACAAGTATACCTAAGGGAGACTCTGTATTCTTAGAATAGGCATACACTATCCTGCTTAACATTTGCCATTTATATTTTATTGGTATTCTAACTCTAATAAACAAAAGTTTTATGTAACACAATTTTAGTATTGGCTGTTATTTTATAATAAGGCACCTGATTCATTTCATCACCCTAGCGTTACTCCACTGACTTCAGTGGATTTATACCAGCATAAAATGAATGTAGTAGGCTGAAGAATCAAACCCAAGGAATCTAATCTGTTCTCAGAGAAAAGAAAAACAAAATGCAGGATTCTGATCAGCCTATTTAGTGCCAAAGGAAACCACCTAAACACACATCAAAGGCATTACAATTAGAAGCCTATTTCCAATATGAAATTTTCATTTCATTTGAGTCACAAAGAAAGACTAAAGATCAAAAAGGATGCTCAAGACCAGTGATCTAAAGACACCTATTTATTATTCATTTTGCACATTCCTACAGCTAATCTAAGGCCTATTAACACATTCAGAAAACTGTTCCACTTATGGTGCAGAGAGCAGGATTGCTGCACACATAAACCTGGTGTTCATTCAGAAGTATTAAACCAGCAAATAGCGTGGTAGGATGCACATATTTGAATATCTGAACCAAAATAAAGCTAATAGGTCTAATTTAAGGACTCAGAACTGAAAATTGTGTTTGTTATATAAAAGGGTCTATTCCAATATGTTATGACGAGAGAAGTGTTTTTAAATAAATTGAGTAAATAATAAAATACCAAATTTAGCAACCTTAAGATACAATGTTCAACTGTATGTAATTATCTTACCAGAACATTCTGCATATTGAGGTTTCCACTGTTGAAAAACAGAAGAAATTTATGCAAAGCACAATCCCAAATAATTTTTTTGCATAGCTCTTTTTCTGACCACAGCTGCCTTTATTCATCCTAGCTCTTCATTAGATCTGTCCAGGGAATTTCTTGGGACATCAGACAATTCCGGGTACCTTTACTCAAGCCTACACTCCATCTATGTCATTATTTCAGTTCTAAAACTCTGTCTACTGGGGTAAAGCAAGTTTCAGGTCAAAAAGCTACCTTTATATCAATATTTATCTAATTTGTCCCTATCTCTCTCTCTCCCATTTCTCTTTCCTCCCCCAAACTATGATCCCTTTACCTCTAATAAACATATTTAATAAATCTTAATTCTTTACGTGACATTGTTTTCCTCCTCTGGTGCTATTCCTGACATTTCTTCCTGTTGGTGCTTTATTTCCATTCTATCCCTGACTGGATGATTCCCAAACCCATAATGAACTTTCAAGAAAGCCACAAACAACTCTACTGTGAACACAAGTGTGAATACATATTTACATAAAATATGCTCCACAGTTTCTTGTTTGGTGAACTTTCTTACAAACCAAAATTGGCTTAGATAAACATTTAAAAAAAAGAAAATGAAAGTGGTCTTGAGCAACATCAAAGTGAATTTGATTTTATTAAATGAATGTTCATGAATATTTTTTGCAACATTTTCCTTGCTCTATACTCCTCAATAAAGACGCATACCTGATAATATTCAAAGTTGCTCTTTAAAGAGACTGTGGAGTCCTGAAAAAGAAAAAAAACCCTTTTTAAAAATACACATCTCTAGCTGATAGAAAAATGTGGTCTTATTTGTGAATATTCTTTCTAGAATTCTCCATGTCTGGTACTGCATATTCTCATTTCTCCTATTAACTAGAGGCAGACTAGATATCTGGATGTAAGCCAGGCTTAGGACAATCCTCCCAAAAGAATTCTCCAGAACTATAGTTTCCAAAACAGAAAAATATTAACTATATAAAAGTCAACAACTCAACTCAAGCCATTTGCAATAGAGCCAAGAAAAGAAATATAAGTATTCCCTTGAAGGAAATTGTCTTCCATTTCAAGTTACTCAGCAAATGAGTAATGGCCAGAAAAACTCTGGATACAATACAATGTTCCAAGGGAAGGCCAGACTGTCAGGTATAAAAGGTTCAAGAAAGCACATTCACATGCATGATCAAATTTTCAATTCTCTGTTTTTCATGCGTCCAACAATCTTTAAAGTGAGATGTAGAAAGCGCTTGTAAAGTGTAGTAAGTCAGAGCACCCTCTGGATTTAACTGTGCTGCAGCAGTGTGCACACAGGATGTTGCACTACACAGCAAAACTAGTGCACTGCTAATTCTCACGCTAGCCAGCCACATAGTAATGTCATGTGTAGACAAGCCCTAAATTTGCTCCTCTCAACTCTTTGAATGGGAGTTAAGTTGAATTTCTGTACATTCACTTTCAGGCCCAGGTTCTGGAACAGGTAAAGGCATAACTATGACATCTGACACCTGATGAGGGGTCCTTCCTTGAACTAGACAGTTATTCAGGTATGGATTTTTTCTTAGCTATGCAGTGATGGCTGTTACAACCTTGTTAAAAGCCCTCAGTGCGGTCGGTAGTTAGAAGGCCTATCACAAATCTTAGGTACCTCCTGTGCTATGGAATTATGGATATATGGAAGTACACATTTTGGAAATCAAGAGATGCAAACTAGTATCCTGGATCCAGAGAGGGAATTATCCTGAACTTCAATTTGCATATGAATGTGTTCAGCTTTCTTAAGTACCAGGTGGGTCACCATCCTTCTTTCCTCTTTGGGTAAGGAAGTATTTGCTGTAGAACCCTTTTGCTGGTCATTTAAAAAGGTACCCTTCCTATTACTCCAAGAGAAAGAAGAAGTGAGTGGGTTTGAGGGGGGGCTCAGAGCTGTGGCAAGGGATTGGGGTGCAGGTTTACTTCTGGCAGCTCCCAGTCAGCAGTGTAACCGGGGTGCAGAAGCACACTTCCCACCTGTCCTGGCACCCTGGACCACGCTGCACTCCAGAAGCAACCAGCAGCAGATCCAGCAGGATTAGAGAGATTTCCTCTTTAATGCTCTAGAGGAGTGCTGCACCAAGGAGGTTGAAGCAGTTGACCTGTTCAGAAACAACTGTCTGGGGGGGATCCCCCTGGCTGAGGTCAGAAGCTAGTCAGAGCAAACTCTCCATCATAAAGAGATGTAGTTTAAGTTCCCAGTTCGTTCTGGCCTTCTATTTTAATTTCAGGCAGAAATTACACTTTTGGGAAACATAACTCCCCAAGGCAACGGACGATAACCAGGATAACCTCTCAGGACAAAAGGCAACATTTAAACCCTGATACACTGGGCCTACCTTCCCAGGGTTTCAGTTCCCCTGATGAGAAGAAACAAAGAAATATAGATGAAGGAACAACAGTCCTTATCCTAAAAGTATAAGTAAAATCTTTTATTTTAAATATTTTTACAAAATTTTAAACTATAAAAATTACTATAGCTAACTAACACAAAGGAAACTCTAAAAACTAATGCTATTAACAACAAAAGAAAAACACATGATGTAAGCTCAACTCAGACGCTGTTGAGACTCCAACAGTTGAGGCCAAAGAAGTTGAGAAGAAACTGAGGGCGGTTTGCTTGGGCACCTCTATATAGTGTCAGTGCACGGCACGAGGCTGAAGGGGATGCATGTGCAGATCGAACAGACATCGCTACTTAAAATCTCTGATCTGGGGTGCAGGCACACCTACAGTGGACACTCATAGGAACTCTACTCAATGAAGAATCTCAGAATACATGCGCAGCCTACACAGATGTTGATGACCAAAAGACTCCGAACTCGAGCACACGTATCTTTAGTACAATGGGCATACAGATAATCACTTGAAAGAGAACTCTTTGTGCCTCAATGACCCTAGACCAATGAGCCATACTGATGGATCTGAAAATATACATGGTCTGACAGTGAATATTAAAGTAGACAAAAGCATGGGAAGTGGAAGAAATAAAGATGAGCTCAGTTAGGGAGGCTTTTGCTGTCAGTTCCTAGGATTAAACTGCAGGAGGCTGGACTTTCTCAATGGAGAGGGTCCTAGAATATAGCATTTACTCCCTTTTTGGCTCCAGAAAAGTCTGGATTTAAAGGCTTTCAGGTCACAGTGAAAGCCATATTGTTTTAGTCATTTGTATAATTATGAACACTGAAGTGTGTTGAAGGTGTTTTGTATAGTGTGGGTTCCTCTACCACATGATGCAGGCATGTACAGATGCTTAGGGTTTTTTAAATTGACTATAAAATTAATGTATAAATAAATAATTACAATAAGGTAATTGCATTACATTAGCTTACTTGTTGATTTGATGATGACTGTGATGATTCTTGTACAGAAACAATTTTCTTTACGCCCACAAACTGTATATAGTTCTGACATTCAGAGCAGGGAGGTTTTGTGCAATAAAGAACATCATTCTCTTTTATTTTTTTTCTGGATCTGAAAAAAAAAAGTAGCAGCACTTATTCTCTGCAAAAGCAAGACAAGAGATCATGATGAGGTGTCCCTCAAATAAATCCTAGGACTTTTCCTGAAAAGCCTTATTTATTGTTAATTCTCTCTGTCCCAGATTTCCCATCTCACTTTATTTCTGTCTTTGAGCTTGTCATCATTATATATAGACATTTACACGTCTTATGTACAACAGTAAAGTATATTTATGTCTTAACTGAAACCATTCCAGTCTTGGTGAGTATGCTCTCTTTTATCTACAGTGAAAATGGCCATAAACTGGCTTCTAGGCCACTATAACTAACATCTTTCTCTCAAATGTTGGGTGTATAGTCTTCTTGTGCTCCCGGTATGCTCTCAGCTGTGAATCAAGAGTAACATAGCTGAAAATGGAGTTGGAGCAATATAGTCTAGTAGAAGGGAAGACACGAAATTTGGATTTTAGTCCTGGTCCTAGCACTGCTTCCCTTTGTGGTCTTGGGAAGTCACATAACCTCTATGTGTACCAGCTTCCCCATCTGTAAAATGAGGATAATATCTGCCTTTTTCACAGGAATGTTATGGATTCATAATTAATGCCCCAAAATAATTTGTAACAGTTATACGCTAAGTATTATTAATGGTAATTACAGTATTCAGTGCAAAACAGGCGTGAGTTCACAATCAGGCTCATACTGCAGTACTGGGAATTTGTTATTCAATTTTTGCATATTTTAAAGGAATGTGAAAATTAAATGACAGTGAATATTTTCACCTGGTCAGGGAATGCTGTAGGTTGGAGAGGAAAGAGCAGTCTGCTGGACTCAGGGGTACTAGCTAGAAGAAAGTTTCACTCACCTTGTGCAGTAACTGTGGCTTTTCAAGATGTATGTCCCTATGAGTGCTCCACTTCAGGCGCATATGCATCTTTCAAGCCCTTAATCAAAGATTTTCTGTAAGCTGTGTCTGCTCAGACCGTGCATGCACTCTATACAACCTCTTGCCACGTTCAGAGGGTACAGAGGGCTGCACGGGTGAACCATCCTCAGTTCCTTCTCTAGCCCAACATGCACTCAACAACCAACACCACTCAAAGAAGAAATGTCTGTTTTGAAAGGCAGAAAAGTTCTGTAATTCTAGTATATCTGAACCTCAGCTAACTTTAATCTGCTCCGAACACAGCTGCTTGCCTATTGCTAAGGCAGTGGCAATGCCAGCCAAAGCATCTTCTCTCCTTCTTTTCCAGTACCACAGTTAAGTGCCTGCACAGGGAATAGTGCCATTTGCTTGTTGCTAGGCAATGGAAGCAGAGCATTTTCATCCCAAAATGGCCAGTCTCTGCTATCAACAAAGTAGATAGTAGAAGTTCTGCCCTCATCAGATCCCCACATATGCAGATGTAAATATCTCACCAGCCACTACCATTGCCACCAGAATCCTCAAGGCAACCCACCTCCCGCTACTGTTGCTATCCTGAGGATCAGCTGATGTTGCCAGGTAAATCTTTCAAAAGGTGCTTGGAGCTTCATGTTGTGGGGAGGAAGTAAGCATGTTGGGTAACTATTTCTGAAGAACGGAACACTGAGGCATTAGGGTGAAAAATTTGTAAAAAAGCCTTTGTTAAAATTTTGATAGCATATTACTGTGCTCGGAGGTACAGAATATTAGTAATCCTAGGGGGAGATAAATTACTAGCCAGACACCAGGTGAGGTGGTCAAAGGTACATGCTGAATACAATTTATATTATGGCTCCACAATTAATCACATGGATATTACAACTACATTGATATATAGTATCATAAGGAATTTAAGTAAAACCACTGAATTACTTTTTAAACAAACAAACAAAAGAACAAATGAACAAATAAATACCTGAATAGTAGAGCATTTGCTTCAGCATGGATAAGGACTGGTCCTTTTGCTGTTCCTGACTCTTTTTTGATGTTTCTACCTGCACAAGGTAGGTTTGCAAATATTGCACCAATAGGGTATCCATTATAACCTGCCCCAAACTAAGAAAAAAAAAAATTAGTAGAACCTAACAGAGCTGTAAGATAACAAGAATTATTAAGAAAATAAGACACATATCACTGTAGTTTAAACAAAGATAAATACAAATACATGAAATTGACTTTTTTTTAGACACACACACAGTTTCCATGTTTGAAATATACAATAGTTACATCACTTTTACTTCTCAGGGATTTTTCTCACTCAGTCACTGCCTACTATCAAGACCAATTATTTCTTACATATATACATTAGTCAGAGCCCTATAATGAATGTAAGATACACTATTTTGTATATTTTAATATACTGCTTCCCAAAGGTTTGAGGAAATTTTTCTAATTTACCAGACTAAAATATCTCAACCGCACCAGCAAATAATCTGCTCACCCTCACTATGCCATTCAAAACCACTAGCTACTACACATACTTTTTTCCCTGCATCCAGTGACCTCAAAATTCCTCCACCATCATAATAACTTTCCCTCTTTACCTTATTAATATAGTTAAGGCCAGCTTCTTTGCTGGGCCATGGTGAATCACTTGTCTGGATTTCAATGACAAAATGTTACTGTGTTTATAGTTAAAGATTAGGATCTAGCCTTCTGAGGGAAAGGAGGCTTGATGTGAAATCCAGAATATCAGAGGAGGAAGCTGCCAAGAATTTTTAGCTGCAATTACACAAAATGGTGTGTTTCTTTAAATGAACTGTACATGATGTAACTAACATTAGATTAAAGTCTCATCTCCAAGGCCCAATGATAAGGTATGCTTTATCATTGTGTTACAGAAGTGGTTGAAAGTGCAGCCAAAAAGCCCTGTACTCCTATGGGGTATTGTGCCTTATACACTTTACTAATGGCTAAATACTGAAGGCATCATCTAATTATAAGGTAGATAAACTAATGCAGGAATGACAGCCAGGTAACAGTGGCAAAAGCACGAGTATACTTATTAGTTAATGCACTGAAGAGAGTGAACATTAAAGGAAGTGCATGAAGCATTTGCCATACTTACAAAATATCCATTCTGGCTGTATAATATGCAACCCACTCCTCGATCTGGATCATCTTTTATAAGAAAAAGAGCATGTTACATCACTTAAGTGGTTAGATTTTAAATATTATATTGTGGTTTAAGGTGTCACGCTTTAGAATATTGAAACAGAATGTATAAGTAGACTGATCTATCTAAACTACCACAAGTACCCCTGCAGAGCATATACTATATTAATATGTTATCTAGATAGCAACATATACACTGTTATTATGGAAAGGCATTATTATAATCAGATACAAAGAAAGGCATATTTCATCACAATATAACAACCCAATATAAAGTTTTTTCTTGATTAGTAATCTCAAAATATAAACACAATACAAAACCCTGAAAATGGAACATAAGTGTTTTATGTACACATTAATTGGGTATGGTGAGGAACTCCAAATGCAAGGCCACTTACTTACATAGTTTTACCATAAACAAACAATTGTATACACTTTTCCTGGTAAACTACAAATGCAAAAGAAGAACAAGCAAAAAATGTGTCTGTTGATAAATATATTAACTGATCATTTTAATTTGACATTATCACAAGAAAACATTCAGAGGCCAAAATCATGAAAATAAAAAAATATCTAAATATAAACATTCACACAAACACAATCCAGGAAGTCAGAATTATGGATGCTGTGTTGTGATGAAATATGCACTTCTTTGTACTTGATAAGTAAATCTTACAATGTCCACCTAATAAACATAAACAAAAGTTTTTTTTTTTTATCATTTCCTTGTTTTTAATTGCTTAGGTTTTATAAATGATATTAGATAAGGACATAGTTGTCACTTAGTAATCTTCATTGTTTTTAAACAAAGTTTTTGGGTTTGAAATATGATAGTGTGATCCAAAATTGTTGCAATTTCACTTGCACTGGTTTGAGTTTAAATCTATTTTGACTCAAATGTAGTAGTGGATATGATTTCAAACAACATATCTCTTTATTTAAATGAAAAAATATTTATTTAGATCCTGGGCGCGGAAAGCATGCCAATTCCTTTGTTATCAGCATGAGTTATGAAATATTTGGCTTAGCTCTAGTTAAATTTTTCAGGAAAAAATACCTGGTTTTCATATTTTTTGCTATTTTTTCCTATATTTTCAGTATACTTACCAGATCTTGCTGCTAAAAGATAACAAAGCTGCAATGCATGTGTGTGCATTTCATCTACATCCGTCTTTTCTTTTTTTTCAAATTCTCCATGGGGACAATGCAGTAAACAATCAAGGCAATATAATGCATTCTTCATCTGCTCTTCACATATCCTTATATGGCCTTGCATATTAAGCAATGAACTATTTTTTTCCATGTCTTTAGGGACAGTATCAGCATACTGGGAACTGCATTCTGTGCACTTGTATATTTTGACTCTAGATGAAATCTTAAATACAGTGTCAGAGTCTGCAACTGGTAGAAAAACACTGCTACTTATATTACTTCTGAGAAACATTTGGTCAACTTGCTTGAGATCTTCCTCAACTGCTGAATCCTCCCCTTTCAGTTCTGGAGACATTGGCCAGTAGTAGACTGAAGAAACTGATCCTAAAGATGAACATTTAGATTGATTTACAATGCAATTCAACCAGACAGGATCATTAATGCCCACATTTCTTGATAATAATGTTGGGCCTAATCCTCTGTTGCAGTGCAGCCAGTGTGTGCAACACAGTTGATGCATTCTAGTGTCAAAAAACTAATGTAGCTGGCCACAGAGAACATCCCCACCCCCGTGCGGAGGGCTCCTTGGATGCTGTAGAAACACTGTAACAGCTACTATCACACCCTTCAAGCCTGAGGCCAGTAGAGAGTGAGTGCATGGTTGAGAAAAGGAGCCAGGGCCAGGTTAGCCCTACGCCTAGCTGTTCTAACCTTTGCTAGGGGCTGGCCTGGTGCCCAGCCAGCCCAGCAGTGGGAGGGCATAAAAGCAAGTTTTGCACCACCAACTGAGCTGTAGTATGTGGTCCTTGGGGACAGGGGAGCCAAAAACTGAGCTATATATTTTTGGACCTGCTTTATAAGTGGATCCTGACAGAAACTCACATTATATGATATGAGAATGACAATTTATGACCCTAGCCTGAAAATCCTTGCCAGGCAAGTAGTTTCTCTGATTTCAAGGGACTACTTACATGAACAAAGGACTTGTGAGAGTCAGGATTTGCAGGACTGAACTTCATACAATAACAATTTTTTTAAACCTAATATTCAGTATGGGCGTATTTCTGACCTCCTTACTCAAAAAAACCTCCCATTGACTTCAATGGGTTGGTCAGTATATTATTTACCTTGAATGAGAAATGTAGTACAGATGGAGCAGGGTTTCCTGGACAAATACACAGTGCAGTTACTCAAAGAACAGGGAATGTTCAGCATGACATGTTGCACAGCATGTAAGTTTTCTCTGGAGCAGCTCATTGCTACCACTTTGTGTATTTTGTCTGACTCACACACAACAATCCCAGTTTTATTGAACTGAAAGAAAACAATGTGACTTACTATTTGCAAATTTTATTTTACAAACACCTATATTTTAAAAAGCAGCTTCAATGTATTACAGATTTGGCTAAACTATATTTAAGTGCATTCATTCTTCAGTCCTAATAATCTTTCATTCTTAATTTGTCTTTCTACTTTATCAGTCCTATGAATATTTATTTACTTGTTCATTATTCTTATTAATTCACTATCTTTATATGTGTATGCTGTTTCTGAATGGACCCAATCAGTTTTCCTTTGATGTCACTGATTAAACTCCAAGTGATTGTAAGTAGGCAAGATCAACCCACAGTTTTCTAAAACACCCTCAAGTTAAATTTATGAGCAAGAAAAAAAGAAGTGTGACTTTGTGGGGATCTAAATAACTTCTATCAGGATCTTTTGTCAGCGTTGCATTAGCTGTGATGGATACAGTAAGGCAGAGAGACATCAGTGCTACTGATTAGATTACAAGCTTTTTGGATGAAAAACTATGTCCATGTATAATGGTATGGACCTGACAATAAGGACCTGATCCTTCTGGGTGGCTATGGATTAAAACAACAGATAATATTATCTGACAAAGCTTTCTTATGAAATTAGTGTATATATTAAGCTCAAACAAATTCACTCTTAAAAGTAATATTCTAGTCTCCTCTATGGAGGCAATAACTGGAATAATCTACCCTAGGGGGTTTCACATGTTATTAAATTATCTTAAACTACAGTATCATACTAGTTAATCTGGCCCATAATGCACAGGAAGGATGGAAAGCGAACAATAATATTTAACACACAAAATGTTTTACATTTTAAAATCTCCATACAGTATGAATTAATCTCCATAGCACTCCTGGGAAGTAGGCAAGTAAGCATTGCTATCCCCATTTAACAGATGGGAAAACTAAAACAGAAGACTTATATATACTAGCCATTTCCCAGAAATCTCCCACCACCGTACTACCTACCATCAGGTACATTAAGAATTATGGTATATTGATATCTCAGTTATTATCTAATCAGGGAACTGAGCTCTTTATGTAACTGTTCATCTGCTTACTGACTGAAAACTAAACAGTATTGATAACTGTTGGTACCTATTAACTGAGATTATCAGTGATTTTAAGGGTTCATCCCCATTTATTGGAAAGAAACACTTCTTCGCAGTGACATCTCATTGCATACCTTTTCAGATGGGCTAACACACATTGGAGAATTCTCCATATGAAGGGCTAGAAACATACACATGTCTTTTTTATTTCCTAAACGTGTGGCAATCTTGTAACCTACATAGTTTCAAAGAAAGGAAAAGACATTCAGTAAACATACACAAAAAGAGCCACAATCCATGTTGTTAAAAACACTGTCAACTGTTGTAATGCAGGTAATTTACTGAGCATCTATCATGGAAAAAAAAACACTTAGGGCGAGAACTTGGCACCACTGAAGTAAATGAGGCTAAGATTTAACTCTTGAGCATCCTCTAGCTATAAGGACAGTTAAGCTCTGGAACAGGCTTCTGTGACACTGGCAGACTAGGTGCCAGTGTCAGAGCCTAGACATCACTGAACACTGACAAATGCATAGCTGGAAACCAGTCTGGCTCACATATGTGTTAGCATTGTTACAATAGATGTTAAGTTTATAAGAATGTGTCGAGTGGAATTCTTGTGAGTTGCTGCATGCATTAATCTCACTTGTAATACCTACATCCCTTGTTATAAGGTAATATGGAAGTGTTTGCTTTGTACTAAGAAAGTGTTTGCTATGAAACTGAAATACCCCCACCCGCCCTCCAGTCAGGAGAGAATTATCAAGTGTGAAATACAAGTACCAGTTTACCACAAGAGGTGTCATTTCCTCCCCAGCAAAACAAGGCCTATAAACACCAGACAAACCATTGTGGAACACCAGTGGATGGATGACTGTTGATTGCTTCCCCTACACCCATGAAGTGGATACATGCACAAATTCTCCTCCCATCACAGCCTGAATGCTGGGGGAAGGAAATAAAAATCCCTGTTAAGGAGAAATTATCAGTATGCTGCTTGGAGAAGGCAGTAATTCTAATAAACAAGGAATTCCCCCAGCTGCTTAGCTTGGGTTAGTCCTAAAGGACATATTGAGCTTGCGCATTACAGCAGCTACTATTTTCTTTTGTAATCCAAGACAGTAACTCATTTGTGTGTGTATGTTTAGCTGCTTTAACCTTGTAGACCAGCATTTCTCAAACTGGCCCCGCTGATCAACTCAATTCCTCCCCTTTCCTCCCAGCGCCTCCTGCATGCTAAAAGTCCAGTGGTGCAGAGGGGCTAAGGCAGGCTTCTTGGTTGCCCTGGTCCCACACCACTCCCAGAAGTAGCCAGCACGTCCCTGGGGTGGAGGAGGGGTCTGTGTGCACTGCCCCCCCCCCCCCCAGCACCAACTCCACAGCTCCCATTGGCCAGGAACTATGGCTAATGCGAGCTGCAGGGGCAGTGCATGGAGACCCCCTGACCCCCCGCCTAGGAACAGCTGCCAGACGGATGTGCAGGTTGCTTTCAGGGCAGCCCAAGGTAAGCGCTGCCTGGCCAGAGCCTGCACCCAAACTCCCTCCCAGAGCCCACACCCTGCACCCACTCCCATACCCAAACTCCCTCTCAGACCCTACACCCTACACCCCCTCCCACACCAGAACTCCCTCCCAGAGCCTGCACGTGCATCCCCTCTGTGATGTTATCTGATTAAAATATGCCAGTGTAGATCATTGTTGCTGCCACTGTTACATAACTGCAACAAATATTGTACAAAGCTTTTCAAGTAAGGTGTCTATGGAAAAGCTATGATTTGCTGAATATGATTATGCTATTTGTATGCATGCATCATTTTTGTATTTAAAGTTACGAGTATTGGCTCTCTACCTGGATTTCAAATATGTTTGCTCCTATGGCAACACCCACAAGATATTTAGCCTGCACATCTTGAGGAGACTATTCAAATTAAGTGGCCCATCAAAAGAACACTTAGCTCACAATGAAAGATACCTATTTACTCCTAATAGAACTTCCTGCTATGACTAAGCGAAATCATGCATGGACATGTGACTTGCTCAAACAACAAGGAGTTCAGTGGCACCTTAAAGATGACCAGATGTATCTGGGCATAAGCTTTCATGGGTAAAAACCCCACTTCTTCAGATGCTTGGAGTGAAAATTACAGATGCAGACATTACTATACTGACACATGAAGAGAAGGGAGTTACCTCACAAGTGGAGAACAAGTGCTGACAGAGCCAATTCAATCCGGGTGGATGTAGTTCACTCCCAATAATTGATGAGGAGGGCTTGGGAATCCCCAGTTTTTTTTAAATGAAAATGAGGGTCTTCAGGTTATTAAAGTTTGAGAACCGCTGTTGTAGATAACTCATTTCTTTTTTTAGTTGATAAATGTTTAGTTAGTTTATTATGGGATTAGCTACAAGCCTTGTTTTTCTTTGGTGAGAGATCTAGGTGCAACTGACCTGGGGTAAGTGACTGGTCCTTTGGAACTAAGAATAACCTAAATTTTGTTGTGCTTTCTGGTGTATGGGACCATATATCACAAAGACAGCCTTGCCTAGGTAGAAAGATAGGCCAGAGCGCCCAAAGGGAGAGTCTGTGACACCATGTTATCATAGAATCATAGAACCATAGGATCATCTAGTCCAGTGACTCTCAACCTTTCCAAACTACTGTACTCCTTTCGGGAGTTAGAGTATGCAAGACAAATCAAAGTTTCACCTCACTTAAAAACTACTTGCCTTGCAAAATCAAACATAAAAATACAAAGGTGTCACAGCTCACTATTACTGAAAAATTGCTCTCTCTCTTATTTTTATATTTTCATATAATTATAAAATTGGAATATAAATATTGTACTTACATTTCAATGTATAGTATATAGAGCAGTATAAACAAATCATCTGTATCAAAATTTTACTTTGTGCTGACTTCGCTAGTCCTTTTTACGTAATGTGTTGTTAAAACTAGGCAAATACCTAGATGAGGTAATGTACCCCCTGAAAGACCTCTGCATATCCCAGGGGTACATATATCCTTGGTTGAGAGCCACCGATCTAGTCTAACCATGTTAGGGCTATTATAGTGCTTGTGAAGTTCACACTTGTCACTTGGTCTGTGAAATCGAAGTACAGGGCATACATCCAATTTGGGGATTGTAGCCCTGCTTCTTGACAGTCTGCCCTGAGGTTGGCACCCATGTTCAGGAGCCATTCCGGTAGCCTGACAAGGAAGGTTGTGTAATCCACCATTTGAGATTTTTAAAAACAGGTTGGACAAACTCCTGTCAGGGATGGTCTAAGTTTATTTGGTCTCATCTCAGCACAGGGAGCTCGACTTGCTGACCCTTCCAGGTTTTTTGTTTTGTTTTGGAGTTTTTTGGTTTTTTGACACAGATGTATGGAAAAACTAAACACACGGCAAAAACAAATCCCCCAGCTTTCATGACTTCTCACCAACCAGCCTATACACTGGATGAGGAAGGAGGTCTTACAGAAAAAATAATGAGCCAGATCCTCAACTGATGTTAATTGGCATAGCTCCATTGACTTCAAGGATCTGTCCCAGGATATCACTGCATACGTTAAGACTGTAACATAAATCATATGCACAAAAGGAAAGAGTAAAGGTCGTGACAACCTTGGCTTTGGTATTTGTTGAATTCTGAGTACAGTACTTCACATTTCAACCTTTATATTATTTGTAACAATTTTTATATGTAATTTCTTAAATTTACCAAAACATCAATAATCCATTATGTGGGACAATTTGCTAGATGTTGAATGCTTTGTTCTGCACAAGATTGATACTCACTCCACTGCATCAGTTTTACCTGTTTAGTTTTATAGACCAGAATGTAGTTACACTGGATAAGTGTAATGTAGCAGGGAATCAAGTCCAAGATGTGCAACCTTGCCTCAGCTGATGCCCAGTTACAACACTGTTGAAGTCTTTCAGATGATTGCAACAGATGATGGACTGGGCCTTAAGTAAGTGCAATTCTGAGTACTGAGGTATACATGCCAGATATAATAAAGAATTTTAGAAAAATACTGATTAGTGATTTAGTGTTGTTCATACTAGAGCAAGTGGTTAAAAACCATTTTCTATTCCACATACTTTTTCCTTTAAATTACATTAGAAATTGATTCTTACAAATATTCCACATCTTTTATCAAACTTCTTAATGGTACCTATCAGTTTGTTCATTAACTACATAGTTCTCAGGCCTGGTGGCCTATATTTTGTTTACCATATTTTATCCATTGTAAGACCCCATATTGTGTACATTGCTTTATAAATAGTAAGGCCCCAATATTCTACTAAGAACCATGTAGACGTGTGAGTCCCTTCCCATTATGTTGTACATCCCTACTATTATTTCCTCTACAGACACCATCCATAAATGGGCAGCAAGACATTATTGTGATTCTAATCTATGATTGGAGCCCTGAGGTGCTAGCACAATACAAACAAACAATAAATAATAATAGATCGGGGCTACCACAAATGTCCTATATGTCCATAAGCAGATGGGATCTGCACATCAGATCTACCAGGAAGAGTCCAATTTTCAAATGTATAAATATTTTTTAACTGTGTACCAGTTTCTTCCATTAGTCACCTCAAAATATAAGCTAAAAGAAATACAAACCCCGTTCCATGTCTGACTGCAAAGAGCCTTTTCCTTTGGAAAATATTTAAGAATTTCTTCCTTCCTTCCTCTTTCATCTGATATCACTGTGGTGAAGAAAGATTATATCATTACATCCAGAATCAAAATCATACATATATGAAAAAAATATAATTTCATTGTGCTTTCAAATTTATTTAAAACACTATAGTAAACCTTTTTCCTCCATATGAAAGAAAGGTACATGAACAGGAAATTTTGACATGTAATATCACAGCCTCATGCTGTTTGCCAGCAAAGTAAACCTTCATAAAAATTAGAGAATTGAGTCCTTCCTTGTAATTAGTTTAATTCAAACATACTATCTACTTATTTGTAGGAGAACATCATCATCAATATTTCAACTTCTCAGAAAGTAGTAGAAAAACATTCAGTAAATATAGCACTATCATTTTGGTGAGTCCTCTACATTTTCTTCTGTGTAATTAACACCAATTTCTACTTTTCTTTTAAAGAACTGTTTACTACTGGTGACTTAAAGAAACTTTACTTTCTGTATTCTAAACACCTAAATAAAAAGCCATTTAATATCAGGGTAAATTTATGCTTTTCATACCTGTTTCTCTTTTACGAAGAGCATTTGCTTCACAGACATTTAAAAGGCTTTTAAAGAGCAGAAGTGAAACTAAAAAGCTACTTTCAATTCATTTGTTTGTCATGATCACAATCTGTTTCCTGATGATGTTGTAATAGCTCAGTCCTGTTTCATCTTAGCTTGTGTACTATTTAAAATACACAGTGTTTATTAAACAAGATTAATTCTATGAAACAATGAAAATTGACCAGACTAGGGAAGGGTATGAAAACAAGCTCCAAAAATGCCCTTTGAAATGATGAATCAGAGGACACTCTATTTTGTATTTTACCCATCTCTGTCCTGGGCAGGGGGCAGCTGCCCCCTAAAACTCCGCACTGCGCTCCTTCACCAGCCGCTGCCACAGCTGGCTACAAGGGAGTGGTGCTAGGGGCAGGCCGCTGCAGCTGCTGTGCCTGCGGAGGGAGGTGGGGAGGAGGCACATGGCAGCTCTTCTCCCTCCCCCCCAAGCAGGCGACTCCGAGGTTGATCCTAGCTGGACCTCTTGAGCAGCAGCCTGGGCGGGCTTGGGTGAGTGTCATGCCGGGGGGCTAGGGAAGGGGCCTCTCCTGCCCCAGAGATTGCCACTGCCTGTGGGGAGAGGGCTGGGAGGAGTCCTCCTCTCAGGCTGCCCTGGGGCAGGGAGGCCAATCTGCTGCACCCCAAATTCCTCATCCCTGGCCAAGCCCCATGCCCCCTCCCACACCCCAACCCTCTGTTCCAGCCCAGAGCTTACACCCAGCACCCAACCCCCCTCCCAGAACCTGAAACCAGCACCCAAAACCCTTCTGCACCCCCTCCTGCCCTCCAACCACATGTCCTAGCCCAGAGCCCACACCCAGCATGCAAACTCCCTCCCAGAACCCACACCCTAAATCCACTCCTGCACCCAAACTCCTTCCCAGAACCTGCACTCCCTCCTTCACCCCAACCTCCTGCCCCAGCCCAGAGTCTGCACCCAGACCCAAGCCCTCTCCCAGAGCCTGCACCCAGCACTCAAACCCCCTCCCACATCCCAATCCCGTTTCAGCCCAGAGCACACACTCCTCCTGCACCCAGCCCAGAGCCTGCACCCAGCACTCAAACTCCCATAGCCACACCTCTCCCACACCCAAAATTTCCTCCCAGAGCCTGAACCCCAAACTCCCTCCTGCACCCAAACTCCATCCCAGAGCCTTAGGCAAGTGGCAGGCAGGGTGGGACTTGGACCAGTTCTGGACACCACCAAAAATTATACAAACTTTGCTGCCCCGATGGAGAGGGCTTTTAAGGCTGGCAGGGGCCCCCTGTTAAAAATCTCACTATCAAACTGAAAAGATGATTGGGATGTTCCTCTGTCCTGCCTCTGAACTTCAGTCCCCATCTGCCTGCTGAGAAATCTTCTCTCACAAAAAATGTACTATCCATTAAAATTATATCTAAAGAGCATTGCCTAAGAAAAACACCAACTTGCACCAGGTACAAATGTGTGGTATTCCTTAAAGGTCTCCACTATCTTCACCACTATCTTCCTATTATTTCTAAAAGGTCCCCACTATCTTCACCATAAGGCAGCCCCATCTCTAGCTTTTTTGCCGCCCCATGCAAAAAAAAGGGGGTGGAGGGTGGCCAGACTGCTGGAGCAGCCGAATTGTGCCGTCCAAAGAATGGGCCGCCTTCCCTTAAAATGTGCTGCCCCAAGCACATGCTTCCCGGGCTGGTGCTTGGAGTTGGCCCTGCCATAAGGATAAGTGCATTAGTTCTTTAAAATTGTAGCAGGAAGTTGCCAAGAGTGAAGAGTGAAAAAAGAAATTCTACACTGAAGCAGAGACAAGGTAGCTTTAGGAATAATACTATTTTTCCTATTCTAATTAACTTCCTTGTTCAGGGTTACAACACAGTGACTCATTCTGTTATTCTTTTTCATTGTGAAAACATATGATCAACCCTAAGTTGACTTATTTTGAACCAGCAAGAGAAGTAGGCAAAAAACAGGGAAAATATTTGGAAAAACAAATTCAAATTTGTGAAAAATGTTTATTGAAATTTCAAACTTTTGAAAAATGTTAATGAGCTCTAACCAGTATAAGGAAAAGTCAATACCAAAGTTCAGCCTTCAATAAAATGTTCAGTTTGATAAGCTCATAGAATGACTTGAGTGGATGGACTATGTTACCTGATTCAGACCTGCCTAGGGTGACCAGACAGCAAATGTGAAAAATCGGGAGGAGGGTGGGGGGTAATAGGAGCCTATATAAGAAAAAGACCCAAAAATCAGGACTGTCCCCCTAAAGTCGGGACATCTGGTCACCCTAGACCTGCCATAAAGCTTAACATGGAGCATGGCAAAGTGCAGTTCATTTCATTAACTGGTAGCGTAGAGAAAAAAAATTATAAATCATTTGCCTTCAGTCAGAAAAGAGATTAAGAATAATTCCATTCTTTAAAAATCTGATATGTAATATATGAATGGAATTGCTTTTACGAAAAAGGTGCCAAGGCTCAGAAAAGGCATGGAAACCTGTTTTAAGGACCTTTGTGTGTGTGTGTGTGTATATATATATATATATATATACACACATATATACACACACACACATACACACACTCACACACACACACACACTCTATATATATATATACACACACACACACAGCATTGCGACTGTGGTATCCAAAAGAAAGAATACCTAAGAGACCAATTAAAAGTCTGAATTTTTAAAAGGAACTTTCACCACAATATGTTATAGTTAATATCTGAGCTGACAAGTGGTATAAAAATCACAGCTACCTGAGTGGAATAAGTACAAGTCACCTAGCAAGAAAGTCACAGTGACAGCATGGTGCAAGAAGTAAAGAAATAATTCCCATAGAAAAAAAGAGAAGAACCATTACTAAAATACCTGAGTTCCTGGGAAAATGTGGTAGGTGTAGAAAGAGAGAACCCATGACAGAGGAAATGGAGCGGAATCAGTGGAAATGTACAGGGAATGTAAAGAAAATTGTATTTCGAGCATGCCTTAAAAAAGGCAAAGGAGTTGGGAAGATAACCAAATCAGGGATAAGTGAAGCCTATTTCATGGGATTGTGTGTTCAACGAGGACATACCAAAGAGGTTTCGACTGTCAGCAAAATCCCAGTACATTTTAAATTAATTCAGGAATAGATGTGACAAAAAATGAACTTCCTAAAGCTGAAGGTCTGATTTCCTATGGAAATTGTATTGCAGTTCCACAGTCTTTTATGATGACATACTGGAAAGGATTCATGAGGCATCCCAAGGCTATAAATTACATCTAATTGCTTTATTATTTTGCAATATAACAAAAATCATTTGGCACATAAAATTGCAACATTTCTAGCACCGTTATATTTTATAGTAGTACACAGAGCCTTCCCATGCTTCCTTTTCAATTGATAATCACAAATATAACTCTAACAACAGGCCATCATCCCCCAGTACCTCAAATGTATCATTTTATGTTGGTAAAACACCTACGGTACCTATAGGGACAGAGTCTGCAACCCCTCTGTCCTTTTCTGGGCACCATTTAGCTAAGTATTAAGCATGTAAATTACTTTAATTTAACTTTAATTACTTCAGTTAAGTCACCCACAAACTTAAAAATAGGCATATGCTTAAGTGCTTTGCTGAATCAGAACCATGCCATTTTGCTTATATATGGTCCAGTGAAAAAAACCCTCTAGTTTCTCTTCTCTCAGGAGAGAGAGAGTCTCTCCTCTTTGGAAGGTTTAGCCAGCACTTGTTCCCCAGTAACAGCAGCCAAATCAGATTGTGGCGTCATTGAACCCAAATATGAAGAACACACGGGGAGGGGGGGGCGTTTAAAACTCCGGTAATTTTAACTAACAACAAGTGGGGTTTGAGACATGAAATTGGCCAGGGAGCTAGTCCAGAGAAGGGACGTCCGTTGTGCCGGCCTGAGGGACACGGCGTTTGATTGGAGCACGTCAGGCGGCTTTGCAAGCAAACCCTCGCTGGTGCACAGGGTCACTCTTTCCCCACGGGATTGTTTGTCGCGATGAAGACGGGCAGCGTGCGCGCGCCACTTTCCCCGCGCAGAAACCCTGACTTCAGCTGGGGCGGGGGATGTGGGTCGGGGCTGGAAGCCCTGGGCCACTGAATACCGGAGGGGCGGGGGAGCGGCTGCCGGACCCAGCCCTTACACAGAGCCCAGGCTCTGCAGAGGGCGGGGCCTAGGGAGCCCGGCCCCTGGGCTGTGCCGGTCCCGGCGACACTCGGCGAGGAGCCCGCCCTTCCGCCAGCCTCTCATCCCAGCCTCCCTCGCGCCGCCGCCCTACCTCGCCAAGATGGCGGCGCCCACGGTGACGCGAGTCGGGGGTCGCCGGGCTGCGGGTCTTTGGCGGGGCCTCTCCCGGCGGCTCCATCACCAGCCGCAGCGGGCTCCGGCCGCCAAGGGGCTGTTGGCGGCGCAGTGCGAGCGGGGCCTGTTCCAGGAGGTGTTCCCGGCGCCGGGCGCGGAGGACGGGCTGCCCGCCCTGCTGGAGCCGGGCCAGCCCCCGCAGACCGCGTACTGCGGCTTCGACGCCACGGCCGACTCGCTGCACATCGGCCACCTGCTCACCGTCATGGGCCTGCTGCACTTTCAGCGCGCGGGCCACAACGTCATCGCCCTGGTAGGCGGGGCCACCGCCCGCCTGGGCGACCCGAGCGGCCGCGCCAAGCAGCGCGAGCCGCTGTCGGAGGAGCGCGCGCGGCAGCACGCGCTGGGCCTGCGCGAGGGGCTGCGGAGGCTCTTCGACAACCACCGCCAGCTGTTCTGGCCCGCGGCCGGCGGCGCGCGGCTGGGCGAGGTGACGCTGCAGGACAACGTGTGGTGGCTGGGGCGCGAGCCAGTGGTGGGCTTCCTGTGCGGGGTCGGGGGGCGCCTGCGCATGGGCACCCTGCTCAGCAGGCAGAGCTGCCAGGCTCGGCTCCGCAGCGCCGAGGGCATGAGCCTGGCCGAGTTCCTCTACCCGGCCCTGCAGGCCTACGACTTCCTGCACCTGCACCGGCACCACGGCTGCCGCATCCAGCTCGGGGGAGCCGACCAGATGGGCAACATCATGTCCGGATACGAGCTCATCACCAAGTACGGGCAGCGGGACAAGGGGTGACAGGGCTGCACCGGGGGGCTCTGGCTTAATCTCCCATTGGGATGGGCAGCCCCTGAGAGATGAGGGAGACTGGCTGCCACTGGCCGTGGTCAGCTGCTTCATCTCATCAGGGATAGCAACCTGTGAGGTGCTGGCATGAGCTGCACCACCATGGCCACCACCTTCTTCTCTCACAGGGACGGCTTCTTGAGAGACGATAGCCCAGCCTGCCAGGTGCCATCATGGGCTGTATGAGTATGTTCAACCCCTTCATCTCATTGGGCTGGGCAGCCCTTGATAGATGCCGGCACCACGGCCTCCCCCTTCATCTGTCACAGAGATGGGCAGCCTCAGTGAGACCACATGTCTCAAATTGCCATGGGCTGCAGAAGCATGGCTGGCTGCTTCCTCTCATAGGGTTGGGCACTGGAAGTCCCTGAGAGAGGGAGGGTCCCAGCCTGCTGGGTGTCATCTTGTGCTGAGTGGCCTGTGGTACCTAGCAGGCTGGGACCTGTCATGAAAAAGCAAGGAGGTGGCTATCCCAAGCTCAGGCCTTTTGCTTCACATATGCTAATCCACAAGTGCGACAGAGATGAGGGTGCTACTATAACACTGGAGGGGTCAAACTTTTTCCTTTATTTTTTCTCACGTAATGCAAGAAACTCAGGATGGCCAAGTTCAGGTATTCAAAAATAATGACTCAGGCCTCAAATAGTTAATATTGGCTTGATTTTTTTTTTTTAAGATAGTGGTTTTTGTCTTCTGATTTTTCAGCCTTTAGAGACGCATGGATCATGCTTTCAAGCTTTTCCTTGTAACCATGAGCGCTAGACATTTTTATTATTTTTTTAAAAGAAAACTGACAGTCTCACACTCATTTGTCTCCAGCATCTGGGGCATTAAGTAAAATATGAAACATCATGAAACTTCATAAAATTGCAGGGAGTGGTAATACTAAAGTGTCAGTATTTTCCAAAATTTCAGCAGGTTTTCCACCAAATGAAAAATAATCATTTTTTTAAGATCTCTACTATGTAAGTAAACACAGCTCTTGGGTGCCTGGGTGATAGTATAACCCTCCATTGTCAAGTTGCCTGAGGTATAGAGACTTTGAGGGAGCAGCACTGATATGCTTTCTCAGACTTTTACCAAAAAAAAAAAAAAAAAAGTTACAATCCATAATAAAAGGTCAGGAGGCACTTCCGTTCAGTAATTGCAATCTGCATCATGGCAACAACTAGCCTGTTAAAAACAGAAGTTACCTCTAAACCTTTGACTGTCCAAGGTATAAGACTATTTGTGAGATTTATAGTAGTGGAATTAGAGGAGAAAAGGCTGCTGAAAAATGCTTCTTAAGGAACAACTGCAGATACCAACAGTGGTGGGATGTTGCTGCTGCACTAATAAGTGAAATGCAAACAGAGTGCTTGGTCTAGCCTGTCTTGGAAGTTGAAATGGAAATTAAGGATGCTGTGGCACTTCTCAAAAGCTAGACAACATTCAAGATTATTCTGCAAGTTCTATTGAACATAGAATAACATCTATAAGACACTATAGTGCAAGGGTAGGCAACCTGTGGCACGCGTGCCAAAGGTGGCAAGCAAGCTCATTTTCAGTGGCACTCTCACTTCCCGGGTCCTGGCCACCAATTTGGGGGGCTCTGCATTTTAATTTAATTTTAAATGAAGTTTCTTAAACATTTTAAAAACCTTATTTACTTTACATACAACAATAGTTTAGTTATACAATATAGACTTATAGAAAGACCTAAAAATGTTAAAATGTATTACTGGCATGCAGAACCTTAAACTAGAGTGAATAAATGAAGACTCGGCTCACCACTTCTGAAAGGTTGCTGATCCCAGCTATAATACATCAAAATTGACATTCAGTGCATCTTAATGCAGTATGTTGAACCAGATCCTTCAGAAGAACCTGCCAAAACCCCTGTTATGGAATAACCTTCCAACAGAGGAAGCTTCTTTCTAACCTCTTAGTAGCTGCTAGTTTGTCTTGTACCCTGAAGCTTGAGGCTTATATATCACTTTTAATTTTTAAAAAAGCTAAGTAGATAGTCTCATTATTACGTACAAAATTGTAGCTTATTTTATATCTCACTAATATTGTTGCCTCACACATTTAGTGGTAATGAGTTCACAAGACAAATTAAAAAACATTTTTTTTAGTATAATCTAATTATTGTGAAAGGCTTAAAAGCATCTCGGAACCACCAGTAGTTCCAAGTACAAGTTACATTTAAGTTGAACAAGCAATGTGATCTTAATGCATTGTGATTCTTTCCCCACAGAGTGACAGGAGAAGATGTGTTCGGAATCACTGTGCCTCTTATTACCAGTACCACTGGAGATAAATTGGGAAAGTCTGCTGGTAATGCAGTTTGGCTAAACAGAGATAAGACCTCTCCATTTGAGCTGTATCAGTTTTTTGTTAGACAGCCAGATAGCACTGTTGAAAGGCAAGTAGTACTTCTTAAACCTCACTTTTCACAAACTTTGCTCTAGAAAACTGTATATAAGAGCAGCACTGAAAAGGTGCCTATATTTTATACAGATAGATACAGTATGAGATCATGCAGTAAGATGGATTTCCACTATCATGACAGTTTTTCTTTTGAAAATGAGTCTTTATTGGTTAAATAACATACATCAGATTAATAAATACAGTGGATTCCGGTTAATTGGGACACATCGGGACCGGAACAATTTGGCCCAATTAAGAGGCTGCCCCAATTAACCGGTGGCCCGATTAACTGGAATCCACTGTATATATGACATTAGCACGTCATTGATTCACATATTGGTAGAGGCATCCCAAGTCAGCATCAGGAAAGTGGCCCGTTGAGTTTTAAGTGACTCAGGGGACACCACCATGAAAGTGTATGAGTATGCAGTTGAGGAAATAATCTACAAAACATATGGATAGTCCTACCTTCGCTAACAGAAATAAAGGTTTGAAAAAGTAGAATATCTAAAATCTGGATATTTTAAAATGTAAAAAAAATCATTTTAACACAAAGAGTTAATTTTGCCTGGCAGGCAGAAAGGAAGTTGAATATACTGACCAATGTAGTGATAAAATAATTCTCTTCCTACCCTTAGGTACCTGAAACTCTTCACTTTCCTTCCTCTTCCGGAGATTGAGCATGTGATGGAAATGCATGCTAAAGAACCTGAAAAGTGGGGACCCCAAAAACGACTTGCTGCAGAAGTAACTAAGCTTGTTCATGGAAAAGAAGGTCTGGAATCTGCTAAAAGGTAAAGTTTGACTAATTAATCTGTCCAATGTCAGGCTTATTTAGAAGGAGTGCTCTTCATGGCCAGAGGGACATACTGTGTGGCTATTTCATGAATAGGGCTCCAGGTCTGTCACAGAGGTCTCAGAAGTCATGGATTCTGTGACTTCTGCAGCGGCCAGTGCAGCTGACCCCTGGGGACAGGCTGCTGCTAGAGTGGCTCTGCAGCCAGCTGCACTGGCCACTGCTGGAGCAGCCTGGGGCCAGTCGCACTGCCTGAGGTTCTGGCAGCTGGCCCCAGGGACTGTCCAACAATGGCTGATGCAGCTGGCCCTGGAGATAGCGGGAGCCACCAGAGCTCGGTGGCTCCCAACAGCCTAAGCAGCGGCTGGCCCCCCGAGGCTTCTTTATACAAAAGGATTATCCCCCCCCAAAAAAATAATCCAGTCAGGGTATTTATGGTATGGACCATGACTTTTTTGTTTCTTGCCTGTGACCTGTCCATGACTTTTACTAAAAATACCCATGATTAAATCATAGCATTATTCATGAACAGTTGAGTGGGGGAAGGGAGGCAACAAAATGGAGAAAGGCACATGTCATGTAATTCCACAGATACTGGTATCTTTGAGTAGCGTTGAAAAGGTTTGATGGGTTTCAGTTCAGGGTGGTTTTTTTTTTTTATTATTATTATTATTTTTAAATGTTGGAAGGTAGGCTACTATGGTCAAAAATGAGTTTGGAGAGAAAATCTTAAGAAAACAGACAAATCCTAATTTGGTTAACCATATAATTTTTTTTTAGATGTACTAAAGTACTGTATTACAGCAATGTGGAGGCACTGGAGGCTATGTCTGACCAAGAATTACAGGAACTTTTCAAAGAAGCTCCATATACTGAATTGATGCTTGAACCTGGAATGAGTGTACTTGACCTGTGTCACAAAGCAAATGCCATTCCAGAAGGACCTAGTGGGTATGTTCCACTTGTATTCTTTAATACCTGTTTGTTATATGGGCCACACTTGTACACTTAAAGAAATTTACTTCTAACAGAAGGTCTGCTTTGTTCAGTCCTGGTTTATATTAAAACAACTAGTCATCCAGCTGAGAAGTCAATTAGTGAGTTGTTAATGATCTGCCTACCAATATTACAAACTGAGGTGGGAGAAAAGCATAGGTGTAGAAGTTGTACAACACACTAGATAGATTGATTTATAAGTTAAAGTGAAGATGAAGTATTTCAATAGATTTGAACTGTGCTGCTAAAATACCTTCACACTATTGATCCAAGTCGTAGAATGTTCCTGTTAAATTTCATTAAGTAACTATGTCTGGCATGCTTTTACTGTGCACCAGAACATACAAAGTTCACCTCAGTTCTGAAGGAATGACACACGAATTCCAGATGCACTAAAAAGTGAAAAGAGAATTGATTGGCTAGAGCAAAATATTGAAATAAGTGAATTTATTGCTGATGCAATGTACCAGATTAAGAGCCATGAATAATGAAGGACACAAAAGAACGGCTATACTGCATTGAACCAATGGTCCATCTAGTCCAATATCCTGTTTTCTGACAGTGAGCAATGCCAGGTGCTTCAGAGGGAATGAACAGAACAGGTGGTCATCAAGCGACCCATCCTTTGTTGCCCATTCCCAGCTTCTGACAAACAGAGATTAGACAGAGGGACACCATCCCTGCCCATCCTAGCTAAGAGCCATCAATGGACCTATCCTCTCTGAATTTAGCTAGTTCTTTTTTGAACACTATTATAGTCTTGGCCTTAACATCTGGCAAGGGTTTCCGCAGATTGACTGTGTTGTATGAAGAAATATTTCTATTTGTTTGTTTTAAACATGCTGCCTATTAATTTCATTTGGTGATCCCTAGTTTTTGTGTTATAAGGAGGAGTAAACAGCACTTACCTATTTAATTTCTCCATACCTGTCATGATTTTACAGACCTCTATCATATTCCCCCTTACTCATCTTTTCCAAGCTGAAAAGTCCCAGTCTTATTAATCTCTCCTCATATGGAAGCTATTCCATACTTCTAATAATTGTTGTTGCCCTTTTCTGTACCTTTTTCAATTTCAGTATGTCTTTTATGGGGTGACCAGATCTTCATGCAGTATTTAAGATGTGGGCATACCATAGATTTATATAAAGGCAATATGATACTTTGTCTTGCTATCCTTTCCTAATGATTCTCAACATCCTATTAGCTTTTTTGATTGCTGCTGCACATTGAATGGATGTTTTCAGAGAACTATCCACAATGATTCAGAGATCTTTCCTGCATAGTAATAGCTAATTAAGACCCCATCATTTTATATGTAGAGTTGTGTATGTATGTATGTAAAGACAGCAGTAGAGTCAGTTTCCTCCTTTACCTCACTTCTCAACAAAGGCATCATATTGCCAGAGGTGGGGATTGTTGTGTCCTTTACGAACATGATTGTCAGTTAGTTTTGACCTGAAATGTTAGATTATCAGTTAGTGTTGACCTGAAATGAACTTGAATAAGTGACTTAGAGGTAAATGGTTTCATATTCCAGTATGAACTGCCCAAGTTGTCCAGTCTCCCACACCAAAATTAATACAGTATTTTTTTCTAAGCAGTGATAGAGTTAGCAACAAGCAATGTTTCATCTTGCAATTACTGTTTTGTTTCAAGGTACCGGAAGATTACAGATGGTGGAGTATCTATAAACTACATTCAAGTAACTAATCCTGAAACTGTTCTTGTTATTGGGCAACATATCCTCAAGAATGGAGTGTCACTACTTAGGATTGGAAAGAAAAACTTCTATATTATAAAATGGCTGCAGTTGTGACAAAAGGAAATACCTAATTAAAATAAGATGCATCTTCACACTAAATTTCCCAAAGCCGCTATCTTACCTTGTCCTTTCTATATTGTGCACATTGCACATCTTACAAGAATGGCACAATAGGAGAGCAGTGTTTGTCTCATTCTTCTCACAATGTGAGATTCTATCTAATACACATGGTTCAAATAAAATCAGCTAAATTTATGAAGATGGATAATTTTGTATTTGTTTTAATTTTGACTGTTAATAAATGAGAGGTTTGCTACATATGAGTCATGGAGTGAAAAATACAGTAAAGAAACTCAGAGCAAAATATTCCATCTAGCCTACCCCAGAATTCCTTTAGGAATAGAGCAGTCATCATTCCCATAGTCAGTCCTCCAAAACAGAATTCTCAGCACAATAAATATGTCCCAGAAGGCAGCTGCCTCATTTGCTGTCAAGGTTACAAAAACTCATTTATTCCCTGTCCCACTCTACTCTCTCCTGAAAAGATGTGTGTTGTGTTCTAGTTTGAGACTTGCATGTTTTTGAATAGTAATGGAATTTGAAAATTTAAACACACGGCTCTCATTTCAACCAGTGCAAATCAACTTTTATCTGAAAACATGAGCTGTGAAGAGATGACAATTACTGTTCCGCGCATCAGGAAACATTAAGTTACAGAAATGTTTAGAAGCCTGAACTCATGGAGTCTGGTGATTGGAGGAAAAGGTGTGGGTAAAGGATAGAATGAAATGTCATCAGATGTTGCATCTTGCTTTACCACCTGCAACTCCTGGGCCTTCTAGCCTCTTGTATAGGAGTTATCTCACTGGAGAAGTTACTAAGGTTCCTACTGCTACTTTCCTGGAACAATTGTAAAAAGGATAGGCATAAGAATATAAAGATACCGATTTATGAAGGTAGCTGATCTCAAGGGCAGCCAGAAGCAATGTACGTAATAGTGGAAATGTTCCTTCTACAACCTGGATCCCAAGATGCTGATGAAAATTAATGTGAGGCTGTTGAGTGTGATCCAGGGAACATGGGCTAGAATTTATCATTCCTTGATCGGCAGCCTAGTGGAAGTGAGAGTCACCAGCAATCCTTGGCCAAGCTGAGTTCACCCTGACAGAACAGCCTACATAAATTGTTAAGGCGAAACAAGCTCAAGCTCGAAGACAATAGAGATCCTTTCCCGGGCAGATATGGCTTTCATCAGACAAGTTACATAAGAGTTGCAACATAAAAGCAGCCTGGCTGAATGTCACTTAAAATGTAAGCTGTGTGAAGCAGGGACCATCTTTGTGTATGTACTGTGTCTATTATTAGACTACCTGGGCCTTTAGATGTTGTTATAGTGCAAATAAGCAAGCAGTCAGAACAAGTTTTCCACAGGAGCAGTGACATTTTGGACCTCGTAAACTAGACCATTCATATACAACCACACATACATAAGTAAGACTTCCACATAAAAGAAGCAGTCCAGCGATCACATGCCAAATGTCCATATAACTAAACCGAAGTGCCTTCCCACTAATTCGTCTATTAGTAATGCTAATAAGAAAAAGGGAGGATGTAATATAAGTCAAGACACTGAAATGCAAACAGCCAGAAAGACTTTTCATTCCCATACTCCAACCTATTTTCACTGAGTTTGTGTAGCTCCTATCAACAAGGGAGCACCATGGGAGTAGGCTGGGCTGCCTGAAGCAGGACTGGGATCTTGTGGCTGCTGTAGAACCTGCAGCCTTAATAAAGGGAGCAGGTAAAATGTAATTTGTTCTGGGTAGGCAAAAAAACAATGCAGTAATTTGCAAGAAAACACAAAACCTCTCATCAGTTTGTCATAAAATTTCTGCACTGTAAAGCAATTTTTTAAAAATAAAGGTTATAATACTTAAATTTCAACAAGGGTTAGATTTGGTGTTTATTGTAAAGTATTTTTTTACATGGTTTAGGCAAGATATTTTATGGTTTTAATAATAAAAAATTAATTCCAATGATTTATATAAACTATTGTGGGGGTGTTTTTTTTAATAGCCTGGGAGAATCTGTCTTGTGGGATTCGGGGATCTAATGTTTGTGTGTGGGGGAGCAGGCTAAAAATACAAGAAACAATTCAGGAGCAGAAGTGGGTATTGCAGGCCAAAAACAGAAGTGGGATTTAAAAAAACAGTTCCATGCAGGGCTTTTTCTAGACGCTGAAGCCAATTTCAAGCTCCCGCCTACCTTGGCATGTAAGAATTAGAGTTGGACTTGTTGGAAAACGTAGCTGTAACCAAGCCATGTAGATCTAGGCTGCTTGGAGCACACCACCACAACCTTGAAAATAATCATTGGTGAAGTTTCTGCTGAGTATTTTTGGATGTGGTCCATAATTGACAAAACTGTTAAAAGGCTTTTGCTGCCTGCTCCCTTCCTATGATGTGCTGCAGGTGGCCTAGCTCACCACCTGCTTTCCCACCAAGAACCTTGTCCGATTCAGCAGTTCATATCCTAGAGCAGCAACTACTGTGTTGTTTTCTAAAACCCCAACAACGCAGCCTACACTTTGGTTCCACATTCCATGGTTATGAACTGGACTCTTGACTTCCAGAATCCATGCTACCTGGCAACATGGAAAAGTTTCAGAAGTATGCATGGTAATCTAATTTGTTCACACTAATGGGGAAAGCTTGAGTGTAAGAAGCCGTTACTGACAATCCATAACAGGACAGGAGACAAAAAATCAGCCAAAGACTAGTTGCAGCAAAAATAGTGAATTCAGCGGTATTCTAAGAAAAAAATTCATTCTGATCCCAAACAACTGCAAAGGAGATGGGTTTCTGCTATATGGAGCCCTCAAAAGCACAGTACGTATTGCAAGCAGCCTGGATGCAGTGAGACAGAGACCCTCTTACATCCCCCGCACTCTACCTGAACCTGGTAATTAGGCAGCTTCTAACCCCGATAGGGTACATCATGTTGTTCTAGCTCTCACAGGTCATCCACCTGCATTATCTGTATAAAAATCTGGGCTCAGTTATTGTATCACCTAGGAGTCCCAGGCTGTGACAGTGTACTCCATAAAGCTCCCAACCCATCACACAGACATTGTCCAAGGCTCCATTGTGCTAGATGCTTTATAACTGAACAAAAAAGTTTTCACATTTTCCCGTGTGTCTTACATAAATCAGTAAAGCTAGGAAACCAGACATTCCAGTGCTTATATTTTCTTTGGGACAGTCTGGACTTTGGCATTAAAGGCCATGCTGTCATTTCAGATTTCAGCATTATCAGTCACTAATTGGCTGCTCCCTACCTGTGAGGTTCCTGGAGCAGTCCTAGCCAAACTGTTAATCAGACCTTTCTCACACCTAGGAGTTGCCCTTGATACTACAAAGTACTCCACAACTCACTCCATGGAGTCAATGTGAGTCTATTTTTCTTCAACTCTGTCAGTCAACATTCGCTTGTTGGTAGCAAGCAGAGTCTAAGTCTTTAACCTACTGCATATTGCATGAAGCAAAAGTTGTGCTTTGCACTCAAAAATCATTCTTGCACAAAAATCAACACATCCCTTCACACCTCAGAAATGGGAGTCATACCATTGTCATTTTTGCCCAATGCCACATCAGAAAGCAAATAGCACCAGACTTGAGGGCAATGAAGAACTCTAAAAATAGCTCAGTTCAGGAACGCACCTTAACAACTGTTTCCTTCATCTAAATTTGGTATGGCAGGATTGGTGGAAAAGTCAGAATCCAGCGCATAATAGAATGGAAATCCCATTTCCTTTCTGGGACTCATCCTGGCTATAGTCTTCTGAGACCAATTAATCAAATTCTGTGCTATGTATATAATTCAGCATTAAATTTAAAAAAAATGAAATTGTTCTACTAATTCAGTGTTCAATAGAATTTTAGAAATAGTCTTTGAAAGGGCAGAAGCAACAGTAAACACACGGGGCAGGCAGTTTATTTTTTTTTTTTTGCTGTTGTTTGTACAGTGCCTAGGCGTATAGGGCCATGGTATGGTTGGCCTCTAGATGCTACCCGAGTATAAATAATGATGGCTGCCATCCCAGGTTGGAACTGCCATTAGTACCTGCGCCGAGGAAGCACAACTTGGAGAACAGGTCAGTCCTAGAAAACTGGTAACAAGAAGTTTGTACTTGGTACAGCTACAGGGTTTCACTAATTCCTTCAATTCTGTGGGAGAGAACATCGCTTCTGGTGGCTGGGTTAGGTTCCGTAAGGGGCGTCCTTTGCCTAGGACTAGAGAGTAATGTTATTTGCTGAGCCTTCAATTATCAGTTTCCCTCTAATTTTTGTCTGGACTTTAATACAGTTGAACTCACTTGCTGCTATGGTGAAAGCCATAATTAAAAAAAACAGTGCGCTCTTCCCCAACGCCCCCATAGTCAATATAAGTTTTTATAACACTCATTGTCATTGTCTCTGCGCTCTTTCCAATACAATTCATTAAGGATTAAGTCATGTTACTACACTTCTGTCACATTTGTTCTCTTGTTCTCTTCTCATGAGGAGATGCGTGTGTAGAAGAGTGGTTTAGTTTAGTAGTGGATGTCCTTTTATGTATAAATGTGCCTGCTGTGTGTTTATATTCAGGAAGGCAAGGTCAAAAGAAATGCACCTTGCACTTGGAGCAGAAAGTGGTTTGTTCCTGGGCAAGTTGAACCTACAGCACCTCTGGAAAAAGCTGTCTCTTGCACAAACATGCTTTACTCGTTACAAAAAGTTCCATTGTGCCAGAAGAGCATACAGGCATGTGACGTCTTAGGTGCATTTAATACATGTGATTTCTGCTTTACGCGGTTGACCAAAAAAAAAAAAAAGTGGGGGGGATTAAAAATATAAAAACTTTATCTTTAGGGCAGGCGATTTCGCCCGCCCTTGAAGTCAATGGGGTTTCGGCTATATGCGGAAACCATGGAACAGAACCCTCACGTAAGACGTGACATGCCTGTAATTGTAGACCACGGACTTGCTCCTGGAGCTTTAGATATGTCCTGACCCATGTCATGGAATGCTTTGCAGATAGGGACTGAGACTTTTAACTTGATTTGAGATTCTATGGGAAACCATTAGAGGGAGCAGAGGACATCGCTGATGTGTTCCTCGAAGTCTGTATTGCTGAAGGGACGTGCTTTAGAGGTCCAGCAAGAAGAAAATGAACGTCTGTCCCATTGACCCATACATAAGTGCCACTAAAGCAGTTTCAGTTCCATGTCCTGGCCTGAATCCAGAATGTGCTGGGTCTAGAATGTTAACTTCAGTTACACAAGCCTGTAGTTTGCCTTTTGATAGATTTTTTTTTTTCTCTTTTTTTAAAGAGCTTGCTCGGGCACAGGAGGTTTGACACTGGGTGGCAGCTGGCTAGGACTAAAGTATCTAGGGTGGGTTTCTTTAATGTTGGTTGGACCAGTGAGCATGTGAAGGAGGAAGGGAAGATTCTCTGAAAGAGATGTTGACTATTTTTGTCAGGAGTGGCACCAGCTGTTCATGATTCTTTCACAAGCCAAAAAGGACATGGGTTAGATTCACAAGTCTTGGGTTGAGACTAATTTAGGGTGTCCAGAACTTCTTGATGTGCTACTGTACTGAACGCTGTGAAAGCAGGTTGGCTGGTTTGTGGCTGGAGGCGAAGCAGTTCCTTACTATTTGAGAACCCTTCCCAAATGTACATGGTCTTCTCAGCAAAGTAGGATGATAGCTCTTCACTAAGGCTAAAATTTTGTCATGATTATTTTTAATAAAAGGTCAGAGACGGGTCATGAACAATAAACAAAAATTCACAGAAGCTGTGACCTGTCCATGTCTTTTACTAAAAAAAAAAAAAAAAAAGACAAAATTGGAAGTGGGAGAATCCAGCACCAGAGCTTGCTGCAGCTCCATGTTTTCCCCCACCATTGTGGTGACAGGGAACTGCAGGGTTCCCCCTCTACCTGTAGTTGGGAGCTGTGGGGTGACCATATTTCCCAAAGAGAAAACAGGACACCCCCCAGCCCCTTGCCTGAGCACTCCTCCCCCTTCCCCCCAAACAAGACTATCACCTGTCACTGGAACTGTGACATGGCCTCCCCATTAGCTGACAGCTCCAGTCCCTCCCCGAGACTGAAGCAGAAATTGTCTCTGAGGTCTCTCAAAGTCACAGATTCTGTGACTTTCATGGCCTCAGTGACAAACAGACTTACTCTTTGTGCTTGGGTCTGATGCACACTGTAGGCTTTCAGTAAGTAGTTGATCACCCTGACTAACTCCTTAGAGTGGAATTTGACAGCCTCAATAAAATGAAAGTTCTCTTGACCTGTAATACAGCCTCAGCATCTGGGAAAATCATTTATCTTCTGCTTATTTTTAAGCTATCCAAAACATGGAATTCCAACAACCTTTACAATTGCTATAGTGCTCAACTTTGTATAGGTATTGCAATAGAGGAGCAATAGCAAGTAAGATGATAGCAAAACTATTTGAACATGAAGCACAGATTTGGAAATTCTTAGCTTGGCTTACAAGTGAAAAGTCTTTCAATTGATAAGACTTCAAAATTTAATTCATCCCAACCCTTCCCTGTCAAAGTGACCTGGCCTTGGTTGGTAATATTTAGTTACAGTAGTTTATGTGAAATGAGCTGGTCTCAACCCAGTTTGAAAGTGCTATTACCCACCTTACAAAAGCCACTAGTTAGCACTTGACTGAACAAATCTCAAGGATTTACTAGGCACAAAAACAAGAGCCTCTAGAGCTGGTCCCTCTAAATTAAAATGGAGACAGATATTGACAGGTGAGCTGCTTTTCATATGGCTGTAAGCATCAATCAGGGACTTCAGTTTCCAGTGGTGCTGAACTGGCACCTCACTTTAAAAGCAAAAGCTCCCATAAATGTCTGGTAAGTAGGATTTGAGATGTGTTTACCACATGTATTTTGAAAATCCATTTGACTGGGAATAATGCCTGTCAGTATACACACGTCCCACTCTCACCTACCCCCACATAAGTAATATTTAAAACTGACCACTTAAAAAAAGTAATTTATTTATATGAAAGCTATGTGCAAGTCTTTCACACTGTCAGTTTTATTTACAGAAGTAACATACATACATCGGGTATTAAATGTCAAATTACTATTTCTCTAAATTTTCTCCCTTGATTACTTGCTTATGCCAGTAGTTTAATTGGATCCTGGATTTGTTCAAGATGTATAAAAAGAATAGCTGTTCTTGATGAACAGATGTTACATTAAATTTCTCAAGAGGTATTAGAGTTTCATTTCCATAGACTTAGGTTTCTGTGGATGAAGACTTACACAGCTTGTATGCACAAAGCAAAAAATAGAAAGGGTTGGAAAATGAAGTCAAACCCCATCACTACTTCCCACCAAGTAAAACCAAAGAACCTCAGCCTGGCCTAACTACAGCCTGGTCAGGTTTCTTTCCCTAACATTTCCATGCCATTTCTTCCATTGATGGAAACAACCAGAGTGCTAGCATAAACAAAGTGCCAGTGACTGCTGGCATTTTAACCGTTCCATTATCTAGCACTTGTTAAACCAGCTGTAGACAATAGCATACTTAACACACAAGCAGCCACCCGAGTCCTGTTGACACTAAAACTCCCACTGCTGTACCAGAACTAGTGATGGGAAATTCTGGGAGAGCAAATCCCAGTATAGAAAAAGCTGTATAAGTGTAGCTACATTGGAAGCCTACATATGAGCTAGTTCCTCATAATTCACAGTTGCATATCTGGTCTAATCAATACACTATATATAGCAGGGGTTCTCAAACTTCATTGCACTGTCACCCTCTTTTGACAACAAAAATTACTACACGACCCAGGGGAGGTGGAGCAATAACCAAAGCCTGAGCCTGCTCTGGGAGGGCCAAAGCCCAAGGGCTTCAGCCTCAGGCAGGGGGCCTTGTAACCTAAACCTCACTAACCAGGGCTGAAGACCTGGGACTTCGAACCCGAGTGGTAAGGTTTGGGTTTTGGCTCTGGGCCCCAGCAAGTCTGAGCCAACCCTGTCAACCCCATTAAAACAGGATCATGACCCCACTTTGAGGTTCCAACCCACTGTTTGAGAACCACTGCACTATAGTTTACTTAATCAAAGGATGAAGTAATGTTAAAGCATGGATTGATTTTTTAAAAAATATGCAGTGATAATGACAGACCAAGTGCATTTCTTTCAAATCACAATATATCCTCAACTTATTTACAAGTTACAGTGATACCAAAATATTATCACAGCATTTCCAAAAAGAATTCAGGTCACCAATGCTAATTAACACTTAATCAACTGCATCATTTTTGTGACATTTACCTTTCACTTGTGAGAATTTCTTGAGTAAGCTGCACTCATTTGCTTTGTGCAACCTTCTGCAAGTTCACATGATTAGTGTATTTCCTGACAAGGAAACTAAATTACATTTGCCAATTAATCACTGATTAAGGTCTGAGCCACTAACATGTCGAAAAGTAGCATTTCTAAACCAAGCGGGTATATAGGAGGGTGGATAGGTAGACTAGGGGAAGAAAGAAGCACAGTTGCAGAGAGCTGAACTGTATTAAAAGTGGATTCCAATTTTAAAAAGTTTAAGTCATTTAAAATAATTGTTGGTTAAATTAGTATGAAAACTAACAGTCTGACATGCTCTCTCTCTTTTGGCCTCATGTTTCCAGAACCACAGGAAGCATTTTCCCCTGGTTATTAAGAATGCTAAATTGGTTTCTTTATGTTGATTAAATAGGATATTTAACATGAACTTCTAGACTGCTTACAAATGTGGAATTTAATGTGGCATATTAGGGAGACTGGCTTCTTAAGTCAAATAACATTGTTTCCATCTGTTGATCTTAATTCAGTGGGAATGTATCAGTGATAAATGAAAGCTCAGAATTAGCCATTATTGTAAACTAGTCTCTTATACGTTAGCGAATGATCAGGTTTGTACATTTATAATTTTAGCAGCTCTAACAGGAATTCAGTTTGTGTTAAGTGATGAAACAATGAAGGAACTGTGTGTGGGGGACAAGAAACTACAGTTTTACTACAGGGCTGATGCACACAGAAGAGTCATAAAAATGTGAACAGTGGTGTCTATTTAATTCTTCTACAAATAAATGTGCACACGAGAGAAATATCAGGAACAGCATCATGAACATTTCTACTTTATCAATAAAATAAATCTGTGTGAAAAAAATACATGCAAGTGTGCTGGAGTTTAAATTCAAATTGTAGGAAGGTACAATATATAACAAGATTTTAACTTTTAAAAGGCTAGTGGGATCTACATGCACTCTGCTGGCTATGTCCAGAAGAAAATAACCATCAACTTCATTCCCAATCTTATGTTTATCTTAAAACAAATTGGGTTGTCTTAGAGTAATTCCTCACAGCGCAGTAACATTTGTTTCCCCAAATGGCAGTACTTAAAGTAGACACTCTGGTATAAACATTTAGTCTTGCTGTATCTTCCACAGATAGACACGTTTAGCCTTCATACTTCACAATATTTGAAAAGAACTAAAAAAAATCCTCCTTTCCGTCCAACTTAATTTTAAAAGAAACACTATCCCACAACAGTCTTGAAATTCATTTTATTTTTAAATTCTATGAAAACAATTTTGCTAGTGGATGGTCCAGACGTTTGGTCCCAGAGGGGAAAAGGGGTTCTTGCACTTGATTATCATCCTCAACAATGAAATGCAAACTCTGGTGCACATTCATTGGTTTGCACCAATTCGTTAGTACGTCGTCCTGTTTGTTTTTTAAAGTTCCACACTAACTCACCTAAAGTGAAATTAATTTATCCAGTTCAAAAATGTGTTTTATAATGCTGCTCTCTTTTAAAATTCTGGAAAAAAAATGGGTGCACACATATTTATAAGACATTTTTACTGTGCCAGCTATCAAATTCAGATCTCTGTTTGCCATGGTGCATGCAGTATACTCATGAAAGAATACCTGGTGCTTTCTCCTCTTTATGGTATTTAAACCTCTATTGTAAAAGCAGCTTAAAACTATGCAACAAGACTACACTGTCCATCTAACCCACAGGCAACTTGTTTAGCAAGCCAGGCACTGGAACTTTAATGGTTCTGCCTATGTTTAAATGAGACTGTCACAGGACAGTAAACTTGGTCTGTTTTATTTGCACCAGAAAACTGGTAAGGAAACATTTAGAGCCATTTATTATGTGGATTAAATATGACTTGTTTTGCAAAGTACAGCATACTTTTCTGTCTGCAAGCCAAACCAACTGTCTTTACATGAGCAAATTTACACATAGTTCAGTACACAGACAAGAGTTCATAAATAAAATTCTACCAAGTATACAATGCTTAGCAAATTTTCAAGTCATTAGGATTCTCCACCCATATAAACACTGTGTCGGGTAGAGATAACCTTCACCAAAGGTGCGTCTCTCGAATCTCAGCAATAATCTGACTGGCTCGCTGCAATGCCTGCAGAGAGGGGAAAAAACACAAGAAGAAATATTAATTTTTCCCTATTTTTTTCTCAAACCACCACCAGGAGATCATTCTATGGAAGACAATATTAATTCAGTAAAGTTTTACAAAACAAGATCATTGTGAAAGGCTTAATTCACTAATATTTGCAGAGGCCTCAGATCCCCAGATGGAGCAACTACACAAGTGCAAAATATGACAAAAATACAAAGGCATTGTCAAGACTGTAGTCCTCATTTCCTGTGTCAAGTCACCCCCTCAGCCTCTCATCCAAAAACTGAAAGTGTTAGAAATTCATGCAAAACAGATCTCAGTTTAAAACAGATTCTGTTCCAGTCTTAACTTTGAGACTTAAATTTTGGTTTGAAGATGTTCTGGGATACCCAAAGGCCCCTATGCATTTGTATTAATACTCCATGTGTATAAATAAATCTTTAGGTAAGTTACACATGTATTTGCCACCACATATCATAATAAAGAAAATAATAGTTTCTTTCTGCAACTAAAGTATAAATTGCACTTATTTTGTACCTTTAAACCTCTTCATTTGCATTCTGCCTAATTCATGCACCACTAAACTACGTCCAAATCCTGGGAGCTTTAAAACAGCTGTCATTTTAAACAGACTTAACAAATAAACTGGTTTATGATAAGTAACAATGCAATGCACTCAGGGCTGTACAAGACAGATGACTTATGCCCCCAAAAGTTTACCCTCTACAAGATTCTCTGACTCAAACATGTGGTTTAGGAAAGAGCAGCCATTTAAAATTACACTTGCTACATCCAGTCCAGGAACAGTGACAGGTTAGGGGGTCTGGTATCTCAAACATCCAGAGTCAATGCCTGCTGCACTCTATGAGAGAACTCACCCACACTACTTCTCCTTTATTGAGCTGATTTGATCTTTTAGAAAGCATATTTCTCTATGCCAATTCAGTGCAGAGGAATGGAACTGGCAGTATTTGGTACACCCCAAAATTAGTGGATAATTAGAGCTTTGGAAAAAACAATTTTACTGTATTCATGACTAATTCAAATTCACTGCAGTACAAGAAACACAGGTGCAGTATCTGTAGTAACAGCCAAATCCACAGCAGTATGTCCCCTAATCTAAATCTCTAGGACAGGATACTTTAGGACAGAAGAGTTTGGTACTACTCTCAGAAATAAGCATGGACTTTTTTTTTGGAGGAGGGAGGAAT
Organism: Dermatemys mawii; assembly: GCA_007922305.1. NCBI lineage: Eukaryota > Metazoa > Chordata > Testudines > Dermatemydidae > Dermatemys > Dermatemys mawii. Next base: position 14,661,316 of record ML677350.1, read on the forward strand.
GAGGGGGACGACTCAACCCCACCTTCAAAAGGAAAGTGTGTTAAGGAAAGGTTACAGAGCTTTAAGAGAGTATGTTGCAAAACCTAACAAAATTCACTATTCTAAAACTCCTTTCTAAAAGAAAGACAGTACCAATTTCACAAAGCTGTGTTTGGGGTTTACTCCAGGAGCTATATTAATGGTGTATAGTGAACATTACTAGTATTTCATTATTGCTTTCTTGCCCATGCAGGGCTTCTATATGAGAACGAACTAAATCAAAACAAAACTGACCTCAATCCAAAAAGCATGGCAAAAACCTGAAGATTATATACCTGAAATCTCAGCAGATTTAATATGCTTCAGTTTAATTAACTGTTCATTGGGTGTTTTCATTTTCAATACCTTTAACATGTCAGCTGCCTCCTTTCTGCGCTGTGCCATGTCTTCGGATTCTGTCAGAAGGTCATCTAACAACAAGGATTTGTACAGCTGTCCAACTAGCTCACTCTGAAGAGTGTCTTTCACATGATTCACCAGAAAATGCATCACTGCCTTTGGCACACTGCACATGAAAAATAAAATAGCAAACAAGCCACATAAAGCTAGGGCATTAGCTATTCTAGACTCAGCATGCAGTCTGAGTAAATCTGTATGTTCTGATGTAAGCACGTATACAGAATCTTGACAGGAATCTTCCACAATGTGTCTTAAATAGCTATGAAGTGACTGTGTGCAGTTCAACAGCTGCTGAGTTTATTGCCTGTGAGATGGCTGCATTTCAAGGTGAACATCTGAATCCCATATGTACAACCCTGAACAACTGTTAGGTCTAAATTATTTTTACTATAGTAGCACCTAGAAGCCCTAATCAAGATCAGGCCTCATTGTGTTCGGCACTGTAAAAACACTAAGCTCTTCACAGCAGGTTGAGTCTCTTAGTATCTAAATAGACAATACAAAGGATGAAAAGGGAAATGGAGACATAGTGCAGTGACTTGTCCATGGTCACACACTAGGTCAGCGAAAGGGCTGGGAATATGACACAGGTCTACCAATTCCGTGTCAGTACCCTATATACTGGACGATGCTGCTTCTAAGGCACCAAACAGAAAGAAGTGATGGGAATTTCAAAATGCGAGGAGAGCAGAATATAATTACCTAAAACAGAGTTTTGCCATGACCCAGTGTCAGGACTCCTATTCATGAAAAGGCAGCCATAAAATCTTTAATGATCACTAGTTGACAAGATTTCAGTTTTGTGTCACACTTGAAATACCAAGAAGAAATATGGTTTAGTATGGACAACTGTAGTTACAAGGGCCCTTGAACTTCCTGCAGTAAATTCAAAGTTCTGACCCTGCCTTGCTTATGGAATCTGACAGGATCACAGCAGAGCTCTTCTGTCAAAGTGGAAAAATCAATATAGATAGGAATTGGCAATATTAAAACCAGGCACTTCTTGTGGAGTGATAAGTGCAGCGAAAACATACCCTAACTAAGGTGATCAGCATCCAGGTAGGAGCACTTGGGATAGCCTAATCTGGATGTAAGTAGCTACACTGAAAAGCCATACCCAAGTTAGTGTGTACTCACTGGCAATATATTGTGTGTGTCACTAGGACTTTCTTGGAGCATATCCGATGGATTTTTATGCTGCCATTAGCCAAGCTACTTTGATTCTTTCCCAGTGAATTGTGGGCACATGGGAAGACATTGTACGACTGTGAGCAATCAAGTGATTTAGTCTGTGTCCTCATCACAAAGTGGTAGGTTACGAGCCTAAGTGAAAACAGGTTTTAAGCCTACAGCCACAGATGAGAGTGCTAAGCTAGGCTGAAAAAAAACAACACTAAACTCAGGTCCACCCATCCACATAATCATTTGACAATAGGGGCAACATCCAAGTAAGAGCCTGAGTTAACTCTGCAATTACACTTAGGCTTGTGCTACACTGGGGAGAAGGAGGATTTTCAAACTATGTTACGCAACTTCAGTTACGCTATTTGCGTAGCTGAAGTCAAAATATCTTAGTTCGACTTACCTGGCCATCCTCACAGCAGTGAGTCAACCGCGGCAGCTCCCCCATCGACTCTGCTTACTCCTTTTGCGGAGCTGGAGTTCCGGAGTCGACGGGGAGCGCGTCTGGGGATCGATTTATCGCATTTAGACGAGGTGCGATAAATCGATCCCTGACACATCGAACACTACTCACTGGATAGACGTACCCTGAGAGAAATTAAGCATAGAGTGCTCTTTTCAATGGCCAATTCCTAAGACACCGTTGCATGGGAACATATAGTGGCTCTTAAGTGTTGTAAAGTTACACAGTGCAGAAGTAAACAGCCATGCCACACACAGTATGTGAGCCTATGGGGAAAAAGTGCATGAAGAAGGAAGACAAAAATTATTTAGGGGACCACAAGAGGGTATATAACTTGGAGTACTAGGATAAAGTGAAGTCAGAGGTAAATCAAGGTTGAACATCTGGAGTAAAAACTGCTGGGCAGCAGTGCAATGGAAAATGAGGAAACACCATTTGAATAATTGAAAATTAAATGGGATGGAATACTGGAGAACAATTTTGCAATTGTCATGGTGTGGGCTGGACAACCTGATCTAAGCTCCAACTTTTAGAATTCTTGTACTTTGCCTATAAAAGAAGGGATAAGTTGCTGAATTTTCTGTAAAGCCTTCAGTAATAAAACCATTTGTCTCTTGTTTGCTTCATTCTTCTTAGCAAAAACAAAAAGAAAACAAAACTGGGCAACAGCAACTTTAAAGACCGTCTACACAGCAGAGGCAACATGCTCTGGCATTACTACATCTAGCCCTATGGCTGAGAATTGGCACACATTAGTCAAAGGAATTCTTTATGAGCCTCCTTGGAAGGCTGGTGGTTGCAAAGGTAAGTCCTTTGACTGCTTGACTGGACCTTGGATATATGCCAATTATTTGTCCCAATCCATCAGTACAGATTGCAATATCCTATACAAAAGCAGACACTCTCTAAAAGTAAAGGAAGTTTCAAGTGAAATACAACAGAGCACTCAAAAACAAGAACCAGTATTGGATGCTTTGAAAAAGTGTGTTCTTTGTGTCTAGCAAGTGTACTTCGATTTTATAAGGAATCAAATTTCATAGCTCCTCCTTGTAGAGCAACTCTGGCTAGAAAGATAAAATAATATAAACGCAATGTTATATTCAGCAGCAAATGACACAGCTGTATCACACAAAGATCTGCAGGGGTTAGATGTCTACATAAAGCTAGCTATTACCTGTCCTGAATGTTCTTCCTGACAATAAGGAAGTAGGATTTGATAAGTCGTTCAATCACTTCACAGTCTCGTTGCTCACGGGCAGAGAGTCTGCGTGCAACAGGTACAGGCTACAGGAAAAAAAAATAAAGTCAAACTTATTTTAATGTTTACAGGCTGATTTTATTTAAAACACTTTACCTACTTTTGATAGCAGAGTGGGTACTCCATTCATCTTTCAGGCTGATTCCAACTGGTCTTGCAACAACTGTTTACTCTCCCCAAAACAGAACTACAGCTGTTTTGACAAGTCACAAACATGAGCTCTGAAACTGAGCTGAGAGGTATTACAAAGGACAGGAAATTCTCAAGAAAACCACCTCTCTGAGAAAAAGGCAGCAGTGATTTAATTTAATCAAGTGACTTTAGTTTTTACAAAAGCTCATGGTTCTGACATTGAAAGTGATTGTCCACTTGATCCTGCTGAAGTCTAAGGAAATTTTGCTACTCTGACAAGAGATTAATCTTTTTACAGCATTAATGAAGTAGGCAAATAGTCCCTTCATTTAGATGAGTGTGAAAGTAAGTCAGTTTCCCCCAGTTCTGTTGCATGAACTTCAGGGAAAGGAAGTGTTAATGGAAGAGGACCTTAGAAGGTACCTACCTGTCCATATGCCAGTCATATTCTACAGTGCAGAATTCATACAGATTAAAATCCTGTTTCCTGTGCCTGAGCTAAATCAGGAGAGGTGCAGCTATATCATCTCTTTCACAACTCACCACATCCAACAGGTTTACAGCATGGCCTTTTTGAGGACTGGCAGGTAGGACTGTAACTGGTTTAGATTTTTCCTCCATTAACAGCTCTTCGGCTTTTGAGGGTTTCAGCATTCCTCTCCAGTTGCCTGTTCCGGGTTCTTGAGTCACATCTCCCACCCCAGGAGCAGCCTGCAGAAACAAGACAATGCAAAGAAATATTGGTCAGCCAAAAGTCAGGCACTGCAAGGCAGTCTCCTGTGAAGCTTACTACTACCAACGTGAAATCACATGTGGCTCACTGGCAATAGTTGCAACTTTGAGTGTACATCCTCTTCCTTCATTTTATTCTTTGCTTCCAACAACTTTTTCCTCCCTCCAAGTTTCATCTTGGGTGATGGATTGCCGGGGGGGGGGGGGGGGGAAAAACGGGGGGCGGACACCTCCAATAAACAGTGACAAAATTGAGCAGTTTCAGTGTAAACTGAGTACAATTTTTCAAATATGCATAAGTCTATATCCCAATTTAAAAAGTAAATTAGGCACTTCAGAGCCTAAATCCCACAGAAGTCTCAGACTTGGACTTGTGTACATAGGACCTGTTCCAATATAGTAAGATGATATTATATTTTAAGAGCTATAGTTATACTATAATTATCCTACCTGGATATTCTTATTCTAAAATAAAAGAGTGTCTTCTTTTGTTTTTTTCTTAAACTGCTCCCAAAGTGACATAAGTGACACCAGAATTCTGGAATAGGAGTGTCCCTAGGAGGAGTTACACTAATATGGCTATAGTGCCTTAAACTCACGTTCTCTCTTACAGCACTTTAAGGTTTCCCATGTAGATCAGCCTTTGGCTCTTAAGTATCTAGCTCATTTTGAAAATGGGAATTAGGTTCCTAAATCATTCAGGCACTTTGGAAAATGTTACCCTCTATCTTGTAGCAGTAGGCACCTATGAAAACTGAAAGGAGCAGCTTTTGTTGAACACATTTGGTTTGGTAAGTATATTTCTAGGCAACACAACTCTGAAGAGCTTAAAAGTATTGAACAGATTTTCTTTAGTGCCTCAATTCAAGTAAGAGCAAGAACAGTCTCTTACAACAACAGCTGTAAAACCCCATGCATTCAGGTTCCCAGGTATTAAAAGTTTGTATGTATACCACAAAGCTTTAGGGATCAGTCTCAAAGGAACCAACTGCCCAGCCCCTCCTTGTGCAAGAGCTCGCATACAATGGGACATAAACCAAAGTTAAGTAATTCAGATCAGCAAAGCAGAAGGAAATCTCCACCCACTGGGAGAGAGAAAAGAACTGGCACTCTCAGCAAGCACATCTTCCTTATGGAGAAAGGACAGCACACTTGTTCTTCTTCATCTCCCAGTGAAAGGATGTAACGCACTCTGGGTTGCACATTATGGACACTGGATGAAAAAGTATTAGTAGGTGATACTGTTGCATTACTTTGAAGGCTGTTAGTTGGAAGTCTACATTGATAGATGCACCCATATTCTCAGAACCTGATCATCCATCCTGCACCACTCTATAACCCTACCATGTGTTTTATTCACCCTGCTCATATATCTTTGACAAAGCAATTACTGTCTGTGAAGAGATATAAATTTAAATCTCATAACTGAATGACTGAGAGCCTTGAAATATTTCTTATAGCTTATTCCAAGAGCATGTGGAAAGCAAGCCAAACCCCACCTACTGTGCTCATGATTAAAAAATTAGTAATTACCAAATCTTGTCATGGGTCAAAAGAGACTCTACAGGCAAAAAATAAAATAAAATAAAAAATAAAGTAAAAAGATGGCATATATACTCAAGTTAATGATGAATCAATCTAATCAGAAGACAACCCAATTTTATATATGACCAACTCAACTGTCTGATTCAAACAGATGTTTGGGGGATTTTTTTTAAACACAACTGTTAACCGTTAACGTACATAAAACACACTGATTTGAATTTTTACGCTTGTAATCTTATCTACTCACAAAGCAGGAGACATTAAGACAGACAAATACTTAAGGCGATTCATTACATTTTCTGGTAGTGATAGGATTTCTGCCAAAAATTACTTTACTATCAGGTTAGGTGCTAAGCCACAGAATACTGATCTCTACACAGCACAGAATCAGTCACATATATCACTGTCCAAAATATTCCAGAAACAACCTCAAAGAAAGACTACATTCTGTTAAACACACTGAGAAAGAGTATTAAGATTAGCATATAGACTTATCAAACTTACAAATACAAATTTTATACAGTGAACAGGAACATACTTGAATTCAACAATTCCCCTGCCACCAGTCCTGCCATCATAATGCCTAAGGAACACACATCACTAGTACACAAAGCCTAGTGTAAGAAGAGCAGTTTTCAGCTTTTGTTTAGGCGACTTTGGTGGATTAGATCCCCTAAATCACTTGCTATAGCGTACAAATAAAACTCCAGTTTACAACTAGAATTTATTTTAGGTTCTAACTTCTTAATGGGGGGAGAAGGGGGAGGGGAGGAAGAGGACAACAGATGACAATGTCTTTGCATATATGCATGCATTATCTAGCACAATGGGGCATGGCCCGGTTGGAGCATCTAGGTGCTCCCCGTGATATAAACATTCAACAACAAACATTTCTGCCTATAAAATAAGAGTAGGGAAAAAAGGCTTCTCACATAGGAGTGCTGTGAATGTAACAAAAGAGGCAGTATACCAGCGCTGAAATGTAAAGAGTCATTGCAGAATATATTGTACAAACAAAAATAAATTAGTTAGCAGGGATTATTTTTAAAATGACAAAAAGGGGGTTCAGTTGGAACAGAGCCTAGAGATTCCCTGCAGGCAGCAGGAGATTCACAGTTTTAATTTATCTTTCTTCCATTAGATGTTAAGACATATTAAAATGCATAATTTGACAAACATGCTTAAAATGTTGGATTACAGTATGGTAGTTGAATAGATTATTTTGGTGAAGCAATTTCCTGCAAATTATGGCTCTGCACATTCGCACCACAATTCACTGCAAACAAATCACAGACACCGAAAGCAATGAAATGTCTATCTGAGTGTACCTCACACATTACCTGCCCCGTACAATCTAATGAAATGTGAGTAATGCTAGGCACTACAGGACACATGATCTGACAGGCACAGAGGACACTGTGTCAATGACAAAACACTACATATGTGCACTACTTTTTGTACTATCCAAGGTGCACCACAACAGGAATGAGCATGCAGTGCTAATAGGAAGAATCAGGACAGACCTTGCCATCAGCCTCAGCAGAAGCAGCAGTAGAGGTCTCCTGGGAGGCAGATGTCAATGCACCTGCAGGTTTAGTAGACTAAAGAAGGTAAGAAATGCAGAAAAAAAATCAACTAAGGGCAGACACTGAATGTGCCTAATACATTCATGCATTGTTCTCTACTAACATCTTTAGTTATCCAGAATGACATTTTTAACTTGTAGATTTACAAGCAGCCACGCATGAATAGGAGAAGAATCCCAAAGGCCTTAAAAAGCAGCCAATTAAACACTTACGGCTTCTTTGGCCTCCAAACCATCGCCAATTCCCATGTTACAGATTTAAATTTGACTGTACAATTAAATCAGCGAAAAACATACAAAGCAAGTTCTGTACTGCTGCTTAACATTCCCAGTTCCTCCACCAACTGGTTCACACAGATCCTAGGTTGATCCTATAAAGTAATACTGGATACATTTTGAAAGTTTCTCTCATTTTTTTAAAGTTTGGATCACTAACTGTTTTTTACATTACAAATTGCAACAATTCCTGCGAAGCTTAAACAGTATTTTGGAGACTCATGAAAAAGATATTTTTCACCAATCTGAGCTTATAATAATTTCATACAACACAGCGCATGAAATACTCTAAAATAATGATAGATTGTTCATTTTAACAACTAAGTGCGCTTTTCTATGTCTCTTAGTGCTGCCTCATGTGTACTTACCAATTACTCAACTTATACTGAGAACCTTGCAAACCTAAACGAGCTGATGGGACACAGCTGAAAGAGCCACAATGTAATAAAACTGGTAAAAAGGTTGGAATTGAATAGATAGGATCTATGTCTAAACCTGAGAATAAACTCATGACACAGCTTAATTTTCTTCTTCCAGAGAATAAAATGCTACATTCTCAACTGTAGCTCTAAAAGTGGCTTTAAAAGTTTGAATAATCATGTTGGCTTCCGGATCTCAAAAACAAAAAACACCACTCCACCATAGAAAAGGATTAAAATCTCCATTGTCTCTGAAGCCACATTTAAGCATACAAGTTACGATTCACTTTGTCTTTGAAAACACATTAAATCTCACCTACTTAACAAGATGCTCATGCACCGTAAGTGTATAATACTGTTCTCATGCTTTGGATCAAAAATGGTGCATTAAACAATTTTTTAAAAAAATCAATATTCACTCACCTTGTCTCGTGGCACAGAAGAAGGCAATTCTCGGGCTAACCTGTTACGCCTTTGCTCCTTTAAAAAGAGCCAGCAAAAACCTGAGTCAAGCTTTATTGAAGGGATAAGCACCTAAATTGTAGAGACTAATGCTAGCAACAGGTCTCATATATATCCCAAAGTAACTTGTATCCCAAACTATGATGTTTTAAATCAAAACTTATTAGCTGGACAAGAAAGTTTTGAAGGATTAAGTGGCTAAATCTAATTTGCAATATAAAATGTGAACTGAAAAAAGTATTCAAGGCACAAATATTTGCAGTACACACAATAAACTGAGCTAAGCCACAGCCCTTAAAAACCAAAGATACAGCTTGGATCAGGATGGATTCCCTATAGTTTTCATTAAGATGCGTATTTATGAAATAATATCCATGAAGAACTGACTACTAGAGCAGCATGGTATTTTAAAAACATGCTCTTTAAAGAAAGAATAAGAAATACTTAGCAATGCCTTAACTAACATGCTCCAGAGAAATATATAAGCAATGTCTTAAGTTTATATTTATAGGTTGTAATTATAAAAGGTTTTCACATCAAGTATACAAAGGCACAAGTCAGTTTATGCTAATTTTTTTTTTAATGGTTCAACTTAAAGTCCCTTCTAAATAATCAGTGCATTGCTTAAAAAGCTGTGTTTTCCTTACCTCTATGTTGTTATTTATTAGCCCACAGGCATCAGCAAAGTCTGGGTGCTTAGTGTTGATATAAGCTAACTCAATAGCCACCAAATTATGAACCTAAAGGGAGAAAAATCATTCGTAGTTAAGATTTTATGAGTTAATTTACTGTTAGGAAAGCATGCTGGACTGGCAACCTTAGAAACTGCAGTCTAATCATCCACAATACAACATAAACACCCACAGCATAGGCTCTGCCCGCGCTGCCCTGAGGTTGCATTTCATTTCTGACCCAAAAGGACAAATTCCTAGGACAAGAAGATAATTCACCCATCATGACCTAAGGTCTCTGTAAGCTTTGCAACCATGCAGCAGCCTATTTAGCCCCTCTCCTGGCCCCCACCTACCCTGGTGCCTACCTTGACCCCTCCCTTGGCCCCAGCTCTGTTGCAGCGTGACCCGGGATGCCCAGACCCAGCCACGGACGGGGCAGCCCGGTCCCTGGTGTGGCCAGGGCAGCACAGCCAGAGCAGTTCAGCCCCAGGTGCGGCCAGGGCAGCCCTCCCCTTGCCCATACCTGCTGGGGCCAGGGCACTGATCCTGCAGCCCCAACCCCAGAGCTACCTCAGCAGGGAGAGAGTCCTCTGAGTACCCTCCTACATTCCAACCTCCTCATCCCCAGCCCCACCCTACAGCCCTCACCACCTGCACCACAAAACTGTTCCCCAGCACTGAGCCCCTCATTCCTAACCTCATCCCAGAGCCCCCCCACCTCCAGACAGAGCCCGCACACCCCAACCCTCTGTCTCCGTCCTGAGCTCCCTTCCACACTCCAAACCCCTCGCCCCACACACATCACCTCCATATTGGTGCACATAACAAAATTCATTCTGCACATGGGTGAGAAAAATTAGATCACAACATATTTAATCTTTTCCCTGTATTGAAACACACACCCCACTGCCCACAAACTCGTGATGGCATTTTCAGGCAGGCATCAATCCACTCGGAATTGGACTAAATCCCAACTCATTTCATACTGTCCACCTAGCAGCTGTGATGTAGTAACTTTCAATCACAAGCAATCTGCACCACATTGGAACCAGTAACCTGAGAGACTGTCCCAGAGCTGCTGATGCCATTCAGTGGTGCAGCCGCCACACGTTTTTGTATATTAGTACTGACTACATCGTTCCTTATTATGAATCATGATCAGTCAAAACTGCCATTACATTTAAGTTTGAGCAATGACATGAAACTACAAAATCCAATCCAACACAAGGATTATCTCCTGAGTTTATCATAGAATAAAAAACAATTAGTTAGCCTAAGTTTGGTTAAGAAAATACCATTCACTTTAGTTTGTGGCCAGTAGGGAAAAGGCCCCAATCAGCAAGTAAATGAAGGCAGTGAGAAAAGTAAGTAGTGTTAGGGTAGGATGTATGATTTGAAAAGTAAAAAAAAGTAAAAACTGCAGTAACAAGAAAAAGGGAAATTGTTTCAAAAGAAACAAACCCGCATCTTTCCACTGTTCTGCTGTGCAAGCAAGGATTGGAGGGGAAGAGATGAGAAAAGGCCTTGAAGAATAGAAAGTATCAAGAGAAACTGCTTCAAACTAGGTTTTTGCTAAAGCTAGCAGATTGCTAGAGGGTGTAAAGAAGGCCATGAATCTGGGAGCAGGTTCTTTGTCAGACCCTACCTGATCATGCTGGAGCATATCAGAGTGTGATGGTCATCCCTAGGCGTGGCCTATTGTAAGTATACTGATCACAAGTTTATAAATATTGTTACTGTATTGGATGTAGTAACTGCTTATTGTTAGGCTATTAGACATGTTTAGAGCAATTGAATAAATATTATTTGGCCTTTGGAATTAAAGAATTTATGATTAGTGTTTGGTGATTTCCCCTATCAATATTAAGAATTCCAATTATTATTAACAACAAACATTTATACAATTCTGTAAATCAATAATATGAGGGAACACATAGTTGTACAAGAGAATAAGATTAAAGAAGCTTTCTTCAGCACAAAAATGTCTGTCAATTCCTAATATTTATTTAGAGCTGAATTACCCAAATACCTAGTTACATTTGTACAAGTGACAAAACAGTTATTTGTAACAGCACGGTGCCACATTTAGTTTTGACAATATAATTCAGTAAAGGAGATTACCCCTTGCAGAAAGGACATATTTCAGCTTACTTTGAAGAACAGGAAAATAAGGCAACTGTGTGGCTGTGTCAAGAGACTAGAAGTTTAGAAGCTGGAGATCTTTATCGGTCAAAAAGTCCACTGACTCGGACAGCAATTTCTACTTCAATTTCTTGTTCAATTGCTTTGATTCTACTCCTCCCTTCCCCTTCCTACCTCAAGCTATACTTGATGTTTCTTCAGAAAAAAATTACAAAAAAAGCAGCAAGTAAGAGAAACATCAGACACCCCTAATGTCATTAGACATACATCGTTAACTACGCTGACTTAAATACCCTCCTCTTAGACCAACTGCTTTAAAATCTCAGAAAAAACACAAAAAAACCAGTCTAACGCTCTCCAAGCTTTGACTTGTTTGAAGCTAGAAAGTGAACCTTCATTTCTCTACTAGATGTATGGTGGTACATGCTATATTAGCATTCCATAGCAGCAGCGTCACTGTCTGCATACTAATCAACTATGAAGTGAGTAAGTTTAGTAATGTATGTTTGTGCATCTGTGAGTCTGATAAGAAAGCAAAGCTTCCATGTTAGCAAGAAAATATAAGAGGCTAAGAGGTTTAAAGTGTGAATTTTAGGTAAAACTTTTTTTGGAGGAGAGGGATTAATTTTTTTAATTAGACCAAGGTATTCAAAATCAGGAGCCTAAAGTTAGGTGCCTAAACATGGATTTAGCTTCCATTTTTGAATATTTTGGTTCAGTCTAATGTTTTTGAAACTTTAAGATTATATGGTAAACAAAAGCACTAAGAAAGGAAATCACCAACAGCTACAATGGTTTGCTAGAAAGCAGGAATGGAATACAAGGTGGTAAGTAACAACATTAATTACCATTTCATTTGTAACTGGTAGCCTCTTACGTAGAAGACAGGTCACTACTTCAACTATGGCATCATGTAGTTTGGGAAACCTCAGCAATTCCTAGAATACAAGGAGGAAAAGCCATGTAATAGAGTCAAAGTAATGCTAGAAGTGACCACCAGATATGGTCTGACCACCAACACCCATACACTAGGGGCAAAACAACTTAAATTGCCCTTAAAGTTGGAATTGCAATTACAGTTCTTGTTGATTTCAATCAAAAGCAGGGTTCATACCACATCAGTGAGCAAGAAGAGTTAACAGTGGGGAATGTGCTGTTATTGTTTATAATTTTTGTAGCTACTGCTTGATATTGTCGTCCCACTAGGCACATTTGGGAGAGATTTTCAAACACAAAAATGGCAGTCACCTAACTACAATTTGTGCCTCTGAAAGTCTCCCCCTATGTAAATTAAAATTAGTGTTACATGCAGATAATTTGGAGATGTTGAAGTTGCCAGAGTTTACAGTATCCAATTAAAATTAAAATTGGTAAGAAATTTAGACAGGCAGAATAAAGTACCCAACTGGGACATACCAAGATGCTGAGGTTAAGACTTCCATTACTGAATAGCACTGTGAGGAGATCTTCTATAGCCCCATGTACAGAAGTTTGGACCTCACTTACGTCTCATTCAAAAATAATACACGGATTCCTACCACGGAACTAATTGTGCCTCCAAGTTCTTTCCCATGCAAATCCACTGTGGCTTCTCTCAGAAGCCGCAATGAAAGAAGGAGTAAGAATGAAGTTCTTAATTAGGCACTTTTCTGCAAGTCTCAGCCCTTCCCTGGTATTGTGTTAATTCAGAATATGAGACATTTCAACACATAGGCTAAACTATCAAGGCTGAGAGACCTGGTAAACAAGAGATTTTTCTGAAGGCGCAGCAGCACGGGTTTCTAGTGATCTGCTATAAGCTCTGCCCATCAGCAATTCGAGGCTTAAAGTATTCAAAAGTGTAATTAACTTAATTCGTTACATTTTATTAACAGACTAAAAAGTACTGAAAAAAGGAAGTGTCTTACACATTCTTATTTCCTTAGAAAAAAGTTTAAATGATAAGAAGAGTCTTTGAAAGCAACACTGAAGTTTTCCAGTAAAGTTTCTTCAACACATTTAGCATAGATATACGTGGAGGGCAAGATGATAAAATCTGTGCTCATTCTCAGCTACCAGTGAGATGAAAACGGCATTTGCACAAGGACTGCAAAACCCGAGCATCAATGTTTGCAGGGCCACAGGAATATAGAATTAAGTCTAGTGTGGGGAATTACAGCTTTGAATTTTCAGACCTCTGCATTTAAAATCACAGTCTAAATAATCTCAACCATTATATGAACTTCTGGCATTCAACAGTAGTACTGTATCTGCATCTCTTCCATCAAAACTAGAGCATCTGAACCTTATGGCCAAAACCATTAGTGCCTTACTTGAGTCACACGCCAACAATGCATACCTACCACCATTACAACCCGCCCTTACAAATAAGATCCTTTGCACATTTCCCATAGAATATACTTTCACAAGGCTGTTTACACAAGTTCATGGATGATTTTTATGTACACTGACAGAGTCTACCTCTGGAACGTCTTTTTTTGCGGGGATAGGTTGGAGTGGGAGGGGTAATATAATGTAGGTACCAAATTTTTCCCATAAATAAGGCTGCTCAATACTGTTAGGCAAGTCGCAATGCACTGAAGCCAGGTCTTAAAAGTTTACAATATTTCTAAAAAATACTTATACACATTTCTAAACTTAGTAGTCAACCTCTGCTTTTACCTGTGTACTGTAATTGCTACAATGTTGGATAATCCTCTGCATTTCCTCATGAACCAGCTCCACACAGCGCAAGCTGGGCTCCTCTAAACGTTTGATTTGCCTCTTCACCAACAATTCAAATGAAACCTCAGGCACGAACAAGGCAGGCCGAGGACCCTAGTCGGAAAAGGTAGATGATTTTCGTACGATAATGGCACTCAAAGTGTGCTAGGCGTTGCACAAACCCTAAAGGTGCATTAGTTGATGAATCCCAAAATGCAATCACGTTATTCCCACACCAAATATGATATTCATATGAAGATAAGGTTGAGAGTATGAACCAGTAACCTAAGGATTTTTTTTTTAAAAAAAAATACAGAATAACCTAAAAAACAGCACAGGGAAGAAGTTGTAAGTATCCAAAGCCTTATAAACCTATTTTCACATTAAAAGAGATGCTCACTAGTACACAAACGTTGTACAAAACACACCCAATGATGATTCTGGCCCTCAATCTGCAGCTGATTTATAGGCTCAGAGGGGTACATTAGTGAAAATTGTACTATGAACGGGGGTTGGAGTGAGGTGCTTTAAAGTGTCTTCCCTAGACTCATATCTCAGTTCCTCTGGTAAAGGAGTTGAGGCTGAAGTGCTATGGGGTGCCTTTCAAGTATTTTGGGATATCGAAGCTATTATTATGTGACCATTGAACCTTTAAAGACCAGTGTCCATTGTATCAAATATTCTATCAGTGAAAACTCTTGACAGAGATCATCCAGTCTTCCTCACAAAATTGTTGCATGCAAATCAGCTGTAGAGTAAAGGTGGTTAGTGGTTGAGTTATTTCTGATGCCACAATGGCCCCACTCAAGAGTTGCCTGAGTTGTTGACCTGAGCCTGTCTGTAGCCTAAATAATCACAGTAATGAGAGATCCATTCATTAAACTTATCTTAATTCCAGTCTAGTTTCTTTGCTTTATAAAGTATGCACAAGACTGATTATTTTTGTAACTATTAGGAAAGTTTGAAGTGCATGTGTTATTCCACTGTTAAGATTACTTGGGACCAAGAAAAGAGTGACACCTTTACATTTCTTGAAGGACCTAGTCTTAATTAATTTCAGTTAAAATTAATTTATCTTGTATGGTCTTAGAAAACGTGGGGAGGCTATATTGTTTTCTTCACACAAAATAAAGAATTCCTGCTTTAAGCACAATCTTAATTTCATAATACAACAGACATGAATCAAGACAAATTTTTTTAAAATCCCATTCCAGATCCGACAAACAAAAACCTTAGGAAGCCTAAGATAATACTCACTGTGGCATTTCTAATAGCAGTCAAAATATCTATAGTGTTAAGACCACCTAGTGGATCAACAGATTCTAAGGTTCGTCCAAATGTCTCATGAAAAATGTAGCAGATTCTAGCTCCACCACATCTAAAAAAAAATGATAAAATTAAGATTGAGGTTACAAATGAGGAAGAGGAGGAAATATTAACTGCAAGGTTTTTCTGTGCCTAAACACATTGAATATTTTAAAGTTAACATTATCAGAGTGCAAAATCTTTAAATATATTATGATTTGCTTTTACTACTACTACTGTAGTTTTAAAGTAATGTAAACCAGTGTTTCATGCCAATTATCACAATCTAGATTCTCTAAACAATTATACTTACAGCTCAGAAGTTTCTATATATTTTGCTGTTCCTTCTATGGTGTTGCAATATTCAGTGGCAAACTTGGTAATCAGCTGCAATAAAGTGGCACTCTTGTCCTCTACAGGTTCCCCATAGCTGTTCAGCAGAGACTGATATTGAGCAGCTAAAACATTTATTCTAGTTTTCAGTTCTGGCAAGCAATCTCTGATATGATGCATTAGTAATCTAAAATAGAGAAAATATAAATTCCTGTTAGAAAAGGGAAGAAATCCTCTTCAAACTTTGTTATCTCCAGCACAACTTAAAATATAAACAAAACAAATATATTTTTGTAGAACAAAAAGATGACATTTGCTAAAAAAAGAGCACAATAACTACATATACTAAATTTTGTTTCAAATTTCAAAGGGAGACATCCCAACGTTTCATTATACAGCAGTAGTACTTAAGGGATGCTAAAGATGAAATAATTTTTAAAACATTGTGTGTGCTACCACCACACTTATTTTTAAAATCTCATGTGTTATTTGCTTTTTGAATTTTGCATAACAATTAATCTGTGGTACCTGTTAAGTGTCCTAGCGAGATACTTGGTTCCATTTCGGTTGGCTAGAGATGGATACTTCTTTTGAAGAAAAGCATATTCATCACGGATAGAATCAGCTACATTCTTCTTATTGTTAATATCTAATTGACTCCTAGAGTGTTAAAAAAAACAAACAAACAAAAAAACCCTAAGTTAATAAATGTAAGGTGCAATTATTTTATTCATACTTCCAATTTTCTTGACAGTGCCTTCCCTAAGTCAACAGAATATCTGCCATTTTTGCCTTAATTCTTAACCCATTTCCCCCTAACCATGTTTACCCAAAATTTGGTCAATGTTTTCCTCTGACTATCAAGGTGGTGGTTCGGTGATGGACATGAAGACATGTCTTCTCTTTTGAGATATTAGAAATGTTACTCCATGGACTGACTGGTTGGTGTTGTACAGTAAGTAGGAAAACAGTATGGGCAGTAGCCATTCACAGTAGACAAAGCATGCAGCCTCTATATCGAAGTGGTATCAGCTCTCACATGGAAGATGTGAGGGGTAAAGCAGGTGGGAAGAGTAGTAAACTCCTGAATCCAGGTATCCATACAGCAGCCAACATTTTGAAACTAGGCCACCCACTGCTTATTTCTTTCTGTAGTTAAATACAGATACAATTATTGTCTCCAAATCCCTCATTCTAAATCCCACAGCCATATGCTTGAGAAACCAAAGCATTGCTTCGTATTAAGGAAAGATCCAACTTTCAAAAGAATATATTAACTGTCATCCCCTACTGGTAGATCACAATCAACTGGTGGATCGCAGAGCCTGACAGTGGATTTCGGTCTCGGTCACCGAGACTGAAATCCATTGTCAGAGGCTCTGTGATCAACCAGTCAACCACAATAAGGTTGCCAACCCTCCTGCAGCTAAACCCAGTGACTGGCTGCTAACAGTCCAGCGGCACAGCAAGGCTAAGGCAGACTCCCTGCCTGCCCTGGCCCCATGTCACTTCTGGAAGTAGCTGGCGGCAGCTCCTGGGGTGGTGGGGGAAAGGGGTCTTTGCGCACTGCCCTCACCTGCAGGTACCACCCCTGCAGCGTCCATTGTCTGGGAACAGGGAACTGTGGGGAACCAGCCACTTCCAGGACTGGCGCAGGGCCAGGGCACGCAGGAAGCCTGCCTTAGTCTCGCTGCACCGCCACCCGGGAGCCACAGAAGTAAGTGACGCCTGGCTGGAGCCCGCACCCCATACCCTGCCCACACCTAACCCCAGCCCTGAAATCCCTCCAGCATCCCACATCCCCTCTTCCACCCCAATCCTCCTGCCCCAGACTCAATCCAAAGTCACTCCCACACTCCCAACTCCTCAGCGAGCAAGACGGAGCCTCTGAGAAGGGGCAGGGCAAGGGCATTTGGGTTTGTATGATTACTGTTACTTCTACAGTTTCTTTGAGGCAGATCCTGGGTTGCACACAAATTCAAAAAGTGATCTTGTACTTAAAAAGGTTGGAGACCACTGCCCTACGCTCACCTGTTCACTACCCCAATTATGCCAAGTTTAACTGGAATCACTCTTCCCATAAGTACATCCATAGCATCAGTGCCAGCATCCATGAGATCCAGCTTTGTGATAACAGCAAGCGTTCTTCGACCTATCAAAACAGCAGGAAAATTGTCATTTACAATAAGTTTGTCAGCCTTAAGCAGTTTAGTAAGAGTAAAGAGCCTTAGAAAGGTCCTTAGCTGAATGCAACGGTCAGAACAAGATGACCAGAACTAGGATGAGCAAGATTCTAGGCTCTACAGAGAGCCAGTAACCTATATAGAAAAAAAGGTTTGACTGTTGGGTTGGCTGGAAATTCAGACAATCGACGGCAGTAACAGGAGCACTGTGTCAGCTGAGATGGGGTTAGAGTGAGAGATACCAGGAAGAACTAGACTCAGAAGCTTATAGGTTTGAAGTTGAAAGAAGAGAGCCCTGGTATATATCGAGGGCTAGCCCTGACTTGTTTACAGTTGTACTTGCAAAACTACCACTATAGGAACAACTAGGGGGAAAAAACCTTATTAATTTTCTTCTGTACACAATGAAACAGATTTAACCAATTTCTAAAGTATATGATCAGATGTTTCTCAAGGACAATAAGAACTTTATACTTGGGTACGAACATCTCTAGACCCAAATGTGGAAAGAAACTTGTGTAGGTACACTAGACTTGCTTACTTCATGAAATGCTTTAGAAACAAATAAAACTTAGGCTATCTTGGAGCCTTAACATCTAAAACAGCAACTGGTAAACTAAGCAGTGTTTGACTGGGTAAGTATTGGAATAGGAGGCTACTGTAGACAAACCACGTGCTCTAGGATGAGATAATTCAGTACTGTCTCCAAATCTATACTGAACCAGCATCTCAGCCCTGCATTAAGCTGTTGTTGAGTGCCATCTTTCAAATGGACACAGATCAGAGGTCCTTACCACTGGTAGGCATTAAAAAAATCCTATACAACTTTCTTCAAGAATAAGGACATATTATAATAGCTGCAGACCAGGACACCTGTTATAGGCCTCAGACTTTTAAGGCTGGGAATTATGGAAAGTAGTCCTAGGGTTATATGTCTGATCATATGAACAAGGCAATACATAAAGAGCAGGAACTGTTGCCCCATCAGACAGCCCTAGTTCGAGGAAAGACCTAGGAGGAGGTTCTTCGTGGGGTTAAGAAGGTGAAGCCTGGGGATGGAGCCACTATGGGTACCTTTACATTGCAATTAGACATTTGCATATGGCCCATGTCAGTGACTCAGGGCTCAGGCTAATGGGCTGCTTTACTGCAGTGTAGAAGTGCAGGTCTGGGCTGCAGCACAGGCTCTGGGACCCTCCCTACTCGCAGAGACCTAGAGCCCAAATGTCTACATCTCAATTAAGCAGCCCTTTAGCCCAAACCCCACGAACCCAAGTCATCTGACATGGGCCAAATGGGATTTTTTAATCACGATGTAGCCATACCTTGAGGGGCTTTTGCCTGAAGAGGCCCAAATAGAGACTGCTTTCCTGTGCCTGACATAATAAAGAGGAAAAAAATCTCATGCACGCACCAAGGGGAAAAGTACTTGGGAAGCCACATTAGAAGGGTGAAGCATTGAATATATTTTGTTTTATAACAAATGAAACCCCAGAACAGGGAAGGAAGAGGGGAGAAGAATTTTGTTTTGAACTTTAACTCTGTGTTTGGGGACTCTGAGTTGGGCCCTGAAAAAAAAGGGAAACCAAGGAAGAATGACAGAGTCTTGTAGCACCTTATAGACTAACAGATCTTAAGGATCATAAGCTTTCATGGGCTAAGACCCACTTCATCAGAAGAATGATGAAGGATGACGCACCCAGACAGGTAAGGCAACTGCATTACAGAGTGTTAATTCTAGTGTCTTGGGATAATTTTAACTTGAGTAACTACATTCACTATGTCTACATATTTCTTCTGTAGTTTCAAATAAATAAAAACACTTTTAGCTATTTCAGCGGTTGTGAAAGTGATTCTCACTTACATACAGTCAGCAAGTGTGTAGAATGCTTTAGGAATCATTTGGATCAGTCACTACATAAATATAAAATTAGTACATATCCGCTGCTCAGAAGAAGTTCAAATCAGGAGACTTGCCAAATACGGGGCACTGAAGTGAGCAATATCTGAACACCAAATACTTCCAAATGCATTTTCTTCCCTTTTGAGATTAGAACAGAACCATATGCAACAGCCAGTTACTCAGTGTAGAAGTATGCATTTTCCCTGCTGCAATACACAATTTTGGAGGAATAAAATGTGTAATCACCTAAACTGTCCATACTCGGTAACAACTCTCAAGAAAGCAGCCTTCTTCAAGGCAATTATATTGCTTTGTAAACTGCAGTGGATTCCATGGCCACATTAGAACAGTAATAGGATCTGGACTGGCCTTGCCTGAGAGCCAGCAGGCATTTAATCAGATTCTAATTCATCTCAGCATTGCTAACAGCTTCCGAACAACACAAGCTACCACTGGAAATTGTTATTTGTTAAAATACAGCTGTTTCCTAAGAAAATCCACTAGCATGAAAACCAGATACACTGTCTCCAAAACTTTAATTTGACTCCTATTTTTTCCTAGGAAAATCCATTTGAAGAGAAATACTAAAATGCAGACTCCAGTAGGTCTTGCTGCTTACCATCTGGATCTACCTCCCGTGCAATTTTAAGTGCCTCTGATGTAGCCATGTCTGTGTTGGCAGCTGTGACTGCCAGGATAATAGAATTTGGGTTACTAATGAATCGAAGGATTAGTTCTCTGATTTGAAGTTCAATGTCCTTAGGCTGATCACCCACAGGTACCTAAAGGGAAACAAACAATATAGAACTAAAGGAGGGGGGAGTGAATCATGCAAATCCAAATCGCACACTTCTATTAAAATACACAACAATATAAAATCAAATTTCTCTGGACTACAAATCAAGTTTGCAACCAGGTTAATGAAGATACTAAAAGAAAAGTACAAAAACATTAAAATGGTGCACAATAAGAACCAAACCAAATACTCAAACTTTACACAATTCTTCAAGCATTGCCACTTTGTAAGAGGGGGAGGTGTCATTTTTATTCTGGTCAATACTTACCTAATTAGCTACAGGTGTTACTGCTGACACTAAAGTGATACCTCTCCTATTAGCCAAGCATGCTACCTCCACAACATGTCCAAGCCTCTTAGTGTACATCTACTCTGCAAAAGAAGAAAAAAATCCCACAGCAGCAAGTCTCACAGCTCAGATCTACACACATGGGCTCACCAGGCTTGTACTACAGTGCTAAATATAGCTGCAGACATTCTGTCTCCGCGTCAGCCTCTAAAGCCCAACTCCCTCCCCAGTCTTCAGAGCCCAATCTCCAGCCCAAGCAGAATGTCTACATGGTTATCTCTAGAGCTGTAGTGCAAGCCCAAGTGAGTGGACCCAGGCTCTGAGGGCTTGGCTATACTTGCAAATGTAGACTGCTTTGGGTTAAACCAGCCTTCGGAGAGCGCACTAGGGAAAGCGCCGCAGTCTGTCCACACTGCCAGCCGCAAGCGCACTGGCGTGGCCACATTTGCAGTACTTCCAGTTGAATTGGGAGTGCTGCATTATGGGTAGCTATCCCAGCATTCAAGTGGCTGCAATGTGCTTTTCAAATGTGGGGGGTGGGGTGGGGTGCGACAGGGAGTGTGTTGTGTGTATGTGGTGGGGAGAGAGTGGGTTTCTGGGGTGCTGAGTGTGTCAGCACGCTGCCTTGTAAGTTCAGACCCCACTTTCCCCTCCTCCCCACCTCTCAATCACTCACTCGAAGCAAACAGTAAATGTTTGCTTTTTCTAAGAGCAGACAAGCAGCTGTCTGAAACGGAGCTCTGAAAGGGCACTTCTACATTCCTGCAGCCGATTTCACAGCAACGGCAAGAGTAGCTACTTGATTTAAGGGGATTATGGGACATTTCTGGAGGTCAATCAGAGCGCAGTAACGCATCTCCTCATTCACACTGATGCTGAAGCGTCTCACCCAATACACAACAGGCATTAATCCTCTCACTGAGGTAGAGTACCAGGAGTGCTCTAGCCAGGGAGACAAATCACTCTATGTGTCTTGTCAGTGTGGACAGGAGGTAAGGTAGAATTGTTTAGATGGCTTTATTGTGGTATAACATGCAAGTGTAGCCAAGCCCTGAGACTTGCTGCTGTGGTTTGTTTTCCGCAGTGTAGACATAACCTTTATAAGGAAACCCTCTTCCCCCGCATCAGCCTACAGTACTACCAAAGAGCCAAATTCTAATCACAGTGTGGGGGCGATTTAAAAGCCATACAGAATTGCTGGTCAATTTGAGGAACAATAACATTTTCTGTTTTTAAAGGGAACCTTAGATGATTTATCAAATGGTACAAAATGGTCAAAACAGAGGTTATTTTGCCCTTCTCAGAAACAATCTACCTGCAGCAAATCAAAAGCTAAAATTCAGTCTCTTACCTTTGTCATTCCTGGCAAATCCACAAGAGTCAGATTTACAACATTTGGTGAAAAAATTTTAAGGTGAATAGGTTCAGGACTGATCCCCTAGAAATACATTAAAAGCACCAAGAATTAGAGTTAGAAAATTTGTTTAACTAGACATACCCCTCAGAAAGCCAATTCTTTACTAAAATTGAACTCCTACACCAGAGACCGCTACACAAAGAATTTGTCCAGAAATAAAGTCATCAATTTAGCAACCAATTTCTTTGTGTGTACAATCCTGCCTTCTCCTACTTGATGAATAAAACAAATTTCGGCAATTTCACATATGCACATAAACATGGCTAGTGATTTTACAAGCTAAACAGTGTCATACATATACACAAAGCTGTATATATAAACACCATATGGGTTTCAAACTAAGGAGGTGGAGGCTAATTCTTGTGACACTACTACAAAAACAAGTTTTGAAGCAAAGTCTGATACCCAGAATTCTGCCAGCATAATCATTTCATAGTGGTGCTGGTGTCACCTCAGAACTACATGTAGTAATGGATCCACTACATTATTTACTGTACACTGGAGTTATATGAGGCTCTCTCAATGTTTAGCCCCCAGATTTTCTGCAAGTGGGATGGGATGTTTGCCCCATATCAGGCCAAAAGGGCCAAGGAAGCTGACAAAAGGCCAAGTAGTGGCCACACGAGAAGGTTTAGGATGACAAAGCAATCCCTGATCGGAAGATGGCATTCAGATGAGAAGAAAATGGCTGACCCTCTTTGCTTTAGAGAGGAAAGGAGGGAACCTAAGGAAAGAGAAGGATCCTGTGGTCCTGGCCCTGAGAGAAGGGTGCACAGATGCTCCTCGGGTTACGAAAGACCCGAATTATGCAAATTCGCACTTAAGGAAAAAGTTCCATAAGCCAGAAATAGGATTTTTGAGTTGCGGAAATTTTTGTGTAATGTACGGGTATATATTTCCGACTTATGCAAAATTAGAGTTATGCATGGTTTTCCGGAATGGAACGACTGTGTAAATCAAGGGGCGTCTGTACCTAGCAGAGAGACAGGCAGTGAAGAAAGTCTGTTGGAGATGAGTAGGAAGCAGCCCAGGGACAGAAGGGACTGAGAAGATGTTGGTTGCATGTTTTAGAGTCCCTAGGTTGGAACCCCAAGTTGTGAGAGAGCCCAGGTTCCCCTACCAGGCACTGATGGAGTGGCATTGCCTGGACAGTAGGTCCACTGTGACTCTATACCCCAGAATGGGAAACAACATTGTGACTCAGCCCTCCTGCCAGGTCACTAAGAGGAAGCTACAGTCCCTTGAGTGAGGAAGGGCTGCAAAGCAAGAGAGAAGACGTCAGGCTGAGACCCCGCAAAAAGAGGTGTCAGACCTGGAAAAGGGAGAATCCTCAGAAGAGCCAGGAAGAGGTGCCACCAACAGTAAGTACCCCATGATTGTAAGGAATTTTAGAAACTAT
This sequence comes from Dermatemys mawii, assembly GCA_007922305.1. Classification (NCBI taxonomy): domain Eukaryota; kingdom Metazoa; phylum Chordata; order Testudines; family Dermatemydidae; genus Dermatemys; species Dermatemys mawii. The sequence goes on from ML677350.1 coordinate 14,684,952, forward strand.
GATATTCTGTGTTCATCTTGTACAAACCTTATTATTTCCTGAAATCCTCTCTGTTTCATTTTCTATTTCTTGTCGAATTTCCTCAAAATCTGTATAGAGCTAAAATACAGAAGCAAAAGTAATTGAAGTCAGACAGCAATGTACTTACTGCATATATATCTATGAGCTAGAGAGTTATATATATCACCTCAATGTTCTTGCCAACATAAATACTGCAAGTGTGCACATAAAAGGCAAGAATCATCTTCAGCACTATTTTACAATGCTGTCAAAGTGAACATTAATAGCTGGAAACTAACTGATTACTGAGTAATAACATTCACCTTTGGCTACAACGGGCAGCAGGAGCTATTACCGGCTACCAAGATCTCATCAATGGGAAAGATTTATCCACAATAAAGTGTTTAAACTCTATTAGTTTTCTATCTAATAAAATTTTGTCTTTGAATTTTGAACGTGAGTAGGATATACTAACATCTTTTAGCCCTCTCTATCTCCCAGGTACCCTGTTCCTCTCCGCCTCAAGTCCCTTCACCATGCCCTGCCAAGCTTCTCTGGTCTGCCTCCACACTCTGCAACCACTCTTCCTTCCTTAAACAGAACACTCCTGGTCCAAAATTAGATAGCACAAAGCTATGTCATCCAGCCTTCCACCCTTCCTGGCTCCCCATCTTTGTATGTATCCCCCATCATTCTCCATCTGTTTCCATCTCTGGCTTTGGCAGAAGTTGTAGAAACAGTTTGGAGTCAACAGCAAATCAATTAATAGAAAATAATTTCATAAGTGTTTAAACAGCATTCTATAAACATGTAAAAAACCCCTCTACATGAGTGGCCTAAGCCATAGCTTCAAGCAACACAGAGAGAGCGGAAAAACACAACAACACAAAATACTGCATTTTGCCACACCCATTCACAGGAAATTTCTTCTCCTTGACCTAAAGTACATGGAATCAGAACTGGGGCCTCTTCAAAAAAATCAAAATCAACAAGCAAGTCATCAAATCAAGCATGGCTTGCTTCAATCAAGAGAGACAAACTGTCAACACAGACACTCTTAAGCATTATAGTCCTTCCGTGTTCACCACATGGCTGCAGAAGCTCTTTCTATTCCTTTCAATCCCCTTCCCACAGTCTTCTACTACTTTCTTCTTATATCTCTGCTCAAGTAAGTCTCTAGTTAACTCCTTCCCTATCTTTATGTGGAGTAACAAAAACCATTTGTGATGGTATATGTACTTATCTTTGCAAATTTCCACTCAGTGCTTCCTCAAAAAAACACTAAAAGCAAAGCCAACAATACATACAAATTTGGAATATTTAAACCCTAGCTGTTCAGGCGAGACAAGCCAACAGAGTGAGGACAAGCACTGTAGAAGAAAAACAACCCAGAGACACCATAACTTTAAACTTCCTTTTCTAAACTTAAAAATCCCACAAATGTCCCAAGAAAAAAATTCTACGTTGGCATGAAATGTAGCATGTGGAATTCATCCCTTTTAGGGGAAGTTGATGGAGGAGAAAGGGTTGGGACTGAACTTTAAGCTTATAATGAAAAGCTAGCTCACTTTAACTACGAATGAGCTACTGTCACTCCATAATAAACATACCTTATTTTTGGTGTGAAGGAATTTACCCCATTCTTCAGCATCAATCCCTGAAAACAAAACCATTACCTGAGTTAGAGAAAAAAAATGTTTCATTTTCAAGAACACCCTACTAAGAGCCTAAGTATCCTGGTGCCTTTTTCACTTGAACAGTTTGTTGAAAACCAAGATACATTTTCTTTTAAAATAGCAGCAGAACTGCAAAAGTTAAACTACTTCCTACTGTAAGAAATTAAATGGCTCTAAATACATATATTTAACATTCTGCATTTCATTCCAGATTTTAATTTGTAGATCCATTGCCTAATTTCCACTCTCTGAATAATGGATTTGATTAAAATAATGACTCATTTTCCTATCCTAGCAATTCCCCAAAGTACACTGCCTATTTAAAGACCAGTTTGTGACTCGAAAAAAACAAAAACAAAACCTTTTCGCAACATCATTTTTTGCGTACAATTAAACATATATACAGTGCACACAGGCACAGGGTAGGTTTTGAAAAGTGGTGTTTTCATAGGAGGCAAGATCAGATTACAGCTGAAAGAAATCATTAGAAAAATCTGCTCAAGCAAAAAAAAACAAAACAAAACAAAACAAAAAAAACCAACAAATGTATTGTTTAACAATGAAACCTTGGGAAATAAGTCTTAGAAAGCCCAATCCTGCCAGACGCCAATCATCCTTAGCTACACAGACTTCAGTGTTGGCTGACAATACTCTGTGCTTTACTCTGGCCCCAAGACAGCAAAGGAGATGCACAAGTGGCCATTTCTGTTATTGAGTGTACTTGATAGCAAGCTCCTACTAAAAAAAGTAAGTTTTAGTCATATCTGGAGACATCTGTATTCCCTCAACCGGATCTTCAAGTGATGTTGCATTTCAAACTCCCAGTTTCTCTATAAAGAAATCAGTTCTAGAAAGGAACCAACAAGAACTCTGCTTAATATTTGCTCATCCAAATACTGCTTATCTAAAAGCAAGTACCATTCAAACCGTTTCTTTCTGGTAGAAGTCCCAAAAGACACTCACCAATACATATTAAAAACACATTTCATAATTAAAAAGCTGTGAAAGTGATATGATAAAGCAACACATCACAAAAGAAAAGTTAAATTCAGCGCTTACATGCTAATGTAGACTAAAGACAGAAATTACTGAAATTGAAAAAAAGCCACAAGACTGACCAAAATAACCATCTGTCAACACAGTAGCCAATGTGTTAAAGAAAAAGTGCAGTCAGCAATAAAGTGGCATGAAATGCAGGTAGTTAGAATACATAAACATGCAGATAATGTATCGGGACAAGAGCAAGTGGCTAAAAGAAACCTTTAGTAAGGTGTCTTGGATTTTTCCATGTAGCAGGGTCTGCAGTTAAACAGAAACAGCATTGAGTAAAGTTTAGTATTTGCCATTAAGATTTACATAACATTCTCTTTACCTTTCTGTGCCAGACTTACAGGGATTATAAAAGCATGCATACAGACATGCATGCTATTCAATTATTAATGAAAATGCATAATGCATTATCACAATACACTGTAAACAGATCTTGAACACTCATCACTAAATGATAAAAATTCACCAAATATATTGTCGTGTTGTTTATTTCATGTCTATTATTCCTGTTCACCTCAGAATTACTGAAGTACTTTGATTTCAAAACAGAACAATGCCCTTTTGATTCAACAAAACAATCTAGAACTTCACTTGATGAGAGGCATTTCTCACCCTGGATAAGCTATAAAACTTATTTGAAAACAAGGTTTTAATATAAGTTCATTTTTTAAAGTACTGCTGGAGGTGGCTAACGGGCTGTAGAGAGATCATTCACTTTTTTCTGCATAAATCACAGTTATGCATGATAACTTCCCGCACATTAGTGACAGACAGTGTCAGGTAATTTAGACTTTAAAAATGCAGGTTTCAAAAACAAAGTTTATCCACACCCTCTCTCTCCCTTTATGCTAAGAAGGCTATTTCCTCACACCACCCTCTCCTGGGAGCAGAGGAAGCCCACTAGGGTCATAAAAGGCTATCAGAACCCCAAGATCTTCAAGGTTGAGAACGGGACAGCAAGGACTTCCCAAAACAGTAAGGAGCAGCACCACTGGTGTATGAAGTAACCTCCCTCTCCAATACTTTACAGCCCCTAAACACAAGTAGACCACTTCTTATGACCTGAAATCTAGAATTATTGTTCCTGTTTACTCATCCCTTCATTCCACCCTATAATAAATAAAAATAAAGAAATGAAACTGAAGAGACTAGTCCAGTTCCACTCTAATGACGATGTACCAGTTACTCCACCCTTTGTTGTTTTAGATGGTAAGCTCTCTGCAGCAGGAACAGTCTTCCTTTGTGCTTGTATAACACCAAGTACAACGAGGGGCCCCAAAACCTGACTGGGGCTTCTGCCTGCTACTGAGATATAAACAGCACTTGCTTCACATATCACAAGGTCCTATGGCTGGAGATAAGGATGTGAAAAGCTGAAAAAATAATGTTGCTTTAGTAAACTTCAGATTCTAGATTCAGATTCTGGCTTCTAATTAACTGTTCAGTAAGACTAACATTTAACTTCCCACCTCAGATACTAAAACAGTAAAGGTTACTAAACTGATCGGTCATACGCCCTCTCTCCCATCCCACAAAATGGATGAAGCGTAATTTTAAAAATGATTCTTAGCTGCAAGGCCAATTTAATAATAAATGGGGGCAGAAACTTCATAGAGCTCTCTCAATTGCTTTCTTTGACTTATAATTCAATAAAAACCAGTGCAGTTTTCTATCACCACAAGCATGTCATATGGCTATCAACAAACAGAACTATTTATTATGAGGATATTTGCTCTGACCAAACCAAGAACCTCTCTCAGACCTCAGCGTAAATGAGAGTTATGGAGATTGTGTCTCTTTCAGATACGGTGATGTGAAAATACAATGCTTAATCCCTCACTTCTAATGGAGTAGACTATTCTCTTTGTATTAATATATTTTCTGTACTTTGGTTTAGAAGCTCTTCAGAAGCTTCAAATTCTGTTCTACTGAATTTCAATCATATTTACTATCCCTTCATTTCAGTGAAGCGGTATGATTTTATCATGTCGGGAAAGGCTCAAAAGTGACTCAAAAAATAGTTGCTCTTTGATATGGCACAGAAGGAAAAATCAGAAACATTGTCATTTACATGGTTCTTGGACTTATCCTCCCTACCAGAGTGCTAAGGATCAAACTCAAAACACAGTAAGTAGGCTTCTTCAAGAGAAAAATTATATGGGCTCATTCCTTAGGTAAATCATACTGACTCTTGTCAAAGGCTATCAAAATGAAGTTAACATCACTGGAAAGTAGAGATTATTTTCAACTTCCTAAATAGTCCTTATGTCAATGTATTTACCTTCAACTGTTTTTGAAAAACAATTATTCTGCACAATAATATTAAGATCTGAAATCAAGTATAACAGGTGGCAATTCGATGTCTTTAAACTACAAAACAAGGAGAAATTCCTTGGGTGAATATACCCATGCTGAAGATAAATTTCTGTTTATAAAAACATCAGGTATATAAAGCCTCACTTTTGGACCCAAGATGAGCATTATTTATATACAAGCTTTAGTGAATAAAGCTCGTGTTAAAATGTTACGTCAATTATCAGCACAATATAAGGAGGCATTCAAATGAAAGCAGAAGGAACCATTATGTGTTCTTATGTTTAGGAGCATAAAGAATTTATTAACAATACGTTCAGAATAATACAGCGTACTGGTGGAGAAACTGAGGACTTCTTTTATAAGATTCAACTAGCAGAAAAATCTCACTTAGGACAATATGTCATTTTGATGGGCAAATATAAAGTTTGTTTTCCTCATTCTAATTCATTCTAATTAGGGGTACACCATAATATTTTTTGCCCAAGATAGTAATTTTTATAGATGATTTTGCAAGTTTAGTGTATTTTTTAAAAAAATAACAGAAGTAAAAGCAAATGTGTCAATTTTTTTAATGACCAAATGCTAAAATATCCTTGAGAGAACAGATTTTCACAAGAGCTCTGAAACAGAAACCAAGTTTACTAAGCTGGAATAATGGAGAAGCTATAACATTGTGGATAATATGAAATTATTCTTCTTTATTATATAATAAATGTCTAGCATTCCTGATTGTCCAGCATTCTTGCAAAAATGTCATATGTTGCTATCCAGTGCCCTGTCTGGGGACTGTGATATTATGGGCTGGACTTAAAAAAATTATAAGATTTCACAAGTCTTGTGGTAACTTGCCTCTAACAACTTTAGTAAAATTGGTAGCTAGCCTCTAACTGGTAACCAACTTAATCAACTCTAGTCAAGTGCCGCAGGGTTAGCTCCCTAAAATGCACTTCAGAGTTAGATGCGTAGGGTTCAGATACGCAACTGTCCTTAGATTTATTTACAAACTGTATTGGATGGCCACCATATGCAACTACTATACATCAGTTTTAGAAATATATATTTTCATCCTATTAGCAAGTGGAATATAATTCCAATTATTTTGAAAATAACCCATTATTTGCACTATTTTGGGGATCTTAAAAATGAACTACCAAGTTGTCCTAGCTCATCTGCGGACACGCTACATTTCAAAGCTAAAATAGTTCTTATAATTCTGCATATGCACTAACACAATGACGTCTGCAGGAACATATTTAATTCTGAGAATTGCATGTATTAGGGAACAGTACTAGTGGGCCAAAAGATTAAACATCAAATCCACTCCTCTCCCCCACTGCTGTTTATCCCATGTTGTCATTCAGCTTCATGTTATTAATCTCAGTTTGGTGACAAAATTACACATAAAATTCAAATTCCAGAGGGTATTTACCTGCTAGTATTTAATTTTTTAAAAAAATATAGGTCAAATTCTGGACTTCATCTCCTTAACAGTGTTTGCTTTATAATATCAACAAAACAGACCCTTTGACAGCACGCAGCTTTGACATTGTATGAAAAACAGACCATGATGACTCATTTTAGAAAGGCTGCAGTATTACTGACTAGCACAGCAGGATATAATTTTGTAAATACTCAAAGCAAAAATGAGTTATTTTCCAAAAAAGAAAATTCTCTAAATCTCTAAAATTATTGTAGGACAAGTATGCGTAAGGACAAAATTCATATGGTTATTCTTTATTTCTGGGCATTTCAGTCCTTGAAGTTGGAAAGAAAAGACGACCAGCCTGATCATCATAATCAGCTACATATAGGTTTATATATGACAGTTGTTTGTGTACTTATATCTAACACACATAAATAGGGCCCTACCAAATTCACGGCGATGAAAAATGCATCACGGACCATGAAATCCGGTCTTGTGTGTGCTTTTACTCTATACTATACAGATTTCATGGGGGGAGACCAGCATTTCTCAAACTGGGGGTGCTCACCCAAAAGGGAGTTGCAAGATTATTCGGGGGGGAGGGAGGTCATGGTATTGCCACCCCTACTTCTTCGCTGCATTCAGAGTTGGGTGGCCAGAGAGTGGCAGCTGTTGGCTGGGCTACCAAATCTGAAGCAGCATCCTGCCAGCAATACCCTACCATATCATGCCACCCTTACTTCTGTACTGCTGCCTTCAGAGCTGGGCAGCGTGTTAAAAAGGTTTTAATTTTTATATGTTGGATTGTGTTTTCTGTCACTTTCAGCAACAATGGCATTTGGAGCTTGAACATCATTCAAGGTTCTCCAGTGTTTAATAGTATTTTTTAAGCAACAAAAGATATAAAAAGTATTAAAAAAAACAAAACAAGTAACAGACTTCTAAACCCTTGAATTAATATTTTCAGGAATCTGTTCTGAACTAGGCTTTAAAAGGAGCTTTATTTAAAATCAGAGAAAAGGAACAATGGTAGCATATATACTTAAGTTTATCATGCCATCAGAACTGTATGTGTTTTCACTGTCAAATGAATTAATCAGTCACAGTAAAAAATCTTTTCTAGTGGTCTCACACTTACATAGACAAAGAGTATTACTTAATGCAAAGTGAAACTGTTCCAACTCCCAACAGGTAATTGAGGTGACATGCTTAAGCTGCCAAGGAATAATAAGGAGTCGCTAAAAGAGACTAAAGCCTTGGACTAAACAAGATTTAGAATAATCTAAACCATCCTACTTTCATATGGCTTAGAATTTCTCAATACAGCTTAGTAAAATGATATCAGTAAGCCACTAGAGGTTCCATTTAAATTTTAAACTAATAAAGGCTTGTTTTTGAAAGCCCCAACCCACTATTTTTTCCAGTGTACATACATTCTTTAACTCCTCTCCACAGTCATGCACTTATTGGGAGGTTTTATTTATCAGCAAGAACAGAGAACATAAGAAAAATGCTCTGTGCACCCTATTCAATCACTACCAGTCAGATACCGAAACACTTTCTTCTCACGGATGCTCGCTGAATACAAGGGAGAGAACAGAGGTAAGAATAAAAATATAAAACTGTTAAAGAAGAAAAGCTATTGAAAGAACCAATTCTCCTAATTGCCATAAGCTTTTGCAGCTTCTGTTGTATGGGTAGAATAGGTGGTGACAGTGGCTACGTTTTCTCAACATATGTTTAAATAAGCCTCAAAGGAATAAGAAAAAATGTGAAAATACATTTTTAAGTTAAAGTAAGTGATTTTTTTTCCCCACTTGGTTTAAATGTACTAAAATGATATAAATATAAAGAGGTGTTTGTTTAAGGACAACTACATAAACATATGAAGATTAAAATCCCATTTGGATCACTCTTACCATTTTCATCTCCAGATGTTTTCTGACGATCCTCTGGTGAAACATGTACCAGCTGCAGGATAAGGGGTCTCCGGGTGACAATTCCAGTACCTCTTGGGAGCAGATCCCTCCCGACAAGACTTTCCAGCACTGAACTCTTTCCACTGCTCTGAAAATTGAAGCACATCCATGATTTTCTAATATACCCATTATTGCAATGCTGTAATATTAACCTTTTAACATTAAATAAAATAATATATATATAAAAAGGAAAACAAATGCCTCCACAGATTGTATTCATTTAATTCACCAACCTTGAAGCAAGAACTTACCGGGTTTAAGAAAATATTTTGCACTTTTTTAGCGCCTTCCATCCAGAGATCTCAAAGCACTTTAACAACATTAATCTTCACACCCACCTTATGAAAAGGACTGAAAAGTTGTTTAATTGTACTTTGACTACTATAAAGCAACTCTGTATCTTCAGTCAGGGGTGACTATTTTGTAACATCTCACAGTAACACCACAACGAGTAACAATATAGTAGAGGGTTAATTTTCCTGGCTACACCATGATGGAAACATACAAATGTCACCAAAAGAACTTTTTTGCATCTAAGTACTTATCCTTTCTACACTGAAACTAGGATCTTGCACATGAATATTAGTACTCCAAGCAGAATTTTGCAAGGCTATTGTACACTTTTGGGCAGTTAACGCCACGGATTGCAAACCTGGTGCATCTGGTCTATAGGAAAATCAAGCAGCAGCAGCTGACAAAACATATCAGTTAAGAAATACTTTCACTGAGACTGCACAATCCTAAATTCCCCTCTGAGTGGCATTTCACTCTGCAGCACTTGTGTATGAGGTTGGTAGAAGCGTAACAAAGGAGTTCTGCTTAGATCGGCAATAAAATCATATATATACAGGTTCGTGGAAATACCTTGTTAAACATCTAAGATTTACTAAGCCTGGGTTCATCACCTCAATTCACTACAATTCTGGATTGACAGATTTGGTTTTGTGAGCTGTTTTGTTTTATTAGAACCATACATATACTATTCAATTTCTCTGTAGTTTGCAGTTGAGGAGATAAGAATAGAGGGCAGGGAGCTAAAGAAGTCTTTGACAATCACTGAATTATTGAGTCCCCAAATTATCACCCACCATCGTGGTAGTTATTTAATAATCATTGAGCATATTGACAAGTCTACCTGCCACACACGAGCTCTATGGAAACATCTTCACTGAGTTCCAATCCAGGGCTCAGTAATAAGCAGCTACGTCCTGCTACTCAAAGTGCTAGGCTGCTGTCTCACCTCCCCAGACCACTTCCTACCAAATCCCTCTTTTCCCAATGGATAAAGTAAAAATATGAAATAACTGAAATCAAAATGTCTCAGACCTTCTGAAAGCTGCAAGTCCCTTCTCTGTGGGTTTGGCAAAGGTGGTACAGCCAGTAGCAGCTCCTGTAGTGCTCCTTCCCAAGAGATAAGAGTGCAGGTCAGTTCTCCACCTCCGCCAGCCAGCTACTGAGCTGATCTGCTGCTCCCCTTTAAGTTTCTGCGCCAGCCCATGCATGCTTTGCAGGTGAGGCAGGGCAGGGTTGCCTTGGCTCAAAGTAGCTCCTTATCCCCCTTCCTTTCCAGGACCGGGTTTGTACACTGTCACGGGCTACTATTTAAATCAAAATAGTAAATAAAATGTGGTAACAATTGTCTTATTCCCAAGATAAACTGCTGCTACCCTTCATTATCGTCAGTGTAGAAAGCTGTTTCTTTAATAGTTTAAAGCAGTGGTGGGCAAACTTTATGGCCTCATGGCCACACGGGGACTGCGAAATTGTATGGAGGGTTGGGTAGGGAAGGATGTGCTTCCCAAAGGGCCTGGCCCCACCCCCTATCTGACTCCCTCCTACTTCCCACCCCTTGACACACACCCCCGACAACCATCGACCCATCCAACCTCCCCTGCTCCTTGTCCCCTAACTGCCCCCCTCCTGAAACCTCCCACCCTAATTGCCCCCCCAGGACCTCACCTTCTACCCACCCCCTCACCCCACTCCCTGTCCCCTGAGTGCCCTGACCCCAGCCACACCTCCACTACTCCCTGGGACTCCCATACCCTATCCAACCCCTCTCCCCGTTTCCCATCCCCTAACCACCCTCCCCTGATCCCTATCCCCAACTACACCACGGGACCCCCTGTCCCTTGTCCAACCTCACCATCCCTGGCTCCCTTACCACGCCGTTCAGAGCAGTGTGTCTGGCGGCTTGGCCAGAGCCAGACACGCTGCCCCGCTCTCCAGGAGGAGTGCACAGCCCTGCCTCACAGAGCGCTGCCCGTGCAGTGGCGTGGCTCCGGGAGAGGGACGACAACAGGGGGAGGACTGGGAGGTGCCTCCCTGGCCAGGAGCTCAGGGATCAGGCAGGGCGGTCCCACAGGACGGATGTGGCCCACGGGCCACAGTTTGCCCACTCTTGGTTTAAAGTCAAGAACTGATATGGAGGTCATGAACCTAACCATATCATTGTTTACAAAGACAGATTAAGATGCCACAGTGAGAGATGGACACAGTGAAAGGGGGATAAGAGAATGGGATTAAAAAGTATTTTGAGTATATTGAATATATATTGAATATTTGAGTATTTTGAATATATTATTATTTTATCAATATTAGTCCTTCTTTCTTTTTACTCTAGTGTTTTGTGCTATTAGGTTGAGGCCATTCCATAATGCTTTGTAAATAAGTCTTATCCACAGAGCAAAGTACAGATATAAGACGAAGACATCCAAGTGGTTGGATACTATTGCACTACTGTATCGTGTGTGTTGCTTATAGTATAGTATGTCTTTTCATGAAATTTGATAATGCAGAAAGCTAACATATAGATTCAAAGGAGAAATAAAATCACATACTAACTGCTAGGAATGACAGACTAACCAGAATTAGTGACCCAAGATTAGTGTAATGGGAAGGGTTCAAAGGGCAGAAATCTGTAGTAACAACTCTCAACTCCTTTTGCTAAAGCTGGCAAGAATGCTATCAAAATATCTAGACTATGGCACAGAATTGCTGCTCTAGACAACACCTAGAGAGAACTTGAAAATGAACAATTCTCACACTGTTTGGAGTTACACAAAATATGACTAGAGGGGCAGAGCCATCTGAAAAATAGTGCCTGAAGCACAAGTAAGAAATATTTTATAATTAGGACTAACATTTTTACAAAGGGAAAAAATAGGACACTGAAATTCAGCAGAGCATGTTTTCAAGGAATGGAGGAAATGCTGAATCCCAAAGCAATGGGAGGAAAGGAGCACACTGGGGAAACAGAAAGCATTCAAAGATAAATTAAGTGCATGCCCACAGGATATGGGCAATTTCTAGCTAAATACACTGTAGGAATAAATAGAATCCTCACAGAATGCAGAAAAACACAATATATCATGGATAAGAAAAAGGCATAAGCAAGGTATGAAATCTTATACACAGAAAAAGAGTGGAACCATTATAATATATAGAGGGAGAACAAAAGTGACATGTAAAATTAAAATTAAAGAAGATTAAAACAATATTCCTCTCCACATACATAAAAAATAAGGCCATTTAAGGAGACAGACAGACACAAGAAAAGAATGAGAACAATTCACTGATAGGAAAACAGAGAGAAAAATTCTCTTTCTTTTGACAGTGTCCGTTTTGCACAAAGAATAAGGCAGGTGAAGAACACAGAAACAGATTTGAAAAGCCAAAAGGAAGAAAGGCAAAATATTAAAAAAAGTCTTCATATGCCAGCAAAGTACTAGGACATTAGACATCTTAAAAGAACTCCAGGGCCATAGGGCGTTTAACCACAAAATTCTGAAATAATTGGCCTACACAGAGAATCTTAAGGAGGTTCTTTGCAAAATTTACTTAAAATAAGGTGAAAAAGCTAATGTAACAATTTAAGAAGAAATGTAAGGAGAGTCCAGAAATTGGTAGAACCGTAAAACAACCTTAATAAAGGAACAAAACAAGAACACACCCAAAGGGCTATAATCTTACTAAGGACAGACAACACAGATTCACATCACAGTAATCAGGGCTAACAAATATCATAATTATTTTTACTGTTAAATTGCATCCTTCCTAATATTTTATCTGGACTTTACAAAGCCCTTTAATAGAGTGTCATGAGACCTCCATTTACAAGGTAAGTAGGATAATTATGAAATTATTGAATACAGAGCTGTTATGAATATAAAAACAGAATATTTATAAGAGTGGACTATTCAAATTGCACGTATTGTAAGGAAGGATATTAAGACCATTATTTGCTCTATGCATTTATGAATGGTAAACTAGGAAAAGTTGTTAATCCTTTGAGATTCTTGCCCCCAAACTGACAAGTCAATAAACTGCACAAAGTTACGCAAGAAAAGTTTCAAACACAGGGTCAGGTGGAAGAATGCCACACCACCACCTGTTTTGGGAAGTGAATTACACTGAAAAATACTGTAACTATTGTTTTACAATTCTTTTACATTAAGAATAATGATATCAGTGGAAGAGATTAACTGTTTACAGAGGATAATGGTTTCCTTTCTGCTACAAAAGTATTAAGGCACTTAACTGTAAGTGCAAAATAGCCCTTTCCCCTAAGAGCAGGAAACATACCCTTGACAGTGTTCTATTACAAGTATTTGATGTCTATTATACTAAATGACTGATGTATAATTATTCTATTTGAAGAATGTTGGTAAAATAGAATGACAGCTGCTTCCTGTACTTCTCTTGACCACTACATTCGAACTGGCTTAGAGAGCAAACTTATTATGTGCTTCAGCAATACAGCTGCTTTTGTAGTACAAGTATTTCAAAGTTCAAAATAAATAAATCATTTTCTGAGTGACTGATATTCTATTATTTCCCATCCACCCCATATATAAACTTAATTGATCCTCAAGTATCCAGAAATTGTGTTGGATTTTGTATAATTTACAAAGAGACCCATCAACCCTAAAAATTAAGCAAATTTTTTCTTCCAAAATTTTTAACAAAGAATACTTCTACATATAAGAACATAAGAATGGCCATACTGTGTCAGAGCAAGGGTCCATCCAACCCAGTATCCTGTCTACTAACAGTGGCCAATGTCAGGTGCCCCAGAGGAAGTGAATCTAACAGGTATTGATCAAGTGATCTCTCTCCTGCCATCCATCATGCCCCTCTGACAAACAGAGGCTAGAGACACCCTTTCTTACCCATCCTGGCTAACAGCCATTAATGGACTTAACCTCCATAAATTTATCCAGTTCTCTTTTAAACCCTGTTATAATTCTAGCCTTCACAACCTCCTCAGGCAAGGAATTCCACGGGTTGACTGTGCACTGTGTGAAGAACAACTTCCTTTCATTTGTTTTAAATCTGCTGCCCATTAATTTAATTTGGTGGCCGTAATTCTTATATTATGGGAACAAGTAACTAACTTTTCTTTATTCACTTTCTTCACACCACTCATGATTTTATATACGTCTACACAGAAACAGAATGTTGGAGTAGTGAATTTTTAAATCCAGATCAATAGGCTCATGGTATGACACTAAAAATATCTGTGTAAACATTAGGACTTGGGCTGGAACTCAGGTTCTGAAGCCTAGGGAGGGGAGCAGGCTTCAAAGCCAGAGATCAAGTATGAACCTGAATGTCTACACAGTTATCTTTAATGGGGTAGCTCAAGCCCAAGTCTGTAGACACAGGCTCAGACTCATTGTCGTGGGATCCTGCTTGCTACGGAGATGTACCAATCCTGCACCTGAATTCATGTGGACAGATTAATGTACCTGCAGAAAGCTCCACTGAAGTCAATGGGGACTCAAGAATCTGTTCATAGATCTACCTGTAGATGTGCAGCCAAAATATATAGGCTCTGCTTAATTTCCATTAGAAGTTGCTATTGTCAGAGGGATGTGGTCAACTTAAGTAGCGATGGTAAAAAAATTTTTACCTATAAGAATAACACTGCTTTACGTTACTACAACTAAAAGAATTTTAAAAATCTAATTTAGTTGGTAACTACTTATGCACTTTACTTTCTGCAGTTCTTGAAGTGTAGACAATGGAAAAAAAAATCAGTTCTACTACTCTGAATTCATTTCACTTTCAGAAGTGACAAAGAGTCCTGTGGCACCTTAAAGACTAACTAAAGTATTAGAGCATAAGCTTTCGTGGGCTAATACCCACTTTGTCGGATGCATGCCAGTATCCTAGTGCTCAATGTTTGCGTGTCAAACCCTGCACAGGAACCTTTGTCTAAACACTATTTTCAGTGTGACAGGTAAAACCTTTCTATGAATTTCTAACTTTTTTTTTTTAAAAAAAATGATGGGCCACATTTAAGTTGATATCATCCCTTTAAACAACAATACGGTGTCAATCTGGTTTTAAAAATCCACCAGCACTGCTAGAGTAAACCAGTAATTTGCTGCAATTATTTTGAACCAACCCAGGCTTGTGGTTTTTAAACAGCTGCACTAAATCACCATTAAACACAAATCAATCCAAGTAACTGCCAGGCACGTCACAGGGCTGCCGCACATGAGAGCAGAGGGCCAGTGTCACGAAGATGCAGTGTTAGGAGTTACCCTCCCAGCCCGCTCTCACAGACGTTCTGGGGCCCAAGCAGCAGGAAGGTCAAGCCCGGAACTAAACGGGGGCCTGCTGGCGACCCAACACGGCACGATGCTGCAGTGGGCAGCGCAGTCACCTCCCGCGCCACAGGGACAGTCGGAGCCGGTCACTTCACACCCGCCCGGCTCAGGTCACCTGCCGAAGAGGGAACAAGCCCCGCCCCGGCCTCCCGGGGCTGAGGCAGGTCAGTCACCGCCGGGCGCGGCAATGCGGGGCCTCCGCTGAAGGGCGCCGGAGGCTCTCCCCGGGGGCCACCCCGCAGAGGGAGGCCCCTAGACACGGGTTTCCCTCGCCGGCTGGCAGGCCCCGGAGATGCCGCCCCGCCCCGCCGCAGAGCCCCCGGGCACCAGGCAGGAGCGGGCTCGGGGCCGGGCCCCGCCCCTCCCCCAGGCCCGCGTCCCCCGGTGCCCTTCACAGAGGGGCGCCGCCGCAGAGCCCCCGCCTCGCTCACCTGCGTCCCCACCACCACGATCTGCGGCAGCTGGATGATGTCGGCCCCCACGGCGTTGAACACGTCCTGCAGCTTGTTGATCACCGGGATCAGCGCCTCCATGATGATGGCGGCGGGGCGCCCGGCCGGGCACAGCGGCGATGAATGGACCCGGCAACCAACGGTTCTACCCTCCCCCCACCTCGGCCACTACCCACCATGGGCGCCCGCCCCGCGCGCAGCCCAGCCCTGCCCCAGCAGGCTGTGCGCGCCCCCCACCCAACCCCGGGGCCGTGGCAGCCGCAAGGCCCGACGGGAGTTGTAGTACTAGGCGCCCCCGCAGCGCCCTCCAGTGGCTCCCAGCGGCAGCAGCAGGCTGCCAGGTCTCAGCCTAGGACCAGGAGGAAATGGTGCAGCAAAGTCACCGTACCACAACCCTCCGCCCCACCCCGAGTAAACAAACCACAACCCTGAATTGTCAGTAATTATTATGCCAAATAGAACCACAGATACTGTACTACAGAGGGGCTGGAACTGGGGATGCTACTGCACCCCTGCCTGGCTTGAAGCAGTAACAGCCCCAATACAGGGTTTCTACCCTAAGCACTCCTGTACTAATTATCAAAGTCCTTGCACTAGGTAACCAAAGAATAACCAAACCACCAGGCCTTCCCCAGCTGTACAGTGTGTATTTACTACCCCCAGGTTTACACAGCACCTTCCCCACTCCCTCCATAAAAGGCTCCTCTCAATACTCACAAAGCTCCCCCTTTTCCCTTTCAAGGTGCAGATGTAGAGATTAACGGGTGGAAAAAAAGAAAAGCCCACAGGATACCCCCCCCCCCCCAAAAAAAAAGTATTCCTCAAAATGCTGTGGGACTCCTGCCTTGAGCATGTGCAGATTAACTCCATCTTTCACATCAGTTGCATGCATTTTTATTTAAATGTATTGTTGTAAGTAATTTTCAGCTGTCACTGTGAGGAGATGGCATATTAGCTTAAGACGCAACTTGGGGACGGATAAGCACCAACCCTCACACCAAGATACGCTGGATAAATATGTACACAATGTCTCTGAAATGCAATCATGGGAGACAACCTTGCTGTTGTAAAAGCACAAGTGCCCTGTCTATGCTATAATTTCCATTGCTACCACTGATGCAGCTGCACAGGTGTTGAATTGCAACTCTGAAGTTTGCTAGAGCTCTGTTAACACAAGTAATTAAACATGGGTGCATCAGCATTACCTCCTAAGCAACTTGTCGGAGGGCAAACTGGTGCACTTGCTCAGTGACAGTGACCCTGTACGGTCATCCAAACAGGAGAAAAGGGTAGCCAAAGGGAAATGAAAATACCAGAAATGGACAGAAACAAAATTCATAGCATTAATTTTCATAACTTGCCTCATTTAATAAAGTGGAGATGGGCCCAAACCCCAACATTAAGATCCAAAACTTCACCAAAGCAGAAGAAAAGCTGATCTAGTGTTTCAGCTCAGATCCATTTTACCAGGAGTCATGAGGGCAATTGCACATGCACAGCAGGGGGATGATGTGGAGAGGACCTCAACGAAGTCTCTTCTACTTTTACCTTCCTGTACTGGGATTTCCTTTCGGGCTGGATTTGAAATGGAGTGTTGATCTTCTATTGAAACTTATTGTAATTGAGAATGGAGTATTTGCAGAGTGTAGTTTCTGGCAGCTTAGGGTTAGCAGAGGAGTCAGATATTCCTCAGAACGTGAGTATTTACAGGAACCCACCAAGGGCTGTGAAGACTGATGCCAGGAACACCTAGGGCCTTGCTGCCACATTCATGACACACAGTGAACGCTACCACACGTCCAGGGGGCTGATGTACCATTAGCACTCACAGCAACACCCTGCAATTAAATCAGTTGCTCAACCTACTCTCCCCTGAGAGATGTCTCCCTTGCAGTTAGCTTCAGGGAAAAGCAACAGGAGATTCCCTCACTCACCAGAATCTTCAGGAAGCACCTCCTGAATGCTTTTTGTTGGGAACTAGGGGCTCCTGACTTCTCCCCCTTTTGTCTCTCTCCCAGGAGTTAGGGAGTTTTATGGTTTCCCCCTCCCTTAGTTGTCCACCCAGCCACACTGAATCCTGTATCTCCTTTGTTTATCCCCAGTGTATGGTAGGCGTTCCCTAATGCCAAAATTCCTCTCATCTAATCCCCCTTTTAAAAAAAGTTTCCCTCCACCCCACTTCCAAAAATAAACCCTGCTCTGCAACCAAATTTCCTGATGGCCCCTCAACACCACATCATAGCTGCCTTTTGCCTGCCTGTACCATAACCCCATAAAAGAAAGGGACTCTCTCTAACTTACTATCCTGACACATGGCACACTTGGCACTTTATCCACCTTGGTTTGGAACATTTGTAAAAACTCAGAATTGGACTGACTAAATGAAGACTGCTGGAAACCATGAAGGAAAGGACTGGGGAAATTTATAGGGGGAGAGAAAGACTACAAGAGATAAGCAGACTCTATAATATGTAAGGCATCAACAATATTTGGCAATGAGATGGATCCCAGATTTTAAATCAGATGGATGAGGGAAGAAGGAAGCTATCAGTCAGATTTATTGGTTAACAGACTTTGTCTTAATTGTTCTTTTGTCTTGTCCATAGCATGTAATTACTGCCAAATCAGATCCCAAACTGGCTTCTGCAAGCCAGCTTTTGAATTTTACCTTGATGATCAAATCACATCTGACAGGCTTCATCCCTGCCAGCAGGAGCTCATATGACCTTCTGTTATACACAGAAACAGTTCCATAGGGAAACTGTCCCCAAGTGCTGAGCACCTCTGTCTAAATATCTACAGTACACGGAAACCAACTTGCTTGATGGTCTGGCACTGGACCATGTTCAAAGTGTCTCTAGGCAAGGGATCTTTCTGTTGCTTGAGCATCCCCACTCCTATTCTCTATGCTCACTGATGTTCATGCTAAGTGATCACTCCTTTATATCTATTCAGCGTGGTTGCTTATTTTAAAATCACTGGCTTTTTCACCCGTCCTCTTCCTATCTGTAATATCCTGACTCCAAAACACACACAATCAGTTGTATATAAGGTGGCTTGTTGGGCCTTTATGGCATGAATACAAGTGTTCACTCAAGAACTAGCAAATGAAAGAGTTATGAATATAATGGAATTGAATTTTGTTAACTTTTACCCCACTATTCAGCCAGCTCTAGTACTGACACCCCAGCACTTGTTTGAGTCTGAGACAATTAAGTGCTGGATGACATCATGCTTTGTATTCCTTCTGTGGGTAAATTGGTCAGTCCCTTCCCATTTCCTCCAACCACCGAGGGGTGGCAGAAACGTAAAGTCAGAAAAGGGGAAAGAAAGCAGAGTAGGCCTCCTCTTCTCAATCAGCATACTGTCTTCTCTGCAAAGTTCTTATTCCCGGGCAGAAAGATGCATTTTCCAGCCATAGTTGGCTTTATTATCCATTTATGTTTTCACAAGTGAGAGAGCCATAGCAAGTGGAATCTCAGTGCTGCTAGAATGACTCATATTTCATGACAAAAGTTTAAAGCAAAAATTAACTAGTCATAAATTAATATATTCATGAAAGAGAAGCGGTTAAAGCTCACGCAAGGTAAAGTGCAGAAAATGGTGCTTGAATGACTGTACCTGGTGGGGAAAAGTCTCAGAAGAATGTATTATTCCCGGTAATGATACAGTAATCCATTAACCCTTAGAATGCTAACACTCAAGTAGGAACACTGATGTCATGGGCAGCAGGTCACATTGGGGTGGCACAACCTCCCCTGGCCTAACAGCCAGGCATGGCCCTGTCTCTCTACGTGCGATGGGCCCAGTCCTGCTCCTACTCCAGCTCCTCAGTGCTCTGGTTGGGGCAGAGGAGGCTGCATTCTGCCCACCTTCCCAGTGCTCCGGAGCAGTGGAGGCTGGGGCTGTGTGTGCCCCCACCTTCCCAACGCTCAGGAGCTGGGGAGACTGTGGCTGCCCGCCCTCCCCTGTGCTCTGGGGCTGAGGGGACTGTGGCCACATTCTCTCCCACTGTGGAGCTGCGGGGGAACCGGGGCTGCGCGCTGCCCACCTTCCTGATGCTCCAGGGCTGAGGGGACTGTGGCCACATGCCACACACCCTCCCGCACTCTGGAGTTATGGGGGGAACTGGGGCCGTGTGCTGCCCATCTTCCTGGTGCTCCAAGTGGCTGCTGTGCAGGGGAGGCTTAGGTGGAAGGGGTGGGGCTGGGGCTGAAATTGCAGGCTGGCTGTCAAATAAATTTTCCTGCCAAACAAGTCCAGCCTCTTGGCGTCTTTATTTTTCATTGTGGCCCTGGCTTGTCCTTTTCTTGATGACGTACATGACCAAGGACCCCACTGGAGGATGGAGATACAGGTATTCAAATCCCTTCACATGGACATAATACTTCTTTTCCACCCTCTTGGAGGTAGGCAGAATGGAAGAGGCAGTCTACCACACAGACTTAGCAATTTTTAGGCCCCCTGGGTGGATGGGCAACATAACCGGGGCCAGCATGGAGGAGGGTATGATATTAAAAAGAGGTCAGATTCCTCCGCTAGCTCCTCGACCTCTTAGTTCAGGCTGCCAGCCCCGCTTGCGAGCAGGCCTGGTGCTCCTTGAAGTTGTTGGGGATGGCTGCTTGTTTGCCAGGGGCCCACCACCACTTCGTCCAGAGCTGACAAAGATGACTGCACTGCGGGGGAGGGGCAGCTTTCCCTTGCTTGTCTGGGGATGGCTCCTTGGGTGCTGGTGTCACCATCACGTCAGGTTTGGTACCGTGCTCCAACTCTGGCGCCAGCTGTGCAGGGGGCAGTTTGTCTGATGCGGCCTGGGAGGAATGAAGGAACTATGGGACCAGCATAACAGGTACACCCCACGGGTTCTAATACTGCTGCTGAGCAGGCCATTGTCCCTGCCTCCACGCTGCCACCACAGGAGCCACGCTGGTTTTGCAAGCCAGTGGCAATGCACCTTTTACAGGTGAAGAGCTGAACTCCCCCTCCAACTCAGACCATTGCTCTTCCGGTGGCTAGGGTGGGGCTGTAGACCACTCAGCTGTAGTGATTTGCAAGTGGCAATCTCTGGTGGGACACCCGAAGGTGCAGTGGGTACATGGATTAGCATCGTGAATCAGGTGTCTCATGCCTTGTAGGTGGGGATCTTGGTGTCAGGAACTGGGGTCTTCTAACCAGGGACTGAGGCTGTGGTCCTAGGCCATGGTGATGGGGATCGATGTCTGCAGTCCAGGGACCCTCACTCCTTTAGAGGACAGCCCCATAACTAGTTTGTCCTTAAATGGCAGGGCCTTAGCCAAGTCCATTACCAGGCTTGACATCTGCAGTGTCGGCCAGCCTACTTGATCTTTGATCACCTGGCCCACTTTGGCCCAGATAGTCCTACAAGAGGCTGGGACCCCCTGCTGCTCCCAGACATCAGAAGTTTAACATTCCTTCCAACATTTTATCATAATTAATTATAACTGGATAGTCTTATTTTCCATATCAATGTCCAATCTTTGTTTTAATGTTGCCAAGTTCTGGCCCTTAATGACTTCCTGTAACAATGTGTTCCAGAGTTTAATTGCACATTGTGTGAAAAAGTATTTCCTTTCATCGATTTTGAATTTGTCACCTTTTAATCTCATTAAATGTTCTTTTGTTCTCATGTTAGGAATTAGAGAGAAATTCCCATTTTATCTTCTCTAAGCCATTCATTGTTTTATATACCTTTATCATATCCCCTCTGATTCATTTCCTTTCTAAAGAAAACAGTCTTTTCAATCTCTCTTCCATATGAATTTTTCCACGACTTTGAGCATTCTTCTCACCCTTTTTAGAGCTCCTTTAATTGTACAATCCCCTTTCTGAGACAGAGTGACCTGTATGACTCACAGCATTCTGGAAACTGCATCTCTGCAACGTCTAGAAACTTCAAAACGCTGCCATGTCACACACATGTCCTCGGAAAGAACTCTCCCAGTACTCCTGGCAATCCACCTCCAGCAGGGGATTAGCTCCGAGTGCTCAGAGCCTATCTACATAAGCTCTTTAAAGCGCTCAGACTTGGTTCACTCACAGGGGGTGATTTTCACACCCAAGCCAGCAAGTTAGAGTGCTATAAAACATAAGTGAACAAGCCCTAAAATTGATATAGTGGCATGATCATACTTTCCATATTATTCTCCATCCAATTCCTTATGCATCCTAACATCTTGTTTGTTTTTGACTGCAGCTGCAAACTGAGTGGACATCTGAACTGACCTGTCTACAAACACACTCAATTCTTTTCCTCAGAATCTTGCAAGGTATAGGAGTAGTTTAAATTATTTCCTTCAGCGTGTATTATTTTGCATTTGTCCACACTGAACTTAGCCTAAATGAGCAGCATGATGGCAAGTTGTCTACTTTCAGTGCTAATGCTTTTATTTTTCAGGGGTGTGAAAACACGCCCCCCCCCCCCCCCCGGAGACAAACGTTTTAGTGCAGACAAGTACCAATATAGACAGCGCTTTATTGCCAGGAGCTGTGCTCCTTTTGTGAGCTACCACTGCTCCTTCAGGGTGTTGTTTTTCTTATAAATCGCTGGAGAGCTCTAGGTGATTTTGATATAACATGTCTACACTGCCCATGTCACAACGCTGCTGCTTGTGTAGTCTCCCAGCGCTCTAAAAAAGCCACCTCCATGAGGGCTGTAGCTCCCAGTGGTAGTGCACTGTCTACAGTGGTGCTTTACAGCGCTGAAACTTGTAGCACTCAGGGAGGGTGTTTTTTCACACCCCTGAACAAGAAAGTCATGATTTTATAGACCTCTAGCATCTCTCTCCCTTAGTCATTTCTTTTCCAAGCTGAAAAGTCCCACTCTTATTAATCTCTCCTCATATGGCAGCCCTTGCACACCCCTAATCGTTTTTGTTTTCCTTTTCCGAACCTTTTCCAATTTCAATATTTTTTTTTGAAATGGAATGACCACATCTGCACACAGTATTCAAGATGTGGGCATGCCATGGATTTACATAGAGGCAATATAGTATTTTCTGTCTTATTATCTCTCTTTTTCTTAGTGACTCCCAACATTCTGTTCCCTTTTTTTGACTGCTGCTCCACATTCAGTGGCTGTTTTCAGAGAATTATCCACAGTGACTCCAAAAAATTTTTCTTGAGTGGTGACAGCCAATTTAGACCTCGCATCATTGAATATGTATAGTTGGGATTATGTTTTCCAATGTGTATTACTTTGCATTTTCATCTATTTTGTTGCCCAGTCACCCAGTTTTGAGAGATCCTTTTGTAGCTCTTCACAGTCTGCCTGGGACTTAACTATCATGAGCAATTTTGTATCATCTGAAACTTTTGCCACCTCACTGTTTACCCCTATTGAAGTAATACTTCAAAATAGCTTCATATCAACCAGAATTTATGTTTGTACAGACAGCTTTCCAAATCAAAATAAGCCTAAACTAAAATAAGCTTCCACACCATGTTCTGCATTGGTTTAAGATCACATATGAAGTTAAGCCATTACAACTTTTTTATACAGCCAAACCCTTATTCTTCATCTATATGCTCAGAATTGTATTTTACATAATTTATCAACAAAGCAATAAATCATGGACAGATAGTCAACAGTACTTCATGATACTTTTATTTTATGGCATACAAACTAAGTATTCAACAGGAATTAAAGTGCTTAATTTTACAATACATCAGCTCCCATCTTTATGACCAAATATACATACGTTACACAAAATATATACAATATCTGCAAATATTTTACATTCATATATTTCTTGACCAGAAAAATTACCACTAATATTGGCACAACTTACATTTTACCTCTTTTGAAAATTTGCAATTCAGTGAAAAATCAGAGCAAAATTTACACGTCTTCAAAACAATAGGGTGTTTTTTTTTTAACCAAAAACCTAGTTTCTTCCAAATTAAACTGAAAACAGTGTTTTCATAATTGAAAGGTTTTAATGCACTGCATGTATATCTGGCATTACACAATAGGGCTAATCCAGCTCCCACTGAAGTAAACAGTCTAACTCCCATTAGCTTAAATGGTTGCAAGAGATACCTTACTGTATATAAAATCATCATCTTCTATTGCAAATGGTTCCCCATATAAAATAAACATGCTCTCCTTCTAAACGTTATGGCACCTCTCTGTAAAAGAGGCTTTGACACAGTTCCCTCCCCTTTCTTGAAAACTGCCACCATAAATAGTTAATGAATCCACAAGGATAAACTATAAATTTAAGTAGGTTAGTATCCCACATTGACAGAAGCAATATGTTTTATTCATGAAAATCATCTGCTTTACCATTTAGTCGAGAAATAAAATCTACATTTATTTGGAGGGAAGGGGGTGATAATGCCATGAATAAATGTGAGAATAATTTAAAGAAGAGGCAGTACAAAAAAGCACATTGAATATTTAGCTGAATATTTTGACTTAATTTCAGCTTGTAAATCAGTTGGAAACAGTAAACAGGCAACTAAAGTAGATCTACTTATGTACTAATTTTTTTCCCCTTACGATATATACAATCTTGTCAAAAAACTACTTATATTTTTAATTCACAGTGTACTTTTGATTGTAAAAAATGCTGTCTGAATCAGATCAGTCTATTATAATTGTCTTAAAAATACAGGTTAATTAATCCTCCCTATTGCTTTATAAAAAGGAGAGAAGACTAAAGAAGCAATCTGATTGGCATATGTAAATTTCCATCCAAAGAATATATTTTACTACAGTCCAATGGGTCAGAACCATATTGGTAATTTAATTACCTCTTACCAATATGAGGTAAGAGGCCATGAAGTAGATAACAGCTGGGATAAAACAAGTTCTCCTTTTTTGTAGTTCATTTTAAACTCATCACAAACAGTACACTGCAGTGTTAGATCCATATGCACCTCGCCAATTTTTTTAAGTATTAGAAGATTCTTGTTGGTATTGCCCACCCCTATTCATTATTTGAATTATCTGCCTGAAAACAAATGATTTGTTCTCAAGGGCTTCCACCTGCTTATTCACACCTATGTCATGGTTCATTCTTTTGGAGATTGCAACAGTGTGATAAAGGAATATGAACTTGATCCAGCTGCCACTGAAATCAGTTTTGAGTTGGATCTGGTTCTATGAGTCCAGGTGAATGGCAGTAGCAGCAGCACGCCTAAAGATGGAGCGATCCTGGTTTTCATGAGCATGCCTTCAGAGAACATAGGCCAGATGTAGAGCTAGTGTACAACATCATAGCTGTTTAGGCTTCAATGGAGCTATGCCAATTTACTCCAGCATAGGATCTGTCCCTATATACTTTCATGGAAGAGTCTCAATTTATTATTTAGAATTATTTCCATATAGTTAACATTTTTTAAAACTTCCTGTAAGAAAACAGGTGTTCTTAGAACTAGAACTCATTAAAAAATGAAAATATGGCAACTTTTTTTGGAATTCCATGTTTTCCTTTTGAAATTAAAAGTTTGACCAACTACAGCCATAGTAAAAATGGGGAAAAGATTTAAGTTTTTGAAGTTTTCTTCATCTTTTCAAGTTTCAAAGTTTTGACCACTCTACTTAGAACCTATTTGAATCCTTGTCTGTAACCTCTTCTAAAACCTATACAGGCTTGGGGTAATGTGTTTTGTATTTAGTTTCTCTGCCTCAATTTACCCCATATATTAAAATGGATATATTAAAATGGAAGGCATAATACACCTCTAATCCCACAAGGGTATTATGAGGCTTATTAAAGGTTAGTAAAGAGCCTGGGGATTCTCTTTGTAAAAAGCTGCAATTATATGATGCACACACATACTTTAAATCTTTTCAACCTTCCACCCCAACTGGAAGAGAATGTTTTCCTTTTTCAGTGCTTGCTTTTTGCAAAACACATTTTCCTGTTGAACTGGGGTATTTAAATACAAAAAAAATCTCCTGTCAAAATCAATAGAGTTGAAGCTGCAAGTTGCTACAGGCTTTAACAGTCTAACTATTCAGGCATAATTACATGAAGACATAATAAAATAGATAGAAACATTTCTGCACTACTATTCCTAAGACACATTAAAAACAATGCAAAGGAGTACCAAATGAGATTCTGTGCTTGTAGACATCAGAAAAAATATGTTGAAAAAAAATGTACATTTTACCATTATTTATCAAATAATGATGTACATTCTGATTAGCCATAGTTCTGACAAAAACAGTACGTTGTCAAATATTTGATAAGCTCTAAATTGCACAAAAATATCCTCCATCACACAAAACATTTTAAAATGAGCACTTTGAATATAAGGGTCACAAAGCTTAAATATTGTAGCTAAGACATTCACGTACATGATAAATGAATGCCCTTTTGTCACACACATGTAGCATCAATTTATGCTACTAAAATTAAACATTTGTCAATGTTTTCTTTAGGGAACTTGATTTACAAAAAACTCACTCAAGGCTGAAATTTGGACACAACCTAAACTGTTGGGTTGGAAAGAATTTTTTTCTCCATAATGGAGATGTTCTAATGTCATAGGAATTAAAGCATAGCAGTTACCATGTTCAGTTTGTGTCTTTGCAGTCAGAACATAAACCTTAAAATTAAACAGAAGCTTTCATATGCTGTTATGTGGATTAGCCTGTGAGGTACTGGGTACAATACTTGGAGGACTTGTCACTGGGTCCAGAAAAGCAACCTCTCTCCTTCACTGTCTGTATTTTTTGTTCAGCATGGTTGGCCCATGTTTATACTTGCAGAATGCACACATAGCAATCAAATAGTTCTTGCTTTTCAGAGTCTCCCATTACGTGCTGACTGAGACAGGGAATAGGCCTTGAGCAGATGGATTTATTATAAGTGAAATAAATTATTGGGTCAAAAACCTAATTACAGATTTACACAAATGTTAATGGCTCAAAATGAGCTAACATGGATGAGGAATGAGAAAGGGACCAGGTACTGGAACACCTGAGTTCTGATTCTGGCTTAATCCCTAATTCATGGTCTGATTTTGGAAGAGGTCATTTAGGGCTTGGTCTTTCAGAGGGGCTGATGACTGTTTACAACTCTAACTGAAGTGGTTGCAGGTACTTAGCATCTCTCAAAAGAGTCAGACCCTAATCTCTGCTTCTCAGTCTTCCCTATCTAGGAAAATGGGGAAAATACGACCTACTTATATGCCTCACAAGAAAGACGGAGTTAATGTTTGGGAAGTGCTTTGAAAATATAAAGCACTTTATTAGTGCTATATATTATTATTTTCGGTCCAGATCATCCCTTCCCGGGAGAAAAGGGGGGGGCGGGGCGGGGAGAGAATAAATCTGAGGTTTTCCTTACATGATTCCTGTCTATTGGGTGGGTGAGGGAGTTGTCCATTCATGGAACAGGCCCTGAAATCTCACAGATCATGCAGAATCTACATTATTTCCAGGGTATTGGCAATGATATCCCCACTCAAGATGCACTGACAAGGCTCCCAGAACCAACAGTTGCCTTGGGAACTCCTTTTCAAGGCAGATCTCCACTGCGTAGATTGGCCATGGAAAGGTATAATTCTGACCTCCAGGTAGTTCTTTCTGGCCAGAGCTCAACCTGTGTGTTTCCGGGCCCTAAGCCTATCTGTTCCCAGGAGACAGTACCACATGGAGAAAGAAAGCAATGTACTACAGAGGAGGCCAAGTCACCCTGCACTTTAGCGAAATGAACAGATCCGTGTGTTAGTTTGCCCCTGTGCACCAGCATACATCTAAGGGCATGAGTGGGCCAAACTTCAAGGGAAGTACTATGAAGCATAGAAGAGGTTTGAATTTCTTTACATTTCCAAAGGATTTTTTAAAAAATAAAATAAGTTGTACATTATATATTGCATTAAAATAAAGTAGTGAACAGGATTACATGCAGAGCAGCCTAAACCAAGTAAAGACCAAGGGACAAACCGTGCAATGACATACACCCTGGGAAACTTTGAGGCCAGATTCTGATCTTGCATGGGTAAAAATCTGGACTAACTCCGCTGAAGTCAGAGAGTTACACCAGATTCACACTAGCACAAGTGAGGTGAGAATCTGGCCCACTGACTTCAATGAGGTTGCATAAGAGTTTGCACAGAATTTGCTGTGACTGACTTTTACTCACTCTGGTCTCCCTAAGTATTCAATTCAAACAGATTTGGGATGCACAGAAGTAAATGACATTAGGTGAATGACTATACCCAAGTACAACAGTTGACTGAAGAGTAATCTTTCCCCCTCAATGATTAAAAAAAAAAAAAAGGGTAAGGTCTGTCTTAGAGTGACAAAAGACATTTTGGGGTAAAGTAAATCTTGATTCAAATTACTAATTTTTATCTAACTGTAAGGATAGGCCCAATCAAAACTCTGGATCCATCCCCCAGAGTTTTTTTTTTTTTTAAGATTATCTAAATCTGAATTTTGTGCCTTGGGACCATCTTAAATAATTGCTGTATTTTAGAAAACAAAAGACTTCATTTGGGTTTTTAAAGTCAGAAATTGATTAACTTGCTCTGTTAGAGAGCCAGTCATTGCTTATGCACTAGAAAGACCTATAGTCCATCTAAAATGTTGCAGTGGAATCCTCTTATAGCAGAGTCATTTGCCCCTACATAAAAGACTATTAGAAATGAAGATTCATCACAGGCCCAATACGCAAAGCCTGACTCACACAGATGAGTCTTTACTCCCAAGAGCAGTCCTACTGAACCCAATAGGAGGAAGGACTACTCATGCAAGTCAAGAATTGCAGGATCAGACTTTATAGCCAAGTTCATGCAAGAAGGCTCTAACATACAGTATGATGTATAATTCTTGCAGATAGTTTTTAGTTTATCACTAGCTGGTGCAATATGTGTATTTGTGAAAGTTAAAACACTTCAAACACGGCCAAGTGTTCCAATGACCATAAAGACAAAAAAATATATGATCCCGAAAGATCATTTAAGATCAGGATGTTAATTGCTAAAGCACATACTGTATTTTAGAAAGGTAGCACCGGTACCTTGAAAAGATAACAGGCACAGAACAAAACAAAACAAAAAAAAGACACCTATTCACAAATCCATTACATGCCACTTAAATTACTGCTATTTTTAAAAAAATCTTAATGTATAAAAATATCAATCAGTAGGTGTAAGCTACTTAAACGAATCACTAAAGAGTGATTTTTCTCAATTTAGAACCCTCTGCTTAATTTGCAAGAGAAAACATGCTTTATTTTGAATAAATTATAGACTAATAACCTGTGTTTTCATGAAGCAAAATCAAGTATAATTTTTTCTATTACTGTACATATATTGTACTTTTTGTATTTAGCAATGAATTTTAAACTGAAACAATTAGATTATTTTCCTGATAAACTGACAAAAGCCAATATTATTATAAAAGCAATTTGCATTAAAAAAGTGACTATAACATATGTACAGCATTGTGTATGTAATTCAATAAACTACACACAATAAACCAAACTGTCCCTGTATATTTCACTACAGATCTGTTTTGGCAATGTGGAGGTATATTTTTTATACTGATAAAGTCCTAACATGTGAAGGATGCATCAAATATCCACATTCTTTATTAAAGTAGCAAACTTTAACCCAATAGCAAGTGAATCATACAATGCAATTTACTTTGAGACAAACAAGTAGTACATTAAAGTGTATATATTTTGTTCTTTTAATGGCATTTATTTTTTTAAAAAAAAATCTGTGGAATGGGTCTGTACATTAACTTTATTGACGGAACATAAATATAAGAAAGTGATCTCTAAATAGATCAGTATCTTTTCAACATAAAGTGCTAAGAGATGCATGTAGTAGTTAGGAGAATTTGCTTCGTTTGCTCGAACAAAAGAAAAATTAACCAAGAATCTGACTGGATTATTTTAAAACAGAACATGGTCTTGAGCTTCAGCATTCGGAATTTTTAGAAGATTCAGGCTGCTCCTCTAAACTCATCTGCAATTCATTTTGAAATTCCAGTGTCTCACCTTTGACAGCTACATGGATGACTTTTAACCATTTCTGTTTCAGTTCCTCGCTGTCTGCTGCAAAGCTGTGTACGGATTTGGACTGGGTCAGTTTAAAGCTGTGAGGGAGGTCAGCACTTCTTGGCGTGTCATCTACTGCATAGCCCAGCAGTGGAATTGTAGCCAAAGCTTTAACATCCTAGGAAAAAGAAATAAATCCCAATAAAAACCTGCTTTGGTTCACAATACAAGCTGTAAACAACTCCTTGACTATTCTCAGACCTGACGAAGAGCTCTGTGTAAGCTCAAAAGTGTGTCTCTCTCATCACCAGAAGTCCAGTGAAGGAGGGATAGCTCAGTGGTTTGAGCATTGACCTGCTAAACGCAGGGTTGCAAGTTCAATCCTTGAGGGGGCCATTAAGGGATATGGGGCAAAAATCTGTTGGATGACTTAATTGAGGCTTGGTCCTGCTTTGAGCAGGAGGTTGGACTAGATCTCCTAAGGTCCCTTCCAACCTTGATAGTCTATGATTCCAAAACAGGGGTCAGCAACCTTTCAGAAGTGGTGTGCTGAGTCTTCACTTATTCACTCTAATTTAAGGTTTCATGTGCCGGTAATACATTTTAAGGTTTTGTAGAAGGTCTCTTTCTGTAACTCTATATATTATATAACTATACCAGGTATAGCCTGAAGGAGCAGGCTAGGGATTGGGGTGTAGGGTCTGGCCAGGAGCTAGAATGAGGAAGGGGCCTCAAAGTTCGGGCAGGAGGGCTTACCTGGGCAGCTCCCATTTGGTGTGAGGGGTGCAGGTGGGAATGTGTGGGGGTCTGCAGGAGCTCCCATTTGGTGCTCAGATGGGAGTGGGGATGTGGGGGCTGCAAGAGTCAGGGCAGGGGCTGGGGAATGTGTGTGGGGGGGTGCCAAAATTAGGGCAGAGGGCTGGGTGAGTGTGAGGACTGCAAGGGTCAGGGCAGGGATCCGGGGGAGTGCCAAAATCAGGGCAGAGGGCTGGGTGGGTGTGAGGGGACTGCAGAGGACAGGGCAGGGACCTGGGGGTGTGGGCTGGGGTCCTGGGGGTGCTCACAGCAAGGGGATGGAAGGGATGTGCCCCATTTCCACCCCCTTCCCCAAAGCCCTATCCCCTTCTTACCCTGAGCAGTGCTGCAGCTCCGTTGGTTTCTCCCTCTCCCCCAACTCCTCCCTCGCAAGGGCCATCAGCTGATTGGCCAGCAGGGAGGAAGAGGAGGAGAGGCAGAACCCCACATGCTGCGGAAGCCCTGGGAGCTTGCAGCAGCCAGTGGGGGGGGGGGGGGGGGGGATGACAAGGGGAAGAGAAGAGCAGGGCAGGACTTAACAGCACTGCCTGCCTGCCAGGCAGCCTCTCGTGCCGTTAAAAATCGGCTTGCATGCCATATTTGACACACGTGCCATAGGCTGCAAACCCCTGTTCTAAAAGATACCTCACCCACCTTCTTTATATATCCTCAGACTGACATGGCTACACCACCACTGCCTACACAGATTTCCTGTTATCCTCACATTACATGTCTTTTTCACCAAATGCCACAACAGGGGCAAAGGAATGAGGGATGTGGGGGAGGAGGGATTTCCTATTTGTTTTCACTCTGTTTCCTTGTTACATACCTGTGGAGCACCATACATGTACAGCACAAGAGCTTCATGTTTAGGAATAACACACCAAGCTTTCTGCCAAGTCTTTGATTTTTCCATATATTGAAGAAAGCTACATATGACACTGTTTCCAGAGACTTCAGCTGATTCAATCTGTGGGGAGACAGTACAAAGTGTCAGAAGGAAAATATTTTCCTTAAGAAAATTTGAAGTTTTCATGATGTTGACAAGAATGAAATGAAACAGAATAATTAAATACGACACCATTTATAACAATTTGTGCAAGTTTCTCAGCAATGTTCTAAAGTGCTAATGAAGAGCCAAATCCTGGCAAACTTCTGCTAAAGATCATGGGAGTTTGCCTGATTAAAAACTGAAAAAGGGCCTCAGGATTGGGCGTATGAAAAATAAAAATGTATTAGATATATATTCAACCTCCCTCTCTTAAATATACCCAGTCTGCCTTGCTCCCTCCAGAATTTTTAAAGTAAAGGAGGCAAAATCACTCTTAACTTTTAATCTACCTCCACCAATGGATAGCTGACAGATACTTTAATATCTGAAGCAATCTATCTGATTTCTAGCCTGTCTACCATGAAGGTGTCCTAATGTTACCAGAAATTCATCACAATTACTCTCCTCTTTTGGCATTCAAAATTTTATGAAAGCATCCAACAGAAATGTATTTTCAAGGATCACATTGGAATTAAACCATTAACCCTGGGTAAACCCAAGAGAAAAAATTAAATACATTAATGGAACAATACTGATAGAGTGCTCTGTTACTCTGACTCAGTCATCTTGGAAATCTGTAGAGAGAACATACATGATTGTGTAGTGTTAAGATTTTATTGGCATAAATGCATTTCTTAGAAATGGCAAGAATTTAACAAAAACTGACTTTCTGACCGTAACGTATATAAATTGGTGCCTATTCGCCTTATTCTCTGCCTTCAGCAAACACACATTTCTAGCCCTGATGGCTGATGAGATATTGACCTTATCCTGCACCTCAGACACAGGATTTTGAGGAGATGTTCACATTTTAGGAGGAGGAAGGAAGGAAGGACACATGTTGAAGCAACTTGATTTGCACTGTTTGAATATTGGATTAGAGAACAGACTGCAGTTATGCTGGGAAACCTCTCACAATTAACACTTCTACTTGTGTGTTACAAAGCACGCGTTATATATCCTCTCTCCCCCAGACAATTTTTCAGTCAATAAATCTTAGATTTCTATTGGGGTAAACATCAAGATAAATTGACTTCTCTCAGCATGATACGTTTTTGCTAGTATTGAAAGTTTACTGAGTAAATCAGAGTGCTGCTACATATATTGATCAAAAAGTGTTGTTATGGGCATTTTGAAAAATGTCATCAGAAATACCTGAAATTCTCTCCATTCTGGCCACAAATTTCAAAGACAGCATATTTTGGGGGTTTTTTTGGAACTAGCATACTGAAGATACATAATGTAAAGTCCAGTAAAAAAAAAATATCCACCTTTAGGATGCATATTCAATCTGAGTGGCTCAGAGATAAAGAGTAACTTTCACTGAGTTCCGTTGCAGCCAGCTATGATTTACCTAATTGGCATATGCAATCTGATTGGGTAGCCTTGCTCCAAAGGGACAAAATTTAACTGGCTCACAGGACTTTTCAGCCAGTGATGAGCCAAGAGATTCTTATTGCATGTAGCAATACATGCAGAGCAGGAATTTTACAGATTCAAGTATTTCTTTCTTTAAACATCATACCTCTAAGATGCCTTTCTTTTTCTTTTCTTCACTATCTGTGCAACCAGTTATAATCTGATAGCAGTCCTTACAAACTTTGTTCAATTTATTGCCATCATATTCAAGATGAGCTTTATAATCAGAACATTTCCAGCAAACCACCTTGAGAAAGAAATAAAAGATTAAGCAAGCAAAATTACCAGCAAAATCAAATGATCAATTTAAAACTACTAAAATGTAGATCAAATGAGGTGTAAGTGCTGTCTTCTGACACTGGCAGTGCTATCATACCAATTGTAATTTAACAGAAAAAGTTAATTTCACTATTTCTTGAATAATAGAGTGCTTTTTTCCTTTCAAATTGCTGGACTGAAAAAAATGAGTACTAGTATTTCTTTCTAAAACTGTTCTACAATTTAGGTCCTGATTCAGGAAATCACCCACATACAGGATGAATGCTTACACAATGAGCTTGACCTTAAGCATGTGTTCAAATCTTACTGTGGTGAAGCAGAGCTTTCAAATTTAATCTTCACATCAATATTAAGGATGACTTGACTGTAAGATAAATTCTCCTGCAGGAAAATCCCCACTCAGTTTAGCCTCATGATCCTTTTTCTGCAAGAAACTCTCAAGAGGTATGCTTACTATTTCACTCTCTATACCAGTGGTTCTCAAGCCATTTACCATTGGGGATCACATATGCAGCTCTCTGTTGTATGGGCCAAATCCACACAATACATAAACTACCTGTATCACCTTGAGGATGCCACAAGCATGGGCTGCAGCTGTGTGCTGATTTGGCCTATTGCTCTACACACTCCAATACATATAAAATGATACTGTGTTTATTGTAAGAGAAATTGTCAGAAACAAACATCTTTTAACTTCGTTATGAAATCTAAGCGTATAGCTTCATAGTTTGTTATAAAACAATGACAAACACACACCAAGGGAGGAACAAGTGAAATGGTCCCAAGTTGTATCTTGACAGTGAACTTCTCTCTTTTTAATAGACTAAAGGAGGAGTCTCCAAACTATGGCCTGAGTGCCGGATCCACCCCGCAGCTTCGATTTGTCTGGCACCCCAACAAACATGGGAGAAGCAAGCAGGCAAAGGCTGCTGCAGCTGAGCAGGCACACTGAGCAGGCAGCGGGAGGACCAGCTCAGCTGAACTGTGCGGCAGGGTGAGTGCCCCAGGGAGCCAGTGTCCCTCAAAAAGGGGAGCCAACTTAGGGGAGAGTTGCTGCTGCAGCCGAGCAGAGATGGACCCCTGCCTTAGAGTAAAAATACAAAGCAGATGCTTAATTACATCTCCAATAAATGGAGTGAAGAAGATGGAAATAAAATTTAAAAATAATGTGAAATGATTTTTAATGTATTAACAAATATTTTGTGTGATTTCACAGTATCTGCATTGATTATACAGCTACTTTTATACCTGATTTAGAATTTAATGCAACACTACACAGTAGAGTAGTGTTGGTTTTTTTACGATGTGCATATATTTTGCATATATTTGCATGTATTTTTTTCTACAGTCACTTCGACCCATGAAGCCCCTTCAAAAACCTAATTTGGCCTTCGTCTCAAAGTTTGGTGACCCCTGGATTAAAACAAGAAAGCTAGACTCCTAAAAGGTGTAGGAGGAAGGTCTTTTATTGTAAATATTTTTCAGCAACAAATATTCCTCTGAGTAGAAAAAGAAGCCCAGCATGAAAAATGAAAGAGAGAAAACAACTTTTTTTAATGGTTGCTGTAAGTAGATAACTGGAATAGTACATAAGAGGTATGATGTACTCTCCACTCGGATACACTACCAGAACAAATGTTTTTCATTAAGACCAACCCATACTAATTAGATCACAAGGTCTTCAACCAAAACCCCCAATAAAAATTAAGTGAGCAATATTAATTATTTCTAGAAACAACCCGAATTAACCTTTAAATTTTATCTCTCTCTCTCTCTCCATGAAAAACATTTTAAAATGAAATAGGACACACAGAGATAATACAAAAAAAAAAAGTCCATTAAGAATTTCCTGAATCACCATTCAGAAGGAGAAGGAATCATCATTAGTGGAACTGGGCACCTCTAAGCTGGAGGAAGCAATCCAAAAACTACTAAAAGAGTTTGTGTTAACCAGAAAGAGCTAATGACAATGCCTGAAGCATAGTGCAAAGCACAAAAGCAAAGCTACGAATGCAGTACATTTAAATGCCTTTACATCAAGCAAAATCACCCAGGATGACCTCTGAGACTAAGATTAAAATCAGGGGTTGCACCATCACTTATTGGAGAAAGAAATAACTTACTGGGCGATGAGGGAAGCAGCACAATAGTTTTGCTCTGTTTATATTGCATCCCAAGAGGAGTGAATAGGTCATAGTTGACACCGCCTGGACTAATATTTCAGGCATTTTGCACATCTTACACATTTAGATACCTAGCTCTGCTAAGAATTTACAATAAATTTTGCCCAGCTTTTGCTCCTTTTTTGGCTCACCTAAGAGAGCTGCTGCTTACAAACCACAAAGGCCCA
The DNA here is from genome assembly GCA_007922305.1 of Dermatemys mawii. Taxonomy (NCBI): domain Eukaryota; kingdom Metazoa; phylum Chordata; order Testudines; family Dermatemydidae; genus Dermatemys; species Dermatemys mawii. The sequence continues at coordinate 14,720,344 of ML677350.1, forward strand.
GTGAAGTCTCTGCTGCAGTAACATGAACCACCACCAGCCACCAGACTGGGACTCTAAACAACTGTTTAGATCTGTTCTAGTGTCCGGTAACCCAGCTAGCAGATGCAGTTTGCACTTACATGTCCACATGCTCGACAATGATGCCTTCTCCTTGTCAGTGCATTAAAGGGCTCCTTGCATTTCATGCACATTGTTACTTCATTGTCTCGGATCCATCTTGGTGCTCTCTTCCCAAGCTCAGCCTTCTGAAGAGAGAAAAGAAGGACAATTGTGCAGTATTTTTAGTAGAGAAAATAATTATTCTCTTCCTCTGGAAAGGAAATGGCAAAGCACAGATCAAGCTATGTTTTGAAATCTATGCGAGAGATAGCTAACAAAGAATTCAGTCAAAGATTGTAACACGTTGCTGAAAGGACACTCATCGTTCATTTTAGAAAGAACAGGATTGTTTATAAGGCGTGGTCCTGCTCAGAAAGGGAAATGGTTGACCAGCAAAATGATTACTTTGTAATTCCATTTCTATAAGAATCCTAAGCCTGAATATGCAGCTTCTGACACCCTCCAGCAATATGCCATTTGTAACTGGAAAAGGACAAAAAGGACACCAGTTGTACAAAGCTACAGTAACCAAACTTACAGAAACTTCAATGGGCATGTCCTCATATTCTTTTGCAATGGCATTTCTGAAGGTTTCATTTCTCTGTTGAAAAGCTTCTATGGTATTCTGAAGAGCCTATAACAAATACAATGAATAAAGGTCTCAAACATACAATATTTAATAGACTCTCTGAATTTAGACTATTTAATGACCAGCAACAACACTACCAGAAATGTGAATTATGATCAGCATCTGATCACATCAGAAGTTAATATTTCAACTTAAATACCATAGGCACAGCACAAAAATAAAATTATTCTTTTTAAAAAAGAAAGTCAAAAATGTTGATGTGTTTACCTTTATCCATTCTTCTTTATCTTGTTCAGAACTAAAACAAACATTGACATATTAGTATAAAACTAGCTTAGGAAACATTAGCTCATGGTAGTTGGTGAATGAAGCTGTAACTTACAAAAGAAGCAGAGACTTTATAAATATTTGAATCTTTTCAAAAATAGTAGTGCTCCTGAAACTGTCTAGTTAAAAATGAATCAGAATCATGGTTTGAAGCTTGGTAAGTTTAATAGACTAGAATTAAGTTCAACTTGAAAGATCTTAAATGCACTCTTTAAACATATATTATAATGGCATTTCCAGCATTAAGCTCTCTTAAAGTGCAATGTATAAAAGAAACAGCATACACATTTCAGTGTGAATTTAAGATAGCTGTAAATGAATCAAAAATGGAAGAAACTGCATCAGTATCAACTTTTCCCTGCAGCTCTCTTCAAATTAAAGTTAAAGTAAATGAGAACAGAAATAAAAGGGGTTGACATAATAGGGTGATACTAACAGAAAAAAAGTTTTGTTTTAATATCATAAACCAAGCATCCATGTTCTTTTATTCACTTGCGTAGATGGTCTATAGAAGACGACAGGGTCAAGCATTCTCCGCCCAGTGTCTTGTACATTACTTGTTTTCAAAGCATCTCACTAAGGCCTCTAATTTCAAATCCTATGAAAATATGCCTTGTACCCCAAGTAAAAGTGCCACTGTAATCCAGTGATGGGGTAAATACAAACCCAATGTCCCATGGATTTTGAATCAAGAAAAAAGACTTGAAATAGTGTAACCCACACACCCCCTGGGTGTGCTGTTTTGTCCCATCTGGTGGCACTGAGACTACTTAAAGAGAGATAAAATGAGTATCCTCTACAGCCTTAGCTAACAGCCAATTGGCTTTTAGCTTATGTGGTAGAGCCTCATGCACTAAGTTTCAGAGGTCCCAGATTCGATCCTGCCTGCCGACCACCGGGGTCTTCCGGCATTACAATAGCACCACTGCATTTTTTGTTCTGCTACTCATTTAATACTTTCTCCCCTCACTTTAGTGAAGTAGGGTGCATACAAAGAATTCTCTCTCTCTCTCACCCTCCCACCTTTTGATTTTTCCTACTGCTGGATGGGATGTGTAGATGAGATCACATACCCATCTATGGTGGGAATGCCTCCAGTAAGACATATTTTGTAATATTACTGCAACTAACAATAAAACTACAATGCTAAAATAGAAGGACAGCGTCCTGTTAGTCATTCTTTACCATCTGTAAATATTGGAAAAATGAATCTTCTAATTAGACAAAATAATTCTCCCTAATCCAACAATTAAACTAACTTTTAAAAGTAGTATGTAATCCCCGTATCAGACAAGCAATCCCTCCACGCAGGAAGCAATATACTATTTAAAAAAAAGTAACTGAAACATTAAAATACACTCAAGCAGTAATCTGAAAATAAATATATAAAATTATCTGGAAAAGGGAATTCAACATTTCATCAGAGCTATGACAAGTTTATAGGATGAGATTTATGCATAGGATACATTAAAATAATCTTAATTGATGCATACTTTATGCTTAGTCTCATTGATCTAGTTTTAGGATGTGATTTTTATACATATTCCTTCACAATTTTGAATGAACTTTAGTTTTTGTGAACGTTTTAGGATGTGTTTCATAGACAAGTTTTCCTCCTAAACTAAATAACTTTAGTGCTAATGAAAGTACTAATAACCCTGGAAGTTGAACAAAATAAAAATAGTTGATAACTGTATTTTTGTTCAGTAACAAAATGCTTTGCACATGTGAAATACAGCTGCCTCCAAGTGGAATACAGTGGACATGTTGTATGTGTTACTTCTACCACCACTCAACAATTTCCAACCAGTACGATATGTAATAAAAATAATTTATTATTGAATTGAAACATTAAAGACAAATTTACCTTTATGGAAGAGTCCTCATACCATTTAATACAAAATAACTTTTTTATGAGTTTTGAATCATCCTATAGAATTGACAACTATATCCCTGTCATCCAACTTTACTGGATAGCTAAAAATCTATATTAAGATTATAATTTTCAATTACATTTTAAAGCTTTTAAAGGTAATTTATATAGATTGTTATAATTCCTATTATAGAGGATTTTTCCATAAAGCTAAGTAGGCAGATAGATTACAATGAAGCCTTTATTTATTCACAGAACATATACAACATGCACAAAAAAGATCACAAGACCTTTTCTACAGTGCTTGACAGTATGCTTCTATCATGAACTGCAAACACCGTTGTTCAGGATGAACGGTCACTTCTGCATGCCTGTTTAATCCTTGGTCTTTCTGCAGAGGCTGTCAATAAGGTCTAACTGTGGCTGTGATTTCTGAAAAGACTAAACTTATCCATTAAAACAGAACTAGGCCGCGAAGTCATTCAAAAAGACTAAGCAACAGTGAGGATAATTTCTAGATCCACCAACCTGGGCCATTTTTAAACTAATGATTTACAAATAAAAGGCTCCATATCACCTTACAAGTTCTCCAAATCAACCAATCCCACAATTCTCCTCTGTTCTGATATATTTTTAATACTTCAAAAGTAAACCACACGTCTCTTACCTGGCTTGCAACTCCAGTGTTCGCTCTTTTCCAGACACCTGGAAGGTGCAGGGATATTCTTCATTGTGTGTTTCTACAATCTTCATACCATCAATACCAACTCTTGTTCGCACTGAGTACTTTGATCCCACCAAACTGAATTTGGGTACACAATACAGCAACATGTTGTTGAACTATTAAAAAAAAAAAAGAAAAGAAAGAGGACACATCAATAACAAAGAAAGTCAAGTATAATAAGAGATGAATTGCACTTTACAAAAACAACTTGACTGAGTGTGTGATTAAACTTGTTAATGTCAGACAATCAAAATGGAAAGAACTGATAATATGGATAGAATTTAGAAATAAAATTAAAAGCCAACTATTGATACATTTAAAGGCCAGCTACTGCATATGTGCAGTAATTTTCATAAAGTTTATAGTCAAATACACTGGCTGGGATGTTTAGCAACACTAAGCCTTTTGTTGAGAATTTTTCGTGCCGATTTCAATATGCTGAATAACTGGGTAAACAGATTTTTCTTAAAATCTTTATACTATAAGAGCAGACAATTGACTCTGAAGGAATTTCCAGTCTATTATGTCAACTCAAATAATGGTAGATTTCTGTTTTTTCTTCAGAGTACTTTTTTTTTAAAAAAAAAATCAAAGTTATGGTGAGAATATGTAAATCCAGAAAAGGAAGGGAAAAATTGTATGAGGCCAAGGTGGACATGCTGATGACATTGACCTTCTTTGTAAAGTGCTTTGATTTCTACTGAAGAAAAGCACTATATAAGAGCTTGGTATTATTAATATAATTTATTATCTGTAGCTTTTAAATAATCATTTTTTAACAGCCTAGAATTTCAGCTCAGGGAGACATCAACTATGAGGAGTTCGTGTTTTTGAAGATTTAAATCAGATCTATAATGGTTAACAGTTTTTTCTTATTAATTATTAAAACCAGAAACTTGAGTTTTTCCATGATATTTCATAGAAGCATAGTCTATCCCATTAAGATGATATAAGGCCTTTTTAATATTTCTTAGCGCTTCAGAAGTCCTGTTGACTAGGGGCTTGCTCATCTCTGGAGCACACTTTAAAACCACTCAAGAAAAGAATTATTATGGATTAAATTCAATGGCTGGTAAAGGATTCTATATGATTCCTTTGATAGTCTAAGACACATTCATGTCAGCTGAAGTCTATATCACAGATATGTCACATCTGAACTTTTTATGTCCCTCATTTTAATATCATGTCTAGCCCCGGTCAGATACTTTTGCTAATAATTTATTCCTCTGCTAGAAACATGGATGAGCAGAAATCTGTCCCTCAGAAACTACATACTTTACTATCCAGAGAGCATGAAGCACCCAATGACCATATAGCAAATGGCACAAATCAAGGCTTGAAATTGCTATTTTAATTTATTGGAAGCAGTGAGTTATATCAAACATTCCACAACAGTATTAATGAAGAATCATTTATGGGAATCCAACAGTGCTAAAATAAAGAGTACTGAGTATGCGAACCAAGGAAATTTGATGAGATAAAGCAACGAGAGCATTTGAAAAGAGAATATGAATTTTCTAGGGGTACTACTTTCTTACAAGGCCATGTGACTCATTTGGTCATATCACACAAGGACTTTGAAGCACATCTAATAATCACTATACCTGTAACACACATGCATGTTCAATCAGACTACTGGATCAGCCAAAAAAAAATCTACTGCTAAAAATACTATTCTAATATATTCTAATTAGAATAGAATCAAATATTTTTATTTCAAAAATGTAAGCACCACAAATACAATAGTAGATTCTATCAATAGAAATGAATAGCCTCCATGATAGCTATAGCAAATAAGACAGACCAGTATTGCATTTACTCGGAGATACGTTACTGGACCATGGTTTAATTCTATTTGAAACACATTTTTTTCTAAATGATTTTTGTCATTTTCCAGCAAGCAATATGGGTAAAATCTTGGCTCCAGGTGAAGTTAATGGCAAAATTTCCACACTGACTTAAATGGAGAGAAGATTTCACCCTTGCTTTCAGGCAGCTCCTTGGAATTTGAAACGAGACTAACGTCTCAGAAACACAGGTTTTGATACTTACTAAGAAAAGGTATCGTTCTTGGGCCGATGTATTACGAGCAGCAAGTTTAAGGATCTGTCCTTCTTTTATGAGCTCATTTGAGGGGTTGACAATATCTTCCTCTTCTCCCAACATCTCATACACCTCCAATAACTTCTTTAGATTCTCCTTTTCAATTAATGTAAAATTACGTTTAAGAATAAGTGATTGACATTGTGAAACAGTTTATCTAAAGCTTATTTAGAGTCTGAAAAACGTTAGTTTAAAAGAATATATATGAGCCGATCATATAGGTTGCCAGAGCCAGCTTCTATTTGGGCATAAGCTGTTTCTAGTAATCTAATTTATCTAAACAGTATTTTTAAATATTACTTATATAGTGCTATTTCATGTCCAAAATATTTTACAAATATTTAACAGTTTATTTACCACAATATCCCTGCAAGGGATATAAGTATTTTAACTTCTCTGTGCTTGTGCAGAAACAAGCACAGAAAAATTAAGTGACCAGTATAACCTCTTACTGGCAGCCAGGAATAATACACAGAAATCCCAATTCCCACTCTTGAGTTGTAGTAACAATATCATATTTTATAAACATTCCATCTGACTGTAAAAAGGACAGTATAAATAGTAGCATTTTGGAGCAAAGAAACCACATTTTGCAAATTCAACTGTTTGAAAAAAAAAAACCTGCATTTCATACACCTGGTCAAATTCACAGAATTTCCTACCTGTACATTCTACTTAACACACAATATTAAGAATAGTGGATCAAGAAAGAGAAAGCCTCACAAAAACCACTTACCATTTTTCGTATAGCACTATTGGAATGACTGGCTGCTGTGGATATAATTTCCAGGGATTCTAGATGGCACCGAAAAAGAGAAAAATGAAAAAAGACATTGTTATTTACTACAGTACACAGACTACTAGGTCAAATAGCATACTTGTAAATTTCATATCAAGTCAGCCTTCTCAAGCCCCAAAATTGTCAATAAAGTAAGGCTCAAGTGTTTAGTCCAACAGGTCACTTTTGCCTTAATTGAACGTAAAATACAAAAAAAGTTCAAGGTAACAGATTAGATGCTAGAAAAGCTTAGCAGAAATCCTTGCTAGTTTTAATCAATTATAGAGTGTTTGTGGAGTCAATTTCAAAATTCATGAACTTGAGTACTTGTACCCAAAATACGATTCTAAAAATCATGGCTCCTCCAATCAGGGAGTAGAAACGTTCAGTCTCACTTATAAGTCCAACCGAAACAGCTCCAATTTCAAATACTTTTAAGAAACTGCTCCAGGCCATTAATTATGTGCAGAAACTATTTGATAAATAACTCCTGAATAATAAGAAAAATATGATCTGTTCTTGCATAATTGATGCATGAAAAATGATAAAGCTTGAAAATGGAATCTATTTGCACAAAAAATTGAAATGTGTATTTTAAAAAAAACAAAATATGGATCCCATTTTCAAGGACTTTTTTCAGCAAAGACTGTTTCTACAGAAAAAGCCACACAAAAAAGTGTGCTTAAATGGCAGACTAGCCTTCTCCTAAGAATCGTGCATATGGCATAGTTTCAGAAAAGTGTGCAAAATCATGTAAACAAAAATAAAATTTTTGTGCTCCATTCCAGGAAGGACAAACTAAGTTTCATTGCTCTAACGCTAGCCCAGAAATCAACGTAAACAATGGGTCATTTATCAGAGAATTTAACACCACCACCGTTTTCCCTGCAACTGCGTTCCTTTCTCATTTTTACTGGGATAGTTTTAATTTATAGAGTCCTTTTATTATGGTTCTCTTATTGCTATAAAGTTATCACCCAATCTATGAAATATTTACTTTCAGCATCCTTCCAGTCTAGGGAATCTTGAGGCAGTTTCCTTAGGTAGTCCTTCAGTAGCATCTCGTAGCGTGGAATGCGTTGTACTGGTTCTAGCATATGATGTTGCAATGTCAAACTCCCACAGACTTTTTGTGTCTAGGAAAATGTAAATACATTTAGATATCACAGTTCAGACAATATTTTTCCATAACTTAGTATGTGATAACACAATATAAAATGATGAGTGACCTAAATCCAAGACTACTGTATCTTCATAAAAAAGGGGACTACAAAAACATGGGATTTTAACTCCTGATTGTAGGAAACCGAGTTAGTTTTTTCATCATAATCAAATTACTAAAATCCTTTCCGATGACTTTAAAAAGTAAAGTTAATTATTATAAAGCAGGGAGAATCACTTATTTTTTCTTTGTATCCAGAAAGAATGCCATAAACAGGACCACAAATTACACTGCATTTGAACTTAACTCTTCAAATATCTGCAATAACTGATCTTAAACATCTAATTCAGTTAACAAGGGACAAATATAGTTTACCATGACAAGTCACAGAGCAGGGCATTTTCTTCTGGACTCTAATACAGCACACACACATGTCAAACGCTGTTTTTCAATACATAATTATCCATGATGCAAAAACAAAGGTAGCTATTTTGAGGAAAAAATGTCTGTTTACTTCCATTTCCTTAGAAAGGAGTAAGCTGTAGATTAGACTAAAGCACACAAAAGAAGTCTCTTACTGAGGGCCACACATTCTGCTTAAATTGTATCACACTACCGGAATGTCTTATTGCTTTTTTAAATTTTTAATTGGTAGGTCTGTAGGCTGAAAAGGATATCCATACTAATTAACAGAAAAATTAAGAAGGGGCCCTGGAGAGGTGAAGTTAGACTTTTCCAAAGAGATAGATTCCCATGACTGACTGCTCCTTCCACCTTCAGTTACTCAATATTTACGATTGTAAACATACTTCCTAACTTAGGTATTTTGGAAAACTGGAGGTCATGCCAGCCAACATGACAGGTTAGGAATTTAGAGATGGACTAATATGTAATTGTAAAAAAAAAAAGTGTTATTTACTTTTCAGTATCTATGACCGACAAAGCAAATTCGTTGGTCCTCATGTGTTTTAACATTTATACTTTGATCGATGTGTTGCACTGGAGAGGAAGGATATGGGGGGAAGAAAGGAAAAGGAAAAACAGGACAAAATTAAATGGACAAAATGTAACCCAGACTTATTTCTAAGGAACCAGAAAAATACATTGTGTTATGGAATAGGCCACCCAAATACCCTGTGAGAACCTGCTTCATCACAAAAACAAAAATCCCACTGGCTGCACAGCCCTATTTGTCACCTAACACTCCACACTGGAGCTCATAAGGGGTATCAAACAATTACAACTTACTTGATGGGAACCATATCCTGAAAGAAATCTTTCCCAGCCCCCTCTTCTTAGCTTCAAACAATCCCTCAGTCTATCCAATCTCATCATTAGAAGCAAACTTCCCATAGACCAGGAAACATCAATTCAAAAGCGGCACCAGACCCTGTGAGAACATACACAAAACCTGCAAACATAACTCCACTGCTACAATGATCAATATCTCCCACAACACACCTTTCAAGATCCATGGGTCCTATACATACCCATTGCAACATGTGGTGTACTTCACCCAGTGCAAAGACCCCAACAGCAACTACATGGGTGAAACCAGACAACCACCACATTCTCAAACAAACTCGCATAGAAAAAGTGATAAAAGACAAAAAATAACCCATCATCCATGGGTGTATTTTTTCACAAAGCAAATCACTCCATATCTGACCTCTTACTGCTTTTCCTCATAGGAAACCTACACAACTCCTTCAAAAGACCAGCTTGGGAATTTAAATTCATAACTCTGTTGGACACTAAAAATCATGGACTTCACACAGATTGTTTTTATGACTCATTACAACAATTTGTAGCACACCCTACTGCCTGCTCACCCTTTACTTAAAATGAACTGGGAAGTTGTCTCCTACAGTGTGTGGAACCCTTAGGCTTGTCCCACCTTGTATTTAAGCTCAGACACCCTGGTTATCTTCTCCAGACCCGAGGAAGAGTTCTGTGTAGCTTGAAAGTGTGTTCCTTCCACCAACAGAAGTTGGTCCAGTAAAAGATTATTACTTTACTGAACTTGTCTTTCTAAGGGATTGAATATTTAATTATTTAACACTGTCTTTCAGAATTATAGAAAATGAAACACACCTACTACTTTACAGCTTTTCAAGAAAGTCTCCTCCATTACCTGAATGTCCTGAATAATGGATTTGAATAGAGGTGACCGCTCAGTCCATGTTTTCACCAGTTCCATTGCATTATCAAAGTTTTTCACATACTCTCCGTACATCTTGAGGAAAGGAGCTAACTTCTGCAGAATATCTCCAATTCTGGGGGTTGCAGCCCTGCAGAGCAAGAGAACTGAGTCTCAGTTGCACAGCAAATAAGTAAAAGCCAACAAGGTATTAACTAGTTGACAGAATGAGGGGAAATTATTATTTAAAAATCTAAAGTAATGAATCCTCCAAGTTCAATACCACTACATAAAGGATCCCAGTCTAACCATTGAAGACCACCTGCAAAAGTGAAAACAATTTTTGTGCCTTATCTTGATCATGTATAAACCCTTAAGTAAGGACTAAAGCACGACATAAAATGTTAGTTCTTCTTTCATTATTGCTGTTTAGTGAATGGCATTTCTCTGGGCTGCCATTATAGGTGATAGAACACTGCACTTCTCAGCCGGAGGTGAAAACTCAGGAGGCCAATTAATGTAGAACTGAGAAGATTCCAGTATTACTAGAAATTATTGGAAAAAATCAGACAGTTTTAAGTTATATTATGATAAATTTCACACTTTGAAAAAAAGTCATTTAGAAGCGTAAAGGAGTAAAGACTGTAGTGTTGCTTTATGTCCACAGTAAACAAATAGCGTTTAGCAGAATTTCAAAATTTGAAAAATCACTTTGCGCTGACCTTTTCACAAACATACAGAGTTTGCAGCAAGGTTCCAACTGTTTTATGAGCCATCCAAACAAGAAATAGCCTACAAATTAAATGGGCTACTTATCGATAGCTGCTAGTTCACCAAAAATTGGTCTGATTTCACTTTTCCTCCAGAGAAACAATTTTCAAGGCTCTCTAACGCCAGATCTGAAGGTGTCCAATTTTTACAAGCTTGGGCACTAGGCCATATCAGATATGTCCAAAAACGTCTAGCACATTGAGTCTTGGCAAAAATAAAAATCTACTATAATTTCAGAACCCCTCCATAAGTAGGGCCCTTCATTTTCAGTTTTTGTTTTTATTTAATGTTTCCCAGGAATGTCTAGCTGTTTATTACAACAACCACAAAAGTGAAAATCAGTGGAAAAACCAATAATTTTTCTGGGTAAATACTGGGGGGAGTGGTGGATGGAAGAACAGGGGAGGGGGAAGTATTCAGCAGATTAATGCTTTGATTAATGGAATTCCATGTGGTGTGCTGCAGAACTAAAACAGAACTCAAAACACAATGCCACCTCAGAGTTTAAGAAAACAATACATCTCCATTCCCCAAATAAAACTTTCTATTTGAATAAAGTTTACTATTGTAAACGTAGAACTATTAGCCTACAAATGCTTACGTTTAATAATTGGGCCACACTATTAGGTGCACATACACTCAACTTCATCCTTTTCCCCTTGTTTTTTAAAAACCTGTTAATACTTCTTGTGTTCTGAAATGTTTCCAGTATAGATTTTCATTTTCTTCCCGTTTTACTGTGTCTGATCTTTAAACAGTTTTCTACTAATAGCTTGAAATGTGTACGTAGTGGGCGTGAGATTCATCAGTACATTCAGATGTGCACACATTTCAGAGCTCGCGTACATGCCTGTTTGTTTATTGTGTGCATCTTCGACTAATATATACCCTTACTTCAACAAGCAGCTTGGCATATATACACAGACTAATGTATTATCATAATACATGTATTTCATGCAGTGTATTGTATTTTGCTAATAAAACAAGTTATTTTTATATACTTGAATATATAAAAGTAGAGTGAAAACTGGAAAAAATGAATACTTTTTGTAAAATCCAGGATTTTGTGTATGGTAAAAATCAGTTTAAATGGAAAATGCAGAGGCTTAGCCATACGGCAAGGCACAAAGTACTCTGGAAGAACATGCAGCACAAAAGCAGCTTGGAGAGAAGAATCACCTGATGAGAGAATGAATAGTGCCATAGGTGAACCAATGGCTGTAGATAGCCAGCCCATTTCCAATTCAAACAATATGTGCTTTGGCTGGCTCATCAAAACTATCGGAACCTTGTTACCAATTCCCCAACCATAAGGTTATCCTTGATATATGCCCCTGTTTGAAAATGCTTGATTTCTAGTGACAATGCTACCCATTTAACAGACTCAAAGCCATACCCATTTTTGGTGGGCTAAGAGCACCCACAGCAGACAGGCAACAGTTCCCATAAGAACAATTAGAACTCCAATGAATAGCAATTTCAGAGGCACTTCTGGATACCAGAGAGAGCATTCTTATGATGTTCCAAGTCAACAGGGCTAATGTAATAAAAGCTTTTCCTAGTTATGTAAACCCAGGGACACTTCATATTTCTGCATTATCAGATGAACCTTCTACGGGGAACTTATAATTGCAGTGAGTCAAGCCTGACTGGTCATTTCTCAAACCCCTCTTTTGCTGTCTCCAAGCTGCATAGCACACAAGAGGTACTTAGGTCTGACTGTGACATCTCAAGTAGGGCTGTCAAGCAATTAGAAAATTAATCATGACTAATCGCGCTGTTAAACAATAATATAATACCATTTATTTAAATATTTTTGGATGTTTTCTACATTTTCAAATATACTGATTTCAAATACAACAGAATACAAAGTGTACAGTGCTCACTTTATTTTTGATTACAAATATTTGCACTGTAAAAAACAAGAGGAACTAGCATTTTTAATATCAGAGGGGTAGCCGTGTTAGTCTGGATCTGCAAAAGTGACAGTCTTGTAGCACTTTATAGACTAACAGATCTTAGGGATCATAAGCTTTCGTGGGCTAAGACCCACGTCATCAGATGAATGTTGTGGAAATCTCCAGAGGCAGGTATAAATATGCAGACAAGAGAGCAAGGTAAATTCAGTCAGGGAGGGTGAGGCCCACTTCCAGCAGCTGATCAGCTGTAGTATTTTTAAATTCACCCAATACAAGTACTGTAGTGCAATCTCTATCATTAAAGTTAAACTTACAAATGTAGAATTGTGTACAAAGACCTGCATTCAAAAATAAATCAATGTAAAACTTTAGAGCCTACAAGTCCACTCAGTCCTACTTCAGCCAATCACTCAGAAAAACAAGTTTATTTATATTTACAGGAGATACTACTTCCCACTTATTGTTTACAATGTCATCTCAAAGTGAGAACAGGCATTCACATGGTACTGTTGTAGCCGGTGTTGCAAGATATTTACGTGCCAGATGCACTAAAGATTCCTAAGTCCCTTCATGCTTCAACCACCATTCCACAGGACACGTGTCCATGCTGACGACGGGTTCTGCTCAACAACAATCCAAAGCAGAGCAGACCATTGCTCATTCATTTTGATCATCTGAGTCAGATGCCACCAGCAGAAGGTTGATATTTTTGGTTGGTAGTTCAGGTTCTGTAGTTTCTGCATCTGATTGTTGCTCTTTTAATACTTCTGAAAGCATACTCCACGCCTCATCCATCTCAGATTTGTAAGGCACTTCAGATCCTTAAACCTTGGGTCAAGTGCTGTAGCTATTTTTAGAGATCTCACATTGCATTTTGTCAAATCTGTAGTGTTCTTAAAACGAGCATTTGTTGGGTCATCATCCAAGACTGCTAGAACATGAAATACATGGCAGAGTACGGGTAAAACAGAGAGCCGGAGACATGCAATTCTCCCACAAGGAGTTCAAGTCACAAATTTAATTAGCGCTTTTTTTTAAAAAAAAAGAGCATCAGCAGCATAGAAGCACGTTCTCTAGAATGGTGGCCGAAGCATGAAGTTGTATATAAATGTTCAGCATATCTGGCACATAAATATCTTGAAACGCCAGCTACAAAAGTGCTATGCAAATACCTGGTCTCACTTTCAGGTGACACTGTAAATAAGAAGCAGGCAACGTTATCTCCTGTAAATGTAAACATTTGTCTTAGTGATTGACTGAACAAGTAGGACTCAGTGGACTTGTAGGTCCTAGTGTTTTACATTGTTTTTGTTTTGAGTTCAGTTATGTAACAAAAAACACTCTACATTTGTAAGTTACACTTTCACAATAAAGAGATTGAGCTACCATATTTGTATGAGGTGAATTGAAAAATACTATTTCTTATTTTTACAGTGCAAAAATTTGTAATTAATTATATAAACTGAGCACTGTATGCTTTGTATTGTGTTATAATAAAAATCAATATATTTGAAAATGTAGAAAAACATCCAAAACATTTAACAAATTTCAATTGGTATTCTATTGTTTAACAGTGCAATTAATCATGATTTTTTAAAGTTAATTGCATGAATTAACAGCTCTAGTCTCAAGATGTAATGACCAGCTGAAACACCATTTACAGCAGGCATCTAATTATGAGTAAGGCATTTCTCACCACCTTTTGTTCAAAACAGTCTCTCTTAGTACACCAAACACAACCCAGCAAAGTCTGTAGAGTTCATAATTCTAGTCTGGTGCCAGTTAGGGTACATCTTCACTGGAGAGTTAGCCTAGACTACCATAACCTGGCACATCCCCACTGCAAAATCCTACTTGTGCAATAGTATCCTCAGTGGTGCTGCACTATCCAGTGTACCGGGATGGGATTTCTGGTGGTATATCCCATGGTTCCTAGTATGAATTAACCTGGGCTGTTCCATGAATTCATTTGCAGGATGCTCTCTCCCACTTAGCATGGAACCACTGTCTGCGTCAATGACATAAGAACACTGTATCTAAGTAACTTCCAAGCAGAGCTCCTCATTATTATCTCAGACTGTTCTGTACACAAAAGCAAACAGCATTTGGCATCAAGAACTACTAATGAGATCATTACTAAGGAATTCAGTCTGCGAGTCACAGTGATTCTTAGCACACTTTCATGGACTGTATCTCTGCTCAAAATCTTTGGAAGCACAGCAAAAATGGAGTGAAAATATGTGAGGTTAAAGTACTGAGCCAGTGTAGATGACTTCAGTGTAGAAGAAAGGAGGTAGACAAGAAATCACAGCCTAGGTAGAAGCATGGGTTAGCACTAGACGCCTAACAGAACCTAGGCTTAATTAACCCGCATTCTCACTGCAGTGCAGGCAGGTTGCCAGACCAGGCTGCAATGAAACTCGACCCAGGGCTGTCCTTACCCATACGCAAAGAACACAGCTGTGTAGGACAGCAGGAAATTTGGGGAACCACCTTTCCTGGTGCCCTGTGCAGCTGCATACTGCTCCAGCCCCAGCCCTGCCTCTTCCCAGCCCTTCCCCAAAGCCCCCACCCCTGCTCCACCCCTTCCCAAAGCCCCTGCTCTGTCTCTTCCCACCCCTGCTTCACCCCCACTCTCTTGAGGACTCCAGAAGCGGTCAGGCCTGCCTTTACTGGTAAGTAGAGTGACCCAGTCCCAGCCTGTTCCCCTCCCCTGGCTTCCAGCCATGCTGCCAGTGAGTGCTGTGGGGCAGTTCTCCCCTGTCCCCCAGGCCTCGGAGCCAGGGGAGTGGAGCAGGCTGAGGCTGGGCCATGCCACTCCCTGCAGGATGTGGCCAGCCTGCTCCCTTTTCTTTCCCCACCACGGAGGCCTGGGGTCCCACAGAGCCCCTGCCCCCCGCCCAGCGGGCTGTGTAGGACACCAAAATAGCTAGGGACAGCCCTGCCTCAACCCTCAGCTGTGCCTGTGCTAGCCTGGGTTTAAAACATCCTCAAGCCCAATTACAGATTTGTCTGTGTACACAGAAGATACAGCCTGGGTTAACTGTAGTGAAGATACACCCTTAGAGTGCTCACCCATGAGATCGGCTCAGATCAAGCAAAACTGTATATGATGGTTCCATGGTCTGATCACTGACAGCTTATCTAATGAGTGGCGTAACACATCAAGGGGGTCAGATGTGAAATTTCCACTTTAGATCACTTCAGCCACACCAAAAGACAGCAAAGTTAGGAGTATTGCCTCTGTTCTGGACTTCCAGATTTAATATCTAGACCTTTATAATCCTAACTGCTGGATTAAAAAAAAAAAAAAAAAAAAAAAAAAAAAAGTAAGTGGGGAGTGACAGAGAAGGCATTATCCAGCCATTTGTATAGAAAGCCAAAGATGATACAATAGTATATGGAGTTACCAGATGATATTCACAGAGTTCCTGGCTCTCATTTATGGAAATGCTAAGAAAAATGAACTGACATTTAAAAAAAAAAAAAAAAAGATCGAGGGCACTATGAAAGAGAGCACATCTCAGAGACTGGCGGAAAACAAACTATCAGATTTCTCTTTCAGAAACATTTCTCCTAGGCAACATCCTTCCTTCAAATATGTGCACAATGCGACCTATGAAAGGCAGTTCAGCAATTTCCAAGGTATCCAAGATACACCAATCACAGATGAGCATTGCATTCAGATAACCCAGGATGGTGTGTTGTTCTTAAAATGCAATTTATGAGTTTAATACTAATACTAAAAGCTGATTTACAGAGGCACTTTTTACTTAAAAAAATAATCTGAGTAGTTACATTGCTAATATATGCTGCTTACATTACATACTCCAGAAAAGGCAATTTAGTATCTGTGACACTGTACTTCAAAATAGCACACTGGAGCCCATATATTCACCACTGCGATATGATTATATGTTTTGTACCAAGTATGCCTTGTGAGGTATCGGTTAAAAAGTCTTGATCTGTTGAACATTCCTATCCAGTATCAAGTATCAAAGAGGAAGTGACATCACCACATGGCCTCTCCCCTCCCCCATCTCAACACCTGAAAGACTGTCTGGAAGACAAAGATATGAACTGGGGAGACTTGTCCAAGGCTGTGTATTCAGAACTGTGAGCTGCCTGTAACATCTATTAGGGCGAGAGACTGATTCAAATCTTGCTTAGTCTCAAAGATAGAAACACAATTCGAATATTATTTTAAAATCTTATGTACCCAATTTTGATCTGTTTGCCAGCTGCTTATAAATCACTTGAAAATCTATTTTCTGTAGTGAAAAATATATGACCTAAAACCATGTGGTTTTGGTTGAAGTGCTTGGGGAATCTGAGCTCAGATTACGAAGACTGGTGCAGGTCCACTTTCCTTTGATAGAGTGAACTAATTCATAAGCTTGCACTGTCAAAGGGAGCCTTGAACATGTAAGATGGTATATTTCTCACATGCAAGGCTGGGGTAATTGGCTGGTGCCTCTCCGTATTATTCATAAGTAAGGCTGTGAGTCTTTCATGGAGATCATAGGAATCATCACCCCTTGCCCAGAGGAGGAACAGCAACTGCCAGAGCACCTTCCCCCCAGCAGCAATGTCTGCTGGAGTGCTCCCCACATTCCTCAGCACCCCAGCACCTAAGATTAAGTTAGGGATATTTTTAGTAAAAGTCATGGACAGGTCAAGGGCTGTGACTTTTTGTTTATTGCCTGGGACCTGTCCATGACTTTTACTAAAAATACCTATTACTAAATCATAGCCTTATTCATGAGTGGCTCTGGGAGCATTTATGTAATGTCACTGGGCCTAGAGCTCCACATGCTGATGGCTAAATGATCACAGCGCCTGGAGGGGTTTGCTGTTTGTGACTGGCATAGCTTTGTGAGAGACAGCCCAGGTGGGTGAGTCAAGAGGCAATAGTGGTCCAATAGTTCCAGGGTGTACTCCAGGATTCTGTCACCGTATTTTACTAATATGACACACAGTACAGTATGTCTCCCAAACTTTGGGCTCTAAGGCAGAATGTAGTTTATGCATGCCAAAACTTTTAAGGCATCACTGAAGTAAATCGTACTTCCCCCTCCTCAAAGTTGAGCAGTTTCATATTTGGATTCACATTTAGTATCAGATTATTTTTATTTGATGAATACAAAAAGATGAATCTCTTATACTCCAGTATAATAAAGTATTTAATATTGTAAGGAATGCAAGCTTAATATGAAGCATTACTTTATTTTATGCGGTTTAGGAGTTCTGATTATGATATTTCCTTGCTTTATAGAAAATATTCAGTTTTCTCTGTCTTGGTGCATGGTAACCACCATTTTATTTTGCACTCTGTGGGTTTGCCCTGCCTGGACACCTGGTGCTCTGTGCCTCAATTTTCCTTCTTCCTGTGCCCATAGAGGGATTCATGCCACACAACTGGTGCTTGAAACTAGAATCTTCTCATGTTTGTTAATAAATGAAGTCTGTTCAACCCCTCAACCCCAGATCAGGTTTCCAGGTAACCTTTGAATCAATGTATCCTACTAATCTTACTCTGGCGCTCTGCCCAGCTCCCACTTGGCAGTGAGTGAGGTCATTCCCACTGTGGTTCTTTCCCAGACAACATCTTGTTCTGTAATCTGCTGTGCAGTCCCCCAAACCGGGAGTTCCACAGCCCCTCATCTCCCCTGGAGCAACAGGCCCTGCTTCTTATTTCCTGCCTTGCATATGACGTACACAAAACATGCATGCACGCCCTATGCTGCAAGGGTCTGCACTGCCTGCCCTTTCTTGGTAGAAAGATTAATAGTTAATCTGCCAATCCAGGGATGAGGCCTGTGTACCCTGTCACAACCCTTAGGGCTCTTCTGCCCCAGTTCTCACCTGTTCTTCCTGCAACTGTAACCTGGACTGAGACAAGCAGGAACTGTAGGAATTTTTTTGGATGTCACAGGAATCAAGAATTCCTTAACTCTTCTAAAAACGTCCATGATTTTTGGCATTTGAAGTACTTTGTAAATGGGTGCCTGTATATGACAAGAAGCAATAGAACCTAGGAAGCTGCCAAATTAAACCCCAGTTTACATGGCAGGGTAAACGGAGTAGGAGCTCAGCAAAACACTGAGATGACATAGGCTCAGACTAGTGTACTGCTGGTGAAAACTAATCCCTTCTTTTTTTGCTAACGAGTTGTCACCTTTTCTTGAGGCTGAGAGAAATGTCACTTTTTTTTTTTGAAGAATTAGGGTGGATTAAATAAATTGAGTTTGTGCTGACAACTGCTATGTCTAGTGTTATCACAGCACAGGCACACTTCTAGTTATTTGCACTAAAGGAGGAAAATAAAAAGCTTATCCAGAGTACAAAATGCCCATTATGCACTATTTTAACACATATACCACCCTGGTTTGTTCTTTTAACATAAAACTTTCCCTTGAAAAAATGCCATGACACCACCATCGTAAAAATAATTCAGAACCAGGTGTTAATTACTAAATGATCAAGTTAAAACGTAATAAAAGGAATTCTACTTTATTATAGCATAGAAAGCAATGATAAAAATGAACGCATCATCAGGTTATTGCACAATAACTGTATAAACATTCATTTGCACCAATTCTTGTATTTCAGACAACAGATTCACCAGGTCGCATGTACTCTGAAAAGGCTACCACTCCCATTCAGCTAACTGTTTCACATGCAAGTAATCCCATTGACTTCATTGAGACAAAACATGTGTTTAAACTAAGGACATGCTTAATTCCGCTATTAAACAAAACTCAGATGAATAGTAGAGCAGCAGACAGACACTTTTTCCCAGCAGCAGAATTTCCTTGGAGCATTTTAACAGTAAAGTGTCCTCTGTCTCAGTTATGTAACAATTTCTATGCTAGCTCAGACCCATGAAAAGTCTTAATCTCTTTCAAAACAATTCTTACCATTCTTGCATTCTTCTCTCAAGCTCCGGAAGCAAGAATTTACTGTGGAAGGCGTTGATCGATGAAATGTTAGAAAAGATTTTACTGACCACCTCAGCTGGAAATGAACCCCTGTTCGCTTCCTCCAATAGTCTGCCATAGAATACCTGCAATAGAGGACAAGGACTTAAAAGTTAACAGGCCAGTCTGCATTTCTGTTACCTTTAAGTGGTACACAGCAGTCAAACACCCCCACCCTCTAAGGATTTCAAGATGATTACTTTTGTAGCTAAATTGTGGGAGCATCCAAAATTACTGAAGTATCGTTCTTCCCCTTCTCACCTCCTTCAGATATCAGTGGAATTCCCCACCCCAGTGTGCTCTCCAGGAGCCAGAGCAGCAGTAAAGCCTTGGGGAGTAAGGCACTTCCAAAACACATTAGGTGCAAGTGATATCATCCTACTTTGCTCTCTTTCAGTCTAGACTACACGCATTCTATATGCTGATTAGCCTTTCTTTCTGGCCTACCTTCCAGTCCTCCATCATATCTTCTTTTTCTTGCCTCTCCCTCAACATCCCCTTTCCCTTCCTACCTCCATACTCTTGTTAATTCATCCCCTTGATGCTCTCGTTTCCCCACACCGTGTCCCATAAAACACTGAGCTCAGCACAACATTTTGCAACCATCACCCTGAGCACTTTGCTTGTACATTGGATCCCCTTGTCCTTTTAGAGTATGAGCACTTTGGAATCAGAGGTTGTGCCTTCATGTGCGTTTTAAGACATCTAGCACAACAGGGCTCTGATTCTGAATCTGTGCCTTTTGGCACTACAGCAGTAGAATTTAACACACCTCACCACCTAGAATCATAGAAACTTAGGCATGGAACATTACATAAATATTATTTTAATCAAATTTAGGGAAATAAGCTAGGCCTCCACCATTCCCCTTTCTTTTCATGATGCTGGTAGTTTTAGGTGCTACCTGTAAACTTTTCTTAGAATTTTGCCTGATATTTTGGAAAAACTTGTGTGCAGAAATGCCTCTAAAATTGGGATAGTGAAAATACTTCCACAAATGCCAGTCAAAAGAGACTAAAAGCAAATTTGAAGAATATCTTGTGATTTCTTATGCCCCTGAAATAATGCTCTTACCTACAAGAAAGGTCTATTTTCAACACAATGTGCTCATGTAAGATAGCTATGTAAATCATTTCCCTCATATTCATGCGAACCAAAACAGATATGCCTAAGCAGTCTGACAGCTACCAGCTGTTTAATAGAGCAATTAGGACTTTTCAGACCTTATCTTAATTTACAAGCCCATGCGCTAGACCAGGGAAACGTCAACATGAAATGAAGATGAAGAACAACGTTAGTTGACAAAGCAATGTATGATCGGACACATCTAGGTATAGTGGAGATATATAAAGTAGGCAGGCTCAAAGAAAGAATTAGAGAACTGCAGATAGTTTGACATTTAAGAAATGACAAATATAGTTTGTAGCTGTGAAAAGTGCAAGCGCTCAATTCTTCCATCATAGAATATGAGCAACTCCCATTCACTTTAATAGGAATTAGGCAGATCATGTGATAGAAGAATAGAAATGAGAAGGTTTAAGCTCGGATACTTCTCTTCTAGGTCACTGTTTGAAAGCTGGCTAACATCAGTACACACCAAAGTTCTACCAAAGACACTGTTCAGTGTTTTAGTGCGCAGGTGATTACATCAAACACATACCACTATACACTGGCACCCTTGTTGGCAGTTTCAGCAAAAGCCAAGAAATGAGTGAGCAGAGAGGTGAAATTAGCCTCTCCTCCTTGAAAACCATCCCACTGGTATGGAAGCTTGCACTTCTATTGCTCTCACTGTGGTCTAAACACAAGAATGCAGTTTCTATATGTCCACCAGGGACTGGTATGTTCTGCAAACATTACAATGATTTAAAAACAAAAAATGAAGTAGTTGTTGCAAATGACTGCTTAGTTGAGAGGATTAGCAGAAGGCAAAAACCCACAATCCCTTAATGTAGTTTTAAACAGATAAAGCTCACATGAACTGCACATAAAAGAATGAAGCACTTCTTAAAGCAAAATTCACCTTATCTAAGAGGTCAAGTCGGCTGACGTAGGCTCTTTCTGTATGCAAAAGTTCATCAGCAATTTTGTGACGTTTCTGTTCATCTGTCTCCTGAAAAAACAGAAGATCCTTTTTCTGAATAGTTCAGGGTAATTGAATTGAAGGTCCACATTTAATTGGTAACTTTTTTTTTTTGCGCGAAGACAAAGTAATCCAAAATGACAAGGTTCCCAAAGGATTTACCAGGAAGTAAAAATCAGGAGCAGTGCAGAACAAACATGTAAGAGTTTTCCTGTTTGTGCAGATGGCTTTGTATTATTACTAGGTATTTGCCAAACCCTTCCATACTCCCCGCCCCCAGCTGAACAACTAGTGCCCTGATAATTACCATTAACATTTCAGAGCTGGATGAATTAACTCATTTTTTTGCCAGATGAATTCAGCCCCTTTTTTCGTTTCCAATATAGTTTAAACCAGGGATCTCAAATTCTAATGACCATGAAGATGCATTGGCCAGAGGGCCACATCACTGACACACCTCTCTCGCTGCCCCCGCCCCCACTCCACCCCTTCCATGAGGTCCCACCCCTGTTCCACCTCCTTCTCCGAGCACGCAGCTCTCCACTCCTCCCCTCTCCCTCCTGCAAAGCACTAAGCACCACCAACCGCTGTTTGGCAGTGGGAAATGCCTGGAGGTAGACAGGGAGGGGCCGGGGTGGTGCAGGGAGCGTGGCAGCTGCAGGAAATAAAATGGGGGGAGAGAAGGGGCACAGGAGCTTGGCAGGCTGCAGAAAATAATCCCATGGGTCACGTGTTTGAGACCCCTGCCTTAGGTGAACTATTCCACCACCCAACAAATCTGAGCCTCATAGTCAGCCTCAGTGTTACACATACAACGATACAAGAGTATAGTCAAAAATAAAAAAAAAAATGAAGAGTAACATAGTATGCTATTATATTTATTAACTTTTTTTATTAACTTCTTTACTTCTGTTAAAGTTCACCCCTGTACCAGGCTGCAACCCCACTCCACTCCTGCTCCCCTTCTCTGTCCCCTTCAACCCCTTCCCTGTCTCCTTCAAACCATAAGGTATGGCTGCCAAGCTTTCCTCACCCCTGCCCCCCGCAAAGTTGTTTTCTGGGGCCACTAAGCTCTCTGCCTCCTTCCCCCACTATGAGCCACTTCCTGCTGCTCTACCTACCCCCAGGCAGAGCTCTGGCAGCATAGCAGTTTCTGGGACGGAGGGGCCAGGAGCGATAAGCCTCCTGCAGAACGGGCTGACGGGGGGGGGGGGGGGGGTGTCCACGGGGAGCCTGGCTTTGGAAATAGTGTAAGGTAAACTAGTCAAAGGTGCTCTTGTTACACAATATTGGGATTGTCCATATGGGGGAATTATACTGGTTTAACAACTACAGCAGTATAATTCACCAGAATTATGTTTGTAAATTTGCTCATGTAGACAAGCCCTCAAACTCCAGCCATGCTTTCTGCTAGTCTTCTACTCTATACCCCGATTCAGGTATTCTCAGCCTTCTGCTGCCACTGCCATCCCCATGTGTGTCCTCATTCTCCTCTGCTCCTCAGATTCTCCTTCTCCTCGTGGTGTCCTGACTCGTCCCCCAAACACAAAACAACAGCTATTTCGATAAGGTCAGCCTGGTTTCACTCATTAAAACAGTGAGAAGTGGTGGCCATCTTAGTGAGGGCAGCCTCATTTTCTTATATGCACACTGTAAGGCAGGGACTCTCAATCCTTCCAGACTGCTGTACCCTTTCAAGGAGTCTGATTGGTCTTGCATATCGCAAGTTACACCTCACTTGAAAACTACTTGCTTACAGAAAAAATCAGGCATAAAGATAGAAAAGAGTCACAGCACACTATTACTGAAAAAGTGCTGACTTTCTCATTCTTACCATAATGATTATAAAATAAATCAACTGGAATATAAATATTGTACTTTCATGTCAGTGTATAGTATAGAGAGCAGTATAAAAAAAGTCATTGTCTGTATGAAATTTTAGTTTGTACTGACTTGGCTAGTGCTTTTTACGTAGCCTGTTGTAAATGTAGGCAAATATCTAGATGCGTTGATGTACCCCCGGAAGACCTCTGTGTATCCCCAGGGGTACATATACACCAGATAGAGAGCCATGGTGTTGGAAGACCTGAGGTGCTCGGCCCAGTTTCCATGCACAGTGGAAACACCTGAAATATCACTGCCTTGGCTCACAGGAAGTGGGTTCCCCAGTCTCATACTCTATTTTAGGCCCATGTGTGATGAGTGAAAATAAGTTCTTAGACAGGGCAATGTAGAAAATGTGAAGTGAGTTTTCTTTGCAGATCTAACATTGGTTATTATGAATTGGTGGAAATAACTTTTAGGTTATATTTTAACATGTTGCTAATGTGGGTATATTATGAAAATGAAGCAATGTGAAATTGAGTTTCTAGTTACTGTGGCAGTTTAGCTATAGCAGCCTGGAAAAAACAAATCTCAGGGAAAATTTTAGAAAGAGCCTATTTTAAATTGTTTCCTGTGTCAAAGATTTAGCTCAAAAATTACAAGCAATTCAGCTTTGCCCTGAAGAATTAGAGTATTGAGTCAGATGACTAAAATCTTTAATTAAAGGGGTGAAAAAGAAGGATTTTAGACCCACTTTACATTCAAGTCTCTGCCTTAATTATGGCGGTATAACAATGTCTCCATATTATGATATTTACATATATATGCGCAGAACATGTCTCTCTTCACAACTAGGAAAATTGTGACACATAGTTAAAGTGGGAAAAAATACTGAATACTGCAAAGCTGGCCCTCAGGGCAGGGACAGTGCACAGAGTCTTCCTGGCCACCCATGCGTCTAGGGGCTGCAGGGACCTGGAAACCGCCTCCAGGAGCCACACAGAGCTAGGACAGGCAGGGAGCCTGCCTTAGCCCTATGCCCCTGCTGTGCCACCAACTGGACTTAACGGCCTGGCTGGAAGTGCCAACCGGAGCTGCTAGGGTCCCTTTTGAAGCGGGAGTTCCGACTGAAAACCAAACACCTGGCAACCCTATGCTGCTTGAGTTATCTATTCCAACCAGTAACTTGGAATAAATAACTTTTGTGCTAGTCTTTTAACAGCTGGCTTCTTCAAAATGTTTAGCTACCCACACCAGAACACCTTTCCTGTTTCATACAATTCAACTGGCAAAATCCATGCATCAGACAGGATTGCAAATAACTAATCCATTTAGAGATAAAGCCTAAAATTGTGTCTGGGTACACACTTCTTACTAAAAAATTATTAGTGTTTGCTCTCCACCTTAGAATCATTTTATGGTGATACAAAAAGAAAACATAAATAATTTGCATTTAAGTTATTGCCTGAACTCAGACATTAAACTGATGTGAAAAAAGCCTGCAGAGATTTAAAAAACATATTACATTTCCATACTTAAAATATTAGCAGTATGTAGACATTTTTCATAATCCTGTAATAGATTTACAAATCTTGTGACTTTACATCTAACTTTTTCTATGAACTACATCCCAATTTATTTGAGGCAGTTTCTACTGAAATTTGCAGATCGAAGTAAACTAATATCAACTCCTTACCAAGAAAGCTTTTCCAGTTCAGTCAGCAAACGAAGAGAGTGTGGGAATATAGAATATCATTAATTCCTTTCCAAACTGAGTCATTGCTTCAAAAAAATTTACACTCTAATACAACAAGCGACATATGAAGGGTGGGGAGAAAAATACAAAGTATGTATAATTTTTGTATATTATCACTCCTGTCAAACTCCCGTGTTCAAAAAATCATTAGTTGCGCCCCAAAAAAGACAAGGGGCCTAAAAGCACTGAGATTGAAAAATATAATTCATTTGAAGTTCCTTTTTATTTGACTTCTGTTTGGGCATTCAAGTCTCTCAGACTCTACATTTTCAAGCTTTTCTCTGCAACCAAGTGGGTTAGAAACATAATTTAAATGAAGACTGATGTTCTCATGAAATCTCTTGGTTCCAGCAGCTGGGGCTTTAAGGCAAACACCAAATATTATGAGTCTTGCGATAAAATCATGAAAGCTGGCAACATTATTATATCATCTTATTTACTAAGTACATCTCTCTCTTCAGCTTCCCTTCAAGCTGCCAAATATTACAAATATAAATTTATTGTATAGCTACCCACCTTCAAGAAAGGATATAAAGATTTCACTCTCTCTGAAGATGTGACCGCACTAATTAAGACACTGCTGTCACCTCTATACACAATGCAAAAGGGATGAAATTTTGAATATTCTTCTGTAGGGAAATGCAACAATGTTCACACATTGACTTCTGTCCCTTCAGGGAGGACAAAGCTACAGAACCTGGGGCATAGAGATAAAGGAGAGCTGTTTTCACTATCTCAGAGGTGTGGCAAAAGGGGTGTCCTTTTGGGGCAGAAAGTTCATCTTACAAGAAACTCTTCCTTCTGCTTCACAGACCAAAAGCACCACATCACACCTGCAGCCTGCATGGACTCTGAGATACTTAAGTGTGTCTACAATATTGTAGCCTGCAGCACTGCAACTAAAAGCACAAGTCAAAACAAAAGCTTTGTTTACTGAAACTACACAATTGATTTTAATCTCTCTAGAACACAATAGTCTATATTCTGATTTTCCATTACATTCAAAATGCGTAGTCAGACTTTGGGGAGGGGGACTTTAGTTCTAATGGGATACTTCTCCCAGAGTGTCCTCTCGTACAGCTGCGGCATTCTTATACTATTCAGCCTTCATCAGAGCCAACTCCAAGCACCAGCAAAACAAGCAGGTGCTTGGGGTGGCATGTTTCTGGGGGCAGCATTCTGGCGTCGGCCATCATAGGCACCGCCGCCCCCACCCGCCTCCTTCCCCACTCCGCTTCTCCCCACTCCCTCTCAGGCAAGGGACTTAAATGTCTACGTTTTAATTATATACACTGATCTAATCTGGGTTTTAGAACTATAATTTGATTATATGGATTTTGGGCATGTTCAGACACCAGAAGGTTAAGTGAAAAGAGTGGGCCCATTACAAACTGCATAGCTGTGCAATATTTGGTTGAATATCTGCTAGTTTCCAAGTTTAAACAATTTCTACAGTTAGTTTTCACAGAAATCACTCCTTAAAACTCAGCCTTAAAGTGATAACTGGGAGCAAGCAGAAGCTGTATTTCCATAGCTTTATCACTGACTTCTTTCTACTTTAACTGAAATACAGAATTCCTGGTTTGTTGGATTTGAGAACTTGGTCTTCAGAGTGTGATTACTTGACAATTCTAAGATTTTTGTGAGATTAAATAT
Source organism: Dermatemys mawii (assembly GCA_007922305.1). Lineage (NCBI taxonomy): Eukaryota > Metazoa > Chordata > Testudines > Dermatemydidae > Dermatemys > Dermatemys mawii. The sequence continues at coordinate 14,747,128 of ML677350.1, forward strand.
CTAAGGTTGGAACAGAGTCAACTGTTACCGAGATCAGATTTCAAATCCAATCGGTATTTGGAGATTGATGCCCAACTCCAGAAAAAGTATTCATCAAAATGGGAATACAACTCAGAAAAAATAAATTCATATTTGATCATTTTCCCTTATATAAATACATGGTACATCCACATCTTGAATACTGCGTACAGATGTAGTCTTATCTCAAAAAACATATACTGGCATTAGAAAAGGTTCAGAGAAGGGCAACTAAAATGAGTAGGGGTTTGGAATGGGTCCCATATGAGGAGAGATTAAAGAGGCCAGGAGCTTTCATCTTGCAAAAGAGGAGACTAAGGGGGGATATGATAGAAGTATATAAATTCTTTAGTAGTGTGGAGAAAGTGAATAAAGAAAAGTTATTTACTTGTTCTCATAATGTACGAACTAGGGGACACCAATGAAATTAATGGGCAGCAGGTTTACCACAAATAAAAGGAAGTTCTTCTTCACACAGCGCACAATTAACCTGTGGAACTCCTTGCCTGAGGAGGTTGTGAAGTCTAAGACTATAACAGGGTTTAAAAGAGAACTAGATAAATTCATGGAAGTTAAGTCCATTAATGGCTATTAGCCAGGAAGGGTAAGGACGGGTGTGTCTAGCCTCTGTTTGTCAGAGGAGGGTGATGGATGGCAGGAGAGAGATCACTTGATCATTACCTGTTAGGTTCACTCCCTCTGGGGCACCTGGCATTGGCTACTGTCAGTAGACAGGATACTGGGCTGGATGGACCTTTGGTCTGACCCAGTATGGCCAGTCTTATGTTCCCTCTTTTTTTTAAAAAAAAAATAAAATAAAATTAAAAAGTCTGATAACACCTCTAAGTCTGCAAACATCTCGGTAACTCTTTTCTATGCAGCATCTCCAAAGATAAAGCTTTTCTATGAATCCCTTGATTTTCTCTTTCATATCTAGCATATCTGTATTCCTAGTTTGAAGTGTTAAGTTCTGTGCACTCAATTTGCCAAATATGTCCATCAGGTAAATCAATCAAATGCAGTCAAGAAACCCCCTTACAAACCTAATCTGCACAGTCTCTTTTCCCAAGGGAAAAATTCTCATTTTATCAAGCAATTTAAAGATGTGTTGTAACACTTTCCCACATGACAACCACCTGACTTTACTGTGAAAAGAATGTAGTCAGAACCCATCTCAGCACATTATACTAAACAACATGTTCATTGCCCAGGATTTTATATTATTTTAACAACAATGTTGAGGGCCTCATGTATTTCAGGGTGCAACTTCTTTGATGCCATCGCTTGGCAATGAATCATCCAGTTTCCACATTGCTGCTGTTGCCACTTACTTTACTCATGGCTGCAACCCCAATGGTCTCTCCAATTATAGCTGTTGCCCCATCCATGCACAGCCACCCTCAGTTACAGCCCAGTTAAGACCTTCATCCACCCTGAATTTAGCAAGGATCATGAGTATTTTTCCTCACCAGTTGTTCAGGTCAGGGTTTCTTTGCAAAATAAAAAATCCTTCAACTATTGCACTTGCTTTTATAAATCTTCAACAACACAGAAGTTGAGCCATGTTAGCTAGGTCTGTCGTTGATCAAGCTACCGTGCAAATATTGACTCTTCTTAAATTTGTTCTATCAACTGGTCTTGGATGTTTTCTGCAAGGCCATCAATGCATTGATGGAAGGTGTTATTTGACAAAGGATCTATGTTATGGCTGCTTGTTTCCCAAATCCGAATTCTACACGTCTATTACTGCTAGAAGGAGACGGGTCTTGCCAATAGTGTGTGCTTGTTTGCTTTCTGTAATCTGCATGGCCACATAAGATGCCTCTGAGGAATTGCCTCTTTAGAAGAATTAAAGCATCCAAAAAAAAAATCTAGTTTCTGAAGGAAAAATCATGGCTTTTGTTCACGAACTCCAGGCGTTGGTTTCTAAGTGCTCTTGGCATCATACTTTCAGTTAGTAACACTTGAAAATAAAGGACATGTTGTAGCTGTGGACATTCTGCAGTCATACTGCGACATGAATACCCAGATACATTGAACCTACCATTTTATCTACTTTTCTTCCTCTTGTGTTTAACTTTTTTAAAAACTCACCTTCTTTGGTCAAAGATGTGCTATATGTAGGCTTAGCTCTTGGCAAAAATCATTCCATTATCAAGATAAGACGCATCTGTCTGTACCTTAGTCTCCTTGCCCCATCTGCTGGCACTGGTGCTGCTGGGAAAAGTACTGGGAGCCTCTCTTGATATGTTTAGACTTCACACAGCAACCCCCCCAGTTCAAGTAGACAGACTTGGCTGGAAATAGGGTTGCCAATTCTGGTTGGAAGTATTCCTGCAGGTTTCATCACATGACAATCTTTAACTGAAGATTCATCTTCTGAAGTCTCCAGGAATTAGATAGTCCTGGAGGGTTGGCAACCCTAGCTGGCAGGGCTCACGGTACTGTGCTAAAAATAGCTGTTTAAACATTGTGGCTCGGGCTGGGAGGTTCATTGCCATGGGCAGTGATTCAGGCTTTGAAGCGTAGGGAGGAGTATGGGCTTCAGGGCCTGGAGCTCCAGCCCAAGCCACAACTTCAAAGCACTGTCTATACAGGTATTTTTAGATTGCTAGTGTAAGACCCACTAGTCTAAGTCTCTAACCCTGGGCTGGGAGGTGCCGGGGGGGAGAGAGACGTGCTTTGATAGGGAGTCCATGGGCACTACAGACTTACCTTCTGTGCCCTGTACTCCAACAGGGGGCTCTCAGCTGGAAGACTTCCTATTGATTGCTTCCTGCTGCAGGAAGTCTCTGCACTGACAGCACACTCTAGGAGTGGAGGACAGAGAGGCTGCCCCAGCCCCAACAGCAGCATAAGAGACAGACCCATACATAGGGTACTCAATTAAATTTTTTGTTCCTAATTAGGAACAAACAAAAACAGGCATATAGGTTAAAATATATGTTCCCAAATGCTTGTGGCCCATGTATGAGCCCTTCATGGTTCCCCAAAGGAACCACAGTTCACAGTTTGGGAACCACTGTATTATGTTAATTTAGATCTACTGCTATTACTAATTGTTAGATGGAGGTTACCCTGTCCTGCTATTTTTTATATATTATTTTTGTGTGTGCTGTTGAGTTGGGATGTTAAGCAAAAATACAATTGCACACACATTTCTTTTCCATTCTCTGTTTCACAACATAATCTGCTTCTGCAGTTGCTTGAAGATGGTAACAAAAAAGTCTGCACCCAGGACTGAATGAAGGTCTTGCTCGTATTGCAAAATTAATATATAGTTCAGAAACAGCTGCATCTTCAATGTAATATACTGGGTGTTGAATACTCCAGGGCTGGTATTATTGTTCTAGATTTTAACCATTCTGACTTTGTGTCTGCTCCTTTATTCTTCTAGCATCAAAGGGTAATGCATCTAGCCATAACTGGTTCACATATTACATCTATTCTTTTTGGTCAGTTAGGCCAAACAACATCTGTTGATTACCCCCGAGGCCAAAAGCAGGCACAGATGGGATTGCTCTAGTTAGCATTTTCTTCAGGCATTTGCCCAGTTCCTTCCTGGATGTTATGTTCCAGCAGCCTCATATTTTTGCCTTTTCCTGTACATCCTGCTAACACCTGTTGCATAATTTGGATTCCCATTCTGTATTGCCTGAGAAGTGTCCAGTGTATTGTAGTGGCCTAGACACGCACATAAAAAGAAACAGACATGACAGAACAGGAAGCAAAGAAATATAATAGAAGGTGTGGCAGGGCAAAGGTACCTTGGATTCCTATCAGACCTATGCACAGATGGGATCCCAACACTCTTCATTGGCAAGAAGTATAACCTCCCATTCCCAGGCTAAGATACTCAACACTGCACATGTGAAAATTTGAGACCTACCTTTCCTATGCCTGTTTATCCTGCACACACAGGATAAACACTTATGCAAAATTAAATGCCCAGTGATATGCTGTTTCTTCCATAAGTGAAAACCCCAAAGGAAATATACAAGTACAAAAGCATGAAAGCCTCTATCCATAAACTGCTAAAATACATAATCCTATAGCAAACTGACAGGTGGGGGGGAGAGACACAGAAGGTGGGTGTATGTTTGTGTGAGACACAGACATACACAGTTGAACATTGCTAATTCTGTCCAACAGGCCCTACATTGCCAGATATTGTCTTTTACCTCAAGTATTAGTGGGCTGTGCTTTCAAGACCAAGAGATTGGTTCTATCCCTCTCTTTCCCTTAAAATTCCAAGTGACCCTAGTGTGCAACAAAGTGGCAATCACACAAATCTAACTGGCCATGGTTTTGTTACAATACAGTGACTCATGGACTAAAGCCATCTGCATTTAGAAACAGGATGTGATTTTTTTGCAGTTACATTTTCCAAGACCAATTCACTTTCACCCACTCATTTCCTCTGAATGACAACAAAAGTCGTCCCTACTAGACAATCTCAGATTTATTCCCACTGACTTCAATGGGATTTCAACAAGGGATAAATGTATCTCCATCCCTTGTGTCTAACTGGGACATCCCAGTGGCTTCCCATTGTCTTGCTAGATCCGATCAGAGAGTTATACTTGACCTAAGCTCTCAAGCCAGTTGTGTCTCCAGATGTCTTGATGCTGCTGTGTTATTGTGTGGGTGTTTTGCTTTGTTTTTGCCACTCCAACCATTTGTTCCTCCACCTTCTCTCATAGCACAAACAACATGGCTAGATGTGCAAGTTCAGGTCAGTTACAGTCTTTTCTAATAATACGCTCTCACCTCCTCCACCAAACAATTTGGAAGGGTTGCCAAATTTTGCATATTCAAGATCTTTGTCCCAGTGCACCAAAACTGGGACTCCCCATAAATAACGTCACTGTGCAGCACATATCCTGGGTCTATTTCCACAGGTTAAAGGTATTTAAGCATTTTTAAAAGTGCCTCATTAAAAGGCAAATCTACTGTTGTAAAGTTTGTGGTTTTATTTGATTGTGTTTATATTCAGAGCTGGTCACATGTTTTCAAAGTTTAAAAAAATAAATTGGGAAAATCAAAAATATCTTCATTTTTGAATGGTTCTATACAACTTTTTTTGGACACAACCCACTTGGAAAAACACAGGCACAGTTATATGCAAGGAAAAAAATACAGAATGCAATTTTACCTTTGCTTCTACATGCTCATCTTCCTTATTGAGGTCCTCACTCTGTTTTTCCTCTACATTAGTATTAGTTTCAACAGTTTCATTTTCAGATGGGAACAGTGTGTCCCTGCTTGGAGTCCTGCAGCAGTCAAGAGTTTGCCCTGTGCAGACCATTGTAGCTTGCAGTGAGTCTGTAGTAGTGCTTTCTTGTTCCCCATTTACTAAGTTACTGTTGACTGCAATATCTGAAGCTGGAGGAGCTGTACTGGTGCTATGTTCCAGTAATTTATTGTCCTTGCATTCCATCTGGCTTTGTGCTACTACTCCATTGGCCGTGTGTTTCTGTACAACCTGAGTTTGATCTGCATTATTTCCCTGCTTTTGTAGTGGGTGTTGGGAGAGGAGTTTTGGCTGAGGTGATGCTGACCCATATCTTCCTTGAGATTTAGCAACCTTTACAACAGAGGATTCTTTCTTCAAATCAGCAGAACTTGAGGGACTAGAAGGTAAAAAAGGGGGGGAAAAAAAGAAGAGTTAAGGGCAACATTAGAAAAGTATTTGATTTTCGGAGGGCATTTATATTGCACAACTTTAAACTTCAAAGCTATTTTTTATTTGCTAATATTAGAAATGTTCAGTTATGCAGAACATGTCCAATATAGGCCTTCTACAGTGTAATGCTATATTTAATTCAACAAGTCACACAGGTAACAGTATACATAGTTCTAGAAATTAAAATGGTGTCCATTATCTGCCTGTTAACTAACAACTTATCTGACATTCTTCACTAGTAGAACTCAAAACACGTTATAAAAGGTGGTCAGCATTATCATCCCCATTGTACAGATGGGGAAATGGAGGCACATAGGTGAAGTCACTTCTCCAGGGTCATTCTGCAGGCCAGCAGCAAAGTTGGAAGAAATCTCCTAAATCCCAGTCCAAGGCTCTGTCCATAGACCACTTTGTTCCCATGGCTACACTTGAGTGTGTAAGAAATATTCTTTTAATTTTTCCCTTTTCCTTACTGTTGCAGGGTACTCAGTGTCCTGTAGGAACGAGGCACACACACAGCTGCTGAACAGAAGTAGTGAGTTTATTGAAGGCAAAAGTGGCACACCCGCGACAGGGGCTCCCTTCGTTGCTGCCACTGAGACGGGGAAAGCCCGACGCATCGGAGCAATGCTCGGGATGAAGCCCACTGCACGTGGGAACACTGGCAGAGAAACAACAGGAACATTTGCATCTCATGCATACCTCATGAATAACTAATACCTTATTTCTATCTTGTTAGTATTACATAATGCAAGCAGGTGTCTCATTAGTTTTGCACAAGGCAAGCAGGCAATGAAAACCAGTTAACTGCGGCATGTAAAGTATGTGATAACAGAGCAGCAACCAATAACAGCAGCATGAACTATAATACCCTTTCATTCCCTGGAGTTGGGGGCAGGGAAATGAGCACCCTTTCCTTTCCTGGAGTAGAGGGTGAGAGCACCCTACCACTCCGCCGTAACCATGTATTCCACACCCTTACACTTATTTATCAGAATATAGTAAAAGCTTATATTCTTAATATAGTTCTACATGCTTATCTTTATAGTCCAGTCCCAGGTCAGTTAACTTATTTAGTGCCACCCTTTCAGATCCTTGTCACTATCAAGAGGAAAGCTTTCTCTCTCTTTATGCCTGATCAGTTCAAGTCCGTTCCAAACATGTATCTGTCCTTGGCATATATCCCCAATTTTATCTTTCTGCTGTATTCTTTCAGGGTTTCTACTCTGGGCTACTGTTAACATTAGATACTCTATGAAATAAATTTTTATTGCATTAGTGTAAAATCACTGGGATGAAAAGGAATATTTGCATGTAGCTGTTTTACTTGAAATTCATATTTACTGCCAGCTGAGGATATGAAAAAAATTCTCTTTTCCCAGCCCACAATATAACACAGAACTGGACATGTGCGTTATGGAGTCTTTCTCTCAAAGGAGAATTAGCCTTGCTTTGGAAGTGAGATACAGGCACCTTTGTGGGATTAAACATTAGATCAGGGGTCGGCAACCTATGGCACGCGTGCCAATTTTCCCTGGCATGAGGGGAGAGCTCAGCCCCTCCCGAGGCTTTGGGGTTTCCCCCGCTGGCACCTTAACAGCCGCTGCCTGCCCCACTTAGCTCCCACTGCCAGCCTGGGTTTCCTATACTCAGGTTAGCAGCAGGACCTGAGTGGGGCAGGTGGGGACCCTGGCTGGCAAGGCGCCAGTGGGGGAAACCCCAAAGCCGCAGCGGGCTGAGTGCTCAGCCCACCGTGGCGGAATCGTCATCTAGACAGGGCCATGCGTGCCACTCCGGAAGGGGCGGGGCTTTGGGTGGAAGGGGAGGGGAAGAGGGGGTTAGTCTGCCCCCTTTGGGGTTTTTCCAGCAGGCTATTGCCAGCCTGGTAAAGGTGCTGAGTGGGGCAGGTGGGAACCTGGCTGGCAAGGGGCCAGCAGGGGAAATCCAGAGCGGAGGCAGGCTGAGTGCTCAGCCCACCGTGGCTTTGGGGTTTCTCCCACTGGCTCCTGCCAGCTGGGGTCCCCGCCTGCCCCTTTCAGCTCCCACTGCCAGCCTGGGACAGGGAGTCCAGGCTGGCAGTGAGAGCTGAGACCCCAGCTGGCAGGAGACAGCAGGGGAAATCCCAGCGCTGTAGTGGGCTGAGTGCTCAGCCTCCCGTGGCTTTGGGGTCCCCCCCCCGAGCCGGCTCCTGCCAGCCCACTGTCAGCCTGGGTTCCCTATACCCAGGCTAGCAGCGGGAGCTGCGTTGGGCAGGTAGTCAGACCCCAGCTGGCAGGAGCCTGTGGGGGAAACCACAAAGCAGGGGGGGCTGAGCCACTCAGCCTGCCCCCACTCTGGGTTTCCCCTGCTGGCCCCTTGCCAGCCAGGTTCCCACCTGCCCCACTCAGCACCTTTACCAGGCTGGCAATAGCCTGCTGAAAAAACCCCAAAGGGGGCAGACTAACCCCCTCTTCCCCTCCCCTTCCACCCAAAGCCCCGCCCCTTCCGGAGTGGCACGCAAGGCCCTGTCTAGATGACGATTCCGCATATCACCTCTGAAAGGTTGCAGACCCCTGCACTAGACAGATGGATCTATTATCTCTTCATGTAAGGCAATTCCCATGTTTATAAGTAAAAATGAACAAACGTAAATAGGGAGTAACAAGGCTTTAGTATAATAGTATTTATAGTGCCCTTTGGTCTCAAAGTACTACAGACTTCTCAAAACCATTCAGACACGCACAAAAGATGGAACCAACATACCTCCTCCTGAGGAGAACAGATAAAGCATGCCAGCTGTGTAATTCCTAATCAGAAGACCGTGACATTAAGAGCTGGTCAGAAGGTTCCCTGGCTTTTTTCCCAGCATCAAGGAGCTGCATGAGATCATCTCAGATCTCTCTCTAGAAGATAAAACCCTTTACCTCATACTTTTAAAAGAAAGCAAGTGACTTACCTGCCTCCTTCAAAATGACTGATGAGATCTGACACCTTGCTGGGTTTTTCCTTTGACACACAAGAAGCAGAGGTAGATGTGACTTCCTCCATTCTTGGCTGTGCAGTAGGTAAAGCTTTCCGTGTAGGGATTTGGTGTGTGATAGATAGAAATGAATTCTGCAGATGCACTGGCTTTGGAGGCACTGTAATGGGGGGGGGGAAAAAAACACACCACCACACATTAGCTGTTACTTTGCATTGCTAAAATGAAGACAGACAGACTTACCCATAGAAACAGGTACCTGGAGCACCAAGAAAAGTTCCTTGAGTTCACCCAAATGTAATAGTTCTCTTACCAATTCATACTAGATTTCAACATTTACTGTATGATGTCAGACATCTAGTTAGTTATTGGATAGAAGCCAATCAGTCAATGTGCCACTGTAACAATCTAAGACCAGGTCTACACTACCGGCCATAATGGCGAATGGTGATCGATCTACTGGAGATCGATTTATTGCGTCTCATCAAGACGCAATAAAATCCATCCCCAAAGTCGACTCTGGAATTCCAGCTCGCCAAAAGGCGCAAGGGAGAGTCGACGGGGGAGCCCTCTGTTGACTGCTGTCACCGTGAGGACAGCAGGTATGTCGATCTAAGATGTGTCAACTTCAGCTATGCTACTCACGTAGCTGAAGTGTGTATCTTAGGTCGACCCTCTCCGCTAGTGTAGACCTGGCCTAATAAAGTTGCTTTATAGAATCTACTGCAATCAAAAGGACAGCAGTTTTGATCCTCATAACCAGTGGTTTTACCCAAAATAAGGACTAATATAATTCCAAGATGATGATGAAAGGCACAGGAGTTATTCCAGTCACCCTTCCCCAGAAGAAGTTAAAAAAAAAAAAACGGCTCTGAACAAAGCTTTGTTACTCATACTCTCCCACACAATTGATCTTCAGGAAAGCTTCAGTTTTGGTTGTCCAGTATCAAGAGACATTTGCCTGAGCACTAAGGCTAAAGTCTCTGAGCTCTAGTATTGGCATAAACAGGTGCAGCAGCTTCATTTACTTCACTGGACCTGTGACCTTTTGCAGTGACTGACAATACGGTCCTATATATAAAATAACTTAAGATTTATACAAACCTTTATAAATACCCACCCTTTGAAATACACAATACAAAGCAAAATAGAAATAATGACTTGAATATGAATAAAAATCCAGCAAATTTCTCCCTTTAATCACCCCTGTCCATAACAACGCAAAAGGGATAAGCTTTGCGGCACATCCAGAAAGTGGGGGGGGAAATGGGAAAAATCAGGCATTGGCAGACCCAGACGGGTAAGTGAGCTCCTGAGTCATGGGTCCCTAGAGGAAAATGCTCTGCTACCTCCTCCCTTGTTTATACCTTTGGAATTACAGGTCACCAACCAACAGCAGTAGTATGGCAGGTCATAGAAGAGAACGGTAAGAACAGACACTTTGCTAGTTACAAAGCAACTGTTTACAGTTTCTTAATCTAAAAGAAGCCGACATGGATCATTCTGCTTTCACCTCAAAATCTTGGCTTTTCAGTCTCTACCCCAGCATCCCCAGCTCTACAGTGAAGGTTTAGTCTCCTTCCTCCCACCAAAATAGTTACTGATATTTGCTTACTGTGTCCAGAAAGCTTTCATTCCCTTCCCTCATCCCTACAACAGCCAAGTGTTTCTGGAATTGTTAGTAATCAGCTCTGGTTTTGTACAGCCACAGCCAAGAGGCAGCAGGCCAGGATGCATGAGAAGCACTGCCCTTCAAAGTCACAGCTGCTGGTAGTTTTCAAACTAATCTTATCCTTATCAGAAGCCACCACCCACCCCATCTGAATGGTAGAGCATCTACTTTGGCCTGACCACTTCCTGCAATCGTTTAAGAGCAGCAAACCTGCTTCTGCATGGCAAGGAAAGGGGGAGGGGAAATCACATGCAACAACCCCCCAAAATTAGTTGTGGGTAGAGGGAATAACATGAGAAATGGAAAAGGAGAAAGTTAATACACACTTACACGTGAACAAACAAGTTACTGATTAGAAGTCAAAAGAGTGGCCACTTTGTTACTTCCTGAATCACCCTTTCGCTCAAAACATCAGCTCTTGAAAGCCTGTATCCAGACAATAAAACAAGACTCTCACCAAGAGGGGACAGGAGATGGCACTAGCATGGGCTGTGTGTCACCCATGACTAAGAAAAGGAAGCATTCTAGAAGCTACTGATATATGTACTGCACGTGGTTAAAGGCCATTCAATTCCCTAGCAGCACTGACATACTCCTTTCCCTTTGATTTTATTGATTTTGCATGTATTATGCTTGAGTATCAGACCTTCAAATGGTATTTATTCACAATTAAACAGGGAGAGGGACTCCATTCTTAAGAAAGATTGAAGAGTTAGGTCATAAATAACTAGTCTGGCTGAAGGACAACTCAGACTAAAGGACAAACAGTGTGCACAGCTACTTAAATGATGGAGACATCAAGGAGATGGCAATCATTTAAGGCAGTTTTTGAGATACAGGTGGGCAACCAGGAGAAGAAGATCGGGTGTCTCCTCCCTCCCTCCCTTACCTTATAATCCTAGAATATCAGGGTTGGAAAGGACCTCAGGAGGTCATCTAGTCCAAGCCTCCCCAAAGCAGAACCAACCCCAACTAAATCATCCCAGCCAGGGCTTTGTCAAGCCTGACCTTAAAAACCTCTAAGGAAGGAGATTCCATCATCTCCCTAGGTAACCCAATAAAAGCTTATTGCTAGATCCTGAAACAGTTCCTCATGGAAAGCAGTTCAAGTCTTATCACCCAAGATTTAAAGACTGTGTTGAAGAAAACAGTTATACATCTGAGGTCATTGTGCACCAGGACCAGGCCTGCCCCAGAAACAACCCAGGGCCTTATCCCCTTTATGACAGGTGCACCAGTTGTGGGCAGGTAGGCTCAGCAAGGCAGGATCCAAGTCTGAAGGGACTGTGTGTGGAGGGTGGGAACCAGGCGTGATTGAGAGGGTTCTGTGTGGGGCAATCTGGGTGCGGACAGCTCAGTGGAGGATCTGGATACACATGGGTTTGTTGTGGGGTTCTGGGTGCAACAGTAATGGGACCATGCAGGGGGGTCCAGGTGAACGTGATGGGGGCTCAGTGAGGAGAGAGTGTGTGTGTGGTCCAGATGCTGGAGTAGTGGGCCTCGGAGGGATGGGGATCCATGTGCAGCTGGTCCAAGATTGTTAGGGTAGAGATCCGGGTGTGGGGGACTCGTTAGGATGGTCCAGGTGCAGGGGAAGTGTGGCTTGTTGCAAAGGTTATGAGGCTCGGTGGGAGGGTCTGGATGCACGGGAGTTGGTCAGATGGGGAGGGAGCAGCTCCCTATACAGTGATCCCTCCCGCTGCAGCTAAGGAGTGATGGGTGCAGGAAGCATGAGGGATGGGAGGGGGAGGAGTTGGGGGAGCTTCCGACAGCCGGGGAGAAATCTGAGGGTGGGTCTGACAGCCCTGCACGCCATGCAGGGGAAGAGGAAGTCCCATCCTCCCCAGCCTAGGCACTACTAGCAGTTGGTCCCAGCACAGGGTAGGAGCCGCCAGCCCGGTCTTCCCCAGTCCTGCCTCCTGCCCCACAGTGATTTACCTCTGCTAGCTGCCCTGGGCACCTGAAACACACTGTTTGGGAGGGCTGCATGACCAATCTTGTGGCTTCCCTTTGCTTCCCCCTCAAACACTCATTTTTCTGCAGGGAAGCAAAGAAATCCATGAGGATATACATTCCATGCATGTGCAGTACCGCAGAATTTCCCCATGAGTAATAGTTGCATATAGATCATACTGTCAGGGACAACCATGCCCTAGCAGAAAGATGGACTTGACCTAGCAGCTTTTCCATTTCTACCTTGCATTAACGTACGAGAGGAAATAGAGAATTTCACTACCAAGGAGTAGCTTTAGTACAAGGAGTGTACATGTTACTTTAATCTATTTAAATAGCCAGAACCCTTTCCCAAAGAGTTTATAACATCAATTGTATCAACAATATGATAAATGAAACAATAGTATGGAAGAACAATGGAGAAGGATGAGGGACACAGTAAGAAAAGCGACGTTTCTTAGGTATGCAACAGTTCTTGGCTCTTAACATTTATATTTATTAATTAATATATATACACATGTCTATGGGCCAGGATATAGACTAGACTAAGAATGGGGGAGAGGAGATCAGTGCTGGAAGAGTAACATGCCATATTTTTAAATGATTGCATTGTAATCACTGAACAAGTGAAACAATTTTCTCACCAGCATTTTTTACAGTGAAACACTTTCCAGAGAAATTAAATATGTTTGTTCCATCTGCCTGCTTGCTGCTGTGAAGCACTGTTTTCTCTTTATTGTTCTCCCTTCTCTCATGCAGTTCTCAGAAGGGCTGGAAGATCTAGGTCAGTGAGCATCAGATAATTGTCGGGGAGATTAATAGCTGCATTTAAAATGCAGCTATTATAAACATTTTGAAAACCTTATTTACTTTACATACAATAGTTTAGTTCTAAATTATAGACTTATAGAAAGAGACCTAAAAACATTAAAACGTATTACTGGCACAAGAAACCTTAAAATACAGTGAATAAAGGAAGACTCAGCACACCACTTCTGAAAGGTTGCCGACCCCTAACCCAGAGTATCATGTTTCACTTCTGGATGGTTAGAGAACCATCCAGAGGACCTCAGTGATCCAGGCATGTGCCACCACCAGGCCGGCTTACTGTAATCCACTCTATTTTAAACTGAATTTGAAAATGATGTGCAGGCTCCAGATGGTACAGAATGTGCCTGCCTGCTTCCTTTATAGTGGAGGCTGCCGTGAGCACATCAGGACCATGCTTAAGTCCCTTCACTAGCTTCCAGTCTATTGCAGAAGCCAGTTTAGAGGTTTTTTCCTAATTTTTCAAAGCAATTAATAAATCAAAACCCAACATTAGACTGAACTGTGATCTATGAATTGCTGAGTGTGTTGTTGAAAGGAGTCCTTAGGAAACAAAAACTATCCTTTTACCAGGGTGAATAAAAATGATTTAAATAAAAATCAGATTTTTATTTAAATTGGATTTTTTGATAAAAATTTTTTTTTGAAGAAAAAGCCTATGTAAAGATAGTTTTAATTAAGATATATTATAGCTCAAAGATATCTCATCATGGAATAGGGATAATAAATTCTAACTCTACAGTATGAGACAATATATTCATGTAAATATTTTGTACATGGAGTGCCAATAGTTCATGGATTAGGTACCCAACCTTATGGGGTTCCACGGACATCTGTAAAGACTATTTAAATTAATCTTTCTACCCAGCCAATGGATCTCAGTGTTCAGTCTAGAAGATACAATCAGAGACGTTTAGTTTTGCAGTTCTCAAACTGTGGATTTGTCTCTCCAAAGGTAACTTGCTTGTTAACAGCAAAAATGTTTTTAAATAAATAAATAGGGGTGAGAACTAACAGACCTCAACTCTATTGTACCTCTGCAAATTTGTGCACACAGGGTCAATCCCTTGCCTCTCTTTAAAAGTGCAAAGTTTCAAAAAGTTGAATAAATAGAAGATTGTTGGGGGCAGAATAGATCTGGACAAGGAGAAGAAGTTTGGAGATAAACGTGAGAAGTGAGGGACATATGCTTTCTTGTTAAAATATTATGTTTGCTGTTGAAGAAAAAATCCAGAATACTTAAATTGTTTTTTTTTTTTTTACTAAAATAACAAACCTAAATGTCTGTCTGGTGATGTTCTCCTCCTAATACAGCATGGCAATAAAATCCTCAAAATATTAATGATTAACCTGTTGAATTGGAGATAGTTCACCTACCAATGACTTCCTAAAAATATGCTTCAATTAACTTTCGGTAAATGAAATAACCGATCATTTTCTGATATAGCTGTAAAATTAATCTGAAAAGTTTTGAAAATAAATTAGCATTTAAAAATTTAGAGTTTGTACCTTCTAAAAATGAAACCGAAATCTGAGTTGTGTAGATATGTATTAAAGTTATAACAACCAACAAGAATGCACTTTTATGTAGAAAACCATGATTAAATTGAGTCTTCCTAACTAGTGATTTAAATCCTGATTTAGTTAAATCAAATCCACCCTGCCTTTTACCTTCAATATCTTAGACAAACTAACTTGTGTTCTGCTTAAAATGCCAGGAATATAACATAACAAAAATCGAAGGGAAATAATTTTATATTGAATTTTGTTCAGCAATTTATTCACTTGCTCTGGCTGCATCATAACTGGTATGTAATGAGTGATTATTTCAAAAGATTTAAGTTATTTTTCAGACAGACACCTAGCAATTACACTGAATAAAGACAGGTTCAGAGTCCAGGGTTAGTTTCAAATCCAAATCTTGGGTAATACGAAAGACTGTGGACATTCTACACTTCATTTCCAAAACAGTGCTGATGAATTAAACACACACACTAGCTTTATCTTTACTGCTTATTATATTGCTTAACCTTTGGTAGATTAGATCAATGTCAGCGATTAATCTATCAACAGCAAAGAAATTGCCATTGCAATTATGTTCTTAGATCTTATTTCCTTTTATCAAAGATAGACATTGAAGATTGGCAAGACTAAAGCAACCTCCCAAAAAACAATTTTTGAAAATCATTTCCTGCTAGTATTGGGGGAAAAAAACAGCGTACCGTGCCTGTAAATTAAAGTTACAATTCTGTTAAAAATTCAGCTGCTCAATGGAGCAACCCGAACAGTTTAAGACATTGGGATTGTATTGGTTCATGCAGGTATACCTCATTCCTGCCTGTTTGCTTTTTATCAACAGACAGGTCCAATACAAAATGCTTTAAGATAATTTGGTACCCTGAATGCACTCAGAAGAGCAGAGAGAGGGACACACACACACAGGGGACCCTGAACATACCAGGCCCAAAACTATTTGCAATAGTGTTATTGCTTTTTAGTTGCCAGTCTGTACTTCACATCTCGCAACAAGATTGCTGGAAATGGCCCTGTCTGGAGGCCATTCTTCTGAGGCCTTGTCTACACTACCAGCTGGATCGACACATAAAGATCGATCTATTGGGGATCGATTTATTACGTCTCATCAGGACACGATAAATCAATCCCCACAGGCACTCCCGTCAACTCTGGAACTCCAGCTCACCAAAAGGCGCAAGGCAGAGTTGACGGGGGAGCCCAGTCAACCACTGCCACCATGAGGACAGCAGGTAAGTCAACCTACAATGCGTCGACTTCAGCTGCGGTATTCACGTAGCTGAAGTTACATATCTTAGGTCGAGCCTCCCCACTAGTGTAGACCAGGCCTCAGATAAATGCACTGGACTCATGGCTTGGAGGGAGCAGTATCAGGTGTAAAACTACCTGAACTAGTCACGTTCACAGTTATCCAATAGACAGTGGCTCTAATCTATAAATAGTTACTACAAATTGGTATTTTTTTAAAAAAAAAGTCAGTCAGCTTGATATTGTCCACAAACTTCATAAGTGAACTCTCTATATCCATAAATGATTTGGATTATTGCTTATTGAATAGAACTGTATCCAGGACAGATTCCCGAGGGACCCCACTCAATATGCCCTTTCAGCTTGACTGTGAATCACTGGGAAACTGTACTCAGAGTAGTTATCAATCAATTGTACACCCATTTTACAGTAGGTTTGTTTAGGCTACATTTCCCTAGTTTGCTTATGAAGATGTCATGTGAGACAGTATCAAACGCCTTATTAAAGCCAAGATTATATCACATGTACTGCTTCCCCACCTCACCCTCTGTTTCATAAGGCTTGTTACCCCATTAAAGAAG
This sequence comes from Dermatemys mawii, assembly GCA_007922305.1. Lineage (NCBI taxonomy): Eukaryota > Metazoa > Chordata > Testudines > Dermatemydidae > Dermatemys > Dermatemys mawii. Next base: position 14,763,606 of record ML677350.1, read on the forward strand.
GATATTAGGTTGGTTTGACATGAGTTCTTGATAAATCAATGTTGATTGTTACTTATCTTTTTAATATCTTCTGTGTGCTTACAAACTGATTATTTTCTCCATCACCCTTATGACTGGCCTATAATTCTTTGGGTTCTCTTTTATATAGATAGGTACTATATTTACCCTTTTCCAGTCCTCTGGAATCTCTCCTGTCTTCAATGAGTTCTCGAAGAAAATGGCTCAAAATCTCAGTCAGTTCCTTCAGTATCCTGTCAGGCCCTGCTGATTTGTTTAAGTAATTCTTAACTTGTTCTCTTATTTTAAACCTCAGATCCTCTCTCTCACACTGATGTTCTCCATATTAGTCATCTGATCACTGCTAATCTTTCTAGTGAAAAATGAACCAAAAAAGACATTTAATACTTCAGCTGTTGCTGCATTTTCTGTTACTGTCTTCCCCTCCTCATTAAGTAATGGACCCACCCTATCCTTGGTCTTCCTTTTGCTTCTCATGTATTTGTAAAATGTTTTCTTGTTACTCTTTAGCTATCTTTAGAAGGCAAATCAAAGTGAATATATAATCCATTGGTGGAAGTGAGGGAAATATACTTTCTCCATTCAATGTACACATTTGCATAATAAAGAGTAAAAAATAATACCTCCAATATAAAGTGTTCTTCTCCCACTCAACCACCCATCTCACTACGTAGGGGTTCCATTTCTGCTAGAACCTAAAGTTCCCCCTTAACCCCTCCTACTCAGCTAGAGGGTTCTACTCATCATCTATCTTAAATATAGGATTATATCCTTTCAACTCACGGATGTAGAACTCCTTTTGGAAACTAGTGAGAGACTCAGGGAGCCCCTCAATGCCAATTGGCAGAGGGTACACCAAATCATAACTCATCAGGCCTGACCCACTCATTGTCCCAATTCACCTGTCATAATCTGTAATTTAAAGGTGTTGTGTGAAGTGTCATATGCAAACTAGTAAAATACTGTGCCTAAACCCTAAACCTATTGTTTTGCGGACTTGACTGTGTCGCCAACAAACTAAGCAAGATGAAACCAAAGACAATGAAAAGGACATTTACTTGTAAGGTAAACAAAGGTGAGCAGGATGACCACTTAATAATCTCAGAAGGGGAATGGAGGCTGCACCCCCCAGGAAGCCTGCTTGCCTCTTGAAACAGGGTGAATTAGCTACAGAATGTAAACAGAGCATTTGCATCTGTATTTACCTTGTGGCTTTGGACTTGAAGCTGAACGTGGGGATTGTTTAACTGGCACGTTTCCATTTATTCCCTGAGCTGCTTCATTGCATACGTTCTGCTTGACTAGCCAGGTTGTGCTATTTGTTGAGCAAGACTTAGTTAGGAGACTCTTTGGACAGGTGCTGCAGTCTGTAGGGAAAAAAAAAGAAAAGAAAAAAGCAAGCATGAATAATGCTTAGTGTAGCAGGGATATAGTGTTCTACACAGTATGTTCTATCATTTCACTTCCACACAGAAAGTTATGAATGATTCTGTGGCAGCCCTGGGTACTAGGTTTCACATTTCCAGTTACCATTCCATTTTATAGAGTGATAGAATATCAGGGTTGGAAAGGACCTCAGGAGGTCATCTAGTCCAATCCCCTGCTCAAAGCAGGACCAATCCCCAACTAAATCACTGAAATGTCTACAAAAAGTATCACTGTGTGTGTGTGCGCTCTTTCTTGGTAAAAAGAAAAACTGTCTAGTTTTAAGAAAACATGTTGCCACAAAGATAACCTCCCAAATGCTTTCATATATAGCAATATTTTGTGAACTGATTTAGATATGCAAATAGAGTGACTAAACAACTATTTTGCTTTTGTCTATATTGATTTTGCCAAGATAGCACACTGAGCTACCTGGATTAGCAAACAGATACTTCAGTAAAAAGACTACTGTAGTGGACATTTGACTGACTAAAGGTAACAACTTTCCTATACGATCACCCACACTGGTGATAATGGGTCATGTACGTGAAGAAGGAATCTTAAAATTGCTTTTTATCTCATTTAACTGTATTTGTTATTTCATTCTCCAAGCATTCTATTATAGGTACCTGAAAAGAAACCTGCTATGATTCTCCCGGCAAGATATGATTTATGGAACAAGCAAAAAGGTATGTTATCTTCTTTGCCTAAAGACAGCTTGATGCAACACCAGCGTTGAGACCATTTTTCAAAATTACAAATGGGCTAGCAGTATTATTCCCCCTTTTCAATCTCACATTCAAGTAATATTTAATTCTCAGTAAGCATTTCATGACCAACTACTTCTACAATTCCACTAATTTAATAATAGAAAACTTAGATTATCAGATATTTAAAGAGCTTGAGTCAAATTTTTCACAAGTAAGGCCTTTATTGAAGTCGGTAGGAGCTGTTAGGTGTGTAGCATTTCTGAAAGGCAGGTAGGTGGTCTAAATATAGCTTTAGAAGTCTTAATCATAAGCTTTTATGCTTGAACATTTTGATCATGGTTTCTTAAACCCTAGCTGCAAAGTAATAAAAGAAAGTCTAGCATAAAAGGTTTTAGAATCATTTCCACTGCAAAGCTGATGGTTAATAAATTATTTAAGATTTAAAACGTGTATACCACACAGAGAAAAACACATCCCAACAAGGGGCTGGTTTTATGAACGGGCTAGACTACGTTTGAGATTCCTGTCAAATGAACAATTTTTTTTCAAAATAAAGAAACATTTGTCCTGTTCACAACACAATATTTGTTGGAGTTTTAAAAATTTAAGTTATAGTTTAAACTTATGGTGCTATTTTCTTCAAAAGCAGATGAACTGCTTGCTATGAAGTATTATCCTAGCATGGTTAATAGATTATGCTTAGTTTTCATGAAGGGTACCCAGAACTTAAACCGAAGTAGTGCAAGGAAACCTTGCTACAACATATGCTCATATAGTGTTTAGTAGTCATACTCTGGGTCATCTAATGTGTATTAACTCTCAGGAACTGTCAGCTTTGGCTTCAAACCAGTGTCTTAAAACAAATTTAATTTAACCTGGAAGGCAACAGAAGTGCTACTTAAAATCCTATTAGGCATGCAAGAAATAAAAAAAACACATACTGCAGATTTTAGTGGACTGCAATAGGTTTGTATTGCAATTGTTTTCAACTGGAGAAAAACGAAACACTCTTGTTTACACCTGCAAATTTGTTTTCTGCATCAAATACTTACAAATCTTGAATGAAACTCCCAGATTTCAGTTGCATAACAACATAATGCTAGCTAGTTATTTGTACAGTGTTAATATACTAACAACTTCGGGGATGGTAAAACTAAATACATTGGGGAAGAGCAAAGGAAGAGAAAATATATATATTTCACACACAAATTTTTCACTCTCTCTCATTCTTGCATATCCTGGTGGGATTTTCTAATCTTTATTTATATCTTTATAATCTATATATATATCTATATATATATCTATATATATATATATCTCACTAATGGGAAGGAGATTAGGCACCATAAATTTGATGAGTATTTTATTAATCACTTTTGCCTATCACCTGCAGTGAGGTTAGAAGGAATCCTCCATCTGTTCTAAGATGGGAGATGCAGTATCTAATGCTCCAGAAAATTTTAATTAGGAGGATCTAGTCATATTTCATCTGCCACAATTAAAAGTGCCAAAAAAAGGCAGATTTGCATTTGCAGAGAAGTGAAAAAATATTTTGGCAAGGTGCAGATCCTCAATCTGTGGTTCTGTAAGGCAGGCCATAGGAAGATGGAACAAGATCATTAGGTTTAGGTTACTTTTTTAAAAAAAAAACGTTCAATCCTGTTCAAGACATCTAGGTATCTCCAATAGAACGCAATGTTCTAGGGTGTAGTCTAAGCCAGTGGTTCTCAGTCAGAGGTCTGGGGCCCCAAGCAGGTTTCAGGGGGGCCACCAGGCAAGGCCTGCATTAGACTCGCTGGAGCCTAGGGTAGAAAGCTGAAGCCCCATCGCATAGGGCTGAAGACCATGGCCCTGAATCCTGCTACCCAAGGCTGAAGCCTGAGCAATGTAGCTTCACAGAGGCCTCCATGACATGGGGCCCCAAGCAACTGCCCTGCCTGCTACCCCCCTAACGCCAGCCCTGGCTTTTATATGCAAAATACCAGTTATTGTGGTATGGGTGGACCATGGAATTTTTATAGCACGTTCGGGAGCCTCAAAGAAAAAGGTTGAGAAACTCTGGTTTAAGCCACTGGAATACATAGACTTATTCTGTCACAAATGAAAGAAAAAGTCAAGTGTTTTCAGGTGGCAGAACTATTATAGTCTCAAAATCAGGTTAAGAGTACAGATTTTTTTAAAGTCATATTTTGATTACTGAATTCACAACATGTACATTCCCATGCACACTGTCCACAGGAAATACAGTTTCTCACTGTTGCAGTGCTGAACTAATTCAAGTGCTATATTCCACACAAGTCTTAATATTTTATTCCACACTTCACAAAATGAGAAAGACGATCTAATTATCTGACTACCCAAATCCTTAATTAAATGTTTTTTTCTGCTTTGCAGAGCAGCTGCAGTAAGGCTGAAACCTGAGAGAAAGCTAGTTTGACAGATAAAACACAAGGACAAACTGCAGACACCTTGAAAGGCCAGCAGTTTTAGAATAAAACAGTATTTGTCAAATTGTTTTCAGAGCACTTGCTGTTACAGTTGAATATACTTATTTCACCACTACCTTGATTTCTTAGATCTCCTGCAATTTGATGACTATCATTTGCAATAAAAAAGGCACGTTGCTTATCAAAAGATGATAATATTACGAAAGCTTTCTAACCAGTTAGCCTGGATTTGCTCTTGGAAATAGAAAGTATGGGAAAGGAAATCCAGGGGATCAATTTCTGATCCACACAGACATACTGAGCTTCCACAGAGCTGAGCTCATTAAGCACACAGTAGGCATCAGCATCTTGCCCCTAACAATGTAAATAAACTGCACCAGTTCTATGGGTATGTCTTCACTACCCACCAGATCAGTGGGTAATGATCGATCTTTTCGCGATCGATTTATCGTGTCTCATTAAGACACGATAAATCGATCGCCAACAGTGCTCCCATCGACTCCGGAACTCCAGCTCACTGAGAGGCAGCAGCTGGAGTTGATGGGGGAACCCACTGCCGACTGCTGCCACTGTGAGGATGGCAGGTAAGTCGACCAAAGATGTGCCGACTTCAGCTACGTTATTCACGTAGCTGAAGTCTGTGCATCTTCGGTCGATCTCTCCCCCTACTGTAGACCAGCCCTATGACTACCAGGGATTGCAGTAAGGGAAGAAAGATTTGCTCCATAAGATACAAGTCTTTCCCCAAAGGTATCATTTGGTACCATGAGATCTGTGGTAAGAAAATCCATTAACCCAGAACAAGCCACAGCACATAATGCAAGCGTGTGGTAGTTCCAAGAAAGCGTGACTCAAAAGGGAGTGAGGCTCAGAACGCCTAGATTCTACCCTTGGCTACCTCAGCTCCTCTAAAAATGTGATGTATGTATCACAGTAGGCACTCCAAAAGCGAAGTTCACCAAAATCAGTGGGCACTTTTGAAAATTTCAGCCTAACATCTCATCTGCCAGATGGAGTTACTTAACATTGCTTACCCAACTTTGTAAAGCGATGCAAGAGAAACATGGATGAAAAGGTGGTATGAACATTTTATTCTATTTAATACAACTAGCAGGGATGCACATTTCCCGAAACTTAATGAAGCTGATTTGTGAAGATTCCTCTATTCAGACTCGCATCTGGTAAGTGCAGTTGTGTGAACACAAAAGAAGCATGGACTTACTTGATATAATATACACATCTAACTACAATCGCTGATTTACTAGCATAGTAAGGTAGACATGTAAATCCCATCAGCTGCATTCATTAAAAATTGTACATGCAAGAAAAGAGGATGCTTCTGGATTTTTTGGCATGTGCATATTTGCTCCCACTTTGATATGCATAGATTTGATCCTATATCCACATTTGGGGTTCAAATAAGCCCTTAAAGCGAGGACACAATTCAATGGAAACTGCAGGACTTCTCCTGATTTTGGTTTGGAATGAAAACATGGAAAACCAGAAGTTTCAAGCATCTCTGATACAAAACCAGAAAGAGCCAGCCCCAGCTCATGAACTGTAATTGTTAGAACCAAACAGGGCTTTTTCAGGTTTAATTGAACCTGAAACTAACTAAAACTCAGGGGGTGAGGCAGGGAACCTGCATATTCCAAAACTGGGTGAGAAAAAAAACCTGCTCACTTGCCCTCACGTTGATTACACATTTGAATTTTGAAGCAATTGTCAGTTGCAAATGGTAAATGCTTTAAAGAGTCTGCTCACTCTGTTCTGCACAGAGTTCTGAAGTTAATTTAAATTGGTGCTTGCAGCGGTTAGCCACTGACAAAATGCTGCAGAAGCAGTCAATGATGCTGTTAATAAAAGAAAAGCAACTCTCTGGGTAGGTCTACACTACAGAAGCACAGCTATTGGGGGTAGCAATGTAGTGCAAGAGATCCTCCATCAATAGGAGGAGGGTTTTTGTTGACACAGGTAATCCACCTCTCGGAGAAATGGTAACTACGTCAACCAAAGAATTCTTCCATCCACTGACTTGGGTCTACACCAGGTGTTAGTTCAACCTAACTGCAGTTGATCAGGGGTGACATTTTTCACAGTTTAAGGGACATAGCTAGGGTCACCTAATTTTTAAGCATAGACAAGGTCCTCTATCAGAGAACTAGTGGGTGGAATATTCAGGAGGAAATTAATTTTGCTTCTTTGCAAAAACTTAGTTTGCAGAAAGCATTGTGTAAATTTCCACAGGGGCAAATCTCACGGATTATGTTTGAAGGGTTGAATTTAGGCATAGAAAAGATATTAATTGGCAAAACATATGTCAAAGAGCAAATTCAAGTAAGTATTAGTTCTGATATGTGAAAATTGGTTTTGTATGTTGCAGTAAACAGTAGAAGCACACTCCCACCCTCCATCTCTTCCCCCTCCATTATTTTCAGTGGTTAAGTGTACGTCACACATCCTGCTAATGTTCTCTGGGCTACACTAATTCCCTCTTTTGCTGTACATCATTTACTGCAGGGAATACATCAATCTTCACCAGGTTTGATATATATCATCTTAGAGGAAGCAAGAAGGCATTTATACTGCTTCCTCCTTACTAACAATGTTCAGCTCCTTTATTGATGTTAATAGTGCATTTCCAAATAACTGTTTTGTTTCATCTGTGGTTCAATTTCACACCAAGAATATTCAAGCTGAAGCCTGAGCTGGATGCAGAGTACTTACTACCCAATATTTTCTGGGAGAGGCAAAATGTTTAACAAGTGGGTATAAAAGTCAGACCACTTGATCTAAAAATTATCTGGTGTTTTACTCCCCCAGTTACCAAAGTATGACCAGTTGGTGCAACATCAACAGAAGGGTACTAGCTATTCAGTTTTAATACAGGCTGTGCAACATACAGATGGAACAAACAGGAATATGGGATTTTAATAGTATACTTAAAGCTGGTAAGCCTAAAATTAGATTCCACAGCATTGCTTTGGCTTACGGGTGTGAATGAGACACAAACATCCACAACTACCTTTCATTTTCAAGGACGGTCAATTCTTGATACCAGGCAGGGTGTTTTATGATCAGACATCTTCCCTACCCTTCCTGCTCACAAGCTGGATGCAGAAAGGAGGATAAAGGAGATAACGTAACATGCATGTATGCACACACAACCTGGTGTAGAACTCATGCTGGAAGATAACAGCTGAAATGCTGAGATTTTATTTAAAGTGGTTGCTATTAAAATGCAAGCTTTTGCCAACAGTTACCACATATGGATGTCTCTGTATTTTGTCTCATACTGCAAATAGTAGGCACCTCTGGCAACTCTGTGATAACAGTCGAGTTGAATTTTCAATAGCTTCCTGATTTTGCAGCCTTCATTGTAGCTTTATGGAGAAAAGGCTATAAAAATTCATAGAAATTCCCTTAAATTTTTATTTAAAACGTAAGAAAATGTCAATCCTATTTTTTTAAGTATTCTACAAAATTATATAATACTGATAAAGTTCTCAAATTCTGTAGAATAATTTAAAACAATACAAAATACCCTTACTAATCTCTTAGATACTTTTTCCGTAAATGTAGGAAAAGGCAAAAAATTTCCTTCCTCATTATCATGAAGAAAACACCCAAAAGGGCTTAGATCAGTTTTGGGACTTCAAACAAAAAACAGAAATACTCACAAACACACCACTCCCCAAAAAAACCCAATCTTGAACCCCGCACAAAGCTAGAGGAATTTAACTTATTAAAATGATTTGAGTCAACATATGCAGAAGATTATTTCTTCTGCAATACTCACCCAGATATACATAGAAGGTGTATACTAAAACCCACTAAAGCAACACAGAAAGAAGTTGAGCTGAGTAATTTAAAATACTAGGACTGTCTAGTATTTTTCTATATTCAATTATTTATGTCCTTATTTAACCAACAGGTTTTCTTGATCAAAATCACATCTAATCCTTCAACTTTGACACAGACAAATTCTCAGAGAGGCCAATAAGAGTTTTGCCTCCCTGAAAATTGTAGGATTAAGCTTTAAGGATAAAGCAGAACAACAACATGATCAAGATTTACAGCAACAGGTTTTTGGATCCCAACCTGGAATCTTGATATATTATGGATCATGCAAACTAAGTAATCGAAGGGGAAATTCAATACCAATTCACTAGAGTCAATTTATCAATCCAGCCTGTGTTGTATTGATCATCTTCACTTTGGCCCTGATCCCATAAACTGCTCCACTCAGGCAAACCTATATGCTCACTCTGAGCCCAAGTAAAATGAAGAGGGATCCAAAGAACAGGGTTTACATACATTACCTTTCAACATTCTTTTTGAACTTCTGGTTAAAACAGTAGCTTAAAAAACTCATGATATCGTTTCAAGAAGATTAAAGCATACCACAAGATTTCAAACAACCCCTTGAAACCTCGAAACTGAAACCTGTGCTCTTCACAGAAGTAAAATTTTCCTCCATCATGGGAGCATGCACTTATTTGTTACAGTACAGTTCCACATCAGTGTTAATCTGTGGTGTCATCTTTTTGTTCCATATTTGTACAGCACCTTGCATAAGGGGCTCCTCAGTGTTAAGGTAATACAAATAATATTTCAGGAAACGCAAAAAAAAAAATGCAGAAAGTGAAATTCACCAACTAGGACAAGGTCTTTCCAAGAAGAGGCAGTTTAATATTTGGTCATATATGCTCCTTCATTGCTAAATTATTATATAGTTTAATAAAATTAAACAAAACACAAGGTATTCATGTTTAAAGTACAATAGTGGGTAAAGTGACTGTGCTAGAATTACATTCTGTTCTCCTACAGTCACTTGTGATTCTGCATTTTTAATATCACTGAAAATGTATGGGCATTCCAACCTAAAGGCCTGAACCAAAAAGGCAATGAGCAAGCCCCGTTTACATCAAGTCTCATATGGGACATTTCAGTAGTGGAGGAAGTAATCTATACAAACATTCTGCATGCACTAGGATAATGACTTCTAAATCTGCCCTGTTGATAACCGCTGTGATCAAGGTGCAAGAGATTCAGGCAACTGCCTGAGGTGCCTGGGGTTGGGGGAGGGAGGGGGGGGTGCCGGGCTCAGGGTGCTGTCTTGCTTAGCGACAAAAGGGAAAACAGAATGTTTGATGTAAAATGTTTCATGTATTCTGTACGTGGGATCATTTTTCACTAACATCCCAGAATGTCCTGGACCTTTGTAGAATCTCATGGAACCTTCCAGACTTTTTGAGAACAACATTTTCCTTGAACTCCTAGAATGTTGTCACCCATGTCCTTGCAGGTATCTAAAGGATGGGGCATCACCAGTCAGTCACATATACGAATGAAGTGAGAGCCCAGCTGCGATATAGGAAAACCTGTTTCATTGTGAAATTGTGAAAGTGTACTTGTGTTTTAAGACGAAGAGTGTAAGTAGTGACTCAGTAAAGGACATTTAATGAGACATCAGAGATGCTTATCAAACCCCTATCTATGCAACAATCTAAAAGAAATATTACTTCTTTTGGCATGCTTAACACATAATGTTCAGTGACTTTCTAATACTGTCTGTTTTCCCCTGTAGAAGATAAAAGATGCTCCTGAAGAAGCCTCCAGGAGCTCAGTATAGGAAGCAAAAAGCTCAATTGCAATATAGTTTGAAGCAAGGGGCAAATCTGATGGGAAAATATCTGAATCAGAAGAATATAGACCAAGCTTTAGGCAATAGCAATCATTCCAGTGCAGAAGAAACTGAGGAGCAAAGCATAAATGATAGTCTGAATACTAGGAATTAGCAGATTTACCTGAAGATAAGGAATGGAAATATGAGGAAACTGATGGAGAATTTTCCTGGTGGCATAATGGAGAGTGATGATAAAGAACATGGCTCACATGAAAGAGAGAGTAGTGACAAAAAAAATTTCTGGTTTACATGAAAAAGGAGAGAACAGAAAGAAGAATGTGCCTTGCATGATGACAGAAACAGTAGCGAGAGAAACTGCACACCACAAATCGATACATCAGATCTTGCTTTTTAAGGCCAGCGATCTTAAACTCTGCCAATATTGATCATACAATTTTGAATGGGCCAGGCAAAAATCAAGGATGATGTTTCCAGTAAATGAACAGAAGCAACACATTCATACTCTTAGTGCTTGAGAATGGTGAGAAACTTAATTGGTATTGTCAGCTGATCACGAGTAAACTAGCCATTTGAATATGCTATCTCTGTTGCCAAAGAAATGGTGGGAAACAGGAGGTGAGCCTGTCTTCAAGGAAAGATGTATTCATCAGAAGAAGAGACAGTTTGGTTATAAGGGCAGAGGTGAGGCAATGGAAAGCTAGGAAGAAAAATTCAAGAGGGAGGTTTTTTGGTCGCTTGTTGACACACTGCTTCTGTGTCCATTGAAGAAAGGCTGGACAAATGAAGCATCGCAAAAAAATGTTGGGTTTTTGTATGACCTTAGTAAGCTGCCAGAACACAGAAAATACTCGAACAATTGTACAGACCGTCACTGAACACTGACACATAGGGAATGTTTGGATGTCAATGATATAGACGTCTATGTTGAATTGGACGACATCCGTCACATTTTGCAACCCAGGAAGCACTCTTCTCTCCAGGTTCTCCCATTCATTCATAATGCAGAGCTGAAGGACACTTTTTCTAATATGTGGATAGCTTTGAGGATTCTGTTCTCAGTCACAAATGACGAAATAGTAAGAAGAAATAGCTCTGAGTTTATTTTTTGCTGATTGAGTTAGCATTTGTTTTTAGAAGGACAGAAGTTTTATGGCTGTAACTGCCTTTTTTACTGTGTGGTATGAGTGAAGAATATGTGATAATCAATGGAGAAAGAACAGCTGGGCCGGATGGTCAAGAAGGGAGTGGAGGAGTCAAGAGGCACCAACTTTATCATCAATCACCTGGATGGCAGATTGACAACCCTAAAGCAAAGGCATACACATCAAGGATGAGATAAGGAGCTGAACCAAAGGTATAAATAAGAAACAGCTGCAGATCCTCCTGGTAACAACTCGAAATAATGCTAATTAAGAACAACCTCGACTACCTCATGATTAATAGCTCCTTGTGACACAGACTTGTATGGGAATTTATTACTATAAAAGAAGGGTGTACGCCATGGGAATTTTGGTTTGCTCTGCATCAACATCGGAGCTTCAGACGCGTTCGACAGAGGCCCAGCTCCTCTCCCTCAGTTTCAGCTGGCCACTGGAACGGACTAAGCAACACTAAGGACTGGTAACTATAAGATCCAGCTGCAGAACCTTTCTGTGTGCGCGTGTGTGTAAATGGAAGCATATGCTGATTTCAATGCTTAAACTGTACTCTCAATAAACACCGTGTATTGCCGTATCCCCTTTAAGAAGATTCCATGTGCTTCTTATAAGCATAACACAGTTGCCACTCTGAGCACCAGCTCCACAGCTCCCATTGGCTGGGAACCACAGCCAGTGGGTCTACACGGGTAGCCCTTGTAGGCAGGGGGCGCCTGGGTGCACAGAACCTCCCTGGTCGCCCCTCCGCCTAGGAACCGGAGTGAAAGGCCACCGCCTCCTGGGAACCATGTAGACTTCTGCCATCCCTGGGAAATGACAGGGCCATCTGAGGTCAGCACCATCCAGAGCCTGTACCCTGAACCCCGTCCCATACCACAACCCTCTGCCCCAGCTTGAAACCTCCTCCAGCACTCCAAACCCCTCAGCCCCAGCTCAGAGCCCTCTCCTGCACCCTGAACCCCTCATCCCTGACCCCACCCCAGAGCTCACACCTGCAGCCAGAGCCCTCACCCCTCCCGCACCCAAACCCTTTGCCCCAGTCCAGAGTCCCCTCCCACACTCCAAACCCTTTGCCCCAGCCTGGAGCCTCCTCCTGCACCCCAAGCCCCTCATCCTCAGCTCCTTCTCAGAGCCCGCACCTTCTTCTGCACTCCAAGTCTCTGCCCCAACCCAGTGAAAATGAGCAAGTGAGCAAGCGTGAGGGAGATCAAGGGATGGAGTGAGTCGGGGGCAGGGCCTCGGGGATTGGACAGGGCAAGGGTGTTCAGTTTTCTATAGTTAGAAAGTTGGCAACCCTAGATACCAGCAATGTATAAGTCACCTGTCATAGAATTATGCTCTGTAACAGAGTAAAATCTAATATTCTTTAGCATGGCCACCCAAATGCTATTGGAGAAGCACTAGTCTAAAAAAATAAAATAGAGAAAAGATAGAGAGTTCTTAATCATAGAATCATAGAATATCAGGGTTGGAAGGGACCTCAGGAGGTCATCTAGTCCAAACCCCTGCTCAAAGCAGGACCAACCCCAACTAAATCATCCCAGCCAGGGCTTTGTCAAGCCTGACCTTAAAAACCTCTAAGGAAGGAGATTCTACCACCTCCCTAGGTAACCCATGCTAGTGCTTCACCACCCTCCTAGTGAACAAGTTTTTCCTAATATCCAACCTAAATCTCCCCCCCGCAACTTGAGACCATTACTCCTTGTTCTGTCAGAGAAATACAAATAGATGTAGTTACAATAGTAGTTGAGGTTCTAAAATACAGTGAAAATGTTAGTGTATTTGCATTCCCTCTTTTAAGCTAATATAGAATAATGGTATCTTTAGATTTTCAAATATTGGGCAACAGGCTTCCTAAAAAAGAACAACAGCTAAATATAAACTTAAATTCCTTCATTCCTTTATTGCTCATCATATGAAAATGATGCACTAGAACACACTTTCAATGTGTCTGTCTAATGTCTTTTGTAACCTTCTGGTCAGTCAATCTTACTGGCTGCTGATCTGTGCAGTTAAGACAACTCTTAAGCAACTTGCTTATTTTAAAAATAGCTACACACATTTTAAAAGAAGAACGCAGACATCTTTCACTGCTCGAAGGCGCTATGCTACTAGCTAATATTTTTAGAAACAGGATGCTGCAAGAAAATCTCACCTCCAAGAAGAGAAAGACAAACTACTTAAAGTAGTTTTTTTAAAAAGACTATTCCTTTGATTCATTTAAGTACAAATTTACAAATCTTGAAGATTACCTCACAGTTTTTATGAGTCTGTGTCATATAAAATAATCTGCCTGAAATATAAAAGACACAAAAGAGCTATAAAAGAAAATAAATTTCAACACTTGACCTAAACTGTTAATAATAGCATGAACCATCTCTTATTGTTGAAAGATAAAAAAATTATGTAAAGAGGGAAGCATACCTTAGAAAAGCATCCCGTTTGTTAAAGCAGACTGAAGCAGGCCATGAGTCCTCTGCTCGCTGGCCCCTGACATAGGTAATACCAGCATTGCCTCTCTGCATCACTACAGCTGCTCTGTTTAGCATGCTCTCTCATCTTTGGGGCACACAGCCCATTTTCAGGCTACTTAAGTAGTCCCAGTTTGCTGCCAACATCTACAAAACACAGAACAAACAGCAGCTCCCTGGAAACGTCTGCAGCACCAACTCAGAAATAAAAGAACTCAAGCTGCAAACCTCACAAGAATTCCAGTACTTCCTGCTTTTGACCTGGTTGGAAATACCATAAGAATAGCCTCAAATGGCTGATTTAAGCAAGTTTAGGACTTCCTGTGAAACCATTCAGCTGGAACCCCTCCTGCAGTCTCCTGTCATTCTCCTCTATTAAAGTTGCCACAATGGTGCCAGTTTTGATGTGGACATTGCCTACAAAGACTTAGATCTCCATACATCATCAGAGCATAATTACCATCATTAAGGAAGTAAGTCATATTCACATAAGTATGGTGTTGGATTCAAAAGAAAAAATTAAACTCAGCTGCCAGAGAACATTGTTTTTTCTATTCAAATACTCACTTTGGACTGAATGTTAAACAGATTTGCAACAATTCTTTCAACTTAAATGCTAATTTACTCTGCTTTAATGGTACTAAATAATCAGGTTGACAGAAATAATAGAAATCCAGAAAGACCAAGGCCAGCAGTTTAATGTTTTCACATTGTCCAAATCCTTTGTTCCTCTCCCTGCCCTCACTCCCCAAAAATGTATTTATTTCATTACATCAACTTATATTAGGACACATAACTTGATTAATTCCCAAACTGGGAATCCTTTGAAGTTATTTTTGATGCAAAGACTTGAATAATTGCCTTATCGGAAGCACTGCACACTGAAAACAGCTGAAGCGTCTAACCATTAAAATCACTTTCCTGTCCTGGCATTTATAGTATTCCTAAATTAAAGAACAGCAATGCCCCACAAAATCCCATGCTACTGGGGAAAAAATGCTGAAATAAGCCTCCTTGTAAAGTTATCACCGTTTCATGAAGGCAAGCATCTTTGTGTGGGGTTTGCCAGAGCCCATGCAGCATCCACTGTGGCCTGTCTGGAAAAAGCCCTCAGTCTCCCAGGCTCTTCTTTCAGCAAATACCCTCCTTCAGTTTATCCAATTAAAGCGTCTAAACCTTTGGCTAGGTGAAAAAGGCAACTTAAATGCAATAGATTGTTACCAACTCACAATATTTGGTGTTCTTCTGAAAGCTCCAGCACCACTTAATGGCAACTGTGGTCCTTCAAAGGCACTCATTCTAGGTTCCCAGCTTCATAGCCATCATCTATCTTGGACACAGACCCGCATTTCTATCCTTCTCAACAAGGATTTTTCCAAGCTGCACAGGTCTGCCTGCCTACATTGTTATATCCCCAGCAAGCCACACTGTCCAAACAGGCCAGCACCTTCACTTTGCTTTCTCCTCGAAGATTATGAGCAGCTTGTAATGGCCAGCAGTTGCAAGTTACCACACAGCTCTTTATAAGCAAGCACGTTTATTCTTAAGGTAAGAGCATTACAGAGAAAACATTAAAAAGAGTAAATATATGCATGCTAAAAGCTTACTAGAGGTCACCCATCAATCTTACACAACCTCACTCGATTAAGTCCTTCCAACTCCTCCCTGAAAGAATTGGGGGGGGGGGCCTTGAACAGAAGGCCCTGTTCGTTTGCTGGATCAGAAAGAAGACCCTGAGTCAGTTTAAACTCAGGCTATTTATCCAAAAGTCCTTTCTTTGTCTGTTGGTTGCTGAAGAATCCAGTCTGAACTAGTATATGCAAGCCTCTGCGAGTAGTAGTACTTTTCTGGAAGGGTTAGAACCTGAGTGAAATTGTCTAATCACCTCCCTCCTTCCCCCAAGCACCTGTTCTTAGCTTCTGAAGGAAGTTAAGAACAAACAGCCTACTCTTAGCTTCTCCTGTTCACTCAGACATGAATCTCACAATATGATAGTAGCTCTCAACAGCTTTTTTACAGTATGTGCATGAAGTCTATGTCCTACTTTCATGTCTTCTGCTTTACCTCAACAACCCAAGCAACCTAGTTGCAATGCAGCATAAGCTCAAAAATACTCTGCCAGTAATTAACTGAGGCTTCCTAGTAACATCCAGGCACGGTTATGTTAAATTTCCTTGTGGAATATAGGAGTCCATTTAATATTTGGCCTTTCAGGATCAAGACTCTCAAACTTCATCCATCTAGTTTGCATCCAGACTACTAGCATGTGTGTTCATATTTTAGCCCAATGCAAATTGACATGGCCAAGTAATAAACTCCTAAAACACAGAGAGAGGGGGATTATAAACAGAAGCTGGGGCAGCACTGGTATAATGTAGAAACCCATGTTCCTCAACAATGTCAAGCTATTACAGCTAGTTTACTTAATATTGATCAGTTTCCATAAACTAAAAGGCAAGTGCTGTCTACCACCAATTGTCCTATCACAGGGGTTTTCAACATTTTTTTCCCTCCCACAGACTACCTGAAAATTGCTGAGGGTCTCGGTGGACGACTTAATGATCTTTCCAAATGTTGGCTGTACCGTTAGCCAACTATTGTAAATCGCTTTGGATAGAAACACTACATTAAAAAAATCTTAATACATTTGTTCTACAAATAAAAGCACACAACTCATTGTTCATCAGTAGTCTTACTTATTTAATGTGATGGATGTGCCTCTCTTCCCCACTACAGCGGCCCCTGATCTGGGGTTGGGAACCAGGGCCTCTCGCCCGGGCAGCCACAACCCTGGAGCTGGGGAAAGTTGCCTCTTTCTCTGGCCACCACAGCCCTGCACATCCCAAATTCCACCCCACTCCCTCTTCTCAGCCCACTGCCCCTCCCATCTACTCCCCATTTTCCCCAAGGCCACCACCTCAACATGTATTTGAGTCTTCTCCAGGGTCCAGGCACTTAATTAGTGGAGTCACAGAGGTATGGCTCCACTGATTAGGTGAGTGGCCCTTCATTCTCATGTATGGCCACCAAGGTGCACACCTCAGAGCAGGGGTCTCAAATTCAAATGACCACGAGGGCCACATGAGGACTAGTGCACTGGCCGAAGGGCCGCATCACTGATGCCCCCAAACCCGCCCCCACTCCACCCTGTCCATGAGGTCCTGCCCTGCCCCGCCTCCTCCTCTGAGCACACAGCTCCCTGCTCCCTCCTGGAAAGCGCTAGGCACCGCCAACAGCTGTTTGGCAAACAAAGCAAGAGCAATATAGGAAGTCCAGAGCTGGAAACACAAGCAAAGAAATCTAATTTAACAAGAAATTACCAGCCTTAGATGATTCAAGCTTTTTTCAAATGTAATACGTTGATAAATCTGACAAATCTCAGCCCATCTCAGTCTAATATCAATTATAAAGTCTCTCTCTCCCAAACTGATCCTCATAACCCTGTTCCCCATCCCCACTTTCCCCCTTAACCCAGCTCTCTCTGCCCTATCCCGAAATCTCCACCCACTCACCCCTATTACCGAGCTCCCTGTTCCCCAAATCTCCCCCCACTCATGCTTGTAGCCAGCTGTGTGCTCCATCCCCAAATCTTCCCCACTCACCCCTGTACCCCATCCCTAAATCTCACCCCACTCACCTCTCATAACCCTGTTCTCCATCTCCAAATGTCCCCCCCCATCCTTGTAACCCAGCATCCTGTCTCCAATCCCCCCAACCCTGCTCCCTCTTCCCCAAATCTCCCCCAAAATTCCCAGCTTCAATACCCTCCCACCCCTAAGCTGCCCCTCCCTGTCCCCCCCCGTCTCCTCTCTCCATCTCCTTTCAGCCTTCCCGAACTCTCCTCCCGACACCCCTTGCCCGAGCCCGGCGCTCTCTGCGGGGGATATCGGTAGTGGGGCATGGTGTGCACGGGACAGGACAGCAAGCCCAGGCAGCTGCAGCCGGCCTGAGAGCCATGGCTCAGTGCTCACCTCCAGCTGCTCACAGGGCAGCGGCACCCACCGGGGGGTGGGGAGGCTTCTTGGCTGGGTCGCTGCCAAGCCCTGGCCTCCAGGCGCTGCTTTTGTGGCTTCAATGAATGAGCTGGGGTGGCGCTTCCCAGGAGCCCTCTGCAGAGGCGGCCAGGAACAGTAAGCCAGGCTCCTGCAGTCAGGGGCGGGAAGTGGGTTGGATGGGGGCGGTGCCAGGCTATTTGGGGAGGCACAGCCTTCCCTGACCCAGCCTTCCATACAAGTTTTGAACCCCAATGTTGCCCTCGGGCCAAAAATGGGGGGCCTCTAGATGTGGCCATATTATAAATAGCTTTATGACTGCGCTTGGGGTGGACAGACCTGCAGAGAATGGAGTCCAGCAGGGTTAGCTGCATAGTTCACCCCAAGATTCCTCAGCAGACTGCTATCAAAACCCCAGATCAAACCCCAAGCTCAAGCACATCGAAGTCTCTTCTCCTACCCCCTGCCAACTGGTTCTGTGCTTTTCAGAAGAGCTGGGGTAATGGGCTTTACAAAGTACCCCTTCACAAATCTATCTCATCTCTAATTTTGGATTAGATTCCATTTTCAAAAATTATTATAGTTTGCTCTTAGGGTCAGAGAACGTTTACATTGTGTGAAGATCTTATCAAGGTGAAAATTACAATGTGACTTTTTTTTTTTTTAAACACTATTCCTTACTGCAAAGCAAGTTAGAATAAGCACAGCATATGCAAAAGTGGCCATTGCAAGACCACATATACAGAATTAACTATCTCTCCCAACTTAACCATGGGTACTTAATTCATGAATCACTGGGAAAACAAACATTTCAGATCCAATACTGATTTAATTTATAGCAACATAGTCTAGGGACCTTTCAACTGCAAACAGAATTGTTGCTGTCAGCTCAGTAGCAAACCAGAAACAGAAAGCACTTAAATATCTGCAAACTCAATTGTTTGAGAGTTGAGACGAAAGTAGCAAGATGAGCAGAAACAATATTTTTGCATGATTAACTAAGCAAACACTCCAAGAAAAAAAAAAATCTACAAACTGATTAGTCAGAACAAGCATGTTCCAAATGTATTACACAATCAAGCAGCGGACTTCGTAATATGTTTATACTTCTAAGGCACCAGATATAAAATTTTGCTCTTCATTTGTCTTTGGACTAACACACTATTACATATTCTGCAAGCAACAACTCGTATTCGAAAACCAATCAATCAACAAAAACAATTCAAAAATCCAAACAAGCCAGTCTTACCTAGATCAAAAGACATGGTTTTCATGTATGCTGATACCAAATTCACTCTAATGCTGTTGTATGCACCAGTAATCGATTTCACAATGGTAATGATCATATGACAGGTTCACATATACCCAATTTACAAGTTTTGTAGACCACTGAGAAGGAGTTCTAATCAGATGCTCGGTATATACTGAAAGTTTACAGTTCAAAGACATAGCATGCAATACGCCCCACCTCTTTGACGACATGTCTGTTTAGTGTAGGAGAGAGAGAGAGAGCGCACACGCAGCAAGCAAAACTAACAAGGGAGGAGAGGGACAGAGTCAGTTGGAGGAGGTTTTATTCCTGTTAAATAGAAAAACAAGGGAATCAACTTATGTAACCTTCAAACCGCAAGAGCAAAGCACAGGGGGGAAACACAGTAAGTGGTTTTCATCTAATGCCTCAAGTATTTTGGAAGTTTCTACAACTGTTTTAATGTCACTATTGTATAAAAACAAGGTTAAATGATAAAATCAGTAGCCCTTTCCTCTGGTTGGTACTTGCATTTCCATTATTACTAAGTGACTTTTGTTTCCAATATCCTTTTCATTGTGCAAACAGAGTGCGTTTAAACTGCTTCTTTGAACTCAAGTAAATGTAAAGATTAGAATTCCAGAGAAGAGAGATAGATAACCAAAAGATTCTATAAACGTGTTCATAAAACGTTGGCCTTTTTGGTGTAGACTGATTATAGAATGGGGCCACTGGAATGAATCCAGTTTTAAAATAGCAAGGCTCTTGCGCCATGTGCTTGGCAGTGGTTTGATGGCATCTCAAAAAACTGTCATGCTGCAGCATTGCGAGTGGCTAAAAAGTTCAATTTTTGAGGCGCAATCCTTGCCACTAATACTGAAGGAAGGTACAGGGTCAGAGGATGAAACCAGTACACTTAGCACTAGAGGCCTACTGCGCTTTCCTCTTTGCTCTCCTCTGTCTCAGCTACCTCTCTTCAACCTCTTTGTTTGCAGGTAAATATAAGTAGAGAGATAAATCAGTGTCAATTTTTTATTGCATAAATGCAAATCATCTTAGAAAAGTACAGACATGAGAGATGAACTGGAAATAGTAATATTACTATTGTATACAAACTGCTGAAGATCCCTAACTCTAGTTTGCTAAGAACCCCTCTCCTTTTCCTTCATGCCCTATTAGCCTTGTAGGACAATTACCCTGTAGCAGGTGTCATTTTGCTTAGACCGTATCAAACAGTATCCCATGTCTAACAAAGTGGTCAACAAAATAAAATACATAAATACAACTTACCCTATTTCATCACCCAAATAGATGGTGTGACAGGAAAAAATGCTCCCCAGGCTTGGAAAAAAAGAGTTTAAAAGCCCTGAATGAATTTCATTCTGGGGCAGGAGGAACAAAATGAGTTAAATCTGACTGACTGTTCTTGGTAAATTTGGACAATGTGAATCAGAACATGGCAGCTTTCATTTAATTCACAGAGTTAAAGTAATCTCTCTCAAAAGCTGTTCAGATCATATATTTGTTTTGCTTTACTCTGAATTTTTTCACAGTGCACAACTCTGCCTCTGTCTATAGCAGAGGTGAGCAAACTTTTTGGCCGAAGGGCCACATCGGGGTTCAAAATTGTGTGGAGGGCTGGGTAGGGAGGCCTGTGCCTCCCCAGACAGTCTGGCCCTGCCCCCTATCCTATCACCACTCCCTTTGAATCCTTATCCCACTTCCGACTTACTACTTTCTCCTATATTTTCTTTAATGCTTTCTTACTGTACCTGGGAATTCTTTCACCTTAGAGGTGCAAGGTATCACCACCTCCATTCAAATTCCTTCTTAAAATTCCTTTCTTCCATGAGCTCACCAGTCAAAGCCACCTGTATAAAATCTCTTACTCATCTATTGTAGAAATCCAGCTACACTTTAAGACAGAACCATCTGGGATCATGCAGTGCACTGAGCATGTGTTTTGTGCAGTATCATGGCAAATACACTGTTAGAGGTTTAAAAAACAACCACCACCACATTTCATCTAATACCCAGTTCATGCTAAAGAATTTTACCAGCATCTGAGTCCCGAAGAAGCAGCGTTACAAGAGGTAAGTGCCTCTCATTGACTAGTTATCCTCACTTGTACATCCTGGTGCGAATTTCCCTTTCCCCACTCTGAAATAGGTTTTAGTCCCCATCTTCTCCTCATATATGGATGTGTTATGAAGCAGGTGGTGGGGTTGAACTGCGCTTACCAAATCTGAAAGTAAATTTGTCTGAGTTCACATCATATCATCACTCTGTCTATAACCTCCCAGCTTTGATAGAACTACTTTGTAATGAAAGTGCATATGTAAAGGTACGGTCTACTACAATACCAGTTTCTTACAAAAACATTTCCTGTTACCACACATAAGCAATTTTAGAAGGGAAACCACTTCAAAGCCAGTCCAAATGGTGTTTTGTCTCCATAATGGATACAATATTAGATCCCAAAAGGATATGGAACCAGCTTTAAAAAAAAAAAAAAAAAAAGTATTTTGAACATCCAAAAACCCCACTAGTAACTAATCCCCAACAAGTAACATTTTCAAGGAAGCAAGTAGCCTAAAACTTGTATTCTCCACTGCTCTGTTTGGTACTAATATATTATACACACACACACATACACATACACATATATATACACACATACACATATATATA